>CM066032.1:944947699-946147699 GCA_033557465.1 Ichthyophis bannanicus | reverse complement strand
CCTTTGGATTTTTGCAGCCTAAATGCATGACTCTGCATTTTTTAGCATTAAATTTCAGTTGCTAAATTCTAGACCATTCTTAAAGCTTAGCTAGTTCTCCAGGAACAAGCAGGAAGTCAGCCCTCACATATGGATGACGTCTGCACCGACAGAGCTCGCACAGAGCATTTTCCCAGCTTTCAAAGAAAGCCTTTGGGAATGCTACCACATATGCATGGTCCCCTTCCCACCCAAGGGTGCTATCTTGCTCAGTCTCTTCTTTTCCGCGCTCAACGGACGCATGTCCTGTGTCCCCAGAAAAATTCTTTAAAAATTATCCTCTTAGTGAGTTTTTCCCGGTTTGCATACCGGTTTCTCTTCCCACCTCGAGTCGGCGCCATCCCCGGCACTGTTTATGGCTCCTTTCTTTTTTTTTATCGAGGCTCGCCTTGACTGGCGTTCATGCACTTTTTCGCCCAGGGATCGGGGACCCCGTCCAGGTGTAATCCGCCATATCTCCTGTTTGTTTTAAAAAGTGTGATCGTTGCAGTCAAATTATGTCTGTTACAGACACCCACGACTGCTACTTGCACTGCCTTGGACCAGACCACGACAGTATCTCCTGTGACCTGTGTCAGGCCATGACCCCTCGGACCAATAGGAAACAGTCAGAGTCGCAGGAGAAGATGTTCCTTCAGTCCAGCTCTGCTCCAGCTTCCCCGACACTGAGCCCAAAGCCAAGCACCTCCCGTGAGACCCGGGCATCTTCAGAGTCCCGTGGCGGCAGCTCCTCTGGAAAGACACAGGACCCTGGCAAGAAAAAGAAAAAAATCCTCTAAGCCAGTCGAGGTTCCATTGGGGAAACCCGGCAAGATCCCGCGGCAGGACTCGGGCGACTCTAAGCAGCATCCTCCTAAGGTCTCTAGGAAGGAGTCCTCAGCTGGCAGTGACTGTGCGAGGCTCCCCGAGGCCATGGTCCTCATAGAGAACACACTCACCAGAGCACCAGTGCCGGGCGTGAAACCTTTGGTCCCTGCACCGAAAGCTACGAGCCTTCTGGCATCGAGGACAGAATGGCAGTCCTGGAACAGAGTATCTCTGCTAACCTAACCATGCAGCAGGCGATGTCAGTTTCTTCCACATCATCTGCTCTGACAACCAGGCCCCTGACTGCAGTGGCATCCCCAGGCATCGAGCCAGGCCCTGAGTGCTCTCTGCCTCGGGCCAGCCCTCAGCACTGATCGAGGTCCCTGTCCCGATCCTCGGGTGTCTGGTCCTCTCTGGCTAGCTTCCGGGAGTCTGACCCGAGACTTGTCGAGGGGCCTCAGTTTCCTGATGCAGGCCTCGAGGTGCAGGAGCTCTGAGCCTCGGACTCCTCGATGCCCTCTGAGTCAGACTGGGAGACCGACATAGAGGCCACCCTGAGACGTCTCAACACTGAGACATCCCCTCTGAGCCATCTCCTCCAGAGCTCCGATGTCATTCTTCACCCAAGGACATGGCATTCTACGACTTCATCCAGGACATTGCCCAAGCCCTCTCAATCCCCACCAAGTCCGAGGAGGACCCGCACACTGAAGAGCTGGAGATCTTCCAGTATGAGTCTCCTCTGAATGAGGCTCTATCGGTGCCGGTGCAACCCATCCTCTAACGGCTGCTCCTACGGATGTGGAAGACCCCGACCTCGGTACTGATGGTCAGCCGACGCCTTGATGTCATCTACTGTGTCAAGAGGATCCCAGGCTTCCAGAAGGCCCAACTTTCCCACAATTCCATGATGGTGGAGTCCTTGATGCAAAAGCTCAAGAATCAGAAGACTTATTCTTCTCTACCTCCAGGTAGAGAAGCCAGGGCTCTCGATACCCTGGGGCAAAAGTGTTTCCAAGGGTCCATGCTGGGCTGCCGGATACAAACCTATGAGCTCTACATAGGGATGTATCTTAACAGACTCATCCAGGAGCTCGCTGGCTTCTCAGCAGGGCTCGCTGGGGAACCCCTGCAATGGTTCCAGACCTTGGTAGCCACCATCCGGGACTGTTCCAAGTTCCTGTCCTGGGCCGCCTACGATGGGTTCAAGGCTGCAGCCCGGGCAGCAGCCGCAGGCATCAGTGCTCGGCGCCAGGCCTGGCTGCAGATCTCGGACCTCGAGCAATGGGTCCAGGAAAAACTGCTGGATGTCCCTTGCACTGGGGAAAATCTTTTTTGCAAAACCTATGGCCGACAAGGCGACCAAGATTAAGGCCGATGTGGTGACCAGGCAGAGGCTCTCAAAGAAGACCTCTACCCTTCCCTGTAAGAGAGCCTTGGGGAAAAGACCAACTTTATCAAGAAAGAAGGGCCCTTTCCATCAAAGTCACCACTACCAGGTCTTTCCCAGCCAGCAGCACCAGGGACCCCAGCCCAAGGGCCAGGGACACGGATCTAGGAAGCCAAAAGCTCTCAAGCCACAGACACCAGCTCTGGCTCAACCTGGCGGGAGCTTTTGACTCCCAGGACGGGGCCTCCCTCCCCCTGGGAGACCCTCACCAGCCCACAGGGGGTCGCTTGGCATGCTATGCCCACAGGTGGCCCGAGGTCACCTCGGACCAATGGGCACTCCAGGTGGTGAAAGAAGGTTACCACCTCTGCTTCTAACTACTACCTCCAGGGCATTTTCCAGGACAGCCAGTGCGACCTCTTTCACCAGGTCCTCTTGCTCTCAGAGCTAGCAGATCTGCTAAGGGACAGGGCGGTAGAGCCTCTTCCCTAGCACCTCTGGGACAAGGGCTTCTACTCAAGGTACTTTCTTGTCCCCAAAAAGAACCGGGGGTCTCAGGCCCATCCTGGACCTCCAAGACCTGAACAAGTTTCTGGTGAGGGAGAAGTTCAAAATGCTCTCCTTTGGGACACTGCTGCCCTACCTCTACCAGGGAGACTGGCTTTACTCCTTGGACTTAAAGGATGCCTACACCCATATCCTGGTCCACCCATCTCATCGGCAATACCTGAGATTCATGGTAGGGGGAGGCCATTACCAATACAGGGTACTGCCCTTCGGCCTAGCCTCCTCACCAAGAGTGTTCACAAAATGTCTAGCAGTGGTAGCCGCCCATCTGCGCCTATAAGGGGTATTCATCTTCCCCTACCTGGATGACTGGCTTATCAAGGGCGGCACAGCCACAGAGGCCAGTCAGGGCACAGAACATACCATCCTTCTCCTGCAGCACCTGGGGTTTGTCATCAACTACTCCAAATCACATCTCTCTCCGGTGCAAGATCTAGAGTTAATCAGTGCTCAGCTGGACACGGTGCGGGCCAGAGCCCTCCTTCCTCAGGACAGGGCAGAACACCTCAAACAGCTGGTAGGGAAAGTCCAGCACCACACAACGGTGCTTGCTCTCCTTCTTCTCTGCCTGCTGGGACACATGTCCTCCACGGTCCATGTCACACCACTAGCCCATCTGCACATGCGGACAGCTCAGTGGTGCCTGTGTTCTTGGTGGACCCAGGCCATGGGCAGACTCTGGGACAGGGTCAGATTTTCCACCAGCTGGTGAGATGCCTCGACTGGTGGCAGAACCAGGGCCTCCTTCAGGCAGGGATGCCCATCCAGGGTCCCCCACCACAGTGTACCCTGACCACAGATGCCTGTCTCCAGGGCTGGGGAGCCCACTGCGGAGTTCACTGCACTCAGAGTTGCTGGTCCAGAGAGGAGTCTCTACTGCAGATCAACCTGGAACTCTGGGCGGAAGCCCTCGCCCTATGTGCGTTCCACTCCCTCCTGCAGAACAGACCTGTGCTGGTCCAGATGGACAACCAGTTCACAATGTTCTATATAAATAAGAAGGGGGGCACGGGTTTGTACTCCCTCTGCCAGGAGGCAGTAGACCTTCTCAGCTTTGCAGTGCGCAACGGCATGCTCCTGCGAGCAGTCTACCTCCCGGGCCAGGACAACTAACCGGCAGACAGACTTGGCAGAATCCTCCGCTCTCATGAGAGGCGTCTCAACCATGCAGTGGCGAAGCAGCTCTTCTGTCTTTGGGGCTGGCCCGAGATGGACCTTTTTGTCTCTCCCGACAAAGCGCAGCTGGCTCGCTTCTGCTCCAGCCAGCTGCACCCGCTGAGGGTAGCGGCAGACACGCTCCTGATCTCATGGTCCAAGGGACTGCTGTATGCATTCCCACCGACTCCCCTCATTGCCAAAACTCTGTTCAAAATCCAGAACACGAGGGCATCGGTGATACTGATCACCTCCAGGTGGCCCAGGCAACCCTGGTTCCCACTACTGCTCTCACTAGCGGCAACACTCCCAGTACCCCTGAGCCAGGCCCCAGACCTCCTGACGCAGGAGGAGGGCTCCTTTCTGCACCCCAATGTGGGGTCATTGACTCTAATGGCCTGGCTGCTGAGAGGGTAGCCTTGGCCCCATTCAACCTACCACAAGAGGTTGAGGAAATTCTGCTAGCCTCCAGGAAGCCCTCCACGAGGAGGGCTTATGCCTTCTAATGGCTCAGGTTTGCTCTGTGGTGCACAGATAAGAAGGAGAACCCGTTCTCTTGCCACGTTCAGCTGCTACTCCAGTACCGTGTGCATTTGTCGCATACAGGGCTGAAATCTAACTCTGTCTGGGTGCATCTGCTCACCACCACCCAATGGGGGGAAAGTCCTTATCTAGCCAGCCCCTGGTTTCCCGTTTCCTATGGGGCCTTCTGCTTTGCAAGCCCCCTGTTTGCCTTCCGGCAGCAGAATGGGACCTCAATGGTATTGCTCTCCCAGGTTACTAGGACACAGTTTTTGAGCCACTGGCCACCTGCCACATCAGATACCTATCCTGGATGGTGGTATTCCTGATGGCCCTGACCTCAGCTCGCAGAGTCAGCGGTCTTCAAGTGCTGGTGGCAGACCCCCCCGTACACCAGGTTCTTCAAGAACAGGGTAGTGCTCTGCACTCACCCTACGTTCCTCCCGGTATCCCTGTTTTTACCTCAACCAGAAGGTGGTGCTCCCCACCTTCTACCCGTGGCCTCATGCTGGCAGGGAGGAGCTTATACTCCACACACAAACAGGCTTTGTCTTTCTGTCTGCAGCGTACCCAGGGCCACCGCAAGGCACCTCAGCTTTTCGTGTCCTATGACCCCAGCAGACTGGGGCTCCCTGTAACCAAGTGTACCCTATCCTCTTGGGTGGGAGACTGCATTGCCCTCGCCTGTGAGCGGGCAGGCCTCTCCCTGGAGCACCAGATCACAGCACATCGTGTGAGGGTGATGGCTATGTCGGTGACCCACCTCCGTTCTGTGCCGGTGACAGAAATTTGCAGAACCGCCACTTGGTCATCCATTCAAGTGTTCGCAGCACACTGCTTCCTGGAAAGCAAATCCCATAGGGACAGTGCATGTGGTCAGGAAGTGCTGCGTAATATTCTTGGAGTATAGGCAATTCCTGCCCTCTGATGCTCTTTGCTCAGGTTTCCGGAGTGATAGTACTGCTGGACACTAGGGTCTTGCTGAGTCCCTCAGTGGGGACTCATCTTCTGCAGCTCACGGCCACTTGGCCGGTCGCCATTGGTACTATCGTGGCCCAGTCCTCTGCAGCCTGGAGCTAGGGATTCCCATATGTGATATAGTGTATCTAGACTTTCAGAAAGCCTTTGACAAGGTCCCTCATCAGAGCCTTTTGGCAAAACTAAAGAGTCATGGGATAGGAGGCAGTGTACTATTGTGGATCAGGAACTGGTTAAAAGATAGAAAGCAGAGGGTAGGGCTAAATGGCCAATTTTCTCAATGGAGAAAGGTGAATAGTGGTGTACCCCAGGGATCTGTGCTGGGTCCGCTGCTTTTTGACATATTCATAAATGACCTGGAAAAGGGAATAACGAGCAAGGGTATCAAATCTGCAGATGACACAAAACTATTTAAAGTTGTTAAAACCCATGAGGATTGTGGAAAATTGCAAGAGAATCTTGATAAATTGGAAGACTGGGCATTCAAATGGCAGATGAAATTTAATGTGGACAAGTGCAAAGTTATGCATCTAGGTAAAAAACAACCCAAACTATGGTTACATGATGCAAGGTTCCACATTAGGAACCACCACCCAGGAAAAAGATTTAGGCACCATCATGGATAACATGTTAAAACCCTCCACCCAGTGTGCAGTGGCGACTAAGAGAGCAAACAGAATGCTAGGTATAATAAGGAAAGGAATGGAAAATAAAACAAAGGATATTATAATGCCTCTGTATCGTTCCATGTTGTGTGCAATTCTGGTCGCCGTATCTTAAAAAAGAAAATGTACAGAGAAGAGCCACCAAAATGGTAAAGGGGATGGAAGGATGCCCCTATGAAGAGAGGCTAAAAAGGTTAAGGCTCTTCAACCTGGAAAAGAGACGGCTGAGGGGAGATATGATAGAGGTCTATAAATTAATGAATGGAGTGGAACGGGTAAACGTAGATTGATTGTTTACGTCATCAGATTATAGAAAGACTAGGGGACATGCAATGAAGTTACAGGATAAACTATTTAAGACTAATAAGAGAAAATATTTTTTCACTTAACGTGTAATTACACTCTGGAATTTGTTATCGGAGGATGTAGTAAAAGCTGTTAGTGTAGCTGGGTTTAAAAAAAGGTTTGGACAAGTTCCTGGTGGAAAGGTCCATAAACCATTATTAAAAGGAACCCGGGATATCACTGCTTGACCCAATACAAGCATTGTGGAACCTGTGTCTTTTGGGGAAAGTGCTAGGTACTTATGACCTATATTGGCCACAGTTGGAAACTGGATACTGGGCTTGATGGACCTTGGTCTGACCCAGTATGGCATATCTTATGTTCTTATGTGCATGTAGCATACATTGTCAGTGCGTCTTACTGAGCTGATGTGATGGATCAGTGCATTCTGCATTTGGTGATCAGCTGCAGACTATTGTTTCGCATGTGCAGTGCCTCTTGGATACTGGAGGGGCTAACCTATACCAGCATACACAGCAGACAGTTTAGGCAGAGACCTGCAGGCTCTTTGAATCCAGACATTGCTATGTAGAGAGGTATGGAGGTGTAGCCTACTGGTTAGTGCAATGCCTCCATAAACAGGGAATACGGGTTCGCTTCCCACTTGTTCATTTTGTGCATTTGTGCTACTCGGGTCATTTCCCCTGCCTGTAACAGTCCTGGCTCTGCTGTGCCTTGCAGATACATATCCTTCTATTATTTTATGCATTCTGGTCACTCTTTGGGTCAGCAAACATGCTAATCTCCAGGAACAAGCAGGAATGAGTCTTCACATATGGTTCACATATGGGTACGTCGGTACCGACGGAGCCTGCGTGGGAACGCTCCCCAGCGTCCCAAAAAAGGAAAGCTTTTGGGAGCATCCCACAGCGCCTGCGCGCTGCCTTCCCGCCTTTCCTAACTGCCTCTCTCCAGTTCTTCTTTTCCGCGGAGCCAGCAGGTCGTGTTCCTGTCTTCCGGTCTTTTCTTTAAAAAAAAAAAAAAAAAAAAAAGGATACTTCCGTTCCACTTCAGTGTATTTTTTCTTCGTTAGGCCTAACAGAAAATTCCTCATGGAAAAGCCCGCCTCCGGGTTTAAAAAATGCACTAAGTGCAGCGGTACCATCTCTGTTACCGACACCCATGACTGGTGTCTTAAGTGTTTGGGTCCTGACCATTCCATCACGGATTGTGCGTCCTGCTCCATGATGTCTAAAAGAGGTTTACAGAACCGAGCAGCCAAGCTCAGTACACTGTTTCCCTCTGATGCAGCTTCGGTGGCATCAACGTCTTCCAGGGCTTCTTCTTCCTCCTATGGAGCTCAGGTAACCAAACATAAGTCCAGCCGGTCCTCGAAGGGTAGATCTCCCTCTAAGCATCGAGATGCCTCCGGGCTTGCCCTCGAGGATCCTGCACCGGCAAAAGTACCCCAGCGGGAAGCTCCGGCTTCCAAAGCTCCTTCTATGGGGTCACAGGTTGACATCGATGGCATGGCCTCGACCGATCACCTGTTGCAATGTTCTGGGGTACCGGTGGAAGCTGCCGGTACCGACCTCCAGACATTCATGGCGTCGATGGATCAGAATGTTCTGACCATGCAGCGTGCCATTACGGCATTCATACAAGCTGCGACGCCGCTGGTACCGCAACAAGCTTCGTTGTCGGTACCGGCTCCGATATCGGTTCCGGTGCCGGTACCGGTTGCATTGACATCGGCTTCGGTGTCGACTGCAGCGGTACCCTGTCCGATGATGCCTATCGGTACCGATTCGGTACCGATGACTCCCAATGTCAATACCACCCGGTATGCGTATCGGGCTTTACAGGAGCGTCCAGACAGGCGATACTTTGATTCCTCCGAAGACTCTGATGCATCGGAGGCCTCTGTTGAAGCATCGGTACTCCTTCCTCAGGAACCTTCTTCTCCAAAAAGAAGAATGTCTCCTCCAGAAGACTTGTCTTTTCAAGACTTCATAAGGGAAGTGGCCAAGGGGCTTTCTATCTCAGTAGCCCCTGAGACAGAGCCTAGAGCCAAAAAATTGGATATTTTGCAATATCCCAAGGCTCCTAAAGAGGCAGCCACTTTGCCAATTCATGAGATCCTTTATGACCACATGATAGGCATATGGGAGACTCCTTTCACCATCTCTTCTCATTCTCGTAGGTTGGATGCCATGTATCGTGTCCCTCCTTGTCCTGGATTTCATAAAACTCAGCTTCCCCACCATTCTATTGTGGTGGAGTCTGCTATGAAAAAGTTAAAGAGTGCAAAGAGGCACTCATCTGCTCCTCCAGGAAGAGAATGTAGAACCTTAGATGCTTTTGGCAGGAAAATTTTCCAGGCCAGTATGCTTGTTGCCAGAATCAACTCCTATAGTCTCTATATGGGGATGTTTCTGAAGGAAGTTACAGATCATCTGCAAACTTTCTTCCCTTTTCTTCCAGAAGATAAAAGGGAAGACTTTCTTACCTGGCTTAAGCATGCCCAGGATGTTTCCAAATTTTCTAACCGTGCAGCCTTTGACTCTTTTGAGGGGGCCAGCAGAGCCTCGGCCATTGCCATAGGTGTATGCAGAATTGCTTGGTTACAAGCTTCTGATTTGGAACCCTGGGTCCAAGATGGATTAGGAAATCTTCCTTGTACAGGTGAAAACCTGTTTGGCAAAGATTGGTAAGCAAAGGCCACTCAAATGGATGCAGAAAATTCTGCTTTGGATAGGCTTTCAAAGTCTACCTCTAATCCTGTCCAGAAGAGGTTGTTCAAAAAGGCATATTTTCCCAAGAAGGGAAGATATTATCCTGTTTATGGTCAGCAGACATCTTCTGCAGGTCGTTTTGCTGCAAAGCGTCAACAACCTAAACAGGCCAAGCCTAAGGCTGCAAGGCCTACTGTAGCCCAACAGCCTCAGCCTCCTAAGGGCCTTTGACTTGCAGCTAGAGAACTTAGCCTTTCTGGCTCTAAAAGAACCAGAGCCTCTCACCATTCCAGGAAGGTTAGCTCACTTTGCTCCCAGATGGGAGCAAATCACAGCAGAGCAGTGGACCCTTTCCATCATAAGGGAAGGGTACAAACTTCATTTCTCAAACCTTCCTCCTTTCATCATGGTGAGACAGTTCAATTCTCCAACATCTCTCCTTGACCTTCTGGGTCAAGAGATTTCTACCCTTCTTGCCCAAGGGGCAATAGAAGAAGTACCTCTTCTTCAACAGGGTTCAGGGTTCTACTCCCCCTACTTTCTAATTCCAAAGAAAACAGGGGGTTACAGACTCATATTAGATCTCAGAGAATTGAACAAATTCCTATGCAAGGAGAAATTCAAGATGATTTCTCTAGGTACCCTCCTTCCATTCCTTCAGAGTCAGGATTGACTTTGTTCTCTAGATCTCAAGGATGCGTATACCCATATACTCATCCATCCAGCACACAGAAGGTTCCTTCGGTTCCTTTATCAGGGAAAGCACTACCAATACAGGGTGCTTCCCTTTGGTCTGGCCTCTGCTCCAAGAGTGTTCACAAAATGCATGGCAGTAATAGCTGCCTTTCTACGCACTCTAGGAATATTCGTATTCCCATATCTGGACGACTGGCTCATCCGAGCTTCATCCCAATCAGAGGCCCAGACTTCCCTAGCCTGCACAATGCGTGTTCTGCAGTATCTGGGACTGGTGATAAACATTCCAAAGTCCCAACTCACCCCTACTCTAGAGTTCATAGGGGCCTTGCTGGATACCACAACTACAAGGGCCTATCTTCCCCAGGCCCGTTGCCTACGCTTAGTGCAGTTAGCCTCTCAGATTCAGTTAAAAACCCATCTAACTGCTCGAGAGATGTTACAACTGCTAGGCCACATGGCATCCACTGTGCATGTGGTCCCTTATGCTCGCCTTCACATGAGGGCAGCTCAATGGACTTTGTCCACCCAGTGGACCCAGGCATCAGGGGGTCTGTCAGACAAAATAGCAACCTCCAGGCGCCTCTTTTGGTCTCTCCAGTGGTGGAAGTCCACTCAAAATCTGTTGCTGGGGTCCCCCTTCCAACAGTTGTTACCCCAAGCAATCCTTACAACAGATGCCTCTCCAAAGGGTTGGGGAGCTCATCTTAAAGACCTCTCCACCCAGGGCATTTGGTCCCCACAGGAGACCTCCCTACATATCAACATCTTAGAGCTCAGAGCAATCTTCTTGGCTCTCAGAGTCTTCCATGCCCTGCTCAGCTACAAGACAGTCCTCATTCACACGGACAACCAAGTAGCCATGTTCTATGTGAACAAGCAGGGAGGGACTGGCTCTCTGTCGCTTTGCAACGAAGCTCTGAGATTGTGGGCCTTCGCCAGAGAGCATCAAATTCATCTTCTGACAGTATACCTTCCAGGAGTTCAAAACTCCTGGGCAGACAGACTCAGTCGAGTTCTGCTTCCACACGAATGGTCCCTTCATATGGACCAGATAGTCAGAATCTTTCGAATTTGGGGAACCCCGGACATAGACCTCTTTGCAAGTCCGTGGAATGCCAAACTTCCCCGATTCTGTTCCAGAATTCCGTGTCAGGGAGTTCAGGCCAGGGATGCCTTCCTCCTTCATTGGGGTCAAGACTTCCTGTACGCCTTTCCACCCATTCCCCTAATTCCCAAGACCCTGTTCAAACTTCAGAGAGATTGAGGGACTATGATCCTCATAGCTCCACGTTGGCCACGCCAAGTGTGGTACCCTCTACTTCTGCATCTTTCCCAAGCTCCCTCCCTGGACTTAGGGTCTGCTCCAGATCTCCTGTCTCAGGAGGGGGGAACGTTGTGGCACCCAAACCCCCAATCTCTCCATCTCAGGGCTTGGTTGCTGAAGGCTTAGACCTTCAAGAATGGAATCTTTCTCAGCATGTAAGGGATCTCTTCATGCTTCCAGAAAGCCTTCTACTAGACGTTCCTATGCTTTTAAATGGAAAAGGTTTACCATTTGGTGTGCTGAGAAGGGTATTAACCCTCTAGCAATACCTTTGAATTCTTTACTAGAGTATCTCCTGCATCTTTCCCATGCAGGCCTCAAAACGAATTCAGTAAGGGTCCATTTGAGTGCTATTGCAGCATCTCTCAAGCCTCTCAATGGACAACCTGTTTCCTCTCATCCTCTTATTGCAAGATTCATGAGAGGCCTCCTTTTAACTAAACCTCCCATTAGACCACCTCCAGTGGCATGGGACTTGAATCTAGTTCTTGGTCAGCTCATGAAGCCACCCTTTGAACCCTTAGCCACCACCTCCTTGAAATTTCTTTCCTGGAAGGTTATCTTTCTTATTGCAGTCACCTCAGCTCGCCGCATCAGTGAACTGCAGGCCTTAGTGGCTAATCCATCTTATACAAGGTTCCATCATGATAAGGTAGTCCTTAGGACCAATCCACACTTTATGCCTAAAGTGGTCTCACCTTTTCATCTTAACCAAGAGGTGTGTTTACCTGTCTTTTTTCCAGGTCCTCATGCATCAAGTGCAGAGAGGAATCTTCATACCCTGGATTGTAAGAGGGCTCTTGCTTTTTACTTACAAAGGACACAGCAACATAGACAGTCTTCTCAACTCTTTGTTGCTTTTGATCCCTCTCATTTGGGACTTCCAGTCTCTAAGAGGACACTGTCCAATTGGATTGCTCAGGGTATTTCTTTCGCCTACCAGAGTAAGAACCTTTCTCTGGAGGGCCATGTCACAGCTCATAATGTGAGGGCCATGGCCACCTCTATGGCTCATCTAAATTCTGTGTCCATCGACCAGATCTGTCGAGCGGCCACCTGGGCCTCGGTTCATACCTTCACAGCCCATTACTGTTTGGACAAGGACTCCCGCCGGGATGCCTTGTTTGGTCAGGCTGTTCTCAAACACCTGTTCCATGCTTAATCAACTCCTACCCTCCATCCCTGGTTGAATGCCTGAGATCCATGGCAGGAGGTAGAGCCCTTCCCAGGGTCTCACAACCTTGGGGATCTCCCAGGCATCTCTAGCTGGGGAGTCCCCATATGTGAAGACTCATTCCTGCTTGTTCCTGGAGATAGCACAGTTACTTACCTGTAACAGGTGATCTCTGGGAACAGCAGGAATAAGTCTTCACAACCCACCCACCTCCCCTAGGAGTTGTATCTCTCTATCTATCTTTCCTTTCCTCTCTCTCTCTTTGTCTCAGCTTTAAAACTCGAACTGGAGAGAGGCGGTTAGGAAAGGCGGGAAGGCAGCGTGCAGGCGCTGTGGGATGCTCCCAAAAGCTTTCCTTTTTTGGGACGCTGGGGAGCGTCCCCGCGCAGGCTCCGTCGGTACCGACGTACCCATATGTGAACCATATGTGAAGACTTATTCCTGCTGTTCCCAGAGATCACCTGCTACAGGTAAGTAACTGTGCTTTCCCGTCATGGACGTCTGCGAGCATGGCTTTATTGCCTCTGATGCAGCCCATTGCAGGGGGTCAGACATGTTCCCCTGCAGATGTCAGGCCCCTGCTTGGAGGCATCACATGATGGTTATGGCAATGGTTTGGAGATCAAGATATCACGGTTTGAGGCCCCCTATAACTCATGTGAAATTTCAGAATGAGTTACTGTCGCATTTTATGTCTGCCACAACCTTCATGGACTGATAACGCCTCCTTGTGATCTTGAGTAGATCACTTAACCCACCAATGGCTCAGCTAACTGCAGGTCCGTACAGTCCCTAGTTATCATCAGACATTACCAATTGACCAATTGATGTACCCCCATGTGACTGAACTGCTACAACTGTGTGACATCATGTCTATGACTGTACATCTTTGGCTCCCTTAAATCTCTGCAGTACCTGCGGACATATGCCACCTGCAGGTATCACCTCATGTCCGTACATACCCTATCTGCCCAGTTTGGATGACACCTATGCAGTAGTTATCTGCATATTTGTCTGAGATGTTATATGGTGGCTGTGTGGCTAGGACAGGTGTGAGTCCCACATGTCTGGTATCAGGCCTTCCAAGTGGCATTGGCGTACATTTTCACCCACAGTTCAAATACGTTTGGGATGGCACCTACTGCACATCGGTGCCACCAGCCCATACTATCCTCTCCTCAACTGCCATCCATCCTTCAGCCCATCCATCCGCTTCTGTTGGCTGTGCGCAGTCATGTTTTCTTGTGTAAGCTGCTACACCATGGCCTACACTGGACTCTTTTCCTCATTTCGGCTCTTCACGCACGCTTCTCCTATGCCTGATCTGCATGTCACCACTCCTACTCTCCTCCTGTCGCTGCACACATCCTGCCACTTCAGACTCTGCTGGGGGACGTGTGTTCCCCATCCTATGCCACACACTGACATTGCACCATTTTACATTGCTACCCCACTGTGCATCAGTACAGCTGCTTTCCACATGCTCGTCCATTTTACTGACTGCCACATAGGGTGCCCACAGATCTGTCAGGTCCATCAGCTCCCACTTGTTCTTCCATCCATCACCTTCAGATTGGCTTTTCTTGCTGCTTCTTTATCCAGCTTTAGGGTTACAGCCGTTTTTCGGATGTTAAGGTGCATGCTTGACACCTTAATGCCAGATATCCCATTAACACACATTAAATGGCCCATAGCGCCCTTAACGCCGGAACGCCTCCTACATGCCCAGAGCCCTTTTCGCATATAAACCCCTTATCACTGCCATTAATGCTTACTAATGCCTGCTCCCTTAATGCCCTTTAGTAAACATACCCCCTAGTTTTTGATGTCCTCTGGTGGGAGGTCGAGTTTTTCGAAGGAAGTAGCTGAAAAAGTGAAGAAAAAGAGGGAGGCCTTCATGAAATACAAGAGATCACAGAGAGAGGAAGACAGGTATCTGTATTTGGAAAAACTTAGAGAAGCTAGCAAAGTAGTCAAGAAGGCAAAGATTCAAAAGGAGGAGGAAATAGCCAATGCAATAAAATGGGGGGATAAGACATTTTTCAGATATATTAGTGAGAAGAGGAAGGGCAAGAGTGGTATTGTCAGACTCAAGGGTGCAGGGGGGGAATATGTAGAAGCTGATAAGGATAAAGCGGAATTGCTTAACAAATATTTTTGTTCTGTGTTCACAGATGAAGAACCAGGAGCAGGACCTCAGAAAACACCCACAAATAAGAACAGAAGCGAGGGACATCTTGAACAATTTTCAGAAGACTGTGTTCGTGAGAAACTAGCTCAACTTAAAGTAGACAAAGCGATGGGACCGGATGGGATACACCCTAGAATACTGAGGGAACTTGGGGACATTCTAGCAACTCCACTGACTGACCTTTTCAATGCCTCGTTGGAGTCGGGAGTGGTGCCAAAGGACTGGAGAGAGGCTCATGTGGTGCCTTTACACAAAAGCGGAAGTAAGGATGTGGTTGAAAACTACAGGCCGGTTAGTTTAACTTCGGTGGTGAGTAAATTATTGGAAATGCTGCTGAAAGAGAAAATAGTGAGGTTTCTGGAGTCCAGCGGATTACAGGATCCGAGGCAGCATGGATTCACCAGAGGCAGGTCTTGTCAGACAAATCTGATTGATTTCTTTGACTGGGTGACCAGGGAGTTGGACCGAGGGAGAGCTCTAGATGTGGTGTATTTAGATTTCAGTAAAGCCTTTGACACTGTTCCTCACAGGCGACTTATAAACAAACTGAGCACCCTAGGGATGGACCCTAAAGTTACTGCTTGGGTTAGAAATTGGTTGGGTGGGAGGCGACAAAGAGTACAAGTAAATGGAGCTCACTCTGAGGAGAAGGATGTTACCAGTGGTGTGCCCCAGGGATCTGTCCTTGGTCCGATTCTTTTTAACATCTTTGTTAGTGATATAGCGGAAGGGCTGTCGGGTAAGGTTTGCCTCTTTGCGGATGATACCAAAATCTGCAATAGAGTAGACACCCAGGAAGGTGTAGATAACATGAGGAGGGATCTAGCTAAGCTTGAAGAATGTTCTAGAATTTGGCAGCTGGGATTTAATGTTAAAAAATGTAAGGTCATGCATTTGGGCTGCAGCAATCCAAGGGAGCAATACAGTATAGGAGGTGAAGTACTTTTGTCCACTAAAGAAGAGCGGGACCTAGGCGTGGTTGTGTCTGATGATCTTAAAGTAGCTAAACAGGTAGAAAAGGCGACGGCAAAAGCTAGAAGGATGCTTGGGTGCATACGGAGAGGAATGGCTAGCAGAAAAAAGGAGGTGATAATGCCTCTGTATAAGTCTTTGGTGCGACCTCATTTGGAGTATGGTGTGCAATTCCGGAGACCGCACCTTCAAAAGGATGTGAACAGGATGGAGTCTGTGCAGAGGGTTGCTACTAAAATGATTAATGGGCTTCATTATAAAGCATATGAGGACAGACTTAAGGATCTTAATATGTACACCTTAGAGGAAAGGCGGGATAGAGGTGATATAATTGAGATGTTTAAATACCTCTGTGGCATAAATGTTCAGGGAGAGAGCCTCTTTCAATTGAAAGCAAGTTCTGCTACAAGGTGACATGGGATGAGGGTGAAGGGAGATAGATTCAGAAGTGATATGCGGAAATATTTCTTTACAGAAAGAGTAGTGGATCCATGGAATAGTCTCCCAGTGGAGGTGGTAGAGATGAGGACAGTAACTGAATTCAAAAAAGCATGGGACCAACACAGAAGATCTCTAAAGGTAAAAAGTGGACTGTTGTAGTTGTTGTTATGGAAGGACAGACTAGATAGGCCATGTGGTCTTTTTCTGTCATCATGTTTCTATGTTTCTATAAGAACATAAGATATCCCATGCTAGGTTAGACCAAGGTTCATCAAGCCCAGTATCCTGTTTCCAGCTGTGGCCAATTCAGGTCACAAGTACCTTTCATGTTCCCAAAAGGTAGACAGATTCTACGTTTCTTATCCCGGGGTAAGCAGTAGATTTTCCTAGCCCTCTTTAATAATGGTTCATGTACTTTTCCTTCAGGAACTTGCCAAATCTTGTTTTAAACCCAGCAATACTATCAACTTTTACTACATCCTTCAGTAATGAATTCCTGCGTTTGCGCTGTGAGTGAAAAAAGATATTTTGTCCTAATAGTCTTAAATGGGCTACTTTGTAGCTTCATTGAATGTTTCCTATTCTTTCTACTTTTTGAAGGAGTAAACAACTGATCTACATTTAGCCGTTCCACTCCATTCATTATTTTATAGACCTCTATTATATCTCCCTTCAGCCATCTTTTTCAAAGTTTAAGAGCCCTAACCTTTTAAGCCTTTCCTCATAGGAGTATCCTTCCACCCCCTTTACCATTTTGGTGGCTGTTCTTTGTATCTTTTCTAATTCTGTTATATCCTTTTTAAGAAATGGCGATCAGAATTGCACATAGAATTAGTAATCTGTGAACTTTCATTAAAATCATCTCTAATACCTGAAGATTGGAGGATCGCCAATGTAACACCAATTTTTAAAAAGGGTTCCAGGGGTGATCCGGGAAACTACAGACCGGTGAGCCTGACATCAGTACCAGGAAAAATGGTAGAAACCATCATAAAGAATAAAATTACTCAGCATGTAGATAGTCATGACCTAATGGGAGACAGTCAACATGGCTTTAGACAAGGAAGATCTTGTCTTACTAATCTGTTATGTTGTTTTGAAGGAGTGAATAATCAGGTGGACAAAGGTGAGTCGGTTGATACTGTGTATCTAGACTTTCAGAAAGCCTTTGACAAGGTCCCTCATGAGAGACGTTTGGCAAAACTAAAGAGTCATGGGATAGGAGGCAGTGTACTATTGTGGATCAGGAACTGGTTAAAAGATAGAAAGCAGAGGATAGGGCTAAATGGCCAATTTTCCCAATGGAGAAAGGTGAATAGTGGTGTACCTCAGGGATCTGTGCTGGGTCCGCTGCTTTTTGACATACTCATAAATGACCTGGAAAGTGGAATGAGTGAGGTTATCAAATTTGCAGATGACACAAAACTATTTAAAGTTGTTAAAACCCAAGAGGATTGTGGAAAATTGCAAGAGGATCTTGATAAATTGGAAGACTGGGCATCAAAATGGCAGATGAAATTTAATGTGGACAAGTGCAAGGTTATGCACCTAGGGAAGAACAACCCAAACTATGGTTACACGATGCAAGGTTCCACATTAGAAATTACCACCCAGGAAAAAGATTTAGGCGTCATTGTGGATACCATGTTAAAACCCTCAGCCCAGTGTGCAGCAGCGGCCAAGAGAGCAAATAGAATGCTAGGTATGATAAGGAAAGGAATGGAAAATAAAACAAAAGATATAATGCCTCTATATCGTTCCATGGTGAGACTGCACCTTGAATATTGTGTGCAGTTCTGGTCGCCATATCTTAAAAAGGATATAGCGATTTTCGAAAAGGTTCAGAGAAGAGCTACCAAAATGGTAAAGGGGATGGAAGGATACTCCTATGAAGAAAGGCTAAAAAGGTTAGGGCTCTTTAACCTGGAAAAGAGACAGCTGAGGGGAGATATGATAGAAGTCTATAAATTAATGAACGGAGTGGAACGGGTAAACGTAGATCGATTGTTTACCTTATCAGAATATAGAAAGACTAGGGGACATGCAATGAAGCTACAGGGTAAACTATTTAAGACTAACAAAAGAAAATATTTTTTCACTCAACGTGTAATCAAACTCTGGAATTTGTTACCGGAGGATGTAGTAAAGGCTGTTAGTGTAGCTGGGTTTAAAAAAAGTTTGGACAAGTTCCTGGAGGAAAGGTCCATAAACCATTATTAAGAAGGGACCCAGGATATCAATGCTTGAACCAATACAAGCATTGTGGAACCTGTGTCCCTTGGGGAAACTGCTAGGTACATATGACCTAGATTGGCCACTGTTGGAAACAGAATACTGGGCTTGATGGACCTTAGTCTGACCCAGTATGACATATCTTATGTTCTTATGTATTCGGGGTGCAGTCACTCCATGGAATGATAGAGAAGCATTATAATATCCTTTGTTTTATTCTCCATTCGTTTCCTTATAATTCCTAGCATTCTATTTGCTTTCTTAACTATTCCTGCACACTGGGCAGAGGATTTCAACACATTATCCATGATGAAACCTAAATCCTTTTTCCTGAGTGGTGGTTCTTAATGTGTAACCTTGTATTCTGCAATCGTAGTTTCGGTTGTTCTTTCCTAAGTGCATAACTTTGCACTTATCCACATTAAATTTCATCTGCCATTTGGAAGTACAGTCTTCCAATTTTGCAAGGTCCTCTTGCAATTGTTCACAATCCTCTTGTATTTTAACAAACTTTGAATATTTATGTATTTAACATCTCTAATATACTGTTTTTCATGGTGTCAAAGCGGTTTACAATTACCATTGTTTTGTAATTACAGGAATCTTTAGGATAGGGGAAAAAGGATGAACTTTAAAAACTTAACTTTAACAATAGTCTGTGTCCTTACTCTGTTTGTAGCCTAGATGGAGGGTTGTTTGACATTCACTGTTGGGTTGGGGGAGATGGGGATTTCTATCAGCGTGGTGGGAGGGTTTTTTGGGATGGAGGTTTGTTATGTTGGTAGTCCTTGTTAGGTGTCTGTTCCGAAGAATTCCTGTAAGAGGTATGTTTTTAGTCTCTTGATAAATTCCGCTATTTCGTTGATGGGTCTTAAGTTTTTCGATAGTGTTCTAGATTGATGGGCCGTATATGGAGAATTTTCTGTTGCATGTTGCCTGTGTATTTTCTGCTTTGTGTGCTGGTATGTTGAGTAGGTTTTGATTTGCTTGCCTTCTTGATCTGTTGTTGGGGACCTTCTGCATTAGGGTGTGTAGGTAATCCACTAACTGGTTTGAAAGTGTTGATTGTTGCTTTGTATTTGATGTGTGCTGTTATTGGGAGCCAGTGTACAGTAGTTGCTTGAGACGTGGGGAGATGTAATAGTCTCCTAAACGGCTTACCACTAAAAAGCATATACCTCCTCCAAAGGGCCCAAAACATATGCGCCAAGATGGTTACAAAAGCTAAAATAACAGACCATGTGACCCCCATATGCAGCCGAATAAAATATAAAATCCTCCTAACTACTTTTAAACTCATTAATAACATCTCTCCCTCACAATTATCTACACTAATACAACCCCCATCAGAAACTAGAACGTGCAGACAGAACGCAACCCACTCCCTCAACATAAAGACAAATTTCAGAAAAACCAAAGCAACAACAAGCGATAGAGCCTTCTCCTTTGCTGCCCCTACCCTCTGGAATGAAATTCCATTAACCCTCCGCATGATAAAGGACCTCCACCAATTCAAAAAGGAATTTAAAACATACCTTTTTACAAAACACTTTGAGATCCCCTACCAACAAAAAACCTCTCCAAGACAATCACAAAAAAATATCCACAGTCCTCAAGACAGAACAAATGACTAACAAAAGAAAGATACTTACCTTACTATACACAACATCCAAAAGATTTACCCAAACTGACGGCTATATCACTTATGTAAATAACTACCGTTAATTAACTATGTTATGCTCCATGTTTCATAACCTGTACATAGGTTTTAAAAAAGTGTTATTGTTAACGTTAAAAATATGTTCCATGTAACAAAACGTGTATATAGTTAAAACATGTTCCATGTAAAATATACGGAATTACGTTAATTTTTGTTCAATGTAAACCGCCCCTGATCTCTGGAAGGGGCGGTATAGAAGAAACTGTTAAATAAATAAATAAATAAATAAATGTAATTATCCCTTGGTGTGCCAGTGATTAAGTGAGCTGCCGTATTCTGAGTCAATTGAAGTGGTTGTAGCATGGGTTTTGGGAGACCTAGGAAGATTGAGTTGCAATAGTCTAGGTGAGGGGTTATTATTGCCTGGCATACTTTGAATAATTTTGTGTGATCTGCAGATGTGATCACGTCAATCGTTATTTCCATTTCCAGGTCATTTATAAATGTTAGAAAGCAACGGGCCCAGCACAGATCCCTACGGTACTCCACTATTCACCTTTCTCCATCGAGAAAACTGGCCATTTGGCCCTACTCTCTGCTTTCTCTCTTTTAACCAGTCCTGATCCACAACAGTAAACTGCCTCCTATCCCATGACTTTTTAATTTTGCCAAGAATCTTTCATGAGGGACCTTGTCAGAGGCTTTTTGAAAATCAAGATACACTATATTAACTGTCTCATCTTTATCTACCTGTTTATTCACATTTTCAGAAAAATTAATAAGACAGTGCATTCCTTGGCTAAATCCATATTGGCTTTCTCCCATTAAACCATGACTATTTACATATTCATTAATCTTGTTTTGTATAATGGTTTCTACTATTTTGATGGTACTGGTATCAGGCTCACTGGTCTATCGTTTCTTGGATTACTCCTGGAACCCTTTTAAAATTTGAGGTTACATTGTCCATTCTCCAGTCTTAAGGTACTAGAGATGATTTTAATGATAGTTCACAGATTACTAATAGCAGGTCTGCAATCTCATATTTCAGTTCTTTCTATACTGTGGGATGTATACCATCCAGTCCAGGTGATTTGCTACTCTTTAGTTCATCAAATAGTTTTAATACATCTTCCCAGTTTATCGATATTTTGTTTGTTCTTCCAGTACATCACCTTTAAATACAATTTCAGGCATGGGTAACTTCCCTACATCTTCTTCATTAAAAACTAAAGCAAAAAATGCATTCACTCTCTCCGCTATGGCCTTGTTATCCCTTTTCACCCCTTTCTCTTCTCTATCATCTAATAGTCCTACTGACTCTCTCGTGTGGTTTTTTTTTGCTATGAATGTATTTGGAAATGCTTTTATTATTAATTTTTGCTTCCACGGCAAGCTTCTTTTAAAATTCTCTCTTTGCCTGCCTTATCAATGCCTTGCATCTTAACTTGCTAATGCGTATGTTTCCTGTTCTTTATTGTCCCTCCAGTCCAGTCCCGCATCTCTGGGTAGTGCACCTCCTCCAGCAGCTTGGAGACACTAGCATGTCATCTTTTTGATGACACTAGTGTACATATGCAGCTGGCACCGCCCACCAGCCCCAGTAAGCTCAGTCTCTAAGCAGCTGGAGGAGGTTGTGAGCCAGGGTGCTGGACTCACTGAAGAGACAACTAAGGAGATAGGTTTAGTTAGAGTTTGCTTTTATTTCCCCTGTTAAGGTGCAGGTTTCTTTGTTTTTAAAGGCAAAAGTGTAAAAAAAAAAAGAAAAAAGAAAAAAAGAAAAATCAGAAGGAACAGAGAACCCGGGGGACATCAGGGCTGAGGGGAGGATATTCCTTCTTCTCCCTCTCCCCCCAGGATTTCAAGGGGGGAGTTCTGTGGGGGCCTTCCTCAGTCTGAGATTTCTGGCTGCTCCCGAACCCGTTATCGGGTGAGGAGCCACTGCAGGGGCTGCAGTTGCTCGACAGGAGTGAAAGATGGCAGCCCTGAGTCACCCCCCTCAGCACCGAAGCCGGGAAGGAAGGCTGAGCGCGAGGGGTAGAAAAGCCATGCGGCAAAGAGGCTCCAAGGTAAGAGTGGCGGGGGGGGGGGGGGTTAAGGACAACAGGAACCCCTGGCAACCGCCAGAACATGAGGAGACAAAGAGCGGCCTGCAGCCGCATGTTTGGGAGCCTGCAGCGGTGTGGGAAAACTCCCCCTGCTGCATTTAGGCACGATTTCTTCTTATTCAGGCCTGCATGTGTTTAACCCCCTCCTGTGTTTTGGGTGCCTGGGAGAGGCAGCCACCGGAGAATAAAGCAGGACAGAGCAGCCTCATCCTAGGGCGCCATTTGCAGTTTCTTTTTAATTTCAGTTTCAGTTAATTAGATTTTGGTTTTATCTTATTTTAGTTCAAATACTCTAGTGCTCTGTGCCTGAGCCTGTGGAGGTGCACTGTGCTGGGGTTCCTTTTACCTACCCGGGTACAGATTGAGGGCATTCCTGGGGAGTGCCTCCAGCCCTTCCCACCATGCCGGCCAGATGGTATCAAGGGGCATGAACCCCACAGACGTGGGAAAGGCCTAATCAGATAGGCCATTGTTTGTTGCTGGGCGGATTTTCAGAGGGCTGTTGTAACTGGCACTTGGTTGCAACATTATTGCTTTCTCCTGAGAAGGGTCAGACAGAAATAAAGTTTAAGTGTAAAAAAAAAAAATTATATAGGTGCCGCATATAGGTTTGTAGCAGCTACAGCTCTGGGGAAAACAGGATGTACCTGCATACAAGAAATGTATGTAATTTGAAAGATAGTCAGTCAGTGGATTGGACGTAAATGAAATCCTTCCATCTGTCTATGGTCAGTGAGTAACCTGACATGATCATCTCTTAATAGGTACATAATCTGGGCTAAGCGACAAGAGATGTAAGATCTGTAATATTGCATGTAAGGGAAGCTGTTTTCCCTTATAGCCATTTGTAGTATTAGAAGAAAAACGTGTCAGTTTGATTGGATCAGGGCAAGGTCCATTTCATATCTTTTTTTTTTTTCATTTTAACTTTTTATTAATGATTTCAATAAAAAGCACAAACATCTTCTTACACAACTTTGTACATTTTTCACAACATTTGTACATGCTAATGTATTATCTCCAGGAACAAGCAGGAATGTAGTCTTCACATATGGGTATCGTCGGTACCAATGGAGCCCACACGGGAACGCTTTTGGGAGCATCCCACAGCGCCTGCATGCTGCCTTCCCGCCTTTCCCACTGTCCCTCTTCAGTTCTTTGTTTTCCGCGGAGCTGACAGATCGCATACCCTATCACCGCAGAAAATTCCTTCTTTATTCTTTATTTTTAGTGGTCGCGTCTGCCGTCGTTCGACGCCTACTGTTATCTATCTATCTATCTATATATTGTCACTCGGTTGCCGGTGACACAAAGATTATACGCCACTAGGTAGCGCTGTTAAAGAACAAAGAGTCCAAGTGTAGGGTAATAAAGGCTTTTATTCCCCGTTTAAAGCAAGGTTCAACTAAGAGATATTTTAGATAACAGAAACAGTCCTTTGTTTCAAAAGGTACCAATATTCACTGGCTAGTTAACTGTTACTTCACAGTTTAAAGCAGGTTTTCTTCAAAGTAATATTCAGTATAATAAACATCAAATTATACTTCATTTATTCTTCTGTGGAGCATACACACTTTGGAGCATAGGCAGTGCACCAATCACATTCCATTTCCTCAGGCAAAGGTGAGGGAATAGTGCTGGGAGAATCCACTTCCCTCAATTCCTCTCCCCTATACTGATTCAAAGGGCTTCCACTGTCCCTGTCTATTTCAGCATGGTAATCTACTACTTGGGAGTTTGGCTTCACATAACCAGGGACTCTTAAGGCTAGCGGTAGTTTAGTGAACCAGTCTGCACTCTTGTTTCCCTTAGGAGGAATCCTTCTTTTAGCATAACTTTTAGCAGTACATTCATTACAGTTAATCTTCAATGCCTCTTACCTTGGCTCACTGAGTAAAAACTTCCGTTGCTTATAAAACTGCTTTTCCCACTGAATAGGTGAAACTGGGCAATGATCCTCTAGAGATAAGCTTCTGTCAGAACCTCCCTCTCTGGTTCTTAGCTTTCTTCTCTCTATGTTACAAACAGGCAGAGTATAGGAACTAGGCGTGGCAGAGCCTCTCACCTTGGAGCAACTTCCACCAAACTCCCCTTGCACAACAGGTCCAGTTTGGGCTTTCTGGCTTCCCACCTTGTGAGGTCTGTTTCTCCTCCAGCTTCCAGCTTGGCTTCTTTCACAGCAATCAGGCTTTATGTCCTTGATAGCCTCCAGGCTCCTCTGCTGTTTCTCCTTCTAGTCCAGCTCCAGTTCCTTCTTCCTCTTTCTCCTCCTTCCTCAGCTCCTGCTGTGTCCACTGCTTCCTCTGCTTATGCCACTGCTGTCCAGAAGCATTCTGCTCTGGCTTATAAAGTGAACCGTTACTGCTGACTTCCTGGTTCCCTTTCAGCTGCAGGTGATCAGTGAGGTTAGGTTCATTAAGACCAGTATGTCTGTTCCTGCTCCCTCTAGCTGTGCCTGGAGGTAACTGCACATCTAGTTCTTCTAAAACAGGATTTCTTTTCTTAAAACCAACTTTATTAGTGCCCGCATCATGACAATATATATATGTATATATATATATGTAGTTCTGAGGTATTTTTCTTCAGAAACTTTTTTTCCTTGGTGCTAGGTGCCATTTTGGGCACTAGGCCCATTTTCCTTAAAACTGGAAAAAACAGCTACTGGTTTTTAAAAATGTTCTAAGTGTGGCGGTACCGTCACCGACACCCATGACTGGTGTCTTAAATGTTTAGGCCCTGACCATTCTCCATAGGAGTGCCTCTCCTATAGGAAGATGACTAAAAGGGGCCTGCAGAATAGAGCTGCAAAACTCGCTATCCTTTTTGCTTCAGATGCGATGTCCATTGCATTGACGTCTTCCAGAGCCTCATCTTCCTCCCATGGATCTCAGGTAACTAAACATAAATCTGTCTGGTCCTGAAAAGGTAGATCTCCTTCTAGGCATCGAGAGGCCATTGGCGTTGCCCTTGAGGAAACTTCACTGGCAAAACAGCCCCGGTGGGAGGCTTCGGCTTCCAAAGCACTAATGGGACTCCAGGATGTTCTCGAGGCCTCCACCTCGGCAGAACTACTGGTGCCATGCTCTGGGGTTCCAGCCGTTTCTACCGGTACCGACAACCAAGCATCGGCAGTGTTGATAGATCAGAGGTTTCTCGCTATCGAATGCAGTCTGGCAGCTCTTCTCATGGCTTTGGTATCATTGAGACCGCTACAGATGGTTCAACAGGCACCGGTACCGACACCGGTACCGGTACCGGTACCAACGGCACTGGCTTTGGTGGGTATAACCCCCATGCCGAGTCTTGAGTCTATCGCCGGCATCGACAGATCGGTACCGAGACACCTCGATACTGACTTGATCGATACCGGTACCGTGCTCTGCACGAACACCCAGATCAGAGATATTTCGAATCTTCCGATTCCGATGATTCTAATGACTCTGCCGATACCAGAGTACTTCTTCCGGAGGAAACCTCTTCTTCTCCCCAACGCAGAATGTCTCCTCCAGAGGACATGTCCTTTCAGGATTTTATTTGTGATGTGGCTCAAGGCCTTGCAATCACGGTATCTCCTGAAAAGGAGCCTAGGGCACTGGAATTGGAAATCCTTCAATACCCTAAGGCTCCCAAGAAAGCAGCTACTCTGCCTATTCATCAGATCCTATATGATCTTATGCTGAGGATGTGGAAAACACCTTTAATCGTATCTCCTCACTCTCGGAGGCTCGATACAATGTAGTGCATTCCACCTTGTCCTGGCTTCCAAAAAACTCAGTTACCACACCATTCAATGGTAGTGGAATCAGCTATGCGAAAGATGAAGAGCGCAAAGAGGCATGCTTCCAATCCTCCAGGCCGTGAGTGCAGGACTCTCGATGCCTTTGGGCGTCGATGCTTCCATGCTCTCAGCCAGGATCAGCTCCTATATCCTATATATGGGAATGTTCCTCAACGAGGTCACAGAGACTTTGAGCTTATGAGCCCCCTTCTTCCTGATGATAAACGATAAGACTTTCTTAACCTTGTCAGACATGCTCAGGATGTTTCCAAGTTTGTCAACCGTGCAGCCTTTGACTGCTTTGAATGCATCAGCAGAACCTCTGCTATTGCCATTGGTGTACGTCGGATTGCCTTGCTTCAGGCATCCGACTTAGAACTTTGGGTACAAGATAAATTGGGAAATATTCCTTGCACAGGAGAAAATCTCTTTGGCAAGAATTGGCAGGAAAAGGCTATTGAAATTTATACTGACAATATCACCCTGGATAGATTGTCAAAATCTACAGCCAACCCAGCCAAAAAGAAATCCTATAAAAACCCCTTTTTCAGCAAAAAAAGGAAGTTTTATCCTTCTTATGCCCAGCAGGGGCACGGTCCAGTTCAGGCTGCTCAAAAGGGACAACAGCAACAAACTAGACAACAAAAGAAGCCAAAAGGGCCAAGAGCTCAGCCAGCTCCACAGGCTCAGCCTCCTCAGGGGCTTTGACTCCTAGCTAGAGAACTTAGCCTTCCTGCCCCTGAACGTTCCAGAACCCTTAGCCATCCCTGGCAGGTTGTGTCATTTTGCCAACAGATGGCACCAAATAACAGCAGAAAATTGGACTCTGTCCATTGTACGAGAGGGGTACAAGCTTCATTTTCACAGCATGCCCCCTCCTACAATTGTAAGACAGTTCAATTCTCAGACCCCTGCCAACAATCTCTTAGGTCAGGAGGTCACAACACTCCTTGCTCAAGGAGCAATAGAAGAAGTACCCATTCTACAACAGGGTACAGGGTTCTACTCCCCCTATTTTCTTATCCCAAAGAAAACAGGAGGACACCGACCCATTTTAGACCTCAGAGAATTGAACAAATATCTGTTCCGAGAGAAATTCAGAATGATCTCTCTAGGAACTCTTCTGCCATACCGTCAAAGTCAGGATTGGCTTTGTTCTCTAGATCTAAAGGATGCATATACTCATATTCTCATCCATCCAGATCACAGGAAATTCCTGCGGTTCCTTTTCCAGGGAAAACACTTCCAATACAAAGTTCTTCCCTTTGGTCTGGCTTCGGCACCAAGAGTATTCACGAAATGCATTGCGGTAGTAGCTGCATTCCTGCGAACTCTAGGGATATTCGTCTTCCCTTACTTAGACGACTAGCTCATTCGAGCCCCCACGGCTCCAGAAGCCAGCTCTGCTCTGTCTCGCACAATGCGAATCCTTCAATATTTGGGATTGGTCATAAACCTTCCAAAATCCCATCTTGCTCCTACTCAGCCCCTAGAATTCATAGGAGCTTGTCTAGATACCAGACAGTCAAGGGCTTTCCTTCCACAGCCTCGCTGTCTGCGCATAGTGCAGCTAGTTGCACATTATGAAGACTTACCCGACTGCTCAAGAAATGCTCCAACTACTGGGACATATGGCATCCACTGTACATGTGGTTCCCTATGCTCGCCTCCACATGCGAGCAGCCCAGTGGACCCTATCCAATCAGTCGACACAGGCCACAGGTTGCCTGTCGGACAAAATATCAAACTCATAACGTCTTGTTTCGTCCCTCAAATGGTGGCAATCACTGGAGAACCTTCTGGTGGGGTCTCCTTTCCAGCAACCCCTAATCCAGGCCACTCTAGCAACAGATGCATCACAGGTGGGAATGGGGGCCACCTGCATGATCTCTCTACCCAGGGTACCTGGACTCCACAGAAGGCTTGTCTTCACATAAATCTCCTGGAACTCAGAGCAATCTTCCTTGCTCTTCGAGTATTCCAAGCCCAGCTCAGCTACAAGACAGCCCTAGTCCAGACGGACAATTAAGTAGCCATGTTCTACGTGAACAAGCAGGGCAGAGCGGGCTCTCTGTCGTTATGCAACAAAGCTTTACGACTATGGGCCCTCGCCAGAGAGCATCAAATTCACCTCCTCGTGGTATATCTTCCAGGCATTCGAAACCTTTGGGCAGACAAACTCAGCAGAGTACTGCTGCCACACGAATGGTCTCTCCACTCAGACGAGGTTGCCCAAATATTTCAAATCTGGGGAACCCCAGACATAGAGCTCTTTGCAAGTCCACTGAATGCCAAACTTCCCTGGTTCTGTTCCAGAATTCCGGCTCGAGATTGTCAGGCAAGGGACACCTTCCTCCTTCACTGGGGTCAAGACTTCCTCTATGCCTTCCCACCCATTCCCCTCATCCCCCACGGCCAACGTGGTATCCTCTGCTTCTGCATCTCTTTCAAGCTGCACCTCAGGAGTTGGGGTGTCCAGATCTTCTCTCCCAAACGAACGGGACGCTATGGCACCTGAATCCCCAGTCCCTGCATCTCAGGGCCTGGTTACTGAAAGCCTAGACCTTCAGGATCTCAATCTTTCTCAACAGGTAAAAGATATCCTACAGGCTTCTAGAAAACCTTCCACAAGACGATCATACACCTTTAAGTGGAAACGGTTTACCATATGGTGTTCTCAAAAGGGACTTAACCCCCTTGTGATACCTCTGGAATCCGTACTGGAGTACCTCCTTCATTTATCAAATGCTGGTCTTAAGACTAATTCAGTAAGAGTCCATTTTAGTGCTATTGCAGCTTCCTACAAGCCTCTAAATGGACAACTTGTTTCTTCTCATCCACTTATAACAAGATTTATGAGAGGTCTTCTATTAACAAAATCTCCCATTAGACCACCACCGGTGGCATGGGATTTGAATCTTGTTCTCGGGCAGCTCATGAAGCCGCCCTTTGAGCCTTTAGCCACTACATCTCTGAAATTCCTTTCCTGGAAAGTCATCTTCCTAATTGCAATTACCTCCGCACGCTGCATTAGTGAATTGCAAGCTCTAGTGGCTGATCCTCCTTATACAAGATTTCACCACAATAAGGTCGTTCTTAGGACTCATCCACACTTTATGCCAAAGGTGGTTTCCCCTTTCCATTTAAACCAAGCGGTTTACCTTCCTGTATTCTGTCCGAGGCCTTATGCCTCCAATGCAGAAAGGAACCTTCATACCTTGGACTGTAAAAGAGCTTTAGCTTTTTACCTACAAAGAACACAGCAACATCAACAATCTTCTCAACTCTTTGTTGCTTTTGATTCTAGTCATTTGGGACTTCCAGTTTCCAAAAGAACTCTGTCTAACTGGATTGCACAAAGATATCCTTTGCCTATGAGAGTAAGGGTCTTCCTCTTGAAGGCCATGTCACAGCTCACAATGTGAGAGCCATAGCAGCCTCTGTGGCTAACCTTCACTCTGTATCTATCGATGACATTTGTCGAGCAGCCACTTGGGCTTCGGTACATACCTTTACAGCCCACTACTGCTTAGACAAGGACTCCCGCTGGGATGCCTTGTTTGGCCAGGCTGTTCTTCAACATCTCTTTCAGACTTAATTCAACTCCTACCCACCATCCCTGGTGGGATGCCAGAGATCCATGGGAGGAAGCATGGCCCATCTCACAATGGGTTGCAGCTTCCTGGGCCATCTCCCTGGCATCTTCAGCTAGGGAGTCCCCATATATGAAGACTACATTCCTGCTTGTTCCTGGAGATAGCGTAGTTACTCACCTGTAACAGGTGATCTCCGGGAACAGCAGGAATTTAGCCTTCACAACCCACCCACCTCCCCTAGGAGTTGTCTCTCTATCTCTCTCTCCTTTGTCTCAGCTATAAACTCAACTGAAGAGGGACAGTGGGAAAGGCGCGAAGGCAGCACGCAGGTGCTGTGGGATGCCCCCAAAAGCGTTCGTATTGGACACTGGGGAGCGTTTCCGCGTGGGCTCCGTCGGTACCGACGATACCCATATGTGAAGACTAAATTCCTGCTGTTCCCGGAGATCACCTGTTACAGGTGAGTAACTACACTTTATCCCCTCCTTGCTTGTTCAGCCTTACAGATTGTCTAACCTACTATCGGCCCCCCTCCCTTCTCTCCCACCCAGCCCTCCCTTCTCCACTGACCCTCTGCATTTATTCTACCTCTCATCCTTCCACTCTTATGTATCACAGGTTTTTACCCACATTCACCATTTGGCTTGTTACTTATGTTGTATGCCCTAAGAATTCTTAACTAAGATGCTTCCCTCCTTCCTTCCTCCCCTCTCACCATCCTTCCATGTTTCCAGCCACTTTCACACACCCTTCCATTGTTCCGCACTCTTCTTCCCTTTCCCTTGTCGCAGCCCCGTCAATCTATGCATCAAGCTCACGTCAGCCACTCTTCTGACAAAGCCTGCACATTGTGGTGTACCCAACCCCATCCAGTGCTGTGCTATCTCACATCTTGCTGCCACTATACAATGATGCAGCATCCCCCTGTCCCTTTTTGAAATATCCTCTAGTTGATGCAGTAAGCAGACCTATGGTTTCCTTTGCAGTCTATATCCTTTCATTTCAGCAGTCATATCCAATACCTTTACCCAGTACGCTTGAATCTGTCCACACTTCCACCACATCTTTATCTTTATCTTTATTCATCGCTTGATATACCGCCCAAGCGTGTGCGTCAGGGCGGTGTACAATATAATCAATAAAAACAGGAAAAGGAAAAGAACGCCATTATTTAGACAGGACAGAAAGAGACAGAGAGAGATATTTGAGCAGGAGAGAGATAGGCTTAGTAAAGGTACCAATCCCCTCTCTCTTGGCATCCCCTCTAGCATTGATCAGTGTGTCCCACTCCAGCTCGCCTTTTACGTGCCGGTGTCCAATACCATCGATATAGCACTTTATAAGCATTTTATTTTACTTGAGTGGCAATTGAGATGCTTGCCACTGTCTATATTATCTTATCCCACACCTCTTCATTCCATTGCACCCCAAATCTTCCTCCCATTTTGTCATATACACAAGCTTACTCTCCCCTCTCTCCATTAATCCCTTGTAAATTTTGGACAAAGCTCCCTTTTGACCTAAGTGTCCTGAGCATAGCGCTACAAACCACCCCCTATTTTCCCATAAATCCTTCCATACCTTCTGCTGTCTCAAAAAATGACTAATCTGTAGATAAGAATAATAATCACCTTCCGCCAACCCATATAGGTCCTTAATGCCCTCAAACCTTCGGACTCCCTCTTTGCTCACTATTTGGGAAATATGTGTGAGTCCCGCCTTTGCCCATCTTCGCAGGGTACTCACCCCTGGCACTTGTCCCCTCTCAAAACATGACTCCAGTGTCATTCCCCGTATATAACCTTTGTCTTGTACTAATTGTTTTCTATTTTGTTTCCAGACACTCAAAATGTGTGCAATTATGGGGTTTAGGGGTTTATTTTCTGAGGTTTTACTTCCCCTCCACACTAGCTTTTCCAGTCCCACTCCCCTTACTGAATCTTCTTCCATTTGAACCCACTGTTTCTGTTTTCCTCTTTGCCACTCATATATCGTTTTCAGTTGTGCCGCCTCATAATATTTTCTAAAACTGGGCACCCCTAGCCCTCCCTCTCTTTAGCTCTCTGCATGACTGCCATGGGCACTCTAGGCCATCTATTTAGCCATATGAATCTATTAACGGTTCTTTGCAACTGATTCAGCTTTCTGTGCGGTACCTTTATCGGCAGCACTTAAAACAGGAACAAAAATCGTGGCAATAGCATCATCTTAATTTTTGCTATACGTCCAAACCAGGAGAGATATCCCTGCCCCCACCCATTCAACATGCTCTCTACCTGCCCAAATAATTTTAAATAATTTAGCTTATATAGGGATTCCAGCCTATTACTTATTTGGATTCCTGTTGAGTCGAGTCGGAGATGACTCATGGCGACCCTCTGGATAGCTATCCTAAATTGTGTTCAGTCTTCAGTCAGGCGGCTCATTGTTGACAGACTGGTACCCATAGCTGCTATTATTGAATCGATCCATATCATTGCTGGCCTTCCTCTTTTGTGTCGACCTTCTAGTATCTTGCCAAGCATGATGTCTTTCTCTGATGATCTCTCTCTTCGCATGATGTGTCCAAAGTATGAAAGTCAAAGTCTTGTCATCTGAGCTTCTAAAGAAAGCTTAGGTTTGATCTCCTCTAGTACCGACTGGCTTGTTCTTCGGGTAGGGCTTTATAGGGCACCTCCCCATTTAACAAAGCACAGAGACTTGGAGCAGCACATTTTATTTATTTATTTATTTTATTTATTTATTTAACATTTCTTCTATACCGCGCTATTAAAATCAGTGCGGTGTACAATGAACAAAAACATACTGCAATGCATACAGGCAACATTGAGTTTACAAAGAACAGGGAAAATAACACATGGGATAACCGGGGGAACTATGTACAGTTAACTTTATACTATGTATATATATACTTTAACTATATACAATATTCTAAACTCGTTTGGATATTGTGCGTGTATGTATTTTGAATATAGTTAAAGAGATTTAACTGCTTTTTCTCTGAAAGGACAGCTGGGAAACTGACTGGTACTTGGTAGATCTCTCTCTTTTGCTTTAACAGATACCTAAGCTCCACGAACAGAACAATGGCTAGGAAAAATCGTATCGCTAAAGCTGTTGCCCCCGTTACAGCTTCTGCCTCTGTCCAGACAAAGGTCCTAATGCCAGTTGAAGGACCGGTTCCATGTGCAGGGTGCCTGTATGCTGAAGCTCTGAGGAAACAAGTGGAGGAACTCAGAGATGAGGTGGCGAGGCTGAGGAGCATTCAAGACAGTGAGAAGTACATTGATGAGATGCTTCTTGCAGCAACCAAGCTCTCCAGCAGAGGAGAAGATGGGTGCCAACAGAATGTCGATGGTTGGACACGAGTCACCAGGGCCTGCAAAATCCCCAATCCAACTTCTCTAGCCCTTGAAATGAAGGACCATTATGCAGCCCTGGAAGTGGAGGAGGTGAAAGCATCCCTGGAAAGGGAAGAACCAGAGCTCATGTACCCCAAAGTTGCCTAATCAGTGACCACAAGGAAGCGAAGGGTTGTGGTGGTTGGAGACTCTCTTCTGAGGGGTACTGAGGCGTCCATCTGCCGACCAGACTTGATGTCCGGAGAGGTATGCTGTCTGCCTGGTGCCAAAATCCAAGATGTTACAGAGAGTTTGCCGAGACTCATCAAGCCCACTGACCCAATGTTGCTAATCCATGTTGGAACAAATGATACTGCCATGTATCCCTCGGAACATATCAAAAGTGACTTCATGGCTCTGGGACAGAGGGTGAAGCAGTTAGGTGCACAGGTGGTGTTCTCTTCAATCCTCCCTGTTGAGAGTAAAGGCCAAGGCAGAGAGGCTCGCATTCTGGAGATGAATGCATGGCTGCGTGGATGGTGTTATCGAGAGCGTTTTGGTTTCCTTGACCATGGGATGCTGTTCCAAGGGTTGCAGAGCAGAGATGGCATCCATCTGTCCAAGAAAGGTCAACGCGTCTTCGGTAGTAGATTGAATCTACTGAAGAGGGCTTTAATCTACTGAAGAGGGCTTTAAACTAGATTCGTTGGGGATGGTTGAAGAAAGCCCCCAGGTAGGTGAAAGCCCACAGGTGGGTGATACATTAAATACCTTTATGGAAATGGGTAACAGGGGTAACATATGGAAAGCAGTGTGTATAAATGCCTGTAGCATGGGAAATAAGATCCCTGATGTTGAAGCTTTGGTGGGAGTGGCTGACTTGGATTTAGTGGCAGTTACAGAAACATGGTTCACAGAAAACCATGATTGGGATGTAACTATACTGGCTATACTTTATTCAGAAAGGACAGGATAGGAAGAAGGGGAGGAGGAGTGGCACTATATGTAAAAACTACTATTAAAGCTTTGGAATTACAGAGCTTAAAAGGGAGAGAGGAGGCATTGTGGGTTAAACAAGAAAGAGGGAAAGAGAAATCTATGCATTGGTGTGATATACAGACCTCTCTCACAAGAGGAAAAGGTGGACAGAGAGTTAATTGAAGACATATGCAGCATTGCTAGGAAAGGGGAAGTGCTACTGATAGGAGATTTCAATACGCCAGATGTTGATTGGCACATTCCTGCTGCAGTATCATTTAGGAGATCCAGGATTCTCCACAGGGAGAACTATTCAGGCAATTGGTAACAGACCCCACACGTGAAGTGGCCATACTGGACTTGGTGCTTGCCAATGGTGAAAGTGTTTCTGATGATGTAGTGGGAGATCATTTTGCATCCAGTAATCACCAGATGGTGTGGTTCAGTATTAGGACTAGGGTTGTTAGAATCCATTCAAAGGTGAGGATCTTAGACTTTAGGAAGACTAACTTTGCCAAGATGGGCCAATACATCAGGGAGTCATTAGTGGGATGGGAACAGCTGGGGGATGTAGAAACAGTGGGCAAAACTGAAAGGGGATATATTTTTTTTAATACTTTATTTAATAACTACCAATACATAACAGCAAAGTCAAAGTCAAACAACAAGCCTCTGAGCGAGGTACACTCTTATCCCCGTCTCGAGGCATACTTCCTGTACAGCTGTATTATAACATTATAGAACATTTTTTTTTTATCCCCCTCCCCGTCGCAATCACAAATCCCATCCTTACTCTGCAAGCACCCTAAGCCCTTCCAGATCTCTCCCCCCTCTCCCTCCTTACTATCTTTTACCCGTATCTCCTCTCTTCCCCTTCCACAGCTAATATCCTACATTTACAATTTCGTTCCTACAATATGGTCCCAGATTCTGAATGTATGGCTCCCAAGTCAACAAGAAAGAGGACCACCTCTGCACACTGCCCCTTGCCCTCCATCGTTCTAACAACATCAGCTGATGGAAACTATTGCGCCACTCCCAAAACGTCGGCGGGATCTGATCTCGCCATCTATGAAGTATCGGGCCTTTACCCACCAGACATGCCTTCCGCACCAATAGACGCTACCATCTCCCCTTGGGATAGGTTTGGCTCATCTGATCCAGGACAACGAGAGAACCAGTCCAGGGGATCCTCTGCTGTATCATCCCAGCTATAAAGTTACTGATCCGAGTCCAGTATGGGCGAATGCGTTTACACTCCCACCACATGTGCATTAAATTAGCCAATGGCTCTGAGCATCTAGGGCAGCTACCGTCTTGAGTAATGTGACTGCGCAGTGCTCTTCTGGGTGAGAAATGCACTTGAGTTATACACTTTAATTGTATTTCCCTTCATCACGCTCCCTCCGCCAACTCTATGATCCGCCCCAGAGCAGCCTTAATAGAACCGAGTGGCACCTCTCGTCGCAGTTCTAGGGCCCAAGCCGTCTCAACTCTCCCATACTCCGCCTCAACTCCATAACACTCAAGCCTTGCTTTCAGCCCGGCTATCGACAGGGGACATCTCCCCCAAGTTCAAAGAATTCTAAAATCTGTGCCGATCTTTCTACGCTGAGCTCCTCCGCCGGCAACGCAGCCACATAATGAGAGAGCTGCATGTAGGCAAAATATTGGTTAGCTCGCAGCTCATACTCCCCGCACAGCGATGAGAACGGTTTGCATTTACCTGAAGGATCAACTACATGTCCTAGATTCCGAATTCTCTTCTTGTTCCAGGCTCGGAACACACTTGTCTCTGATCCTGGGGTAAAGCTCGCATTACCTTGTATTGGTATCCAGCTCGATACCTTCCAATTTCGTTTCCAGTATGCATTTAATTGTCTCCATGTGCGTCGCATAGAACTCAACATGCCGCTCCGCTTAATTCTACTCGGCAGCCGAGTGCTCTCCATATGTAATACTGCTAGTACCGTGTGGGGAGCTATCAGGGCCTCGTCCAGTACCCTAGGCATATAGATTTCTGTTCCACCTAACCAGTCTCCAATATGCCGTGCCTGACAAGCCATCGCGTAAAGCCAGAGATCTGGAAACCCGATTCCACCTTTACTCCATTTTCCAATCAAACGGTTCATTGGAATACGAGCTCTAGCCCCTTTCCACAAAAACCCCTGTATTTCCTTTTCAAGGCTACGCAAATCCCGCCGCAACAGCCACACAGGGAGGGTCTGCATCCAATATAGAATTCATGGCAAAACCACCATCTTCACCGCTGCCACTCTCCCCAATAAGGACAACGGAAGAGGATTCCATGCTTTCAACTGAATCCGCAAGCGAGACATAATTTTATTGAAGTTACAAGCATATAGCTCTTGCGGCCGTCTCGTCAATACTATGCCCAAATAGACAAACTTATTTGCCGTCCATTTCAGCGGGAAGTCCCCCCCCCCCCCCCATCGTCCCTGGAGTTGCCCCGAGACATCTAACGCCTCTGACTTATCTTCATTAATATGTAGGCCTGCAAATCTACCAAAAGACGTAAATTCCGCCATTAGCCTAGGTAAAGACTCCCTAGGGGCAAGCAGGTGAACTAATAGATCGTCCACAAAAGCCGATAACTTAAAACCCTGTGAGCCCTTGCACACTCCGCGTATCTTTCTATCTTGTTCTATTCTACGGATTAGAGGATCCAAAGATAAAACAAACAAAAGTGGGGACAGGGGACACCCTTGTCTTGTACCTCTATTCAGGGAAAATGCCTCTGATAAAACCACATTACAGAGCACCCTCGCTGCCGGATTTACATAGAGACTCTTCACCATTTTACAAAATGAAGGCTCCAATCCATAAAGTACAATGGCCCCAACTTCTTGAACAAACGCTCCACAGAAATAAATGAAAAAGTCGTTCACTGTAACTTATTCCTAGACTAGAGAAGTCATACTATATTCCTCAAAAAATAAAAGTATCCACAACTTTTATCGAGGTCTCAGTTGAACAATAGCTTCGCCTGTTAGACAAATGTCATAAAAGGCCTATTGCATAATCACATCAACGACCTCAGCAAAGATCAAACAGAACCTTAATCACCATGGGATTTCTCATTAATATTGCTCTTCTCAAAACCTTTGCGGTAAACTAGAGCTAAAGCATTAACAACAACTATTTCCGGGAGTGAAAAAGATCTGTACTCTTGTTTTACTTCTTCTGATCCCAACGTCAACCCCTGGTACCACTGAGACGTTTCACAACAATGTTTCTTCAGGGGATCGTAAATAATCTAAAAAATGAAACAAACACAAAAACTACAATAAACCTCCAATCCTAACTTTTTAAATCCCTTCCTACCACACAAAAAACACCAAATGAATTTAAAATTCAAAACTCAGAACCTTACCAAAAAATGCTGCCCATGCTTCTATTTTCTATAATAACGTTTCACTCCCGATTGCAGGGAGACTATAACCTACATTGCAAAAAAACGCCGTGCATGTCAAGTGACTTTTCGGACTCCATTTTTAAAAGGCCTCTAAACGAGCCAATGAGAAAAAAGCGGCATCCGATTCTACTAACTACCTCCTACCTCACAGATATATCACACACCACTGGAGCTTATATCACAACCATCCAATCTGATCTATTGCTCACTATCCTAAAAAATATAGCACACGCTATAGAAACTCCCCGCGTAGGGATATATTGCGTGCTACTGAAGCCCGTGTCGTCATCAATCGCGACCTACACAACTACAATACATTGATCCATTAGGCTGTACTCCCTCCCTACAAACACATAGACTCTGGCCACACTAAGAATTCCCTAGTCGCAAAAGATCTAGCAAAGTATCTCCATACGGGCACCACCTACTACCTAACCACTCTATGGAGCACTATGCATTCACACACATGCTGCCCATTCTATAACATTATTCAATCCCCTTGGTTCTAAAGTATTAAGGGTATAAATTAAATGTTGTTCTTGCACAATCAAAACCTGATCTAAAGTCTTACCTGCCCTCCCCCGCTCAACCTGAACCAGACATAAACAGCGCAATTGTTCGAAAATATGATTTCTTTGTATACAGTGTGTCACTAAAGGAGCCTCAACCACCTTTCGATGCAGGCGGCTACGATGTTCCCTCATTCGCACCCGAAACGGTCTAATAGTCTTCCCTATGTAGCATAATCCACAGGGACAGACAATCGCATATACTACATTAGGGGAGTCACACGTAGTGGCTTGTTTTAAACGGTGCGTTACTCCCTGATATTCAAAAACTGAAGTAGTGATGGTGATATCACAGATGTCATAGCAACCAGAAGTCTGATGACCCTCCTGTCGTCCACTCTTAGTGCCCTCCCTTATGACGGGCAAAATTGTTGGACTAAGCCACTCTTTTAAGTTCCGGTGTCGTTGCCACACGCAACTCACCTGTTTGCCACGGAGTCCCGGCACTGCCATCAAAATGTTCCTATGTTTTTTAAGAACTTTCAGAGCGTTGTTCAATCATAGAGCGGCTTTATTAGCGACAAAGTCTCCCCGCAGGACAGAAGAGGTTGACGAAAGTAATATCAATTTTATTTCGAAATATTCCCCATTGAGTTTAGGGATTCAGAAAGTGTGGTAGGAAGGGATTTAAAAAGTTAGGATTGGAGGTTTATTGTAGTTTTTGTGTTTGTTTTATTTTTTAGATTATTTATGATCCCCTGAAGAAACATCGTTGTGAAACGTCTCAGTGGTACCAGGGGTTGACGTTGGGATCAGAAGAAGTAAAACGAGAGTACAGATCTTTTTCACTCCGGGAAATAGTTGTTGTTACTGCTTTAGCTCTAGTTTACCGCAAAAGTTTTGAGAAGAGCAATATTAATGAGAAATCCCACGGTGATTAAGGTTCTGTTTGATCTTTGCTGAGGTCGTTGATGTGATTATGCAATAGGCCTTTTATGACATTTGTCTAACAGGCGAAGCTATTGTTCAACTGAGACCTCGATAAAAGTTGTGGATACTTTTATTTTTTGAGGAATATAGTATGACTTCTCTAGTCTAGGAATAAGTTACAGTGAACGACTTTTTCACCAATCCATAAAGTGGCAACAAATATTGCAGGTACTGCCAGTTAACCCGGTCGAGTACTTTTTCTGCATCGAAACTCACCAGTAGTGACTGCAATTTCTGATCCTGCACCCACTCCAGAGAGGCCAATATCTTGCGCAAATTACGCACCGCATACCGTCCCCTAACAAAGCCTACTTGGGATTCATACCCCAATTCCCCCAGCACTCCCGCTAGGCGGTCCGCCAATATTTTTGCCAGCATTTTCAAATCAAAATTCAATAGAGATATAGGCCTATACAAGGCCGCCTGGATCAGGTCCTTGCCTGACTTTGGTATTAATGTGATATGCGCCTGATTACTCCCCCATTGAAAAGTACCTCTCTCCATTCTTTGACGATACATAGCCACCAATAGAGGACCTAACACATCCGACAATAGTTTATAAAATTCGGCCCCAAACCCATCTGGGCCCAGTGTCTTATAACAACTAGCCTTCAAGATAGCTTGCTGCACCTCCTATACTGTTACCGGCCGTCCCAGTTGGGTACATTGTTCCACACTCACTCTGGGCAGATCTAGTTCCTTCAGATACTCCACCATTCTAATGGAGGATGCCACCTCTGCTGTGTATAACTTTTGAAAGAAACCCTTAAATACTTCGGCTATTGCCACCCTGTCTTTTTGGAGTTTTCCCTGGTCATCCCGAATTGCCGCCACTAGTTTCGCACCTCTTTGACCCTTCAAGCAGCGTCCCAATAATTTACCCAGCTTATCTCCATAACAGTATAACTTATATCGGTAGTACAAGAGCGACTTCTTGGCTCTCTGATGTATCAACTCATTCAGAGGCACTTGGGTTTCCCACAGTTTCTTCTTATTCTGTGCTGTAGGAAAGCGCCCACTAAGACGTCTCGCCTGAGTTACCTGCTGTTCCAACCTGATAATTTGCTCTGCTATCAATCTCTGCTTCCTTGCCACAAATCCAATTATATCACCCCTCAACACCACTTTGGCGGTTTCCCAAACCAATTCCAGATCTTCCTGATGGCATTGGTGATTTGCCTCAAATACCTGCCAGCGTTGGCGGAGGAACTGGAGGAACTGGGTATCTTTATACAGTTCCAAGGGAAACCTCCATATGCGGGTATATCTAGTTCTTCCCCCCCACTGCAAATCTAACCAGATCAGAGCATGATCCAAAATCTCTATTGGGCCGATTTGTGCCTCGCCAGTATGGGCAAAGAGGCTCTCTGATATCAAAAGATAGTCAATCCGTGCACTAGTGCCATGCACCCTGGATTGATGAGTAAAATCCTTTTCTGAAGGGTGCAGTAATCTCCATGGGTCCACCAGACCCAACCTGGCTCGAAATCTTTGCAGCACCTGAGCCGTTTGATTTCTATCCCGTGTTCCAGTCCCTTTGGAGGTGTCCATGTCCACTTCAAATACCCCATTGAAATCTCCGCCCAGTATCAGCGGGACTTCTGGTGGTAGTTCCACTTTTGCTGCTAAACGATATAGATCCTGATCTAACATATTGGGGCTGTACAAATCTCCCAATATTGCCTCCCTATCCTCTAACACTCCTTGCAACAGCACAGATCTCCCATTTGGATCAGCAACTTCTTGTTCCATTACAAATCGCACCCGCTTGTGGAGTAAAATTGCCACACCACCTTTTTTACCCATCGCCGGCGCTCCCCATACCTGGCCCGCCCAATCCCTGCAAAGTTTGCTGTGCTCCTCGGCAGTCTGGTGGGTTTCTTGCAGCAATGCAATATCACACTGCTGTCTTGCTCGAGCTTTCAAAATTTTATATCGCTTCACTGAGCTTCCCAATCCACAAACATTCCATGAAATTATTTTCAGGGTGTCAAGGCAGTGTCAGGTCCTATCCTCAGTACTAACTTTACTTTCGCAGAGGAAGCCCTCCCAGCCTGGAGCTTCCTCTTATTTTCTCCCCTTAGTCTTTCAAGTTGTCCCTCTCGGATTTCTAGATTGCGACTTCCCCCCCCCCCCCCCACTGGTCCCTGAAACCCCCTTCCCCTTGCACCTTTCCGCTGAACCTCCTCTTCCTCCCCCCCCTGTTCCCCTGCACCCCTCCTTACTCTACCCCCTTCTCCCTTCCCCCTCCCCCTCTCCTGTCCTCCTCCCAGCACATTAGCGCTCCTCTTCTACCCAGCCACGATAGATGTGTCTGGACTCCCCCCGCTCCCCCCTCAAGTTTCCTCCCCCTCACCTCCTATTAACTTCCAGTGACAAACATAACAGGGCGTAAACCGCACTACTTGGTGCCCCAATCACATAAATAACAAACTGGTTGTTGTAACATTACTGTGTGCTTGAACAAAGCTGCCCCCTAAAAGAGGACCCCATAGTCTCACATCTGGGTTTTCCCTCCATGGACTAATAGACACTCTCAGATAATTATGATACAGCAAGGTTTTTTTTGTTTTTTTTGGAGCTCAAGGCCTCCTTCACTCGCTCAGTCCTCGGACATCTCATACCCCACTCGCGGTGTTCTTATGGTGTTCTTGGTTGCTCTGTCACCGGGACGGTAGCTTGTCTCTCTAGCTGTTCCACGTATGCCGAAGCCTCTTCTGTTGAGCCAAAAACCTGATGCTTTCCCTAATGCACAACATGCAGGCGCGCAGGGTACTGCACAGTAAACCTGATGTTAGCAGTTATCAATTTCTGGCATAAAGGTGTATAAGCCCTGCGGCGCTGACTTAGTGCTGCAGAGTAATCCTGCGCAATTCTGATTTTCATATTGTCCGCTTCAATAACTCCGCGTCTCCGGGCCTCCCGCAGGACTGCTTCCTTCTGCATAAACTGTAAGAACTTTGCCAGGACCACCCTGGGTCTTGGGTCCCTCGATTTCTTGGGGCCTACTCTGTGGGCCCTTTCAATAATAATCTGCGTCCTCTCTCCTTCCTCCTCCACCAGCGAGGCAGACAAAGTTTCTATATAATGTCTCAGGTCTTTATTCACGATCGAGTCAGAGATACCCAGAAACCTGAGATTGATGCGTCTCGAACTGTTCTCAAGATCATCCAACTTGTTTTCTTGGGCTCTCAGGGTGGCCTGTACTTGTTCTAGCTCCTGCGTTAACTTTTCCACTTCCTCCTTTGTGTGCACGATTCGGGCCTCCGCCTCTTGCATGCGGGCACCGAACACAACCACTGAGTTCTGCAAGACATCGAGTTTATTTCGCAGTGATTCAAACTGCATGGAGAGCACGCCCGAAACTGCCACCAAAATCTCCTCCACTGAGACCGCTGAAGTCATCGTACAAGGCGTTGGGGGCGAGTCTGCCATTTTCTGGTGCCCCACGCCTCGGTCCTTGTCTCGCCTCCCGGCTTTCACCGCTGATGCCATTCTCCTCTGGCCATCACAAGTAAGCCCCTCGTATCTTCAGCACTTGGGGGAATTGTAAGAGTGCTTTTGCGCCTCACAAAGATGGCACAAATCTGCTGGTAAGGAGCCAGGGAGTCCGGAGCTCAAGTGGGATGCGTCCACCCAAGCTCACCACATCACGTGGTCTCCTGAAAGGGGATATTTTAAGGGCAACCAACCTTTTTGTTAAAATGCTAAATAAAGGTAAAAGGAAAAGTAGACCGCTATGGCTTTCGAAAGAATTAGCTGAAAAAGTGAAGAAAAAGAGGGAAGCCTTCATGAAATACAAGAGATCACAGAGAGAGGAAGACAGGCATCTATATTTGGAAAAACTTAGAGCAGCTAGCAAAGTAGTCAGGAAGGCAAAGATTAAAAAGGAGGAGGAAGACTTCCGGGGATGCGGTGAGCACGAGCGGACGCATGCCGCTCGAGCTCTGGGCCTCCTCGCCCCTCCGGCGACGACGAATGAGCTGCCAGAGCCGGGTTTGGGGTTCCGAGCCTCCCCCCTGCACCCCCGACTGATCCGCCATGTGAGCTGGCGCTCCTGAGCCTCCATCTCCCCCCCCCCCCCGCGCTGAACAACGGCCGCGGCCTGGATCTGGGCGGCCGCGGCGGAAGACTAGGAGCCTGCATCAAGTGCCACGCGGTGGGGAGACCCGGTAAGCAGCGGAAAACAGCGACGTGCAGCCAGATCCCTGAGCCGCGCTCCGCAGCGGCGGGCGCCCCCCCTGCTGAGCCTCATTGTTCCCGCTACCTCCCCCAGCTATATCTATATTTTTTTTGCGCTCCAGGAGGGCGGCCGACATCAAGTCCTTAGGGGTGGCTGGAGCCCCCCTGCTGAGACCTGGGCTGGGCCGCGGCTAGTCCGTTGGCTTTGGGAGATCCGCGGGGGCCGCTTAGTCTGGCGTACGGCCCCCCCTGCAGGAGTCGGGGAACTGAGGAGTGCCTTGGACTGGGGACAGAGAAGACCTTGCCCCCCCCCCCCCCGCGGCAATTGAATCGCATATCTGCGTGGGAGGTATCTAAGCCGCTGAGATCTGCAGTACGTGGTGGGGACGGGGAACGAGACCCCTGCGGACCGACACAGCTCGGGCATGGCGGCAAAGGGCAGCCGCCGGGTGGAAAAGGAGAAGACCCCTCTGCCGCCCAGAGGGGGAGAGCAGTCCTCGCCGCTGAAGGGGGAGGTTAAAGCCGGGATGGTGGATGAAATCTCCTTGGCTGTGGCGGGAGCACTGTCAGCGCAATTTGAGGACCTGCGGGGCCGTATGGACCTCCTCCAAGCTTCTGTGGGGGCCCTGGGGAGTCGAATGCAGGAAGCAGAGGGCCGGATAGAGCGGACGGAGGAGCATGTGCTGGAGCTGCAACAGGAGATGACCCATATGAAAAAGCTACTTCAGGGTCAGGAGGCCAAGCTGGACGACCTGGAGAACAGGTCCCGCCGTAACAATCTGAGATTCCTGGGGGTCCCGGATGCCATAGAAGACAGGGACTTACACTCTTATTTGGAAGATCTGGTGAAACACCTCCTGGAGAACGACCCTGGGCGCACCCTAGTGCAAATAGAGAGAGCACACAGGGTTGGGCCTAGGAGAGCCAGTGATGGCCGACCCAGGGTGGTTTTGGCACGGTTCCTGCGATTCCAACAAAAGGAAGCGGTTTTGCGTGCAGTGCGGAAGAGAGGAGTAGTCCAAAAGGATAATGTTAAGCTGCGTATTGTCCAGGATTATTCAGCGGCCCTGGGACAGCGACGACGAGAGTATGGACCTTTGTGCCAGATTCTGATCGATAATAACATCAGATTCATGGTGCAATACCCTGCCCGGCTGATCTTCACTCATGAGGGGACTCGCCGGTCCTTCGACTCGGCGACGGCAGCTACACCCTATGTGGAGGAGATACGGCGGAGGGCGACTGCGGCGGCTGCGACCTGAGGGCCAGTGGAGATCGGGCTGGATTCGACGAACTTTTTTGGTATATGCTGTTTTGGACTGTGGAGAACCAGCGGTGGTAATCCTGTGGAGGGAGGGGGTGGTAAGAGGATTGGTAAAGCTGTTATAATGTATGTTTTTTCTTTTCCTTTGTTTGTTGCTGGTTGCCCCCTATGTATGGGGGGAAGGACGGGGAGGCTTGGTCTGTTGGAGTAGAATGGTACAGGGGGAATGAGAGGGCTTGGTTCTCATGGTGGGGGAAGGGGGTAAATCCGGGGGGGGGATGGCTCTCCCTGTCTGCACGGCTGGAGACGAGCCGGTATCTGGGAGGGGCGGGGGGGTTCCACACGCATCTAGAAGTCACAGAGTGGGAGAGAGGCAGATGTTAGTAGAGTTAGGGGAACGGAGAGTGGAGGGGGGTGAAGGGGGGAGAGAGGGGGTGGAGGGAGGGAGGGAGGGGGGAGGGGGGGTGGAGGGAGGGAGGGGGGTGGGGAAGGGGGGGAGAGGGAGGGAGGGGGAGTAGGAGGGGAGCAGTATTGTCAGGGACCAGTGGAGGGGTGGATGACAAGAGGGAATGCTTTTGTGGGGAGGAGGGGAGGACCTCAGGCTGGGGGGGTGCCTTCCCTATATCAGATCTGGTTCGTGCTGTATTATAGTAGGCCTACTTTTATATTACATGCCGCTTAAGATAATCTCTTGGAATGTTTGCGGTTTGGGCAGCCCTATTAAACGGGCCAAAATCTTGCAGGCTCTAGCAAGGCAGGGGGTGGACATCGCCATGCTTCAGGAAACCCACCAGACTGCCGATGAGCACCGTAACTTATGCCGGGAATGGGTCGGACAGGTCTGGGGGGCCCCAGCTCAGGGGAAGAAGGGGGGTGTGGTGCTCCTGATTCATAAGCGGGTGCGGCTGGAGGTTGTCCGGGACTTTGTTGATCTGACAGGCAGATTTATCTTGGTGCAGGGAGTTCTTGAGGGGAGGCCGGTTATTCTAGGCAATTTGTACTGTCCTAATGTGCTTGACTTACCCCTTTATGCCCGTCTTGCCTCCAAACTGGAGACATTGCCGGAATCTCCCTTGATTCTGGGGGGAGATTTTAATGGAGTCATGGATGTCGATCTTGATACTTCTAGGGGGGGGGGGAGCAGAGAGATAGAATCGCGACGCTTCGGGCATTGCGACGTTTATGTTCCCGGCTGGGGTTGGTAGACCCTTGGCGACTATTACACCCGGCCGAGCGGGATTATACGCATATATCCCGGGCCCATGGCACTAGTGCCCGTATAGATTACCTGTTGATTTCTACTGGACTGTTTGCTAAGGTGGCAGATGCTCAGATAGGGCCCATGGAGATATCTGACCATGCGTTTGTTTGGCTCGACGTCTTTTGGAATGGGAACTCACCCCGGTCCCCGACATGGCGCTTCCCACTTGAACTATATAGGGACGCGCAATTCCGTTCTTTTCTTCAGCAACGATGGCAGGAATTTGAAGCTGATCATAGGGGTCATCAGGGTGACTCTGAACTGCTCTGGGAAACTGCGAAGGTGGTTTTGCGGGGGGACATTATAGGGTTCCTTGCTCGGAAGAGAAGACTCAGGGCCGAACGTATCATTGCTTTAGAAAAGTTGGTGACCGCGCTGGCTGCGGCGTCGCGGGGCCCAAAACCCGACGGCAGTGCTTAAAAAGCAGCTGTGGGACGCTCAAACGGAACTAAATGAGCTTCTGCATCAACGGGCAAAGAAGTCTGTGTTATACTATCGTTACCAACTTTATCAGTATGGGGATAAGCCCGGGAAATTACTGGCCAGGTGTCTTCGGGGACCCAGGGGCTCCAAATTGGTGCCGGGCTTGCGGGATGATTCGGGGGTGTTACATCGGGAAAACCCGGCGATAGTGGGGGTTTTTCGTTCCTTTTTCCAGAGCCTCTATACAGCAGCGTCGCCCTCCTTCATGCAGATGGAGGAGTATGTGGGGACCTTGGACCTACCACGCTTGACCGCGGAGCAAAGAGCGCAGTTGGATCGGCCGATAACGGCGGCTGAGCTGCAGGGGGCTATCTCCAAGGCCAGTTGTTATAAATCCCCGGGATCCAATGGGCTCGGTGCTGAATTTTACAAAATCCTTAACGACCTGATTTCCCCAACGCTGGCCGCAGTGCATAATAGGCGGGCGCAACAGGGCTACTTTCGGTGGGGGGTTAATCATGCTCATATTGTCCTTATTCCTAAACCGGGGAAGGACCCCCTCTCCGCGGCCTCGTACCGTCCTATCTCATTGCTTAACTTTGACCTTAAATTGATGGCCAAAATTTTGGCGGATCGCCTGGCGGAGTTTTTGGGGTCGCTGGTGCATGATTCTCAGGTCGGGTTTGTAAAGGGGCGATATGCTGTTCGTAATCTGCGCAAAATAGTGGCATCCTTAGAGTGGGCCCAGCATAGACAGTTACCCTCTTTGCTTGTCAGTTTTGACGCGGAAAAAGCATTTGACCGGGTGGACTGGCACTATCTGAAGTATATTCTTCCTTGCTATGGTATCGGGCCGCTATTTTGTAGCATGGTTGCGAGTCTGTATGCCGACCCGACGGCGGCGATACTTTGCAATGGGATGGTATCCGAGAATTTTTCGTTGCAAAGGGGGACCCGTCAGGGCTGCCCTCTCTCTCCTCTTCTCTTTGTTCTGTCCTTGGACCCCCTCCTGCGGAGAGTGGCGGGCCTGCGTTCCATAAGGGGGGTTAGAATAGGCGCTCAAGAATTTAAGATATCTGCCTTCGCCGATGACCTGTTGGTCCATCTACTTTCGCCTATGGACTCCTTGCCACTTCTCTTGGGAGAGTTCCGAACCTTTGGGCAGTTTGCGGGGCTAAGCATTAACAGGGATAAATCCGAGGCCATGGATGTGTCGGGGAGCCTTCGGAATGACTGGCCGGGGGTGTTCCCTCTTAAATGGGCCGAGAATCAATTTATATACTTGGGGATTGTACTCCCCTGTCGCCCGGGCCGTTTATATGGGTGCAACCTGCAGCGAATGCTGACTAAGGTGAGAGCTCAGCTGCAGGCCTGGCGGCCTCTCCCCTTATCCCTGTTGGGCAGGATTGCGGCGATTAAACTGGTGCTCTTGCCGCGGATCTTGTACTGGCTGCAGACCCTCCCTGTTTGGCTTCTTCGACGGGATGTCCGGTGCTTTGAGGCGGAATTTCGGGGCTTCCTCTGGGGGGGGGGGGGCGAGAGCTCGTGTCCCCTATGGTCGGCTGGTGGGGAGAATGCGGGATGGGGGGTGGGGGCTCCCGGATCTTGGTGCCTATGCTTTGGCCTGCCAAGCGCGTCATTTGGGAGATTGGCTAGGTGACACCGACCGTTACACGCCCATAGCTTTGGAGGAGGCATTTGTGGCACCCCACTCCCTGCGGGCCCTCTTGCACCTGGAGGTCAGCCAGTGGGCTACTCACCTGGCTGAGAGTGTGCTGCTGTTGCCGGTGTGTAAGACCTGGCGACAGCTGAACGCTTATTGGGGCCATAATTGGAAGGTGTCGAGTTGGCTACCCCTTCGGGGGAATGCCAATTTCACCCCGGGGACTGAGACCGCTGCCTTCCGTCTTTGGGGGGAGAGAGGGGTCCATAGTGTGGGACATGTGGTGGACTTGACGGGGAAGCCTAAACACTTCTCTGTGCTTTCCCGCGAATTTGAATTGCGGCCTAATCATTCCTTTGCGTATTTGCAGGTGGCCCATTATGTGGCCTCCCTTCCGGGGGGGGAGTTACATAGTGACCGCTCGGCCCAGATTGTGGCGTTTTTTGGCCTGGGCGACGAGGCCCGACCGTCAATCCGGGGTTTTCACCTCCGGCTGGAGCAGTTTCGCCAGCGGCTAGACTATGGCAGAGTGGAACAGGCTTGGGGGGCCGAAATGGGGCGGGATGTCCCCCAGGGCACCATTCTGGTAGCCCTACGGCGTGTGGTGAGCCTGGTGGACGGGGCCCGTTGGCGGGAAATCCAATTTAAATGTCTAATTAGGGTCCACTTCTCCCCGCGGAGGGCCCTTCGGTGCCACTTGACTGCGGACGGTAGTTGTCCGCGGTGTGCGGCGCCAATGGCGACTTTGTTACATATGTGGTGGGGATGCCGGCGGCTTCGCCCCTATTGGCGGAGGATTGCCCTGTACGTAGCTAATCTGCTGGGACAACCTGTTCACTGGGATGCAGCCTTGGTGGTCTTGGATTCCTTGGCCCTCACCTCTCCCAAAGGGAGGTGGGGTCGCTGGCTCGTGCGTAAGGCATGTCTGGTGGGTAAGGGGCCTCTGTTGCGGAGGTGGCGGGAGGTCCGCCCGCCCTCTTTTTGGGAGTGGCGGAACTCCTTCCACCAGCTTATGCTCCTGGAGTGTAGGGCTGCCCGGGGCCATGTACGGCGCTGGTCCACCTTCTTGCTCATTTGGGATCCATACATTCAAAGCCTGAGTGCCCGGACCCGTAATACGGTCTTGCAAATGGGATGTTGATACCCTCATTTGTTGTACTGTTATTTGGGTGATATGTAGAACTTCCAGATGGTCCTGTGTGGCTTGCTATGGGGGGGAGGGGAGGTGGGTAAGGGTGGGGGGAGGGGGGGAGGGGAAGGGGGTGAGGGTAAGTACTCTTTGAAAACCTTTATGTAACCATCAATGAGTACTGCCCCTGGGGATAAGAGCCAACCCCAGGGAGTGGTGATTCTTTGCTGTGTACTTGTTGTTTTTTCTTTGTTGATGGTTCTAAATAAAATTTTGAAAAAAAAAAAAAAGGAGGAGGAATTAGCCAATGCAATAAAATGGGGGGATAAGACATTTTTCAGATATGTTAGCGAGAAGAGGAAGGGCAAAAGTGGTATTGTCAGACTCAAGGGTGCAGGGAGAAATATGTAGAAGCTGATAAGAATAAAGCGGAATTGCTTAACAAATATTTCTGTTCTGTGTTCACAAATGAAGAACCAGGAGCAGGACCTCAGAAAACACCCACAAACAGGAACAGAAGCAAGGCACATCTTGAACAATTTTCAGAAGATTGTTTGTGAGAAACTAGCTCAACTTAAAGTAGACAAAGCGATGGGATCAGATGGGATACACCCTAGAATACTAAGGGAACTTGGGGACGTTCTAGCAGCTCCACTGACTGACCTTTTCAATGCCTCGTTGGAGTTGGGAGTGGTGCCAAAGGACTGGAGAGAGGCTCATGTGGTGCCTTTACACAAAAGCGGAAGTAAGGATGTGGTTGAAAACTATAGGCCGGTTAGTTTAACTTCGGTGGTGAGTAAAGTCTTGGAAACGCTGCTAAAAGAGAAAATAGTGAGTTTTCTGGAGTCCAGCGGATTACAGGATCCGAGGCAGCATGGATTCACCAGAGGCAGGTCTTGTCAGACAAATCTGATTGATTTCTTTGACTGGGTGACCAGGGAGTTGGACCGAGGGAGAGCCCTAGATGTGGTGTATTTAGATTTCAGTAAAGCCTTTGACACTTTTTCTCACAGGCGACTTATAAACAAACTGAGCACCCTAGGGATAGACCCTAAAGTTACTGGTTGGGTTAGAAGGATGTTACCAGTGGTGTGCCCCAGGGATCTGTCCTTGGTCCGCCTCTTTCTAACATCTTTGTTAATGATATAGCGGAAGGGCTGTCGGGTAAGGTTTGCCTCTTTGCTGATGATACCAAAATCTGCAATAGAGTAGACACCCAGGAAGGTGTAGATAACATGAGGAGGGATCTAGCTAAGCTTGAAGAATGGTCTAGAATTTGGCAGCTGGGATTTAATGTTAAAAAATGTAAGGTCATGCATTTGGGCTGCAGCAATCCAAGGGAGCAATATAGTATAGGGGGTGAAGTACTTTTGTCCACTAAAGAAGAACAGGACCTAGGCGTGGTTGTGTCTGATGATCTTAAAGTAGCTAAACAGGTAGAAAAGGCGACAGCAAAAGCTAGAAGGATGCTTGGGTGCATACGGAGAGGAATGGCTAGCAGAAAAAAGGAGGTGATAATACCTCTGTATAAGTCTTTGCTGCGACCTCATTTGGAGTATGGTGTGCAATTCTGGAGACCGCACCTTCAAAAGGATGTGAACAGGATGGAGTCGGTGCAGAGGGTAGCTACTAAAATGATTAGTAGTCTTCATTATAAAGCATATGAGGACAGACTTAAGGATCTTAATATGTACACATAGAGGAAAGGCAGGATAGAGGTGATATGATTGAGATATTTAAATACCTCCGTGGCATAAATATTCAAGGAGAGAGCCTCTTTCAATTGAAAGCAAGTTCTGCTACGAGGGGACATGGGATGAGGGTGAAGGGAGATAGATTCAGGAATGATATGCGGAAATATTTCTTTAGGGAAAGAGTAGTGGATCTGTGGAATAGTCTCCCAGTCGAGGTGGTAAAGATGAGGACAGTATCTGAATTCAAAAAAGCATGGGACAAACACAGAGGATCTCTAAAGGTAAAAAGGGGACTGTTGTAGTTGTTGATATGGAAGGACAGACTAGATAGGCCATGTGGTCTTTTTCTGTCGTCATATTTCTATGTTTCTGTGTTTCTAGTCCATGGTATACACAGTATTCGCTGCCAGCACCATAATTCAAAGGCATCAATTTTCTTTTTGTCTATCTTTTTCACTGTTCAGCTTTCACATCCATATGATGTTATTGAAAATACCATGGCTTGAACAAGTCGAATCTTTGCATGGAGAGAAACATCTCTGCTCTTGAGAATCTTATCTAGGTCTTTCATAGCCATTCTGCTAAGAGCAATGCGTCGTCTGATTTCTTGACTGCTTGTTACTTCTTTATTGATAGTTGATCCAAGTAGGTTAAAGTTGTTCAGAATTTCAATTTCTTCTCCTTCAACGATGAACCTGTTGATTATGAAAGTTGTCATGATCTTTGTCTTCTTTACATTAAGGTGCAGGCCCATTTTGAGACTATGTTCTTTGATTGTGAGAAGCAAATGTTTCAGATCATCTTCACTTTCAGCCAGTAATGTGGTATCATCAGCATAGTGAAGGTTGTTGATAGTCTTCCACCAATTTTCACACCTCTGTTGTTTTCATACAATCCTGCTTCTCTGATGATTTGTTCTGCATATAAATTAAACAGGTAGAGGGAAAGTATGCAGCCTTGTCTTACACCTTTGCTTATTTTAAACCATTCTGTTTCTCCTTGTTCCGTTTAAACTGTTGCTTTTTGATCAATGTACAGATTGTGCAAGAGAACGATCAGGTGTTCTGGTATACCCATGCTTCTTAATGTGGCCCAGAGTTTCTCATGGTTTACACAGTCAAAAGCCTTGCTATAGTCGATAAAGCACAAATAGATATCCTTTTGGTGTTCTTTAGTCTTTTCAAGGATCCATCTCACATCCACAATGATGTCTCTCATTCCTCGCCCTTTCCTGAACCCTGCTTGCACTTCAGGTATTTCTTGTTCTAGGTATGGTTGTAGTCTCTTTTGAATAATCTTCAGTAGAATCTTGCTGGCATGTGGGATCAGAGCAATTGTGCGATAATTTCCACAGTCAGTTGGATTACCTTTCTTTAGTATTGGTATAAACGCAGATCTTTTCCAGTCATTTGGCCATGATGATGTCTTCCATATTTCTTGGCAGAGTCTTGTAAGTACGGTAACAGCTGCATCAGGTTGCTGTAATACTTCTTTGGGAATGCTATCAATGCCTGGTGCTTTGTTCTTTGATAAGGCTTTCCATGCTGCTTCAACTTGTTCTTTCATCACCAATGGTTCCCGATCATAAGGTACAGGTTGAAAGGGCTGTTGGTCCACTTGATCTTTATCATATAAAAACTCTGTATATTCCTTCCACCTTTTCTTGATCTTCTCAGCATTATTCAACATAGAACCTTGAGCATCTTGTAACATTCCAATTCGAGGCTGGAACTTTTTCTTCAATTCTCGTAGCTTTAGGAAAGCCAATCTTGTTCTTCCTCTAATAGTTTCTGCTTCTATTTCCTTGCATGCGTCATTGTAGTACTTTTCCTTGTCCTGTCTTGCTGCACGTTGGAAATCTCTGTTGAGTTCTGCGATTGTCTTTCTTTCTCCTCTGGCTTTAGCTTCTCTGCGTTTCTGGGCAATTTTAAGAGTTTCTTCTGTCATCCATTTTGGCCGTTTTTGCTTTTTCACCTTTTGTAGAGACTTCTTGCTTTCTTCCAACACAACCTTCTTGATGTCATTCCATAACTCTTCTGGAGCTCTGTCATTTGTATCTAAAGCAGCAAATCGATTTTGCAGGCAGAGTTTAAATTCCAGTAGTATATTCTCAAGGTCATATTTCACTGCATTCGTGAGTGGTTTGCTCTTTTTCAACTTTAGCTTGAGTTTGCATACTTGTAGTTGATGATGTGCACCACAGTCAGCTCCAGGTTTTGTCTTTGTTGATGTTACAGAGCTTTTCCATTGTTGACTTCCACAGATGTAGTCAATTTGATTTTTATACAATCCATTGGGTGAAGTCCATGTGTACAGTCGCCGCTTGTGTTGCTGGAAGAAGGTGTTTGATGAATAGATCATTGGTCTTGCAGAATTCTGTCAGTCTTTCTCCAGCTTTTCTGTTGCCAAGTCCATATTTTCCAGCTACTTTACCTTCTTTGTTGCCAACTTTTGCGTTCCAGTCACCCATGACTATCAGGATATCCTGTTTGCATGTTCTGTCAATTTCAGCTTGTACTTGTTCATAGAACTCTTCAATTTCATTCTCTTCTGCAGCTGTTGTTGGGGCATATACTTGAATTATAGTTGTGTTGATAGGCATTCCTCGTAGACGAATAGAGATTAAGCGTTTGCTGACTGCATTGTATTTCATTACAGTTCTTGCAAGTTTCTTCTTTATTATAAATGCAACACCAATTCTTCTTTGTATTTCATTTCCAGCATAGTAGACCATGTGATCATCTGATGCAAAGTGCCCAATGCCAGTCCATTTCAGTTCGCTGACACCCAACAGATCAAGTTATATACGTTCCATTTCATTCTTGACCACCTCCAACTTCCCTTGGTTCATGCTTCGTACGTTCCATGTTCGAATGTGTAAGACATCTTTACAGCTTCTGACTCTCATTTCATGTGCAGCTACATCAGCAGTCAGACGTCTCGAGGGCTTTGATCCAACCACATCATAAATGCTGACTTTACTCTGAAAAGTCTTCAGCTCTTCCCCAGTAGCTAGTTGAGTGCCTTCCGACCTGGAGGTCTCATCTTCCAGCACTATAGCACAATTTGTTTTGTTGTAACTATCCATTGGGTTTTCATGGCAAGATACAGAAGTAGATTGCCGGGCCTTTCATCCGTGCAGTTTAAGTTTGGTGTTGTTGCCGTTGTCGAGAAATGTGATCCTCTGCCATCAACACTGTCCCATTCTGCTGCTGCCCAGATGGGTGGTTTGTCTTGGTCTGGCACCTCAGCTGAGTCCTGTCCATCTTGGGAGACCCTGCCAGTAGTTAAACTATCGATATTTTAGCTCTCAGCATCACTGATGCACACAAGTCCTCACAGCATGACAAGCTGCAAACCAAGTGAGGATTCCTAGGTAATGAATATTTTCCCGAGCCCACTTAAATGGGTATTTCTTTTGTAGTATACCTTGTGCAACCCTGTTTAAGAATAAGTTCAATATTTCCGATTTTGTCCAGTTTATAATAAAGCCTGACAACCTTCCAAATTCTTCTAATTCCCACATTAATATTGGAATAGAAAAGCAAGGCCTAGCGACAAACAAAGATATTCTATTTTCGGTCTTCCCTACTTTTATTCCCTTCAAATCTACCCTTTCTCTCACCCTCTCCACAAATGGCTCCACAGATATAGCAAACAGTAGTGGCGATAGAGGGCATCCCTGTCTCATTCCTCTCCCCTGCTCAAAAAATTCAGAATAGGCACCATTTACCCAAACACATGCTTTCGGGTTTTGATATAATGCTCTTACCCACCCCATGAATTCTTCCCCCAATCCCATTCTCTCCATTACCTGGAAGAGAAAAGGCCAAGACACGTGGTCAAAAGCTTTTACCGCATCCAAGGACAACAGCAGTGCCTCTTCCTTACTTTGTTCAATTGACCAAATCATATTTAATATCTTTCTAATATTGTCTGCTACCTGCCTACCTGGGATAAATCCCACCTGATCCTGGTGAATTATCTTATTTAGACGCGTAGCTAATATTTTAACCAATAATTTGGCGTCTAGATTAAGTAGAGAAATGGGCCGATATGATGAACATTCTTATGGGTCTTTTCCCTCTTTATGTATTAACTGTTATTCCTGCCCACCCCATAGTTTCCGCTAATACGCCTCCTTCTCTTGGTAGATTAAACAACCGCACTAATGGTGTGATTAATATTGCTCCAAAGCTTCTATAGAATCTCGCTGTGAGCCCATCTAATCCCGGCGCCTTATCCACTTTCAACTGTTGTATAGCTCTCTGGACCTCTTCTTCCTTAATGGCCTTATTTAACTCTTTTTGTTCCCCCTTTTCTAATTTCGGCATCTTTAGGGAGTCCAGGTAACTCTTTACTCTCTCTATCGGTGGAGGAGCTCTTGCTTTATATAACCCCTGGTAAAATCCCATAAATGCTTCCCTAATCTCCCCATCTTTATAGACAAATTCCCCTCCCTGGTTCCGAACCTTCATTATATGTGCTTGCAGTTTCCTCTGCTTCAATTTCTGCGCCATATATCTCCCAGATTTATTTCCTCCCTCAAAAAATTCCTGTTTCAATAGCTGCATATGGTACCTTATCTTTTCTGCCTGCATTTCGTTTATCTGCGCTCTTACTGCCAGTACCTGACCTCTATATAATCCTTGTTTTCCTTGCATGTCTAGTTCTTCCAATTTCAATAATCTTTCTCTCAAATCCCTCTTCCCTCCCTTTCTTTCCTTTTACGCGCCCCCCATTTAATTAAGATTCCTCTCACTACTGCCTTATATCCGTCCCATACTCCTCCCCACGCTACCTCCCCATTATCATTCCACTTAAAATATTCCCTTGTTCCTCTCTCAATGTCCTCTCGTACCCTCCCATCCTCTAATAAAGATTCATTTAGCCTCCAGAACTGTGTGTCTTTCCCCTCTCCCTCTATTGTCATTCTAACCTCCACTAATGCGCGGTCTGACCATGTTATTGAGTCCATTTCCGCCCCCTTAATCCTACTCCCCACCTCATTTGATACCCAAATAGTGTCTATTCTGGAGTATGATCCTTGTACTGGTGAAAAGTATGAGAATTGTCTTTTCCGTGAGTGTTGGAATCTCCATGCATCTATCAAGCAGTGTTGTGTTACAAAATTGCGATATCTACTACTATCCGCCCTTTTACCCTCTCTTTTCCCTGTTGCATCTTTGGCTGGATTCCAAGTTAAAGTCTCCCCCACAAATGAGGATACCCTCCCCTAATTTCCCCACCATCTCATTCAACTTTGTCCAAAATTCACCTTGCACCCTGGTGGGCGTGTGTACATTCATTATCTCTGAGCAAACCATCAGGTGTCAAGCCACCTTCAAAAATATGTTTCAAATCATTTGACAGAGAAGCAATCACTTCTCAAATCATCCCAAGTCTCTCATATAACCGACAACATCAATGAGACTGTACTGAACTGGAACTGCGTCATTGGATTATCCGCCCAACTTCCCACCACAGACAATCAAACCTCTATCAACTCACCTATACCCAAGAAACAGAATGCGCCATGGTTCTCTGCTGAGTTACGAGCCTCCTTACATCATCTGAGGAAATTAGAGAGGAAATGGAGACACTCTCTGAATCCTGATGTCCAAGCCACTTACTTATCTCACTTGAAATCCCATCGTCAACTAACCTGGGACAAGAGAAAAGAATATCATGCAAGACTCCTTAGCCGGTCTCTTAACAAACCTAGAGATCTTTTCCAATTAGTAAAATCCCTAACCAGAGAGCCTACGTCACCACAACATGAACATGAACATGTACAACCACAACTATATGCCAACTACATTCAGTCCAAGATGATCAAAATCACAACATCAATCTCAAGCGAAACCATACAACCTTCCAATGCCCAATTCATACTTAATAAATTCTCATCTCCATCTCCCAAAACAATTGAAGAAATTATAACCTCCATCAATGCCACCACCGCCCCTAATGACCCATGCCCAGCCCACTGGATCAAAGCATTGAGAACAGAACTTAGCCCATACATAGCATCTATAGCCGACCAATCACTCAGCACAGGGATATTCCCATCAGCTCTCAAACAGACTTCCATTCGTCCCTTACTGAAAAACAATAAACTGGATCCAAAGAAGGAAGACTCTTACCGTCCAATCTCAAGCATTCCCTATTAGCCAAGATCCTAGAAAAGGTAACACTGAGGCAGATTCAACAGCACATCGATTCTGAAGCACCACTAGATCCAAACCAGCATGGATTTAGAGAAGCACATGGAGTCGAAACTCTTCTGACTTCTTTAATGAACACGCTCATTAATACAATAGACAATATTAAAAATGGAGTTGCAATGATCTTCCTAGACATTTCAGCAGCTTTTGACTCCGTTGACCATGACCAACTCCTAGCCTGACTCCACGAAAAAGGGATACAAGGAACGGCTTGGAACTGGTGCAAATCTTATTTGGAGGACCAATGGCAACAGGTCCGGATCGGTAACATTACATCCCAGCCTTTCCGACAGAAGCAAGGAGTACCCCAGGGATCCTCCCTCTCGGCTTTACTATTTAATATCTACATGCAGCCAATCTGCAACATCACCCGCTCATTTGGAATTTCATGCCTTATCTATGCTGACAATGTGCTTATATTCACACCAGTTAATGTGATAAAGCCTGACTACACACCTCTAACCACTTGCTTCAATGCAATCTCAGAATGGCTGCTCACACAAAATCTCCGAATCAATTTTAAGAAAACGGAAGCCCTGATTGTCACAAGGAATAAAGACTTCTCCCCTCCACCATCATTAAGAACAAGAGATGCTGACTTACCAGTCAAAACCATGATACGTTACTTAGGTGTCATACTGGACCAGCGACTGGATTTCAAAGAACACATAAAAAGTACTGTAAAATCCATCTATCACAAGATCAGGACTCTACGACCCCTCAGACCCATGCTTGAACCAAATGACTTTCGCACAACCTTCCAGGCATTAGTCACCCCTCATTTCGACTATGCAAACATTGTGCTACATGGCCTCCCCAAGAGCACGCTGAACCCTCTACAGTTGGCCATGAATACAGCAGCCAGAGTTCTATATGGGGTTTCAAGGAGTCAACATATCACCCCCATCCTGTTTGAACTTCATTGGCTCCCAATAACATGTAGGATCTTATACAAAACCCTTCTCTTGACCTTCAAAGCGTTCCATCAAATCTCACCATCCTCGCTTTCTGACATCCTTCACCATTCTCAAAACACCAGATCTAGAAGATCTGTAACAGAAAATACACTAATGGTCCCAAAAGACCCAACAAAACTCACACAGATGACTACCATGAGAGCATTCTCATCCTTCGCCCCTAGATGTTGGAACATGCTACCTCCTAACATCAGGTCACAGAAAGACCTGTCCCAATTCAGAAAATCTCTAAAAACACACCTCTTCCTTCAATACTTCTCCCAAGGCACTAGCTCCCCTCCTCCCCCCCTTCAACCCAAACCATTGACCATGGTTAGTCAAGTAAGGCCTCTAAACTCCATTGCTTGCCCCAGATTAAAATCTCACACTCCCTAACCCATGAAACTCAAAACTTATCCTAATTTGCTGTAAATAGTTGTGAATATTTGTTATTACCTTATCTTATCGTTATCCCCATTGTCCCGGTTTCATTCCCTGTTATCTGTAAACTTGACGTATGTTTTATGCTTAAGTACAAGGTTGTTAAAGTGTAAACCGCGCTGATGATGAATAGCGCGGTATATAAAAACTGTTAAATAAATAAATAAATAAATTATACAATACAATTCATTCCCCACTTTTAAACACATTAACACATATCTCCCCGCTTTGTCCCTCACCACTTTTTGTAACTCCATCTTTAATTTTGTATCTATCAATATAGCGACCCCTCCTTTTTTCTTTTCCACTGTGTTGGATGCATGCACACATATCCATAACCCTTAGATTTAACCAGGTACTCTGTCGCCCGCATCAAGTGTGTTTCCTGTATAAGCACTAACACTGCCTTTTGGCATGCTGTTTCTTTATATAGTTTCCGTCGTTTAAATGGTGAATTAAGCCCTTTGACATTTAGTGATACTATTTTCAACTCACCTTTAATCTTTGTTCCCTCCGCCTCTCTTAGCTCTGACCTCCTCCCCTCCTCCTTCCCCCTTCCCCCTCCTCCCACTCCCTTCCCTCCCTTCCCCCCTACCTCCCTTCCCTTTCCCCCATCTCCTCAAAGGAGACTCTCCTCCCATTAATGGTGACTGACTATCTGACCGCTGCCTGCCCCGCCTTCCCTAACCCCACCTCTACTATCCCCACCTGGCCCTCCCGTTGTCTCCAACTCACTATCTCCTCCCCCCTTCCCCCCCCCCCCCTATATCTCTATATACTTATTCTCCTCCTTATCCCTTACCTCCCACTACTCCACCTCCCCCAACAATTTTATTTGCAGAGCATTAACCAATTCCATATCCACGTCCCCCTCCCTACATCCCCCCTACAAATCATTTATCAACATCTTTCAGCACCGCCCTGTGTGGTTTCTACTGTTTCGTCCAAGCTTATCATTGTCCTCAGCTTCAGCCAGTTTCCTTCTCTGCCACCTGCTCCCCTTGGCTGCCTTTGTTTAATCTCGCCATCCTTCTGCCATCCGCTGGAACTCTGTGCCACCTCAAGCTATCCATCCTTGAGGTGGATGTTGTTTTGATTTTTGATCTAACTTGACTTCCCCCTCCTTCCGGAAGATTGGTTAGTCCCAGTTCTCCAAGCACTTTCCATGCCTCCTCACTGATCTTCACTTGTCTCAACCTCCCCTTTACAGTTATCAATAGGCCAAATGGAAACAGCCACTTATATCTCTTGTCCTCTCTCCTCAAGTATGCCGTCACCTCTCTCAGTTCTCTTCTGCGCTGCAGCGTACCCAGAGATAGATCTTGGAGCAGTTCCAATTTATTCTCATCCCATGTGAACTGTCTCAATTTTCTTGCAGTTCTCAGGAGTCGTTCTTTAGTTTTGAAAGAATTCAGACAAACCACAATATCACGTGGTCTGTTGTCTCTTAAGGGCCCCAATCCTCTATGTGTCCTCTCAATTTGCAGAGGCTCCTCATCTTCGCCCTCTACTGGGGCTGCAGTTTGTAACAGGGATCTAAATATTTTAGCAATCACTTCTTCACAATTCTTATATTTAGGATCCTCTGGGAGACCTCACACTCTTATGTTGCATCTTCTGGACCTGTCCTCCAAGTCCTCCGCTTTCGCCTGCTGCTCCTCTTGGACCCACTTTAGTTCCTTCCATCCTTTTTGTAGGTCCTCTATTGCTTCCCCTTGTTGTTCCAACTGATTCTCCATTTCTTCTACCTAAGTTCCCAGATCCACAATGTCTTGTCTTAAAGATTGTAATGTCTCTTTTAATTCAGTTTTAACTCCACTGATTTCCACCTTGGTCTCCTCTTTCAGTTCTGTTAACCACAGCTTAATCATCGCTGCTACACCTGGGCTCCATGCCCCCTCCATCTCCTTCTCCTGCTCGGCCTGACGCTCAGACATTGTTCTTCCTTCTTTCTCCCCCTCTTGTTGACACATATTTAGTTAGACAGTTTTGTATACCACCTTATCCTTCAATCAAAGTGGTCACAACACAATTGGGGGAAACATTTAACACGCGGGGATATGAGACACATACACTAATACTTACAGGGAACATGGGCAATGGAGGGTTAAGTGGCTTGCCCAAGACCACAAGGAGCACCTGTGGGACTAGAAACCCCAGTCCTTCCGGCCCAAGGTTGCTGTCCTCTAGTGGGATTTGAACCCCTGACCTTTCGGCCCGAGGTAACTTGCCCCAACCACTAGGCCACTCCTCCCTTCCGCCAGTTTCTTCTTTGCTGACTGACCGCCTTTTATTTTATCCATGATCTCTCTTTTGTCCCTTTGAGCGTGTTGCCAAGTCTTCTGAGGTATTTTTTTAGTTTCTCCCCCACTATTGGTTACTCTATCTCCAGGAACAAGCAGGAATGAGTCTTCACACGTGGGGAGACGTCGCCGACGGAGCCCGCACAGGAAATGCTCCCCAGCATCCAATCAGAAAGCCTTTGGGAGCATCCCCCGCGCCTGCGCGGTGGCTTCCCGCCCTTCCTACTGCCTCTCCCCAGTTTTTCGTTTTCCGCGGAGCAGGCAGGACGTCCCTCCTGCCACCGCAGAAATTTTTCCTTTTTTCTGTAGTCGCGGCTTACCCCCGCCGCCGACGGTGGCACCTCCGTGCCCCCCTTTTCTTTCTTTCTTTTAATTATAATTCATTTAAATTTCGTCGCCCCCTCTGTGCTCAGAGGACCGGGGCATGGAGCCTTCTTCCCCCCAGCCTCACGGCGGGGACTTAATTTTCCACGTGGACTCCAATGCCTGGTGCCTCTCCTGTTTGGGGCCTGACCCTTTTTCCCCGGATTCCCCGGGCTACAGTGTCGGGAGAAGACCCTCCCTCTTTCGGGTATCCCTCGATGACGTCTTCCGCGCCCAAGGCGCGGTCGTCGGGTTGTTCTTCTCTCCAGGATCAGGTAACCACACAACAGTCTGTTAAGACTAGCCGAGTCTTGAGGGGCGAGTCTCATGCGCAGCATGGCGACGGCTCCGGCCAACCCCTCAAGTCCTCCTTGGCTGATATACCCCGGCGGGAGTCCTCGGGCTCCAAAGCATTTACGGGGTTTCGGGATGTTCCTGAGGTTCGCTCCTCACAGAACATTCCCGAGCCATGCCCGAGGGAGGTACCTGCTTCGAGCAGTGCCGATTCCCCGGCATCGGCGTCGGCGTCGAGTGTTTCACTCTTCGCCAGGGATCGTCAGCCGGTGTCCTCGGCGCCTTCGGGGCCGATCGACTCGACCGGGTCTGACCTCCCTACATCCAAGCCATGCTCGGGCGTGGTAGCCGCTCCGGGCGGTACTGAGCCCCCGGCATCGGCGTCGGTGTCGAGCGCTCCGCTCCTCACCGAGGATCGTCGGCTGCTGTCCTCGGCGCCTCCGGGGCCGATCGACTCAGTCCAGCCTGGCGATCCTTCAGCCCTGCCATGCCCGTGGGCGGTACCCGCTTCGGGCGGTACCGACCCCTCGGCGTCGGTGTCGAGCGTTCCGCTCCTCACCGGGGATTGGCGGCTGCGGTCCTCGGCGCCTCCGGGGCCGACCGACTCGCACCGGTATGGCGTTCCTACGGGGGTGGTATCCGCTTTGGGCGGTGCTGACCCGTCGGTGTCGAGTGACCCGCTCCCCACCGGGGATCGCCAGCCGCTGCCCTCGGCACCTCGGGGGCCAATCGACTCGACACTGTCTGACGGCCCTACGTTCAGGTCATGCGCGGGGGTAGTACCCGCTTCAAGGGCACGGGCGTCGGTAGTTCCGCCCCGCGCCGGGGATGGTCATCTGGCCTCCCTCCCCTCGGGGCTGCTCGCTTCGACCCGCGCCGGGTCGCCGGTATCCCAGCCCTGCGCAAGGGTGGTACCAGGTTCGAGGGGCTCCGCGCTGCCGGCGACGGCAGGGGTGTCGAGCACGAGGGACCGCCATCGACCTTCCCCGGGGACCTCGGGGTATGTCAGCCAGCACACGGGCGACTCCCCGGCATCGACGCGGCCGTCGAGGGCCCTGCCCTTCCCTAGAGAATGGGCCTTGGGGTCTTCGACCGCTTCGACCCAATCTGGGTCTGCGCCGCCCCGCAACGGTACCCCGACGCAGGGGCTTTGCACTCCCCCCCCCCGCAGGGACTCATCGTCGCGTGACCGGGGTCCCCTCGGGGACGGGCCGTATGCCCCGGAAGGATTTCTCTCCGGGTCGGACGGGTTCGAGAGGGAGCCCGGCACCGGGCAGGGCCCGCCGATCGACATCGGCGCCGGCGACAGATGACCCCCTCTCCTCCGAGCACCGTCCTCGGGGGCCCTTGATGTTCGCGGCACCGGTCGGCGCGGTTCCGATCCGCGCTCCGGGATCTCCACCACCGGCGCGGTCACTCCCGCCGGGGGCTTCGAGGAAGGAGTCGATCTCCTCGCTCGGTTCGATGCCTAGCCTGGAGGAGTCGTCCAGCCTTGAAAGCCTGGCCACGGCACGTCTCGGGATCGGCCCCTGTCCTCTCCCGCAGCGCAGAGCAGAGACCGCTGGCCCCTGCCCTCCAGCAGCCGCGGATTCGCTCCAGTCACGGGGGGAAGCGCGGCCCCCGGGTTCGGGGCCGAGGCCGGTTCCTGCGGCGCCGTCGGTGCCATCGACTTCTTCGATGCCTAGCTTGGAATCAATTCCAGGAGCCGACGACGCCATGTTGACTGCCCTGATCCAGGTCGGTTGGTCCCCTCCTCTGCCCAGCGGGCATCGGCCCGAGCGGCCTCTTAGTGCCCTGGCGGCCTCTCCCGCCATAACTGCTCCGGCAGAGCTGCCTTTTCAGGATTTCCTCCTTTACATGGCGGACTTGCTGGCCATCCCTATCCTGGACCCGAGCCCAGGCCCTGCGGAACAGGCAGCCGCGATGCTTCCTCTGCATCCCGCCCTGCAGGATCTCCTGCTGGGGGCTTGGCGGTCGCCTTTGAGGGTTCCGGCGCCACCGACTGCGATGCAGGCTCTGTACCGGGGTTTCGGCAGCACCAGCTTCCACATCGGTCCATTGTGGTGGAATCGGCGCTGAGGAAGGCCGGAAGCAAGGAGAGGCATGCTTCTCGCCCTCCAGTCCGCGCCTCGAAGACGCTAGATACTCTAGGACGTCAAGCCTTCCAAATGTCTATGCTGGCGGCCAGAATTATTTCATATATATTTTATATGAGTCTGTCGCTTCGGGAGGTCACCGAGAGGTTATCTCGGTTATCCACCTTCGTATCTGCAACCAAGGCCTTTGAATATTCCCTGCTTCTTTATCATTGCAGGAATATCTCCGGGTTCCTTTCTCGTGCTTCGCTGGACTCCTTCCGGTCGGTCAGCAGAGCCTCTGCTGTTGCCATTAGAGCACGCCGCACGGCATGGTTGCAGGTGTCCGAGTTGTGTAGACGGGCACAGCACATCCTGGGTAATTCTCCCTGCGACGGAGATCACCTCTTCAATAGCGAAGCCTTACGTCAGGTCGCACAGTGCTTCGCTAACCTTCCCAGAGTTAGCAGCCAGCCTGGGGCCCGGCTTCCCCCCGGTGGTGGTAAACGCCCCTCCAGACCCCCCTTCCCTAGGAAGAGGAAATGTCAGCCCTCCGCCCACCCTCCAGGCGCGCCCAAGCAAGGGACCTCTCACCCCGGGTTGATGTCCCCGGGCCCGCGCCAGGACTCTCATACTAAGCATTTTTAGGCTAAGGTGGGCGGCTGCCTGCTCTTAACCTCCTTACCAGAAGTTTAGACTAGAGCTCTACTCTGGGGCTCGTCCAGTTGGAAAATGGTTCGGGGACTTATCTAGGGGTTCAGGTCTTCTTCTCCGTGGGAAAGGGAGAGACCACCTTACGCCGTGATCGCTATGGCCCACGGTCACCCTACTTACTCTTCGGTATGTCCCCGAACCCCTCTCAGCCAGTATCCTCTTGCTGATTGCTTCCGTACTGGAATTCCCCTCCAGCCGCTATAGTCCCCCTATACTCACCAGGGACTATACCTTCATGTCCCCCGATTGTGCGGGGACAATTTCTATGCGCAGGTCCTGGGGACCCATTAGGGCCTCCAACCCCTGCGGCATTCTACCGGACTGATGCTATCCTCCGTCCCCCGCGCTACCGCGCTCTTAGCTCGCCGATCTGCCCTTGCCCTCCGGGAAAGATCCCTCCTCTGACGGATCTTGCGGCCACCTCTCCAGGTGGACGTTCTGGGGATCGATGGCAGATCCGCCTTACCTGATTACTGCTCATGGAGGCAGGCCCCCCGGCGTGCCTGCGTTAGTACCGGAGGGGGCGTCCCCATGTCCACCGGCTTAGATATACTAGATATCACCTGCTTGGCAGGCGCCTTTGGGGGATCCCCACAGTACCTGTGTTTACCGCCTTTTCCCCCTATGGCCGGTACTCAGCCCCCCCCCCGGGGGTCCGGCCAGTCCGCCTGCCTATTCCCCGTCGGCCCGCGGACTGGTGGTACCCTACTGCTGTGAAGTCAACAGTCCCCTTTTTCAGTTAGGTCCTCCTCCCGGAGGTCCGGACCCTTGTCTCCCTATCTCTCGCTAGGGCAGACTGTGTACCCCTTCTGCTCCGGGGTACACCTCTACTCTTCTCCGGGATAGGCTCTCTAGTTCGGCCTGTCTTCCACTGTTGGTCCTCTGAGTTATGGACTCTACTCCTAAGGGAGTGCTCAGCTTGCCGTGAGCCCCCTGGAAGACCTGCCGTCCTTCTCCTGACCCTGCTGACGCCTGGATCCCATGGCCTTCCGGATTTGGAACTTCCTCCTCGCTGCGGTGAAGTCTCCTTGATGACCTCGCTACTGCGTCTACAGTGCCTTCATCACAGGACTACTTCCGACAACCCGGTGGGTAAGCAGTACAGGGTTCTAAACCATTAATTCATTAGAAACTTAATGGCCGGTAAGCTCTGTATGGTACTAGGTCATTTACTCATTACATGCTTAATGATTCTCTTCATGTACCCCTCTGCCTACTCCCGTAGCCTGGTGTTTTTTTTGCTGTATCCTAATGGTACCTGTTCTGCACTCTAAAGACTTGCCTCTGTAGTCTTTGGATTCGCTGTTCCTCTATTCAACTCCTGCCCTCCATCCCTCAGGGGATGCCGGAGATTCAGGCTGAACAAGTCAAAACAAACACCCACCGTTTAATGACTCACTCAGCAACTCGAGGGCTTGCTTAGTTCACTCAAGCACTTGGCAATTGGCAATTGGTCTCAGAAAAACCAGCGGCACGTAAACCAAGAGCTAATCGCTCATTGAGGGTGCCAGTTTTACATCAATGACCGTCTGCCTTACTTGACTTGTTTTTTTGTATTTTAAAGTTGCCATTAAAAATATCTTTCTTTCTTCTCATTATTAACGTTCCTCATATTATCAGTGATGAATGTTCTTCTTACAAAGTAATAAACTTTAAATGAGGAAATTGTTAATGCTATAGAACACTTAGCTTTTCTTTGAAGACAAACAGGGCAATTCCAACGCTCACAGCTAGGTACCCCAAGCGTTTCACTACTGCTGTTTCTTCAGGGAATCGTCCCTTTAAAACTGTGAACACAGAAAAACGTGAATTCAATAATATAGCCAGTTGCTTCTTCACTTTAAAGAATCTATCGTATGAATCAAACCTGCTTAAATGATGCTGTCGGCGTCATTTCCACTAGATGTTCATTTTTCATCTTGCTCATTAAAGCCGTCTATGTGAAACTCTTCATGTGTAAGACGCCGTGCATGCGGAATAGGGACATGACCACCGATTTAAAGAGACTCGAGATCACGTGCTAACTATTGTTTGATTGGATGTAAAACTAATAAAATATTTGAAAACCAACTTCTCCCATCCATGCTACAATAAAAATTCAATCGAATCTGTGCTCTTGGTTTACGTGCCGCTGGTTTTTCTGAGACCAATTGCCAATTGCCAAGTGCTTGAGTGAACTAAGCAAGCCCTCGAGTTGCTGAGTGAGTCATTAAACGGTGTGTGTTTGTTTTGACTTGGAGTTAACCGTTTAAAGAGTAACAGACTACAAATTAATAGTGTAACTTACAGAAAATGGAGATTCAGGCTGGGCAAATGCCATCCCGTCTGGGCTGCGCTTATGGGATCTCCCCGGGCATCCTAAGCTAGGGAGTCCCCACGTGTGAAGACTCATTCCTGCTTGTTCCTGGAGATAGCACAGTTATTTACCTGTAACAGGTGATCTCCGGAACAGCAGGAATTAGTCTTCACAACCCGCCCACCTCCCCTGGGAGTTGTATCTTTCTTTTTTTCTATTCCTTCCTCTCCTCTCCTGCCGGCTCAGCTATGAAACTCAACTGGGGAGAGGCAGTAGGAAGGGCGGGAAGCCACCGCGCAGGCGCGGGGGGATGCTCCCAAAGGCTTTCTGATTGGATGCTGGGGAGCATTTCCCGTGCGGGCTCCGTCGGCGACGTCTCCCCACGTGTGAAGACTAATTCCTGCTATTCCGGAGATCACCTGTTACAGGTAAGTAACTGTGCTTTCCCTGCAGTCCTTCTGTGCTCTCTGGTAGCTTGATTTCTCTCCCCTATATTTAGTCAATCAATATAGGGAGTGGAGGAGTGGCCTAGTGGTTGGGGCAAGGTACTTCAGGCCGGAAGGTCGGGGTTTCAAATCCCACTAGAGGACAATTGGGCCGGAAGGACTGGGGTTTCTAGTCCCACAGGTGCTCCTTGTGGTCTTGGGCAAGCCACTTAACCCTCCATAGCCCATGTTCCCTGTAAAATAGTTATCTACAAGTTATAATGCCCTGTTCAATGTAATTTCAGTTTGTTCAATGTAAACCGCACTGATGCAGAATAGCGCGGTATATTTATTTTATTTATTTAGCTGTATTTATATCCCGCTTTTCACCGGGTCAAAGCAGCGGTATATAAGAGAATGTAAACAAATAAATAAATAAAATATATCTTTCCGTTTCTAGGTGGTTTGCTCTGATCTGGTTAGTTATTTAATCTTACATTCGGTGCTGTACTTGGCTCTGTTGTGCTTCACTTCTCTTTTGCAATGCTTTGTTTTTCGCTGTTGCGCTATGTTCCACTGCGACAGTCCTCTCTCCTATTACCACTTTATATTCTCCTCCTCTACTTCACAGCGTTTTAATGTTTAATGTTTAATAGAATTTGATATACCGCTCAGGCCAGAGGCATTAGAGCGGTTTACAATGCTACATCATTAGAGGAAATTAGGAAAGGAACGCCATTTATATAATAGGACAGAATAGAGAACAGAGATAGTCAGACAGATAAAAGAGGAGGAGGAACATGGAACAGCAAATTACCATGACATAGGAACACATCAACCAGGTCCATGTCATCGATGCGACTCTCAGCAACAGACGCCAAGGACCAACGCCTAAGGGCCACGCCAAAGGGCCCTCTGGCGAGGCCCTCAGGCGCGGGCGCGCCTCAGAAGCGGCGGTTTAGAAGCCGTTGTACAGGGCTGTGGAAGGCTGCTGATTGGTAGGGAATGGAGGTGAGGAGGAGCTCCTGCTCACTCCCTCCGTTGATGGCTGCTGCTCCCGGTCTGCCAGCGCGCCTCAGAAGCAGCGGTTTAGAAGCCGTTGTACAGGGCTGTGGAAGGCTGCTGATTGGTAGGGAATGGAGGTGAGGAGGAGCTCCTGCTCACTCCCTCCGTTGATGGCTGCTGCTCCCGGTCTGCCAGTACGCCTCAGAAGCGGCGGTTTAGAAGGCAAAGATTCAAAAGGAGGAGGAAATAGCCAATGCAATAAAATGGGGGGATAAGACATTTTTCAGATATATTAGTGAGAAGAGGAAGGGCAAAAGTGGTATTGTCAGACTCAAGGGTGCAGGGGGGGAATATGTAGAAGCTGATAAGGATAAAGCGGAATTGCTTAACAAATATTTTTGTTCTGTGTTCACAGATGAAGAACCAGGAGCAGGACCTCAGAAAACACCCACAAATAAGAACAGAAGCGAGGGACATCTTGAACAATTTTCAGAAGACTGTGTTCGTGAGAAACTAGCTCAACTTAAAGTAGACAAAGCGATGGGACCGGATGGGATACACCCTAGAATACTGAGGGAACTTGGGGACGTTCTAGCACCTCCACTGACTGACCTTTTCAATGCCTCGTTGGAGTCGGGAGTGGTGCCGAAGGACTGGAGAGAGGCTCATGTGGTGCCTTTACACAAAAGCGGAAGTAAGGATGTGGTTGAAAACTACAGGCCGGTTAGTTTAACTTCAGTGGTGAGTAAATTATTGGAAACGCTGCTGAAAGAGAAAATAGTGAGGTTTCTGGAGTCCGGCGGATTACAGGATCCGAGGCAGCATGGATTCACCAGAGGCAGGTCTTGTCAGACAAATCTGATCGATTTCTTTGACTGGGTGACCAGGGAGTTGGACCGAGGGAGAGCTCTAGATGTGGTGTACTTAGATTTCAGTAAAGCCTTTGACACTGTTCCTCACAGGCGACTTATAAACAAACTGAGCACCCTAGGGATGGACCCTAAAGTTACTGCTTGGGTTAGAAATTGGTTGGGTGGGAGGCGACAAAGAGTACAAGTAAATGGAGCTCACTCTGAGGAGAAGGATGTTACCAGTGGTGTGCCCCAGGGATCTGTCCTTGGTCCGATTCTTTTTAACATCTTTGTTAGTGATATAGCGGAAGGGCTGTCGGGTAAGGTTTGCCTCTTTGCGGATGATACCAAAATCTGTAATAGAGTAGACACCCAGGAAGGTGTAGATAACATGAGGAGGGATCTAGCTAAGCTTGAAGAATGGTCTAGAATTTGGCAGCTGGGATTTAATGTTAAAAAATGTAAGGTCATGCATTTGGGCTGCAGCAATCCAAGGGAGCAATACAGTATAGGAGGTGAAGTACTTTTGTCCACTAAAGAAGAGCGGGACCTAGGCGTGGTTGTGTCTGATGATCTTAAAGTAGCTAAACAGGTAGAAAAGGCGACGGCAAAAGCTAGAAGGATGCTTGGGTGCATACGAAGAGGAATGGCTAGCAGAAAAAAGGAGGTGATAATACCTCTGTATAAGTCTTTGGTGCGACCTCATTTGGAGTATGGTGTGCAATTCTGGAGACCGCACCTTCAAAAGGATGTGAACAGGATGGAGTCGGTGCAGAGGGTTGCTACTAAAATGATTAATGTGCTTCATTATAAAGCATATGAGGACAGACTTAAGGATCTTAATATGTACACCTTAGAGGAAAGGCGGGATAGAGGTGATATGATTGAGATGTTTAAATACCTCCGTGGCATAAATGTTCAGGGAGAGAGCCTCTTTCAATTGAAAGCAAGCTCTGCTACGAGGGGACATGGGATGAGGGTGAAGGGAGATAGATTCAGGAGTGATATGCGGAAATATTTCTTTACGGAAAGAGTAGTGGATCCGTGGAATAGTCTCCCAGTGGAGGTGGTAGAGATGAGGACAGTAACTGAATTCAAAAAAGCATGGGACCAACACAGAGGATCTCTAAAGGTAGAAAGTGGACTGTTGTAGTTGTTGTTTTGGAAGGACAGACTAGATGGGCCTTGTGGTCTTTTTCTGTCATCATGTTTCTATGTTTCTATGTACAGGGCTGTGGAAGGCTGCTGATTGGTAGGGAATGGAGGTGAGGAGGAGCTCCTGCTCACTCCCTCCGTTGATGGCTGCTGCTCCCGGTCTGCCAGCGCGCCTCAGAAGCGGCGGTTTAGAAGCCGTTGTACAGGGCTGTGGAAGGCTGCTGATTGGTAGGGAATGGAGGTGAGGAGGAGCTCCTGCTCACTCCCTCCATTGATGGCTGCTGCTCCCGGTCTGCCAGCGCGCTTCAGAAGCGGTGGTTTAGAAGCCGTTGTACAGGGCTGTGGAAGGCTGCTGTTTGGTAGGGAATGGAGGTGAGGAGGAGCTCCTGCTCACTCCCTCCGTTGATGGCTGCTGCTCCCGGTCTGCCAGCGCGCCTCAGAAGCGGCGGTTTAGAAGCCGTTGTACAGGGCTGTGGAAGGCTGCTGATTGGTAGGGAATGGAGGTGAGGAGGAGCTCCTGCTCACTCCCTCCGTTGATGGCTGCTGCTCCCGGTCTGCCAGCGCGCCTCAAGCGGCGGTTTAGAAGCCGTTGTACAGGGCTGTGGAAGGCTGCTGAGTGGTAGGGAATGGAGGTGAGGAGGAGCTCCTGCTCACTCCCTCCGTTGATGGCTGCTGCTCCCGGTCTGCCAGCGCGCCTCAAGCGGCGGTTTAGAAGCCGTTGTACAGGGCTGTGGAAGGCTGCTGAGTGGTAGGGAATGGAGGTGAGGAGGAGCTCCTGCTCACTCCCTCCGTTGATGGCTGCTGCTCCCGGTCTGCCAGCGCGCCTCCGTCTCTGCTGCCCCTCTCGGGATCTCATTTTCTGCACCACCTTCTCTCCCCGAAGTTCTTGCCGTGGTCTCTTTTGCTGTTGCTCTCTACTCCACTGCTTCAAGCTGCCACGTGGCTCCCCCGATCGGGCTCCCCACTGTGCCTACAGTTGCAGGTCCGAGATGGAACGGGAATCGTTCTGTCTATGTTCTCTTGCACCTATTGCCTCGATTCCCGCTCCTTCAATCTCAGCCCCCTTGTTGAGGCTCCTTCTCTAACCGGCCTTCCTGTCGTGTTCTACTCGCAGCAGCTCTTCTGATCACCGCTCCAGCCTGCCACGTGGTTCCTCGATCTGGCTTTTCACTCTTTTCCGGCGAATCCAACAGCGTGCTCAACTTTCCCTTAGCCCTCAGGGTTCCCTCCGCTATCTCCTCTCCACTGCACCGCTCTTTTTTTTTTTTTTTGCTTTTCGGGTTACTTTCCCCCTTGCAGACAGGCTTTAGTGACGGAGCTCTTTCACTACGCCGCCATTCGACCCGATGATGTCATCGGAAGTCCCATTTCATATCTTTAAGATAGAACACTGCAGCGCAATCTAAAAATCTTCAAGATATGCAGTCCCCAATGTGGTGTGGTCTTGGAGGCAGGCATCTGCCTAAACTGCACGCAAGAGGCTGTCATGGGAGCAGGACCTGCAGGATGAGATGAGGCAGGAGAGTCCCTCCCAGTTACAAGAGACCCTGGGGGCGGGGGGCGCAACGTTACCTTCAATGGATCCGGCCCCCGGTCCCTGCACAATGCCTGGACCATCCACCCCTTGAGCCCAAGGAGCAGTAGGGCTCCTGGGGGAGTTCTCACTGGAGTTTTTCTTACTTTTGCAGAAGGTGTTTTGCCTACCAAGTGTCTCCTCAGCCCCGGAATACAGGGCTAAGAGGATGTCAGACACAAAAGAGCATGAGTCAGGAGCAGTGGCGTCTAAGCGGGCTAGAGGCTTAGAGGAGTGGCAGCAATTGCTGTTGTCGGAGGGGCTGGATGGGGAAGACCTTGACATGGAGCCAGATCTGCAGGAGGAGTTGGAAGAAGGAGAGAGCCCAGAAAAGGAGGATCAGGCCCGGATTGTTCGGGTTTTCCACCGGGAGGAGCTACCAGTGCTCATCTTTATGCTTATGTTTATGTTTATGCAATTTCTCGATATACTGCCCAGGCCGAAGGCCATTAGTGTGGTTTACAATCACTATAAGCGGGTACTGATACAATTTCTCGTCCTTAAAGGGCTCATATGCTTTGTGTACCTTGGAGACCCTCAAGACCATGACTATGCCTGCTAACCTCCCGGCAGAGGAAGAGGCACTGTAGGATCCGCTGTTCCAGGCGGTACAGAAATTTCAGAAAGTCTTACCAGTACATGGAGTAATAGGACAGATGATCCAGAATGAGTGGGATTTGCTGGAGGTTGGCCTTAAAGGGTTGCAATCCAGGATGCCCCTGCTGCTGCCGGAGCAAGAACGAGCTCCTTTGATCACCCAAAGTGGGTGCAGCAGTGTTGGCAGCAGTCGAAGAGACCTTAACTTGTCTCCTGCAGCTGAGAGCCAAGGAACTGATTCCGTGAGACCAGTACATCTGTGGTCAATGCTTCATGTATTTCGTGGTGCCCAAATGGAAGGTTTCTTTCGCCCATTTCTCAACTTTGAGGGCATGAACTTCGGTCTCCGGGTACCACTTTTTCACAGTAATAATAGCGGTAGGAAGCAGAGCTTTTGGGTGACTCTCGGTCTCGCGGAGGCGTATCTGCACGTTCCCATCCATCCAGAACATCGGCAGTTTCTCCACTTTACTTTGCCAAGGGGCCATTTCCAGTTTCGAGCGTTGCCCTTTGGTCTGGTGACCACCCACCATACCTTCACCAAGGTCATGGTGGTGGTGGTGGCTGCTCTCCACAAGGAAGGGGTTCTCGTCCACCTATACCTAGACGATTGGCTGGTCCAGGCGAAGTCCAGGGACGACAGCGAAAAGAGCAACAGTGCAGGTGGGAGAGTTCCGTCAAAGTCTCAGTTGGGGTCAACCTAGCCAAGAGTCAGTTACGGCTGGCCCAGGAGCTAGAGTATTTGAGAGCATGTTTTGATACCTGTGTGGGCAGGATTTTCCTGCCGGTTTGCCGGGCGCAGGAGCTACGACAGTGAATATGGCAGGTCCTTAAGATGGCAAGACCATCAGAGTGGCGGCATCTGCAGGTTCTGGGGACCATGGCGGCCACTCTCGAGTTAGTCCCATGGGCAAGGGAACACATGCAACCGCTGCAGAGGGCTCTGCTCAGTCAATGGTCTTATCAGAGTCAACCCCTGTCCCAAATATTCCCCTGCCCGTGGAGCACCAAGAGAGCCCTCAGTTGATGGCTGCATGTGGGGAGCCTGGAAGGAGTACCCGGTGTGGGTTCCTCTGATGACTGATGCCAGCCTGTCAGGTTGGAGAGCTCATGGCAAAGGACGCTTTGTTCAGGGACAAGAGTCCGCAGGAGGCCCTGTGGTCGATCAACAGTCTCGAGATGTGAGCAGTGACCTTGGTGCTAGAAAGTTTCAAACCATGGTTGCAGGGGAAGGTTGTCCAAGTCTTCTCGGACAATGTGACCATGGTGGCTTACATCAACCAGCAAGGAGGCACAGGCAGTGCAGCCCTGGAGAAGGAGGCCGAAAAGCTGTTCGGATGGGCACCGATTCGTCTCAAAGTGTTATCGGCGGCGCATATAGCAGGAGTTGACAGTGTGACGGCAGCCTACCTCAGCCGAGTATGCATGGACCCCGGAGAATGGCAGCTCAATCAGGAGGTGTTTGAGCAGGTGGTCCGCTGATAGGGCACACCGGTTATGGACCTAATGGCAATGTTCGAGTCGGCCAAGGCCTGCCGATTTTTCAGCAGAAGAAGAAAGGAAGTCCAAGGGCCTGGATGCTCTAATTCAGCAGTGGCTCGAAGAGGGTCTTCTCTGTTTTTCCCCTTGGGCGCTCATAGGGGATTTGTAATTCTGGTGGCACCAGACTGGCCGAGGTGCCAGTGGTATGCTGACCTGGTACCGTTTATTTTGTTTTTATCCTATTTCTGTAAAGGGATCCTCTGTGTTTGTCCCATGCCTTTTTGAATTCCGTCACCGTGTTCGCCCCTACCACTTCCATCGGGAGGGCATTCCAAGCATCCACCACCCTTTCAGTGAAAAAATATTTCCTGACATTGCCTTTCAATTTACCCCCTTGCATTTTCATGTTATGCCCTCTAGTTTTACAGGTTCCCCGTCTTTGGAAGAGGTTTGTTTGTTCATCATTTCTCTTTAAGTATTTAAAGGTCTGATTCATATCTCCCCTGTCCCTCCTTTCCTCCAACGTGTACATATTTAGGTCTTCAAGTCTCTTCTCATAAGGCTTCTGGCGCAGGCTCCAAATCATTTTGGTTGTCTTCCTCTGAACAGTCTCCAGTCTTTTTACATCCTTTGCAAGATATGGTCTCCAAAACTGAACACAGTATTCCAAGTGAGGCCTCACCAGTGACCTATACAGTGGCATAAGTACCTCTTCTTTTCTGCTGGTAATCCCTCTTTGTATGCAACCCAACATCCTCCTGGCTTTTGCCACCGCCTTGTCGCACTGTTTTGCCACCTTGAGATCAGCAGAGATAATCACACCAAGGTCTTTCTCCTGAACTGTGCATACCAACCTTTCGCCCCCTATCGCGTACATTTCTCTTGGATTTCTGCTACCCAAGTGCATGACACTGCACTTTTTTGCATTAAATCGTAGTTGCCAAGCATTAGACCAGTCTTCCAGCTTTTGTAGATCTTTCTTCATGTTAACCACTCCCTCGGGGGAGTCCACTCTGTTGCAAATTTTTGTGTCGTCTGCAAAAAGACAGACTTTTCCATTCAGTCCTTCAGCAATATCACTCACAAATACATTGAACAGTGCCGGGCCCAGGACCGAACCCTGGGGCACCCCGCTAATCACCTTCCTCTCATCCGAGTGAGCTCCATGTACAATCACCTTCTGTTGTCTGTCAGTCAACCAATTTCTAATCCAGTTTACCATCTTGGGACCCATCCCCAAGCTACTGAGTTTGTTGACAAGCCTCCTATGAGGAACAGTATCAAAGGCTTTGCTGAAATCCAGGTAGATGACATCCATCGCATGCCCCTGATCTAGTTCCCTGGTCACGCAGTCAAAGAACTCGATCAGATTTGTTTGGCAAGATCGTCCTTCGGTAAAACCATGTTGCCTCGGGTCTTGCAACCTGTTGGTTTTCAGAAAGTTCACTATTCGCTCTTTCAGGAATGCCTCCATTACTTTTCCCGCCACCGAGGTAAGGCTCACGGGCCTGTAGTTTGACACTTCTTCCCTGTCACCACTTTTGTGTAGAGGTACGACATCAGCCATTCTCCAATCCTGAGGAACCTCTCCTGTTTCCAAGGATCTGTTGAAGACATCCTTTAACGGTCCTGCAAGAACCTCTCTGAGCTCTTTCAGTATCCTGGGATGTATCCCATCCGGTCCCATGGCTTTGTCCACTTTCAGTTTAGCAAGTTGTTCTAACACCTCTTCTTCTGTGAATGGTGTGGTATCTACTTCATTCCCATTTTTATATTTGGGAGTCACAGCTGGTCCATCCCCAGGATCTTCTTTAGTAAACACAGAGCAGAAGTAATTGTTTAGCAATTTCGCTTTTTCAGTGTCACTTTCCACGAGTCCTTTCCCAGCACTTCTGAGTCCTGCAATTCCAACTCTGATCTTTTTCCTTTCCTGAATATACCTGAAGAAATTTTTGTTGCCACCCTTAACATCTTTAGCCATCTTTTCCTCTGCCTTTGATTTTGCTATCCTTATTACTCTTTTAGACTCTTTGAGTTGGATCCTGTATTCATTTCTTTGTTCTTCTGTCTGCAAGCTTTTGAATTTTGCAAAAGTTGTGTTTTTGGCCTTTATATGAGCAGCTACCTCTTTGGAAAACCAAATAGGTTTCGTTCTCCTCTTGCTTTTATTTACTTTTCTTACATATTTATCTGTTGCCCCTTTTATTTCCTCCTTTAGTTTAGCCCATTGCAATTCCACTTCCTTTATCTCTTCCCACCCCGTCATCTCCTCCTTTACGTACTCTGCCATTTTTCTGGCATTCATCTGCAGAAGGCACATCTTTGAATCATGGTGTGGAGAGAGGCAGTTCCGCCCTTCCACTGCCTCCGTCCCAGACATCTTGGCGTTCTTGCTATCCGGTTTTGATAAGGGTCTAGCTGCCAGTTCCTTGAGGGTGCAACTGGTGGCGATTTCCAGTTATCGCGGGAAAGTCCACAGGCTGCCATTGGATACACACCCAGACGGGCTAAGCTTTCTAGGGTCGGTGACCCACCTCCGTTTGCAAAAGAGGGCAGTGGTACTGCCTTGGAATCTCAATTTGGTGCTGATGGTGCTGTCTGGGAAACCCTTTGAGCCACTGGGTCGAGCTTTCCTGAAGGATTTGACTCTGAAAATGGTATTCCTGGTAGCGATTTGCTTGGCATGCAGGATTTCGGAGCTTCGGATCCTGTCATGCCAGGAGCTATTCCTTTCTTTCTCCAAGGAGAAAGTGGTCCTGATCCCGGTACCTTCATTTTTGCCCAAGGTGGTGTGAGCATTTCATGTAAATCAGGCCGTTTCCTTATTGGCTCTGGCGAGCTCGGATGTGGGCGAGAGCGGATATGGGCTCTGCCACTCCACATCTGTGCCACTTCGATGCAAAGGTATGTGAAAAGGGCTTTGTCCTTTTGAAGATCGGCCTGTCTGTTGGTCCTGTTTGGCGGGTCGTTCAAAAGTGAGGCGTCAGCTAAGCTTCCATTTCCAGATGAATCAGTGAGGCAATCATGCTTGCATACATCTTGAAGGGTAGAGCAGTGCCGGCGGGGTTGCAAACGCATTCCACGAGGGGTCAGGCAGCCTCATGAGCAGAGTATAGTTTAGTTCTGCCGGTGGAGATCTCTAGGGTGGCATACTTTATCTGAACATTTTCGCCTAGATGTCCAGGCGGCGGGTGACACTCATTTCGGATCGGCAGTACTTCAGGCTGGTTGTGCGGGTCCCTCCCATTAGTTTAACTGCTCTGATACATCCCAGAGGTGCGGGACTGGACTGGAGGGACGATAAGGAAAGAGAAATTAGACTTATCTGCTAATTGTTGTTCCTTGAGGAACTTCAGTCCAGTCACGGAACCCTCCCTGAGTGCTTTCTGTGATAATCTATTCACACCCCGGTCCTGAAGCTGGTTTCTTTGGTGGAGGAAGTGGCCAGGGGGAGCCGGGGAGGGGTGTGTAATCAGTGTTTGGGGGAGGAGCAGACCAGAAGAGCTGTTGGTTGCTCGCTTCCCGCTGGTTGGAGTTGCTCAAGCACTCAACAGGTAGGCCTCCCCATCCTGGAGGAGGGGACGGGGTATCCTTTCCAGGGGATGGAGGGGGTACTAGTTTATTTAGACGTAGAAGTGTTTGTTGCATGTTTAACTACTGTCGCGAGTCGCGAGCACTACCCTGGCGTTAAGTAGCGGTCGGACATAACTATATAGGGAGGAGATTGGCCAGTAATCGAGAGGTCCAATTGGCTTTTGGTCCTGTTAGTTTCCTGGATCCTAATCTCCAAAGAATTCAACTGCACAAGTGGTGGGAAAATAAAGGCTTTTATTTCCCTTTCATGCAAGGGTTCAAATGATTGGGCAATAACAACAACGCAAATGTCCTTAATTCAGGTAAGAAAAAGTAAAACAAAAGTTTAAAGCAAAACTGTTACTTTCACAGTAGCGCTGGTATTCAGACAAATAAGAATGTTCTAGGCAGTAACACATACAGCTTACAAGCCTGGCAAAGACTCTAGGCTTCCCGTGGTACAGTACGTACAGTCCATTTCTGTATCTGAAACCTCATTTGCCAGTTCCACTTACTCATAGGCGGAAGCCTCTGACTCTGAGTCCCTAGGTTCAGATAGGTTATAGTCAGGCTTCTTATATAGCTCTTCTAGCATAGCCCAATGTTCTGGATAACTCGTAGGGCGTCGGCTCTGTGCTGTTTTGTATGGAGGAAAGTCCTCTCTCCTTAGAGGTTTTATGGCAGCTTTATAAAAACATTTATTATTCAAACCTTTCTTATCAGGTAAACTTTTCCTATAGCTTTTATCATAAAAAGCTTTACCTTGGGAATTTGGCTTCTCGGTTTCCAGTGAAGGTTGAGGCCTGCATCAGTTTCTCCGTTGGCTTGCCTGTACAGCACGGCTTAGGTCTTCAGGCTGTGACCCTGTTGGTTTTGGACAACAGTTGCAGCAAGGCCTTTGCCACTCTGGGCAACCAGCTTTTACTCCCCTGTGAGCTGAGACCTTCCCAGGTTCCTCCTTAGCTCTCAGGCAATCACCTTTCACTCTGGGTGATCTTCTGGCAGTGGAATATTCAGGTTTGCATTCTAACCTCTTTTCCTCTGTCTTGCCTTCCTTCCTGCTGCCTCCTTCCCAGCCATCTCTCCAGCTGCCTTCACTCTGGCTGTTTCTTTTCCAGCCTTCACTCCGGCTGCTTCTCCAGCTGCCTGCTTTCCAGCTGCCTTCACCGCTGCCTTTCCCGCTGCTCTTTCTTCTGCTGCCACTTCTCTCCCATGCTTTCTAGTCTTCCTCCTTAAGAAGTCCTCCTGCGCTCCTGGATTGGAGGTTGGCTGGCATTACCTCATGATCAGTGGGGCGTGGTTCCTCAGTCACTCTGGAGTCCCTCTTGCTCCCTCTATCTGGTTCCTCCAGATATTGCAGCTTGTATGTACCTTTTTCTCTATTTAAAGCATTTTCCTTCCTCTCAACCAGGTCTGCTGGGTGACACATCCCCCTTCTTAAAATATTACGGGCTGGGGAAGCCTCTTCCACACAGCACGTAATACACGATACCGGGACTTTCTGCAGCTGACTGGCATTATGCTTCACTCGATTGGTATCCACTTGTATCCCTTCGGGGTGGAATATGTTTTTAGCAGAAGCTATCAGAACTAACCGTTCATGCCAGGGCCGAAGAACGTTGACGTGGTAGACTTGTTTATGTCCTTTTGTATCTTGGACCAAGTAGGAAGTAGATCCAATGGGCTTAATTACCGTGTGAGGCCCCTTCCACTGGGCTTCGAACTTAGGTGTAGCGCCTGACACTAAGATCATCACTTTCTCTCCGACCTTCAATTGTCTGGGTTTGGCATGCCGATCATAGTATCGTTTTTGTTTTTGTTGACTTTCTTTCAGTTTTTCACCTGCGAACTGGGAGGTTCGTTCCAGGCGAGTTCTTAGGTTCTTCAAAAATAGGGGTACGCCTATTTCTTCATCAACGGGTTCAGTCCACTGTTCTCTCAAGACATCTAATATGCCTCGGGGTGCTCGTCCGTACATGAGCTCATAGGGCGAGGTACCTAATGAACTTTGTTTTCTTTCTCTACACGCATATAAAATAAATGGCAACATGGTGTCCCACTCTGTCATTTGGCCATCCAAAGCTAGTCGAAGCATTTGTTTTATGCTCTGATTTAACCGTTCTACCAAGCCATTGCATTGGGGGTGGTAGGCGGCAGTCTTTAGGTGGTGGATGCCAAAAGCGTCCCAAACCTGAGCGAGGTATTTTGATAAAAAGTTACTACCTCTGTCCGTTAAGACCTCCTGCGGGAACCCCACCTCGCAGAACAATTTGATTAGTTCCACAGCAATAGATTTTGCCGAAATATTTCTCAGTGGTACTGCCCATGGGAAACGGGTAGCCTGGTCAATAATCACGAGGATGTATTGGAATCCTCTTGGAGTTTTGATAAGGGGTCCTACTATATCTATAGCAAGTCTTCTTACTGGGTCCGAGATTATGGGCATCGGAACCAGTGGTATTTCTGGTGGCCGGTTAGGAGTTACCCTTTGACAAGATGCACACGATTCACAAAAGCGAGTCGTTTCTCGGAAGACTCCCGGCCAATAAAATCTGGCTAAAATTTGATCAAGGGTGCCCTGTGCTCCCTTATGACCCCCTACTGGATGGTCATGAGCCAGACGTAAAACCAGCGACTTAAAAGTGTTTGGGACCACTAACTGCTTTCGCACCGTTCCAGTTCGAAGATTCTTACATTCCCGATATAATATGTCCTCTTCCATAATAAATCTGGGGAAGGAATTCTTTTCTTCTCGAGCATACTCCAGTGCACGAGCTAACGCAGGGTCTGCCCTTTGTTCCATCTTAAAGGAAGGGAATTTTTCCATCAACTCTGCCGGTACCCACGGCATCCCTTTCCCAGCTTCCAGGCCGGCTCTACCTTGAGAGCGGCACCTTCTTTCTCTTCGTCTCTCAGCCTTGGGTTTTCTTACCTTCCTCAAGAGGTCGCCCATTAAGTCTTCGTGGGACGGAAGGTCTCCTAAGGAGGTGTCTCTAGAACATGAGGACTTTTCAGCATCCTGGGTATGCGACCGTGTGGAAACTAGAGTTTCCTTAGGATCTATAGCCTCCTTGATATTTTTCCGCTGAGGACTGAGACTTTCAGTAGGGTTATGGCGAATGCAAGTGGCACTTAGCGCTGTTGGTGGAGATAAGCCCTCTTTCAGACTTCTCCTGAATTGTCGCCAATCACGGCCTAATACTAGGTCCTGGGGTAATCTAGGCACCACTGCTACTAGCATTTCTTTCACAATGCCTAGTCCCTTAACCCACAATTTATATACAGGATAGCGGGTAGCTGCCCCGTGTATACATTTTATTTTTACGGTACCTTCTGGCTGATCTGGAACTGATGAACCCTGATCTTTGATCACAAACCATAATCTCCTCGAAATCATAGTTTGATCAGCTCCAGAATCCAGGAGTGCTTTTACATTTATGCCTTGAATCTTGACATTCAATACAAAGCCTTCACGTATTGTCTTTGGGTTCTCACCCACAAGAGCAGTACATGAATAACACTGTTGTTTCACATGACCCTTTTTACCACAAGAAAAACATCTCTTAGTATTTTCTTTTACCACAGGTTTATAACTTTTTGAACCAGTATACATGGGACGTGAGACATTTTCCAATTTCTGCGCCTCCATACCTACTACCAATTTGGGAGTCTCCACCCTGGGTTGGGTGACTCTTTCCGCTTCCAAATATCGCTCGGTGAGAGCTATGGCGTCAGTAGTGGTACGGCAATTCTGCAGAATTAGCAAAATCCTGTACTCTACTCGGTATGGCTGACATATACTGTTCCAGGATTATCGCATCCATCAAAGTATCCACATTTTTCTTTTCGGGCTGTAGCCACTTGTTTGCTAGACTACGTATCCTATGGCCTAGGGCTTTGGGCGTTTCATCATCCCTGAGGACAGTAGCTCTAAACATCTTATTATAAGATATAGGGGTAAGACCTAAACAATCTCTAATGGCTGTGACTACCTCCTCATAGGTATTTGCTAGAGCTGGGGGCATCGCCCTATATGCAGCGAGCGCCTCCCCCGTGAGGGACGCTGCGAGGCGTATGGCCCACTGCTCAGGTGGCCATTTAGCAGAGCATGCAATTCTACTGAATGAGTCTAGGAAATCATCCACATCGTCATTTGGACTTAGCTTCCCTACAGCGAGATCATTGCATGTCCAATGTCCACTTTCTGGGTTGGTTGGCCCGGTTGCCATCAGGTTTTCCGCGTTGGCCCTTGCCATCACCTCTCGCTGATGTGCCAACCAATTCTCCATGGTCTGCAGGACCGGTAGCTGTTGCGCCTGCATGGCTTGAAGGGCTTGCGCTTGGTTTTGCTGTGCGAACTCCGCCTGTTTATCGAACTGGAGTGCCATCCAGGCACAAAGCTCCTTCGGCTCCATACTGCACCTGTATAAAGGGAGACAAGAAGAAAAAGAAACCCAAGTGTGGCTCTCCTAACAAAAGCTCTTCTTCTTTCCTTTTTTTTTTTTTTTTTCCAAACTTCCCCGGATATCCAACACTACTCAGGCTTATCTACGTTTTACCTGACATTAGTGTTGACTCCAGCTGTGGAATATAAGTGTTGTCCTGCTCCGCAGTTCTCCACTTCTGGGGTCGCAACAGGATTTTCACCTTTCAGGATTTACGATCCGTTCCGGATTCCGACCATTCCATTCCAGGTTTTTTCCTTCCGCTCCGGTTGACAGCAGATCCGTTCCGGGTTTTGTTTTTACACTCCGGTTTTTCAGATCGTCCAGACCGGGGTTTTATTTTTAAACTCAGAAGTTTTATTTTTCTTTTCTTCTGCGGTTGTAGGCTCCAATCCAATATCCAACAACTACGCCATTTTATGTCGCGAGCACTACCCTGGCGTTAAGTAGCGGCCGGACATAACTATATAGGGAGGAGATTGGCCAGTAATCCAGAGGTCCAATTGGCTTTTGGTCCTGTTAGTTTCCTGGATCCTAATCTCCAAAGAATTCAGCTGCACAAGTGGTGGGAAAATAAAGGCTTTTATTTCCCTTTCACGCAAGGGTTCAAATGATTGGGCAATAACAACAACGCAAATGTCCTTAATTCAGGTAAGAAAAAGTAAAACAAAAGTTTAAAGCAAAACTGTTACTTTCACAGTAGCGCTGGTATTCAGACAAATAAGAATGTTCTAGGCAGTAACACATACAGCTTACAAGCCTGGCAAAGACTCTAGGCTTCCCGTGGTACAGTACGTACAGTCCATTTCTGTATCTGAAACCTCATTTGCCAGTTCCACTTGCATTGGCTCATAGGCAGAAGCCTCTGACTCTGAGTCCCTAGGTTCAGGTAGGTTATAGTCAGGCTTCTTATATAGCTCTTCTAGCACAGTCCAATGTTCTGGATAACTCATAGGGCGTCGGCTCTGTGCTGTTTTGTATGGAGGAAAGTCCTCTCTCCTTAGAGGTTTTATGGCAGCTTTATAAAAACATTTATTATTCAAACCTTTATTATCAGGTAAACGTTTCCTATAGCTTTTATCATAAAAAGCTTTACCTTGGGAATTTGGCTTCTCTGTTTCCAGTGAAGGTTGAGGCCTGCACCAGTTTCTCCGTTGGCTTGCCTGTACAGCACGGCTTAGGTCTTCAGGCTGTGACCCTGTTGGTTTTGGACAACAGTTGCAGCAAGGCCTTTGCCACTCTGGGCAACCAGCTTTTACTCCTCTGTGAGCTGAGACCTTCCCAGGTTCCTCCTTAGCTCTCAGGCAATCACCTTTCACTCTGGGTGATCTTCTGGCAGTGGAATATTCAGGTTTGCATTCTAACCTCTTTTCCTCTGTCTTGCCTTCCTTCCTGCTGCCTCCTTCCCAGCCGTCTCTCCAGCTGCCTTCACTCTGGCTGTTTCTTTTCCAGCCTTCACTCCGGCTGCTTCTCCAGCTGCCTGCTTTCCAGCTGCCTTCACCGCTGCCTTTCCTGCTGCTCTTTCTTCTGCTGCCACTTCTCTCCCATGCTTTCCAGTCTTCCTCCTTAAGAAGTCCTCCTGCGCACCTGGATTGGAGGTTGGCTGGCATTACCTCATGATCAGTGGGGCGTGGTTCCTCAGTCACTCTGGAGTCCCTCTTGCTCCCTCTATCTGGTTCCTCCAGATATTGCAGCTTGTATGTACCTTTTTCTCTATTTAAAGCATTTTCCTTCCTCTCAACCAGGTCTGCTGGGTGACACTACTTATTTGTTGCTCCTCTGAGTCTGCTTTGTCAGTAGGTACTGGGGTTGGTGGGCAGTGCCAGCTGCATATGTACACTAGTGCCATCAAAAAGACGACATGCTCAGTCTCCAAGCTGCTGCAAAACTGCGTAATAAAGACTTTTTCAAGTACATTCATAGCAAAAAACCTGTGAGAGAGTCAGTTGGTCTATTAGATGATAGAGGGGTTAAAGGGGCACTAAGAGGCGACAAGGCGATAGCGGAGAGACTGAATGAATTCTTTGCTCCGGTCTTTATTGAGGAAGATGTAGGGATGTTACCCATGTCTGAAGTGGTATTTAAAGATGCGGAAGAATTGAAGGAAATATTGATACATCGGGAAGATGTATTACAACTATTTGATAAAATGAAAAGTAGCAAATCACCTGGACCAGATGGTATACATCCAAGGGTGTTGAAAGAACTGAAATATGAGATTGCAGACCTACTATTAGTAATCTGTGAACTATCATTAAAATCTTCTGTAATATCTGAAGATTGGAGGATGGCAAACGTAACGCTAATTTTTAAAAAGGGTTCCAGGGTTGATCCGGGACTACAGACCGGTGAGCCTGACATCAGTACTGGGAAAAATGGTAGAAACCATCATAAAGAACAAAATTACTGAACATGTAGATAGTCATGGCCTAATGGGAGACAGCCAACATGGCTTTATACAAGGAAGATCTTGTCTTACTAATCTGTTATGTTTTTTTGAAGGTGTGAATAAACAGGTAGACAAAGGTGAGTCAGTTGATATAGTGTATTTGGACTTTCAGAAAGCCTTTGACAAGGTCCCTCATCAGAGACCTTTGGCAAAACTAAAGAGTCATGGGACAGGAGGCAGTGTACTATTGTGGATCAGGAACTGGTTAAAAGATAGAATGGAGAGGGTAGGGCTAAATGGCCAATTTTCCCAGTGGAGAAAGGTGAATAGTGGTGTACTCCAGGGATCTGTGCTGGGTCCGCTGCTTTTTGACATATTCATAAATGACCTGGAAAAGGGAATAACGAGTGAGGTTATCAAATTTGCAGATGACACAAAACTATTTAAAGTTGTTAAAACCCATGAGTATTGTGGAAAATTGCAAAAGGATCTTGATAAATTGGAAGACTGGGCATCAAAATGGCAGATGAAATTTAATGTGGACAAGTGCAAAGTTATGCACCTAGGGAAGAACAACCCAAACTATGGTTACACGATGCAAGGTTCCACATTAGGAACCACCACACAGGAAAAAGATTTAGGTGTCATTGTGGATAGCAAGTTAAAACCCTCCGCCCATTGTGCAGCGGCTGCCAAGAGAGCAAATAGAATGCTAGGTATCATAAGGAAAGGAATGGAAAATAAAACAAAGGATATTATAATGCCTCTTTATCGTTCCATGGTGCGACCTCACCTTGAATATTGTGTGCAATTCTGGTCGCTGTATCTTAAAAAGGATATAGCGTTATTAGAAAGGTTCAGAGAAGAGCCACCAAAATGGTAAAGGGGATGGAAGGATACCCCTATGAAGAGAGGCTAAAAAGGTTAGGGCTCTTTAACCTGGAAAAGAGACGGCTGAGGGGAGATATGATAGAAGTCTATAAATTAATGAACGGAGTGGAACGGGTAAATGTAGATCGATTGTTTACTTTATCAGAATCTAAAAAGACTAGGGGACATGCAATGAAGCTACGGGGTAAACTATTTAAGACTAATAAGAGAAAATATTTTTTTCACTCAACGTGCAATCAAACTCTGGAATTTGTTACCGGAGGATATAGGCTGTTAGTGTAGCTGGGTTTAAGAAAGGTTTGGACAAGTTCCCGGAGGAAAGGTCCATAAACCATTATTAAAAAGGAACCCAGGGTATCAGTGCTTGACCCAATACAAGCATTATGGAACCTGTGTCTTTTGGGGAAATTGCTAGGTACATATGACCTAGATTGGCCACTGTTGGAAACAGAATATTGGGCTTTATGGACCTATGTTCTTATGTACACTTTTTTTTGTTTTAACAGCATCTCTGGCCTCATCTTTAGACCGTGTTTGTAGTTATTTGGCCTTTCTTCCACCCGTCTTAAAGCATGAAATACATCTGGTTTAGGCTTTCTAGATAGTATTTTTAAGCAACACCAATACTTGATGTAAACCTTTAACCTTTGCAGCTGTTCCTTTTAGGTTGTGTTTTTTTTTTTAGTTATGAATTGAATTAATTACAAGCATAATGATACTTGCAAGGAAATAAGGGATACAGTAAGCAAACTTGGAACCCCAAGTACAAAAAGAAATTACAATAGGAATATAACAAACAAAGCCAATAGGAATATAACAAACAAACCTGCCCCTTCTCCAGCCCAGTATACAGAATGTTCCAGGACACAAAGAGAAATAAAGAACAAATCAAAACTGTAAGAAAATTATGATAAGCAGTAACAGCCTTATACTTTTATTCACAGAGAAAGAGAGCATTGATGAAAGCTAGCAGTTGTGATGGCTCCAATTTCCCTAAACATTTGCATGGACATTTGAGAAAGAATAGTCTCTTCCCCCTCCCCCCAACTGCAGGACCCCAGGTCAGAGTAGGAGAAACTCCCATCTCCTACACTGGGTATCCCCAGCCAGATCAGGAAAAACTCGTACCAGTAAATCTTTAAAGGGAGTATTCCTCTTCTTAAAAAAAATCTTTAAAAGCCATTCTTAATTAGAAATCAAGGCAAAAATGACTAGGAGAGTGGTCAGAACCACAAACTCGATAGCAGAATTTTCAAAAATAGCTAAAATATTTAAAGAATCATCCTACTGAAGACCGGAAACATCGGCCACAACAAGAGATTTCTTTATAGTAAGAAGATAATATACTTTAACCTTTGGAGGATGAGACTCAGTAGGAAGCCCCAGAGCCTCAGTAAGGTACATTTTAAACATTTCCTTTGCAGAGATTATGGAGACTTAGGGAAATTTATAAGGTGTAAATTAACAGAATGGGAATTATTCTCCAACTACTCTGTCTTAAACTTCAAGGCTGTAACATATTTAACATATCCAGTGGTGGTTACGGAGACATAGTTAATGTGCAACCATGTTGGGGATGTAATTATACTGGGCTATACTTTATTCAGGAAGGGCAGGGTAGGGAGAAGGAGGAGTGGCACTATATGTAAAAAATTAATATTAAAGCTATAGAATTACAGGGTTTAAAAGGGAGCGAAGAGGCACTGTGGGTTGAACTAGAAAGAGGGAAAGAGAAATCCATTTGCATTGGTGTGATATACAGATATCCCTCACAGGGAGAAGAAGTGGACGGGGATTTAATAGAAGACATATATGCAGTATTGCCATGAAAGGAGAAGTGCTACTGATAGGTGTTTTCAATATGCTGAATGTGGATTGGCACATCCCTGCTGCAGTGTCATCTAGAAGTAAGGAGAACCTAGATTCTCTACAGGGCGAGCTATTCTGACAACTGGTAACAGAACATGCACTTTAGGAAAATCAACTTTGCCAAGATGGGACAATACCTTAAGGAGTCATTAGCAGGATTGGAACAGCTGGGGGACATAGAAAAGCAATGGGCAAAACTGAAAAGGGATATTTTAAGGGCAGTGAAGAATACCCGTGATCTGGCCACAATACTACGGCTTTTTCGGTCTCTGGTCCCTCAAGCAGTGAGAAATAAGCAGAGAGTAACACATAACACAATCACATGCAAAGTGCTATTTTCTTTGAGCTCAGAGGGAAAGCAACAGAAAGTCCATGGACACAGCACGGTTCCACCTCTGTTGGATTAAAAGTCTTCCTCCCTTGAAGCCCTTTTTATTAAAGAAAAGGGGGAAGTAACACAGTCATTAATCATAAACATGAAATAACACAAGGTGTCGCTAGAATTCTTTTACAGAATAAGAGCTGATTACAATGTATTAGATGAAATGTACTTGATTATGACAGAATTATTTATAATTGCAGAGTTGCAGAAATTATGTTCTGGCAGCAGTGACCTATAGTTGACTGTACAATGAACTATATTTGCACAGTTCATAGCCTATGTTTACTCTTTATGCTTGTGTTAACAATGTTCTCAAACTATTTTAAAGACAGTTACACAGAACTCATGATCATGATATCCTATTCTATTTAAGAGGAAGTAGGTGAAAGGATAAACTTGTGAGTGACAGTCATTGTTAACAAAGTTCTTTTACCAGCACATTTTAGAGATCTGTATCAAGAAATTCATCTATCTTCAATTACATATTGGGGATTCTGGTATCCCTTTTACCTGTCCATTCCTACAGTCCCCCCTGTGATTCTATATAGAATCATTACAAAAGAGCGGTAGCTGAAACATGTCCAATTCCAGAATAAATCTTGTACAGTGGGCTTCATTTTGCAGATGTTCCTTCAGAGTCCTAGGCACATCTGGTCCATAGGTGTGCTCCATCTTGTTCGTTTGAAGAGTTCGTTATACAAAATCATGTGACATTCTTTGCCTTTGTTTAGCCTCAATAAGAATGTGTACAGAGAGCAGGACTTTACCAATTATTCTTGTAAGCACTACCTCTTCTAGCAGTGGCCAACTGCTTCTCATAGATCTATCAATAATCCAGAGATTAGTCCCCAACATCATGACAAACACCAGTCATCACTCCAGATTCTTCAGCAGCATCTTTTCGCACCATGGGCTGTGCCATGCACATCTTAGATAGAGCTTTTTCAGTGACCGTCCACACAGGCTTCACTGCTGCGCATACATGAGTAGTTCTGCTGGAATCGCTGATCTTTATCAGGAGTCTCCATATTCAGTAGCATTATCTTTCACATTAGTTTTCTTCTTCGGCCCATAGGATTCAGTGCATACAATATATAATTTGTAAAAACCCAATTCTCCACTACAGCATCTCTCTTGATGCCATACAATTGCAAACAAGCGCAATTATTCATCCCTAATGACAGTCTTAAATTGTTGAGCAGAATTATCTTATCGACTGTTAATTAGTAGTTGAAAATTACAACTATGATAGTGTATGAGTAACAATGTCTGCAGAAAAAAAAATGCTGATATTTCTCCCAGTCTCTTTTAAACTAATCTGCAAGAGTCGATTCGAGGAGTGATCTTAAATTCTCATGTCATGTATGTTTTAGTTATTATGGAAAGACCTCTGCAGAACTGATGTTGTTAATTGCAAGTGTGAAGCAAATGCCTTGTTGCTAGTGGAATAGTTTTAAATTAGTATCACTGAGGTAGATTCAATATGCTACCTCTTCTATTGCTGCTGTTTGTGTTCTTGCTCAGAAATTTCCCACTGGACTTAAGCCACTGGGTTATTTTTCAGACTTTTGACCCTGTTGTAGCAGGAATGCCTCCATGCTTTCAGTCTCTGGCAGCAGTAGTCTTTGTAATCCAAATTACTGATTTTCTAGTACTACAACATGCCTCTCATTCAGTTTTCACGTCTTCTACATTTGGAATAAAAAACCCCCAGCTTTCTTCCAGCTCTAGATTGTTACTGTTTGACCTCACTATGTAGTGATGGTTCTGCTTTCCACAATGAATAAGGAAAATTGATGCAATTATAAGAGTTGATTCTGTGGCAGAGTCGGCTGCTTTGCTATTTGCTAGTGCTCAACTAGCTGAAGTGTTCGCTCTTTCTAGAGCTCTTGAGTTATCTGCTCACTTGATCATCAATACTGACTTTGTCTCACACTTCTTGCATGGGGAACTCTATGTTCTGATCCTTTACTACTATGCTGTTTTGTTCTGAAAACAGTGTAACAAAGATAGAACTGTTAAGCCATTAAGAAGTGGTTACTGACTTTCTAATTCAAATTTGGTGTTAAAAAAGTTTTATAGTTTATGAATGTATACACCCTTATGTAAATGTTCCTTCCTTTGTGAGCTTAGATGTCTATGTGAATTAAAATGGAATAGAGAAGTAGTCTAATGATTAGAGTACTAGCACTACTTGTGACCTTGGACAAGTCACTTAACCCCTCATTGCCTTACAAGGGAAAATTCCAAGTTATCAATGTTCCTGTTTTATGTGCTGTACCAAGTTTTAGTTGCAATGTGAACTGCTGTGACTAGTGGGGAAAGTGGTATTAAAAAAAATAATAACATAAAAAGAAAAAGGGTGTGTTACTGATAATGTTTAAAGTAATGGGAGTCAAACCATCACCTAAGATAAGACAGCCTTCCTAATAATTGTTGACAAACAATTGAAATGAGTTTAATTTATTTTTCATAAACTGCTAGTTATGTTTTAATGTTTGTTACCCCTTGAATAACCAGATTGACTATACCTTGTATATTGCTATAACTGGAGAGTACATCACATTAGTGATATGAATATGTACAATTGTGTTCCTGACAGGAAAAAAGAAATGTGTCTATTAGGCCACATGCTAACATTTGATTTGGCAAGTAGACAGAATAAGTTTAGGAATGTAGATTCAAAAAATAGAAGTATGTTACAGGCTAGCTATGTAATAATTTAGTGCTAGCTATAGATGTATTGTAATTAACAGTAGATAAGATAATTCTGTTCAACAATTTAAGACTGTCATTAGGGATGAATAATTGTGCTTGTTTGCAATTGTGTGGAATCAAAAGAGATGCTGTAGTGGAGAGTTGGGTTTTTACAAATTATATATTGTATGCACTGAATCCTATGGGCCGAAGAAGAAAACTACTGTGCATGATAATGCTACTGAATATGGAGACTCCTGATAAAGATCAGTGATTCCAGCGGAACTACTCATGTATGCGCAGCAGTGAAACCTGTGTGGAAGGTCACTGAAAAAGCTCTATCTAAGACGTGCATGGCACAGCCCATGGTGCGAAAAGATGCTGCTGAAGAATCTGGAGTGATGACTGGTGTTTGTCATGATGTTGGGGATTAATCTCTGGATTATTGATAGATCTATGAGAAGCAGTTGGCCACTGCTAGAAGAGGTAGTGCTTAAAAGAATAATTGGTAAAGTCCTGCTCTCTGTACCAATTCTTATTGAGGCTAAGCAAAGGCAAACAATGTCGCATGATTTTGTATAACGACTTCTTTCAACGAAGAAGATGGAGCTCACCTATGGACCAGGCGTGCCTAGGACTCTGAAGGAACATCTGCAAAATGAAGCCCACTGTACAAGATTTATTCTGGAATTGGACATGTTTCAGCTATCGCTCTTTTGTAATGATTCTATATAGAATCACAGGGGGGACTGTAGGAATGGACAGGTAAAAGGGATACCAGAATCCCCAATATGTAATTGAAGATAGATGAATTTCTTGATACAGATCTCTAAAATGTGCTGATACAAGAACTTTCTAAACAATGACTGTCACTCACAAGTTTATCCTTTCACCTACTTCCTCTTAAATAGAATAGGATATCATGAACATGAGTTCTGTGTAACTGTCTTTAAAATAGTTTGAGAACATTGTTAACGCAAGCATAAAGAGTAAACATAGGCTATGAACTGTGCAACCATAGTTCATTGTACAGTCATCTATAGGTCACTGCTGGCACATCATAATTTCTGCAACTCTGCAATTATAAATAATTCTGTCATAATCAAGTAAATTTCATCTAATACATTATAATCAGCTCTTACTCTGTAAAAGAATTCTAGCGACACCTTGTGTTATTTCATGTTTATGATTAATGACTGTGTTACTTCCCCTTTTTCTTTAATAAAAAGGGATTCAAGGGAGGAAGACTTTGAATCCAACAGAGGTGGAACCGTGCTGTGTCCAGAACCTTCTATTGCTTTCCCTCTGAGCTCAAAGAAAGTAGCACTTTGTTTGTGATTGTGTTATGTGTTACTCTCTGCTTATTTCTCACTGCTTGAGGGACCAGAGACCGAAAGAGCCGCGGTATTGTGGCCAGATCATGGGTATTCTTCAGGCAGCAACCCTTTTTGTTAGACAGGTAAATAAATGTAAAAGGAAAAGGAGGCCCATATGGTTCTCAAAAGAAGTCGCTGAAAAGGTAAGGAAAAAGAGGGTGGACTTCATAAAATACAAGAGATCACAGAGAGAAGAAGACAAACATCTATATTAGGAAAAACTTACAGAAGCTAGCAAAGTAGTCAGGAAAGCAAAGCAACAAAAAAAAGAAATAGCCTGTGCAATAAAATGGGGGGGATAAGACATTTTTCAGATATGTTAGTGAGAGAAAGAAGTGCAAAAATGTTATTGGCAGACTCAAGGGTGAAATTGAGGAATATGTAGAAGCTGAGGATAAAGGATAATTGCTTAACAAATATTTCTGTTCTGTGTTCACAGATAAAGGGCCAGGAGCAGGACCTCAGAAAACACCCACATATAGGAACAGAAGTGACGGGATCTTAAAAAATTTTCAGAAGACTGTGTTCATGAGGAACTAGCCAAACTAAAAATAGACAAAGCGATGGGACCAGATGGGATGCGAGAATATTGAAAGAACTTGGGGACATTCTAGCGGCTCCACTGACTGATCTTTTCAATGCTTCTTTGGAGTCGGGTGTGGGCCCAGAGGGCTGGAGAAATGCACATGTGATCTGTTTACACAAAAGCGGAAGTAAGGGTGAGGTTGAAAACTATAGGCCGGTTCCTTATCGTCCCTCCAGTCCAGTCCCGCACCTCTGGATAGTCAACCTCCTCCAGCAGCTTGGAGACTGAGCATGTGATCTTTTTGATGATATCAGTATACTTAGGCAACTGGCTCCACCTACCAGCTCCAGTAAGCTCAGTCTCCAAGCAGCTGGAGGAGTGATCCAGGGAGCTGTACTCACTGAAGGGACAACTTAGGAGTGTTTGGAAGGTTTTTGGGTTAGCTTAGGTTTAACTTATGTTTTGGAAGGTTACTGATTTTTTAAGTTGAGAAAAAAAAAAAAGAAGAGAAGAAAAAGGAAGCCGGTGTCAGAAGAGGAGGGTCTGAGGAGTTAGACTCTTTTAAAGGGGTTTCTTTTTCTCCCTCCCTCCCCCTTCTTTCCCCCCATGGAGGAAGAGGCTTGCCAGGGCTCAGGGCACCAGATACGGCCATCTCTATCCAGCGGTTCCCGAACCCATGACTGGATGAGGAGCCATGAGTGCAGTGAAAGCTGGTAGGCAGCAGGCCTCAGCTCTCCCATCTCTCCACCGAAGCCGTGAGTGACAGGCTGAGTGCGAGGCAGGAGGAGAAAGAGCAGAAGTGGCTCCAGTTTGTATTTGGCAGCCAGTAAGTTGGGGTTTTTAACTGCTGGGAGCAGAGTGACAGTTTTAACCCCCAAGGATCTCTATTGGCATGCATGAGGGAACTGTGTGGTGAGAGCGGCTCCTTCAGCAGTGTGGGAACCATGCCATCTTGCGGAGGTTACTTTTGGTGCTAGTAGAAACAGTTGAGGGGAAGGCATCGCTGAGGGCAGAGTGAGGACTCGGAGGTTGCTTTCTTTTTGTTGGGCCATGATAGTTCTTTGGACCCATTTAAAAAAAAAAGAAAGGAGAGAAATAATCAGAAATTTAAAGCAGCAGTAGCAGGGGCTTTTCTCCTACCACCCGTTCTGCTGCAGTATTGGTTAGCCAGGAGAGACTGTCAGTTGGTCAAAGGACCATGCCGGCAAGGCCACAGGGCAGGGCAGGGCGTGTGGGGCATGGCAGGGGTCCACTTGTGAAGCAGGCATTTGATGCGGATGTCAGAAAGAGGCTAAAACATTGGAACATGATGATTAGAATGGATCCCAGGAAGGCCAAGGCCAAGCAGGGAAGGTTGGAGTTGTGGGTACCATGCCTCCTCAGCTAGACCAGCTTCACCCTAGTCCCTCCACATCTCAGGGTCTATGAGGGGAGAATGGTTCAGGAGGTTTTTTTGCCCAAATTCGTCGTCCTCATGCATCAGGTGTTCTGTATGCAGCAATGGGGAACAAAGATCCAAGCTTCGGCACAGGAGCGAGGCCAGAAGCAGCCAGTTGCTGCGCGAGAGCCGGACATAGATGTGGAGACCGCCAAATGGCATAGGCTTGAGGGGGACTGGGGGGAGCAGTCCCCACACTCAGAGGACCCAGAAAGGGCAGACCCAGAACCGGAGTTGGATGCGGAGCTAGAGGAAGGAGAGATTCCGCAGGAGGAGTCCCGAATTGTCCAAGACATCTGTTTAAGAGGAATTGGCTCATTGCAGAGTCCTTAAAGACACTTAGAAGGTCATTCTGAAGTACGAATAACGGGGATGGACATCATAAGAACATAAGATATGCCATACTGGGTCAGACCAAGGTCCATCAAGCTCAGTATCCTGTTTCCAAAAGTGGCCTCAAGCTCAGTATCCTGTTTCCAAAAGTGGCCAATCTAGGTCATAAGTACCTAGCAGTTTGCCCAAAAGACACAGGTTCCTCAATGCTTGTATTGGGTCAAGCAGTGATATCCCAGGTCCCTTTTAATAATGGTTTGTGGACCTTTCCTCCAGGAACTTGTCCAAACCTTTTTTTAAACCTAGCTATGCTAACAACTTTTACTACATCCTCCGGTAACAAATTCCAGAGTTTAATTACATGTTGAGTGAAAAAATATTTTCTCTTATTAGTCTTAAATAGTTTGCCCTGTAACTTCATTGCATGTTTCTATCTCCAGGAACAAGCAGGAATGTAGTCTTCACATATGGATATCATCGGTACCGACGGAGCCTGCGCGGGAACGCTCCCTAGCGTCCAATTAGAAAGCTTTTGGGAGCATCCCACAGCGCCTGCGTGCTGCCTTCCCGCCTTTCCCAACTGCCTCTCTCCAGTTCTTCGTTTTCCGTGGAGCCAGCAGGTCGTTGTTCCTGTCACTGCAGAAACATTTTCCTTATTCTCCATTTTTTTGTGGTCGCGTCTGCCTTCCTTGATGCTATACCGGTACCGCTGGTTCTTTCTTTCGTTCTTTCTAAAAAATATATATATATATATAATTTTTTTCCAAGCTTTTCTTTTCCAGGTGCACGCACCATTTTGGGCCTTAGGCCCAAAATTTCCTCTACCATGGAAAAACCTGCTTCGGGTTTCAAAAAGTGCACCAAGTGTGGCGGTACCATCTCCGTCACTGACACCCATGAGTGGTGTCTTAAATATTTAGGTCCTGACCACTCCATCTCAGAGTGTATGGCTTGTGCCATGATGTCCAAGAGGGGTCGACAAAACCGAGCTGCTAAGCTCAGCACCCTTTTTCCCTCCGATGCAGCTTCAGTGGCATCGACGTCTTCCAGGGCTTCGTCTTCCTCCCATGGATCTCAGGTAACTAAACATAAGTCTGGCTAGTCCTCAAAGGGTAGATCTCCTTCTAAGCATCGAGATGCCTCTGGCGTTGCCCTTGAGGGTTCTGTACCTGCAAAATTGCCCCGGCGGGAGGCTTCGGCTTCCAAAGCATTATCGGGGCTCCAGGATGTTCTCGAGGCCTCAACCTCGGCAGAACTATTGGTGCCATGCTCTGGGGTACCGGCTGCTTTCTCCGGTACCGACACCCAGGCATCGGCAGCGTCGATAGACCAGAGGTTCCTGGCTATTGAACGCAGTCTGGCGGCTCTCCTTGCGGCATCGACACCCTCGGAACTGCGTCAGACACTTCAGCCGGTACCGGCATCGACTCCGGCACCGGTATCGGTACCGGTACCGACAGCATCGGCATCGACATCGGTGTCTGCTTTGCCGGCACCCAGTCATGCTGTGCCTTCCGGTACCGATTCCCTCCGGTACCGACTTCGGTCGGTACAGGTATCGTGCTCTACAAGAGTATCCGGACAGAAGGTACTTTGAATCCTCGGAGTAGTCTGAGGATTCTGACGATTCTGTCGGTACCGGAATGCTTCTCCCGGACGAGCCTTCCTCTCCTAAACGTAGGATGTCTCCTCCAGAAGATATCTCCTTTCAGGATTTTATCAGGGAGGAGGCTTGAGGTCTTTCCATTACTGTGGCTCCCGAAACAGAGCCCAGAGCAAAGGGAGATTCTTCAATATCCCAAAGCTCCTAAGAAGGCAGCTACTTTGCCTATCCATGAGACCTTACATGATCTCATGCTAAGAATGTGGGAAACACCTCACTCTCGTAGACTGGATACCATGTATCGAGTCCCTCCTTGTCCTGGTTTCCAGAAGACTCAGCTTCCTCACCACTCTATTGTAGTGGAATCAGCTATGAGAAGGATCAGGAGTGCAAAGAGGCATGTCTCTAATCCTCCAGGACGTGAGTGTAGAGCCTTGGATGCCTTTGGACGTCGTACTTTCCAGGCTTCCATGCTTTCTGCCAGGATCAGTTCCTATATTTTATATATGGGAATGTTCCTTAAAGAAGTCACAGGAGATTTAGAGGTTCTAAGCCCTCTTCTTCCTGAAGATAAGAGGCAGGATTTTCTCACTCTGGTTAAACATGCCCAGGATGTTTCTAAATTTGTCAATCGTGCAGCTTTTGACTGTTTTGAGTGCATAAGCAGAACCTCTGCCATTGCCATAGGTGCACGTAGAATTGCCTGGCTCCAGGCATCCGATTTGGAGCTCTGGGTGCAGGACAAACTGGGCAATATCCCTTGTACAGGTGAGATTCTATTCGGCAAAAATTGGCAAGAGAAAGCCAATGAGTTGGATGCTGACAACTCCACTTTAGATAGGTTATCCAAAGCCACAGCTGATCCTGCAAGGAAGAAATCTTTCAAGAAACCATTCTTCTCAAAAAAGAAGAGGTTCTACCCCTCTTATTCCCAGCAGGGACGTTCCGCAGGTCAGCCTGCCTGGAAGAGTCAGCAACCATCTAAACAAAGGAAAGCAAAGACTGCTAAGCCTCAACCGTCTCAGCAGTCTCAGCCTCCACAAGACCTTTGACTTTCATCTAGAGAATTTAGCCTTCCTGGCTCTCAATGGACCAGAGCCTTCCACTATTCCAGGAAGGTTATGTCATTTTGCCCCAAGATGGGGGCAGATAACAGCAGAACATTGGACTCTCTCCATTATAAAAGAGGGATACAAGCTTCATTTTATCTGCATTCCCCCTCCCACAATGATAAGACAGTTCAATTCTCAGACCTCTCTCATCAACCTTTTAGATCAAGAGGTCACTATGCTTCTTGCCCAAGGGGCAATAAAAGAGGGTCCCATTCCTCAACAGGATACAGGGTTTTACTCCCCCTATTTCCTTATCCCAAAGAAAACAGGGGGACACAGACCTATTTTAGACCTCAGAGAATTGAATAAATTCCTGTTCGAAGAGAAATTCAAGATGATTTCTCTCGGAACTCTGCTGCCATACCTTCAGAGTCAGGATTAGCTTTGTTCTCTAGATCTCAAAGATGCGTACACTCATGTTCTCATCCATCCAACTCACAGAAAATTCCTTCGGTTCCTTGTCTAAGGAAAGCACTACCAATACAGGGTGCTTCCTTTTGGCCTGGCCTCAGCACCAAGGGTGTTCACGAAATGCATGGCTGTGATAGCAGCATTTCTTTGCACTCTAGGAATATTCGTCTTCCCCTACTTAGACGACTGGCTCATTCGAGCCCCATCGGAGTCAAAGGCCAGGACTTCTCTATCTTGCACAATGCGTATCCTTCAGTATTTGGGTCTGGTCATAAACATCCCAAAATCCAGTCTAACTCCCACTCAGTCTCTAGAGTTCATAGGAGCTTTGCTGGATACCAGAAAAGCAAGGGCCTATCTCCCCCAGGCCCGTTGCCTTCGCATGCTGCAGTTAGCTTCTCAAGCAGTGCTAAAGCCTCACCTCACTGCTCGAGAAATGTTACAACTACTAGGCCACATTGGCATCTACCGTGCATGTGGTTCCTTATGCTCGCCTCCATATGAGAGCAGCCCAGTGGACTTTGGCCACTCAATGGACCCAGGAATCAGGGTGCCTGTCAGACAAAATAGCAAACATAAATCACCTTATTTTGTCCCTCCAATGGTGGCAGTCCACTCAAAACCTGTTGCTGGGGTCCCCATTTCAAAAACCTTTACCCCAGGCAACTCTCACAACAGATGCTTCTCCAGTGGGTTGGGGAGCTCATCTGCAAGACCTCTCCACCCAAGGCACTTGGACTCCACAGGAGACTCATCTACACATCAATCTCTTGGAGCTCAGAGCAATCTTCCTTGCTCTGTGAGTGTTCCACACCCTGCTCAGCTACAAGACAGTCCTCATCCATACGGACAATCAAGTAGCCATGTTCTACATGAACAAGCAGGGAGGAACAGGCTCTCTGTCGCTTTGCAACGAAGCTTTGCGACTATGGGCCCTCGCCAGAGAGCATCAGATTCATCTCCTGGCAGTGTATCTTCCAGGTATCCAAAAGTCTTGGGCAGACAGACTCAGTCGAGTTCTGCTTCCACACGAATGATCTCTGCATGCAGACCAGGTGGCCAAGATTTTTCAAATTTGGGGAACCCCGGACATAGACCTCTTTGCAAGTCTGTTGAATGCCAAACTTCCCCGGTTCTGTTCCAGAATTCCGGCTCAGGGCTCTCAGGCCAAGGATGCTTTCCTCCTTCATTGGGGTCAAGACTTCATGTATGCCTTTCCACCCATTCCCCTAATTCCCAAAACCCTGTTCAAGCTTCAGAGAGACAGAGGCCGTATGATTCTCATAGCTCCACATTGGCCACGACAAGTGTGGTACCCTCTGCTTCTACATCTCTCTCAAGCTCCCTCTCTGGAGTTAGGCTCTGCTCCAGATCTCCTGTCTCAGGAGGACAGAATGTTATGGCATCCCAATCCTCAGTCTCTGCATCTCAGGGCTTGGTTGCTGAAGGCCTAGATCTTCAGGATCTTAACCTTCCTCAGCAAGTAAAGGATATCCTTTATGCTTCTAGAAAACCTTCCACAAGACGCTCTTATGCTTTCAAGTGGAAAAGGTTTACCATATGGTGCTCGCAGAGGGGTCTTAACCCCCTTGCGATACCTCTGGAATCATTACTAGAGTATCTCCTTCATTTATCCAATGCAGGACTTAAAACTAACTCAGTAAGAGTCCATTTAAGTGCTATTATGGCTTCTTTCAAGCCTTTAAATGGACAACCTATTTCCTCCCATCCTCTCATAGCAAGATTTATGAGAGGCCTTCTTCTAACTAAGCCTCCCATTAAGCCACCACCCGTGGCATGGGACTTAAATCTGGTTCTTGGCCAGCTCATGAAGCCACCTTTCAAACCCTTAGCTACTACCTCCTTGAAATTCCTTTCTTGGAAAGTTATCTTTCTCACTGCAATCACATCAGCACATCGCATCAGTGAGTTGCAGGCACTAGTGGCTGATCCACTTTATACAAGGTTCCATCATGACAAGGTAGCCCTTAGGACTCATCCACACTTTATGCCAAAGGTGGTCTCGCCTTTTCATCTTAACCAAGCGGTCTACCTGCCTGTGTTTTTTCCAAGGCCTCATGCATCAAATGCAGAAAGGAATCTTCATACTTTGGACTGTAAAAGAGCTTTAGTTTTTTACTTACAAAGAACACAGCAACATAGAAAGTCCTCTCAACTCTTTGTTTCTTTTGATCCTTCTCATTTGGGACTTCCAGTCTCCAAGAGAACACTGTCCAACTGGATTGCACAGTGTATTTCCTTTGCCTTTCAGAGTAAGAACCTTCCTCTGGAGGGCCATGTCACAGCTCACAATGTGAGAGCCATGGCAGTTTCAATGGCTCATCTGCACTCTGTGTCTATCGACGACATCTGTTGAGCAGCCACTTGGGCCTCGGTTCATACCTTCACAGCCCATTACTGCTTGGACAAGGATTCCCGCCGGGATGCCTTGTTTGGTCAGGCTGTTCTCCAACACCTGTTCCATACCTAATCAACTCCTACCCGCCATCCCTGGTTGGATGCCAGAGATCCATGGGGGGAAGTGGAGCCCTTTCACAGGGACACACAACTTCTGGGGTCTCTCCCTGGCATCTAAAACTAGGGAGTCCCCATATGTGAAGACTACATTCCTGCTTGTTCCTGGAGATAGCATAGTTACTCACCTGTAACAGGTGATCTCCGGGAACAGCAGGAATTTAGTCTTCACAACCCACCCACCTCCCCTAGGAGTTGTATCTCTCTATCTATCCCTTTCTCTTTCCCTCTCTCTCTCTTTGTCTCAGCTTTAAACTCAACTAGGAGAGAGACAGTTGGGAAAGGCGGGAAGGCAGCACGCAGGCCCTGTGGGATGCTCCCAAAAGCTTTCTAATTGGACGCTGGGGAGCGTTCCCGCGCAGGCTCCGTCGGTACCGACGATACCCATATGTGAAGACTAAATTCCTGTTGTTCCCGGAGATCACCTGTTACAGGTGAGTAACTATGCTATATTCTAATGATGTAAACAATCAATCTATGTTTACCCGTTCCACTGCATTCATTAATTTATAGACCTCTATCATATCTTCCCTCAGCCGCCTCTTTCCCAGGTTGAAGAGCCTTAACCTTTTTAGCCTCTTTTCATAGGGGTATCCTTCCAATCCCTTTTCCATTTTGGTGGCTCTTCTCTGTACCTTTCCTTCTTTCTTGTCACTTAATGGTGTTCCTTTCTTTTTTCCTTTTGCAGCATTAAAGTTTTATTGTAAACCATCTTAATGCCTTGGCCTGGGCGGTATATCAAATATAAAGATAAAGATAATAACGCCATATCCTTTTTAAGATACAGAGGCCAGAATTGCGGTCGCACCATGAAATGATACAGAGACATTATAATATTCTTTGTTTTATTTTCCATTCCTTTCCTTATGATACCTAGCATTCTATTTGCTCTCTTGGCTGCCGCGGCACACTGGGCAAAGGGTTTTAACATGTTATCCACGATGATCTTTTTCCTGGGTGGTGGTTCCTAATGTGGAACCTTTCATCATATAATCATAGTTTGGGTTCTTCTTCCCTAGGTGCAAAACTTTGCACTTGTCCACATTAAATTTCATCTGCCATTTAGGAGTGGAGGAGTGGCCTAGTGGTTGGGGCAAGGTACTTCAGGCCGGAAGGTCGGGGGTTCAAATCCCACTAGAGGACAACAACCGTGGGCCGGAAGGACTGGGGTTTCTAGTCCCACAGGTGCTCCTTATGGTCTTGGGCAAGCCACTTAACCCTCCATAGCCCATGTTCCCTGTAAAATAGTTATCTCCAAGTTATAATGCTCTGTCCAATGGAAGCCAAAACAAAATCAAAAAGTGAAAGTCATCGAACATTCAGCCAGTAGCTACCACTGGCACTTAGTAAATCACCTCTATTTTTTTGTCGGGGACAGTCGGTTGGAGGGGAAGGACTACACCACTCCCCTCATTACCGAAAGCACCCTTTTTACTCAAACGGGCCACAGCGTGCCCAATTGTTCAAGCGTACATAGGATACTTTTGTTGCAAACTAAAATCAACACTTATCTTAAGTAGACACCAAAGCTGTCTTCCATAGGCGAATATAGTTCTCCACATAGCCAGAACATGACATGCATGTTTCGGGCCCCTCCGGGTCCTGTATCAAGTGGTATCACGCCCGATTGGTGTCTACTTAAGATAAGTGTTGATTTTAGTTTGCAACAAAAGTATACTATGTACGCTTGAACAATTGGGCACGCTGTGGCCCGTTTGAGTAAAAAGGGTGCTTTCGGTAATGAGGGGAGTGGTGTAGTCCTTCCCCACCAACCGATTGTCCCTGACAAAAAAAATAGAGGTGATTTACTAAGTGCCAGTGGTAGCTACTGGCTGAATTTTCGATGACTTTCACTTTTTGATTTAGGATTTTGTCATTGAGCTTGGAGGGGGTTTTTCCTGTTCAGTGGAAGGACAGACTAGATAGGCCATGTGGTCTTTTTCTGTCATCATGTTTCTATGTTTCTATTTCAGTTTGTTCAATGTGAACCGCACTGATGCAGAATAGCGCGGTATATAAGAGAATGTAAATAAATAAAATAAAATAAATAAATAAATAGATGCCCAGTCTTCCAGTTTATCAAGATCTTGTTGCAATTTTCCCCAATCCTCATGGGTTTAACAACTTTAAATAGTTTTGTGTCATCTGCAGATTTGATAACCTCATTTGTTATTCCCATTTCCAGGTCATTTATGAATATGTTAAAAAGCAGCAGACCCAGCAAAGATCGCTGGGGTACTCCACTATTCACTTTTTCCATTGGGAAAATTGGCCATTAATCCCTACCCTCTACTTTCTATCTTTTAACTAGTTCCTGATCGACAATAGTACACTGCCTCCTATCCCATGAATTTCTAGTTTTGCCAAAAGCCTCTGATGAGGGACCTTGTCAAAGGCTTTTTGAAAGTCCAGATACACTATATCAACCAACTCGCCTTTGTCTACCTGTTTATTCACACCTTCAAAAAAACATAACTGATTAGTAAGGCAAGATCTTCCTTCTCTAAAGCCATGTTGGCTGTCTCCCATTAAGCCATGACTATCTACATGCTCAGTAATTTTGTTCTTTATGATGGTTTCTACCATTTTTCCCGGTACTGACGTCAGGCTCACCGTTCTGTAGTTTCCCGGATCACCCCTGGAACCCTTTTTAAAAATTGGTGTTAACTTGGCCATCCTCCAATCTTCAGGTATTACAGATGATTTTAATGATAGTTCACAGATTAATAATATTAGGTCTGCAATCTCATATTTCAGTTCTTTCAACACCATTGGATGTATACCATCCCGTCCAGGTGATTTGCTACTCTTCTTTTTATTAAATAGTTGTAATACATCTTCCCGGTGTATCGATATTTCTTTCAATTCTTCTGCAGTATCACCTTTAAATACCGCTTCAGTCATGGTAACATCCCTACATCTTCCTCAGTAAAGACTGAAGCAAAGAATTCATTCAGTCTCTCCGCTATAGCCTTCTCCCTTCTTAGTGCCCCTTTTACCCCTCTAGGATCTAATGGTTCAACTGACTCTCTCACAGGTTTTTTTGCTACAAATGTACGAGAAAAAGTCTTTATTAAATGTTTTTGCTTCCACAGCAAGCTTCTTCTCAAATTCTCTCTTTGTCTGCCTTATCAATGCCTTGCATCTAACTTGCCAGTGCTTGTGCTGTTTCCAGTTTTCGTCATTTGGCTCTTTTTTTTCCAATTCCTGAAAGATGCTTTTTGGCAACAAGATCTCTCTGACCTCACCTTTAAACCATTCTGGCAGTTTTTTGGACTTCTTTCCACTTTTCTTAAAGCGTGGAATAGAGCTGATCTGGGCTTCCAACACTCAAGCTTGATGTAAATCTTTAACATTTTCAACTTTTCCTTTTAGTTTTTTCTTAACTATTTTCCTCATTTTATCATAGTCTCCCTTTGGAAAGTTAAACGGTAGTACTGTGGATTTCCTTACCATACCTCCATCATTAATTAAATAAAAAAGTGATCATGCTATGATCACTATTGCCAGGTGGCCCCAACACCTTTATCTTTTGCACCAGATCTGGTGTTCCACTAAGGACTAGGTCCAAAATGGCTTCCCCTCTGGTCAGTTCATGAACCAGCTGCTCCAAGAAGCAATCATTTATTTCATCTACAAACTTTATCTCCCTAGCATGTCCTGCCATGACACTGACCCAGTCAATACCAAGGTAATTGAAATCACCCATTATTATTACTGTGTTGTAACTTTTGTTAGCTTCTCTGATTTCTTTGAGCATTTCATCATCAATTTGTTCATTCTGGCCAGGCAGTCAATAGTATACCCCCACTGCCATCACCTTCCGCTTTTTATATGGAATTTCAATCCATATAGATTCTACAGCAAATTTTGTTTCCGGCAAAACTGTAATCCTTTGTGACTCAATGCCCTATCTAACATAGAGTGAAATCCCTCCACCAATTAGATCAGCTCTATCATTACGATATAGTCTGTACCCAGGTATCACAGTGTCCCACTGATTTTCCTCCTTCCACCATGTCTCTGAGATACCAATCATATCTAACATCTCATTAAGTGCTATGTATTGTAACTCTCTCATCTTATTTTTTAGACTTCTAGCATTTACATACAAGCATTTTAGAGACTGTATTTTATTCATATTAGTCTGGTTATATCGGTAGGCAGGGGTAATTTGGAATCTTTAAGCTCTGTCTGCTCCGTACTCAAGGGCATTCAGGCTATTTTTGTCTCTACTGGAACCTCTCTGCTGATATGCCCTAACTTCATTCTTTTGGTAGTATCCTTCAAGGATACATTGTTCCGAACCATGGGTGACTGTCGACTCTCCCCTATTATCTAGTTTAAAAGCTGCTCTATCTCCTTTTTAAAGGTTAATGCCAGCAGCCTGGTTCCATCATGATTAAGGTGAAGTCCATCCCTTCGGAAGAGCCCCCTCCTTTCCCCAGAATGTTCCCCATTTCCTAACATATCCAAAACCCTCATCCTTGCCCCATCGTCTCATCCTCGCATTGAGACTCCGGAGCTCTGCCTTCCTTTTGGTTCCTGCGTGTGGAATGGGAAGCATTTCAGAGAATGCTACCTTGGAAGTTCTGGATTTCAACTTCTTACCTAAAAGCCTAAATTTAGCCTCCAGAACCTCCCTACCACATTTTCCTATGTCATTGGTACCGACATGTACCAAGACAGCAGACTCCTCCCCAGCACTATCTAAGACCTTGTCTAGGTGGCGCGTGAGGTCCGCTACCTTCGCACCAGGCAGTCATATTAACAGGCGATCCTCATGTTCACCAGCCACCCAGCTATCTAAATGCCTAATGATCGAATCACCAACTATAACGGCTGTCCTAACCCTTCCTTTATGGCCACATGAACCTGGAGAAACTTCCTCGGTGCGAGAGGGTTTTACATCACCTGGAGGTCAGGTCCTAGCTACAGGATCACTTCCTGCCACAACAGGGTGATGCCCTCCTGTAACATGACCTCTTTCCTCCATGGCAACAGGGATGCTGCCAGATTGAAGGTGGGACCTGTCATGCAGCAGGAGCTGATGGAAGCAAAGATGCAAGAAAAGAAGCTGTTTTTCATCATATAAAAGATGTGCACGGGATGCAATTCCCACACAGAGCAGCTAGAGGGAGCAGGCGTGCTCTCACAGAGGCTGACTGGACACACCTAGCTAATCGACACCACCTGACAAGCAGCCCAGAAAGCTCAAACACAGGAGAGCTTTATAAGCAAGGGGCTGGAGAATGGAAAGGGGGTGGAGATAGAGGTGGACCAGAGAGAAGCACCAGGAGCAAAGCCGTGCAAGAGAAATGCACCACGAGCAAGGGCCAAGAAGAAGGAAGCACCAGGAGCATTGAGCTAAGCCCTAGGAGTGAATGGGAAAGCAATGCTGAGCAAAGGAACAGTCACTTTGGGAAGCAGAGCAGTGCTGAAGGAAGAAGCCAGAAGTTAGGCTTGGAAAGAGGCCTGCGCTTACCAGAGGAACCAGTGACCAGACTGAAAGGTAACAAGAGCTTTCAGGGAAAAGACTGGCACGAGGGTTGTATCCCAGGAGAACTATTGGAAGGAGAAAGTTCCTGTCCTACATGCTGTTGGAAGCCAAGGTATGCTGACTCTGTTTTTAAGAGAAAAAGCTCATCTCATAAGTGCCCTTTTAAAAGCAATGCTCGTGTTACAAGAAAGGAAAGTAAACCTACCTTGTATAACCCAGATGGTAAAAGCACAAAGATAGGCCACGCTCACTGGCGAACCTTAGAAGAACTCTACAAACACCCAGAGAATAAGAATAGCGACTGGCCTTTTCCAATAGCCAGAGAAACCCCAGATACAGAAAGGGATACCTCTGACTCAGAGCTGATGCAAGTGGAATTTGTGGAGCCTAGTCTTTTGTCTCAAGAGGAGATGGACTGTTCTCTGTGCATTACAAGCAGTATAGAATCACTGCTAGACTTGTAAATAATATATGCTGTCTCCAGAGTGTTACTTGTATGCTAAAAGGAAGAAGAATATTGAAACGCTTGAGTTACTCTAGGAAGCCTTAATTAATCCTTGTTACAACTGTGAAGCATAACAGTTTTTCTTTACCATGAGTTTGTTTCATTCCTGAAGTAAAGGACATTTTCCTCTATGTTGTGACCCACCTGAATCTTTTGCGTAAAGGGAAATAAAAGCCTATGTTATCCCTCTACTCTGCATTCACAATTTACTTCTTAATAGGAGCTGAACTACTAAGACCAGGCTGCACCTGGCTCTTAAAGGAACCTCCTCTCATATAAAAATATCTTTGTGTCCAACCTACCCCTATGACCACTGGCCACCAGGGGCGGTACGCGACAGACCTCAGTACTATATCCCTGTAGGTCTCATCTATGTCCCTCACTGTCTTCCTTATGTCCTCCAAGTCTGCTACTCTAGCCTGCAGAGATCGTACTCATTCCCTGAAAGCAAAGAACTCCTGGCACCAAGTGCACATTCAAGACCCCTCACCAACTGGGAGAAAATCATACATGTGACACTCAATGCAAAAGACTGAAAAACCCCCATCTCGCTGCTGGACTGCTGTCTGCATCTTAGTTTTAAGGTTGTGTTTAGGTATTTAAGTTCTTTACTTACTAAGGGTTGGTGGGGATACTTATATTACTAACTACACCTAATATGTTTAATGTACTTTGTTCACCTGAAGCTTAATTAATCTCAGGTCCTTAATGTATGCCTGATGAGGACAAACAGCTGCACCTGAGAGTGAATATGGCACCTCCTTTCCTTTGAGAGTTTTATGCACCTATAAACCTACAATTATTCCAGGGGTGGGTGGGTGTTGGGAGGAATGGAGGGAAAACGACTTATTAAAAGCTGGCTGCTACACAGTACCCTTTCTTGTGCTTCTAACGTAATCTGTGACCAATTTCCAGGGGGAGTCCCACAGCCCTTGCTTGGATAGAAGTCGTCTTTGGGTCTAAATTTAACCAGAAAGCTCTCGGCTGTGTTTTAAATTTAAACTGAGAGCTCTTTGCTGCTACTAGGCCCTGTCTGATTTAACAAATACACTGGGTTCACAGATTAATCAGCTTTAATCTTAAGAATTCCTTTTTCCCCAAGATTTAGAAAAATTCCCAGAAGTAAATACTTACAATTGCAGATCTCTCTCCAGAAGTAGAAGTCCCCTTTTTTAGTCCTTCAAGACTGAGAATCACAGAACTCTGGTAGAACTACTACTACTGAGCATTTGTATAGCGCTTCAAGTCATACGCAGCGCTGCACAGGCATGTAAGAGATAGTCCCTTCTCATCAGAGCTTACAATCTAGTCAAGACAGACAACACAGAGGGTGTAGGCAGGGATAAAACAAGGGGAAAAGGAAAATAAAAAAGGAGATCAGATGAGTCAAGATGCAAAGGCATCACAGCGAAGAGGTGAGTTTTCAGCCTGGATTTGAAGAAGGTCAGAGAAGGTGCCTGGTGTACAGACACATGTAGTTTGTTCCAGGCGTAAGGTGCAGCAAGGTGAAAGGAGCAAAGTCTGGAGTTATCAATAGAACGACACAGATAGAAGCAGTTTGCTAGAAGAGCAGAGTTCCTGAGGGGGGTTGTAAGGAGAGATAATAGAACAAAGCTAGTGGGGAGCTGCAGAGTGAATGCATTTATAGGTCAGCAGGAGAGGTTTGAACTGGATGCGGAAATGGATAGGCAGCCAATGAAGTGACTTGAGAAGAGGAGTAATATGGGCATGATGAGGCTGGCGGAAGATTAGCCGTGCAGCAGAGTGTTGAACAAATTGAAGGGGAGGGAGATGATTCAAAGGGAGACCAGCAAGGAGTAGGTTACAGTAGTCAAGACGGGAGGTGATTAAGGAGTGGATAAGCGTCTCAGTAGTGTGTTCAGAAAGGACAGGGTAGATTTTGCTGATGTTATAGAGAAAGAAATGGCAGGTCTTAGCTATCAGATGAATGTGTGTGGAGAAGGCGAGAGAAGAGTCAAAGACAACCCCAAGATTGCAAGCAGAGGAAACAGGAAGGAGAGGAGGTTTTAGGGGGAAAGATAAGAAGTTCATTCTTGGCCATGTTCAATTTCAAGCAGCGGTGAGACATCCAGGCAGCAATGTCAGAAAGGCTGGCAGAGATCCTGGTCTGGATTGCCAGAGAGATTTCAGGCATAGAGAGGTAGATCTGGGAGTCATCAGCATAAAGATGGTACTGAAAGCCATGGTAAGAAATAAGCACACCAAAGGACTGGGTATAGAGAGAGAAAAGGAGCCGGACCCAAGATAGATCCTTGGGGTACACCAACTGGGAGCGGGATAGCAGAGGAGAAGGAGCCACCAGAACACACACTGAAAGAGCGATGGGAAAGATAGGAGGAGAACCAGGATATTACGGAGCCCTTAAAACCAAGCGAGGACAGGGTATCGAGGAGAAGGTTGTGGTCAACAGTGTCAAAAGCAGCAGAGCGGTCAAGAAGGATGAGGCAGAGTAAAGGTCCTTGGATTTTCCCAGGAACAAGTCTCTGGAGACTTTGGCAAGAGCCGTTTTAGTAGAGTGTAAAGGACAAAAGCCAGACTGTAAAGGATCCAGGAGGACATGATAGGAGAGGAAGTCAAGACAATGGCGGTGAACCACGCGTTCAAGTAGTTTTGAAGGGAAGGAGGGAGATGGGTTGATAATTAGAAGGACAAGTGGGATCAAGTGAGGGTTTCTTGAGGAGAGGTGTGACCACAGCATGCTTGAAGACTGCAGGGACAGTTGCAGTGGAGAGCGATAGGTTGATAATATGAGAGATGGCAGGGACAACAGTGCAGGAGATGGGGCTTAGGAGACAGGTGGGGATAGGATCAGAGGAGCAGGTGGTGAGTTTGGAGGAAGAAAGAAGGCGTGCAGTTTCCTCTTCAGAGATCACAGGAAAGGAAGAGAGGGTAGCAGAGGTAGGGGGGGAAAGTTGGGAGTGAAGAGGGGGACGAGGGGAAGTAGCTGACTTTATGGGGAATTGGAGGGTGATCTTGTGGATTTTACTACTACTACTACTAAACACTTATATAGCGCCACGCACGCAGCGCTGTACAGACATACATACAAGAGACAGTCCCTGCTCGTCCGAACTTACAATCTAGTCAAGACAGTACAAACATCAATCAATTCGATGGGTTTTACAGTTCGGTCATGAAAATGATAGGGTTAGGTTAAGATGAGGGATAGAATTCAGGATCTGAACGCGATAGTGAAGAGATGGGTTTTTAACCTGGATTTGAAGAGGGCTAGGGAGGGTGCCTGATGTATAGATACAGGTAAGCCGTTCCAGGCATAGGGTGCAGCAAGGTGAAAGGAGCGAAGTCGGGAGTTAGCGGTACAAGTGAAAGGCCTAGATAGAAGTAATTTGATAGTGGAGCAAAGTTCCCGAACTGGGATGTGGGGGAAAATAAGAGATGAGAGGTATTGAGAGGCCGCAGAGTGAATGCTCCTATAGGTGAGTAGGAGAAGTTTGAATTGGATGGGGAGCCAAGGAAGCAACTTGAGAAGAGGAGTATTGTGGGTATGGCGGGACTGGCGGAGGATTAGTCGAGCAGCATAATTTTTAATGGATTGAAGGGGGAGGAGATGGCTCACTGGAAGACCAGTAAGGAGTAGGTTACAGTAGTCGAAGCGAGAGGAGATTAAGGAGTGGATAAGCGTTTTGGTGGTATGTTCTGACAGGAAGGGGTGGATTTTGCTAATGTTGTAGAGGAAGAAGCGACAGGTTTTAGCAACATGCTGGATATGTGTGGAGAAGGAGAGAGAGGTGTCAAAGATGACCCCCAGATTGCGGGCCGAGGGAAAAGGAAGGATCATAGATCCATCCACAGAGAGTGAGAAAGGGGAAAGAGGAGAAGAGTTTGGGGGAAAGAGGAGGCGTTCAGTCTTGACCATATTCAATTTCAGGCAGCGATGAGACATCCAGACGGTGATGTCAGAAAGGCAGGCAGAGATCTTGGTTTGGATTGCTGGAGAGATATTAGGTGTAGAGAGGTAGATTTGGGAGTCGTCAGCATAGAGATGGCACTGAAAGCCATGGGAGAAGATAAGCGCGCCAAGGGATTGGGTATAGAGAGAGAAAAGGAGGGGGCCCAAGACGGATCCCTGGGGAACACCAACATGGAGCGGGGTGGGAGAGGAGAAGGAGCCGCCAGAGCTGGATTTTGTCATGGAAATATTCAGCCAGGTTTTAGGCAGAAAGGGAGGGAGGGATCTGAGGTGGAGGCACTTTGAGGAGAGAGCTGAGAGTAGTAAAGAGACGCCAAGGGTCAGATGGGTCTTGTTTGGCAAGAGCTATGGCTGACTGGAAAGAGACAAGCATGAATTTGAAGTGTAGAAAGTCTGCAAGGGAGCGGGATTTGAGCCAAGCACGCTCAGCAGAACGGGCACAGGAATGTAGATAGCAGGTAGTGGATGAAAGCCAGGGCTTGGGTGCAGAACGCCTCACAGGACGTAGCATGGGCGGAGCAAGAGCATCCAGAGCAGAGGAGAGTGCAGCGTTATAGGAAGCTACTGCCTCTTCAACGGACTTAGATGACATAGTGGGGAGACATTACCTTACTCTTGCTGGATCCTGGTGCGGCGTGGGGTGGAGGAGGAGACCGGGAGACCCCGTCCCCTTGGGCCGCTATTTCAACGCCGGCCCGCCGTTGCTTCGGTGAGACATTACCTTACTCTTGCTGGATCCTGGTGCGGCGTGGGGTGGAGGAGGAGACCGGGAAACCCCGCCCCCTTGGGCCGCTATTTCAACGCCGGCCCGCCGCAGAACGCGACCCGCAGGCGCGTACCCATGGGTGCGTGCCCGAAGGGGCGTGACCAAAGGGGCAGGTCCCGCCCCTTTGGAGCTTTGAGGAGCTTTATGTCACGGCCTCATGAGGAGACGGAGGAAGAAGGTGTTTCCAGTAATTCCTGCCAAAGTTGGTAAAACTGTTGGCCCTATGGATCGTCATCTTGTGGGTACTGGATCCTCTCCCTCTCAGGAAGATCTTTTGAGGGAATCTGTGAGTACTGTGTCTGAGTCCTCTTTAAATACGCAGGGGGTTGTCCAACCCGGAAGGGGAGAGTTACCGGAGGTTTTTTCTGGCCGGGAGGTTTCACCCGGCGAAAATCCTCCTTGTTTTCAGGAGTCATCAGCTTTATTGCCATTAGGGGAGCAGAAGGTTAAAATGCCCTCTCCGGTTGTATTTTCTTCTGGGACACTGGAAGTGACTGTACCTGCAGAACTTTCATTGAAAGATATTTGGGAGTTAGTCGCGCGTATGGATGGTTCTTTTCGTGCCTCTTTCTCCCAGGTTGAGCGTTTTTCTGTTGAAGTTGTACAAAAACTTTCAGACCACGATGTATTGCATTCTAATGTTACTAGGTCCCTGACTAAACTAGAGGGTCGTTTTACTGTATTGGAAGCAGCTATGTCTTCTGCTATAAAAGATAGTGCTTTAATTCACCATCAGTTAGAGGCCTTAGAGAATAATAATCGTTTAAAAAATTTGCGTTTTTTAAATTTTCCTTCTACCCATTACCTTACTCCTTTGATTTTGTTACAAAAATATTTTAAGGAGGTCTTGCTAATTGATGATATGGAATCTATATTAAGTTTTCCTCATTATATTATATTCCTACTCCTTTTTCTGTGAAGGCTTCCTCTCCTGGTGCTTCTTGTGTAGGGAATCCTGCTGGGGCAGATTCTCTAGATGTATCTCAGTTTTTGGAATCCTCTACTGATTTAATTCCTCAGCGAGCTACTTTAATCGCTTCTTTTATTTCTTTACAAGATAGAAATATGATTTTGAATTTATATTTTAAAAAGAAAAATCAGATTTTTTGTGGGGATTCCATACAAATTTTTCCTGATGTTAGTAGAAGCACTCAGGTTCGTAGGAAGGCATTCTTGGCCCTTAAAGAACGTGTTTTAGCTCTTGGGGCCTCTTTCTTTTTGAAATACCCTTGTAAATGCATTGTGGTGATGGAGGGCATCAAGTATGTCTTCCTTGATGTCGGTCAATTTGAGGCATTTCTGATTGGTAAAGAGTCTATATGAATGATTACTTTTCTTCCTCTTCCATGTAAATTGGGCTTTGCAATGTTTTGATCCTATTATTTCGTTGTATTTGTTTCTTTAATTTTAGGTAATTGTCTCCTAGATGTGGACTTGATTATGTATTCCTGCTTTATTTTCAATAAAGATTTGTTTAAAATGGAAAAAAAAAGATGACATAGTGGAAGAAAGAAATGAAGAAACAGTGGAAGAGAGAACCAAAGGATCAATAGCATGAAAATTTCTAAATAGGTTGGAGGAGACAGGACGAGGTTGAGGCAGCGGGTGATGGATTGAAGCTTAAAAGGTGATTGTCAGATAAGGGAAGAACTGAGCTACAGAAGTTCGACGGTAAGCAATTACAGAAAAATACCAGCTCAAGACAGTGGCCATGCTGGTGAGTGGGGGCAGTGGAACAAAGCTGGAGTTCAAACGAGGAGGTAAGGGAGAGGAGCTTTAAAACATAAGGATCAGAGGGGTTATCGACATGAATGTCAAAATCCCTGAGAATAAGAGTGGGGGAAGAAGAATCCAGAAAGAGGGAAAGCCACAAGTCAGTCAGTGAGAAAGGTAGAAGCAGACTTGTCAGGAGGTCTATAAATAACAGCTACCCGGAGAGGAAGTGGAGTGAAAAGGCGGATGGAGTGGACTTCAAAAGAGGGAAAGGAGCAAGACTCAGGCAGCAGGAGGGAGAAAGTAGAAGCCTAACACCACCACCACCTCCTCTGCTTCTGAGGTAAACTGTGACCAATTTCCTGGGTGATTAACAAAGTCTTTGCTTGGATAGAGGGAGTCTTTCAAAATGGCCCTTTGATCTGCCACCTGGCTTTAACACCTATTTAAAAATTTTCACAGGTCTCTTGCCCCCTATGTAGAAGGCCTCTTTGTAAAGGTCTCTAGAAATAATTTATTGCTCAAAGAATACTGACCCTATTTTGCCTTTTATGCTAAGTTATATTCTGATTTGATTTAAATTAAACCTATTTGCTGCTACTAGGCCCTGACTGATTTAACATATACACAGGGCTAACAGATTAATTAGCTTTAATCTAAAGAATTCCTTTTTCCTCAAGATTTAGAAAAATCCCCAGAAGTAAATACTTAACAATTGCAGATCTCTCTCCAGAAGTAGCAGTCCCCTTTTGTAGTCCATACAAAGACGTATGCTCCTGTATGATTTTTATAAAAGGCCTTTTCCACCCATAGACTTTACATACAATAAAAACTTTATAAAATTACTCAGACATGCAGATGGGGGGTGATGGTGATGATCTCTACAGTGCTGCTTATTTATATATTTGTTTGAATTTCAAGCGCTGGAAGAAATTGATCCACAGAAAGTTTATATTCTCGGAGGTCTCGTCGATGAAAGCATTCAAAAGGTAATTTTATGTTTATCTCAACACTTCTTTATAAGGATGTGTTACTATTCATCATTTACAGACCCTTATAAGGTCTGAGAGCCAGACTTGTAAGAAACTATTTTTCAGTGTCTTGCAGGGCTTCTATCACTCCTTTGACAGGTAGGTGGAAAATTTGGAAGTATGTGCCTGACAACAGTGTGCACAAGGTAGCAGGAGATATACATGTTCTTTTAAGTGGTGGATGGTGTCTTCATTTCCTACTGAGTTTGCCTGCAGTTGGTGCAAAAGAAAACATACTGGGATATGGTGCACACTGCAAATTTAATAAAAATGGATTTTTAGATGTCAAATTTATTACTTGCCTTTTCCAAAGACAAGCTCAAGGCAAGTAACACGGTCAGGTACATAAGTTATTTCACTGCTCAAATTAGTTTATAGTTAGAACTGTACCCGAGTTGTAGCTGAAGTGAATTGCCCAAGGTCACAAGGAGTGTCAATGGAAGAAGCAGGATTTTAACCCTGACCTCTTAGATTCCACAACAGATTCTGAAACTACTGAGCTACTGCTCCACTGTTTCATTTTATTGTTCCACGCTGCAAGGTTACTATAAACAAGTTTAAACTCCGTGTAAGGAGCATAAGTTTGATTATTATGATATAAGATGTATGTTAATTCCCTGTAGTAAGCACTTTTGGTGTGCTAATGTTTATAGGAGCGGAGTGGCTTATGTTTAATTCTCACAGGTACACCAACGTCTGCTGTTGTTTCTTGATGCTAAGGTGCAGAGACTGTTCATGGGCACTTGTAAATCATTTTATTGGGTTTACCCACTGCTCCTCATCTCCTGTGCACACTCTCGGGCCTTTTTGTTTAATTTTCTGTGTCAAATTCTAGATAAGTATATCATTTTCTTCTCATAAGACTTTCCCATTTTGCCATATGGTCTGCCACTGACTGCTACTGGTATTTTTATATTCTTGTACTTCCTACAACTATATCCCCTCTCCCTGTTTTTCACTGGAGCATTCCTGCCCTGCCTCTCCATACTTTCCTAAAACTAGGCTTTCTTAGCTCTGGTGCTTTCTCATGATCTCTTCTATCCTCATACCCAGGAGATTGCGTGCCATCTCTTTATTCCAGCAAAGTGGCTTTCACTACTTTTCCAGAGTATGATCTGCAGCTCCTTCCCTGAAATAGTTTTCCACTTCTCTGTGCATGTGGTGCCCCCGCCCTAGCTTCAGGACCGTACCTAGCCCTGTGTGAGCGGTGCGGCCGCACAGGGTGTAAAAGCTTAAGGGGCGCATTTTGGCTGTCTGCCGTTGCCTGCCACCGCCACTTTTCCTTATCGTCACTCCAGTCCAGTCCCTTTACTTCTGGGTTGCGTAACCCTTCCAGCAGCTTGGAGGCTGAGCCCAACCTTTTTGGAGGTGGGGCGGTACAAATACCACTGAGACCACCCACCAACCCCAGTAATCTCAGCCTCCAAGCAGCTGGAGGGTTTCCGTAAGCCTAGGGCTTACTGGAGTCCTTCTTTAAATTTAGTTAAATTTATTTACTGTTGATTTAATTGATTTATTTTAATTTCTATACTGTTTGTATCTAATTTAATTGCAAGGGCTCTGTTGCTTTAACTCTCCTGCTGCTCTCTCCTCTCCCTCCTCCCCCCCCCCCCTACCGGTTCAGGCGTCGGAGGAGAACCGCGGATCGCAGCATCGAGGAGGTCTCACGGCTGCTTTGCTCCTCTGCTGCTGAGTCGCGCTGATCGCTGCTGCCTCGCGCCGAAGCCCCCCGGAGGCTGAGCGCTTGAGGCAGCACCGCTGGCCTGACGCTACTGCCAGACCCGTCCGGAGACTGAAGGACGCGGCGGCGAGGTTCGACCCCGTCGGGGACCGCGAGGGGAGAACGCAGGCAGCGATCCCCACAGGAATTAAAGGTTTTTCGGCTCTGGTGAGCAAGGACAGAGTCGGACCGCGGCCGTGAGAGAGCCTTACAATTTCCCGTTCTGGCTCCACGTGGTGAGGCCTACCACGTGTAGAGCCAACGGGCACACAGCGCTGAATCGGCCCAGTTCCTCATCGCAGCTAACCGCAAGTAAAAGGGATGTGACTGCAATTGGTTTTAATCCTAATTTTAATTTTACTAGCAACAGAGCACTTAACTTACAAATTTTATGTTTTAAATTTATTTTAAATTTCTTTTAAATTTATTTAGGAGTACAGTGGTTTCCTTACATTTAGCTCATTTTCCTTTGTTCTTTGGTTTCCTTTACCTCAAGATTAATAGCCGGTTTCTTCCCTGGGGTTCCTCGTAGGGGAAAAGAAACCTCAGATCTGTTGGTCAGGGAACAGCTAGTCTCCATCTTCAAGGAGAGTACCCCACCCCGGGTCTGGAGGTCTGGGACTGGAAAGTCCTCAGCCCCGGGTCATGTCATCCAAATCCCGTTGCCTTTCCTGTGGAATACGCAGGGGTACGTCTGCTGAAACAGGTATCTGCAGAAGCTGTACCGCGTTGGCGGCCTCTGCGGAGCAGGACATTAATTTAACCATGGCCCAGGCCTCCCAGGGGTCTGACGATCTCCCAGTAGGGGGGGGGATCACAAGCCCCTCCGTCTACATCATCGGACTTGCCCACCCCTTCCCTATCCCCCTCCCCCCTCCCGGCGGGGGAGGATGGGGTAGGAGATTTCTTCTCCCCGGATTTCATTCTCTTGCTTCACAAGGCGTATTGCCTACGTAAGCAGAGTTCAGGGGCAGCAGGAGCGGCGCCCTCGGCAGCGGAGGTCAAGACAGCCAGGCCCTCGAGGGCGACCAATCCAGATTCAGATGTCCCACCTAAGCGCCCCCGGATGAGCGAAGAGGAGACCCTTTCACAGGGATCCCCGGAAGAGACGCCATCGGACAAGGACTTGGGCGAGGATGAGGAGGAGCTAGAAGAGGGGGAGATTCCGGAAGAAGACCAGGCTAGGATAATTAGAGTATTCCGCCGGGAGGAGCTTCCGGCCTTGATTAACGAGTCCCTGAAGGCCCTCAACATGACCTCCGATACGCCTGCGGAAGAGGAAGCGTTGGAGGATCCGTTGATCCAAGCCATTAGAAGATCTCAAAAGGTCTTTCCTGTACATAGGGTGGTGCGACAGATGATCCAAGAAGAATGGGACCAACCGGAGTCTAGTCTAAGGGGTGTTTGGTCCATGCTTCGTCTCTATCCCCTCCCAGAGGTAGACAGAGAACTGCTAAAGTCTCCCAGGGTAGATGCGGCAGTGTCAGCGGTCACCAAGAAGACCACTATTCCAGTGGAGGGCAGTGCAGCCTTAAGGGATCCTCAGGACAGAAAGTTGGATACTCTCTTGAAGCAGGCCTTTGACATAAGCGCCCTCGCCCTGCAAGCCTCGGTCTCTGGAGCTTGGGTGGCCAGGGCCTGTCTAAGGTGGTCACAACAGCTACAGACAGACGAGAGCCCCACAGATGAGACACGGACCAACGCAAGCAGGTTGGAATCTGGCACAGCTTACTTGGCGGATAGTCAGTATGACCTCATCAGGAGCCTGGCAAAGAACATGGCCTCGGTAGTGGCGGCCAGGCGATATCTATGGTTACGCAATTGGGCAGCGGATACTTCCTCGAAGGCTCGCCTGAGTCGGCTCCCCTTTAAAGGGAAACTGTTGTTCGGCGAGGATTTAGAGAAATTGGTAAAGGATCTTGGCGAGTCCAAGGGAGGCAGACTCCCGGAAGATAGACCAAAGCAAAACCGCTCACTCCCCACGGCTCGTACCCAGCCCAGGGACTTCAGAAGATCTCGCCCCGTCAGATCCAGCCCCTTTTCCAGGGGGCGGTTCCCTTCTAGGGGCCAGGGCTTTCGAGGGTTTCGGGGAGCAGGTCGCGGATTTGGGGCGACCTCCTCCTTCTCTTCCTCCTCGTCTCTTAGAAAACAACAATGAAGCCGCGGGGGTCCAGGGGGAAGAGCTGCCCATAGGAGGACGTTTAAGACAGTTTCTTCCCGCCTGGTCCCGGGTCACGTCGGATCAATGGGTGCTAGAGGTGATCAGAGAGGGCTACGCTCTCGAATTTTCGAAGCAGATAACGCCAGCCTTTGTTCTGTCCCCCTGCGGTTCCCCCGCAAAGAAGACAGCGGTGGAATCAACTCTCACGCGCTTACTTGCACTCGGGGCCGTGTCCCAGTGCCTCCAGAGCAGTGCGGTTTAGGTCGATACTCGATTTACTTCGTGGTACCAAAGAAGAAAGGCACCTTCCACCCAATCCTGGACTTAAAACAAGTCAATCGCTGCCTCAGGGTCCCTCACTTCAGGATGGAGACCCTACGGTCAGTCATCGCAGCCGTAAGGAGCGGGGAGTTCCTGACAGCCCTCGACTTGACAGAGGCCTACTTGCATATCCCGGTCAGAAAATCCCATCAACAGTTCCTAAGGTTTGCGGTACCGGCGGGCCACTTTCAATTCAAGGCCCTCCCCTTCGGCTTAGCGACAGCTCCACGAACATTTACCAAGGTGATGGTGGTAGTAGCGGCCTTCCTGCGCAAGGAGGGGATCTTGGTCCACCCGTATCTAGACGATTGGCTGATCCGAGCAAAGTCAGAGGAAGAAAGTCGTGCGGCGACGGACGCAGTAGCTCGCTTGCTAGAGGAGTTGGGGTGGGTGATCAACCGAGAAAAGAGCAGGCTGACCCCTTCCCAGAATCTCGAGTATCTCGGCGCAAGGTTCGACACCGGCAGGGGCAGAGTGTTCTTGCCCTCATCCCGGGCCAGGGACCTAAGGCTACTGCTCACTCGGTTCCTAAGCAGGCGAACTCCCTCAGCATGGCATTACCTTCAGGTCCTGGGCACAATGGCAGCGACGATAGAGGTAGTACCTTGGGCCAGAGCCCACATGCGCCCATTGCAACGAGCTCTATTGCGACGGTGGTCCCCACAACTCCATCCACTGACAACACAGTTACCCTGCGCTCCGCGGACCAAGCGAACTCTTCGATGGTGGCAACACCCGAGAAACCTGGAACGGGGAATGCCTCTCGAGCCCCCCCAGTGGGTTCTCTTGACGACGGATGCCAGCCTGTCAGGCTGGGGGGCACACTGCGAGGACCAGTTCGTTCAGGGCCGCTGGTCTCCGTTGGAATCTCAGTGGCCCATCAACAGGCTGGAGTTACGGGCCGTCTCCCTAGCGCTCAAGAAGCTCGAGCCCCGGGTACGAGGAAGGGCAGTCCGCGTCCTCTCCGACAACGTCACCACAGTGGCGTACATCAACCACCAGGGCGGCACCAGCAGCCCTGCCCTGGAGAAGGAGGCGGACGCTCTCCTCCAGTGGGCGGAGGCCTGCCTCGAAGCGCTTTCGGCCCAGCACGTGGCAGGCACGGACAATGTCACGGCCGATTACCTCAGCAGGCACAGGATAGACCACGGAGAGTGGGAACTGGAGCAGGTAATCTTCGATCAAATAGTGGCCCGGTGGGGTCTCCCTGTAATGGATCTCATGGCAAGATTCTCCTCGGCCAAGGTGGACCGATTCTTCAGTCGGCGAAAGGAAAGGATGTCCGAAGGTCTGGATGCCCTGTCTCAGAAGTGGCCGGCGGAGGGCCTCCTCTATGTGTTCCCTCCCTGGGCTCTGATCGGAAAGGTTCTTCAGCGAGTGGAGTCCCACCAGGGCCTGGTAATCCTCATAGCTCCGGATTGGCCTCGTCGCCCCTGGTACGCGGACCTGGTGAGGCTGTTGGCCGACCACCCTTGGCGACTACCCTGCAGGAGCGGCCTTCTCAGGCAAGGCCCGGTTCGAATGCCTCACGCGGATCGGTTCTCGCTTACGGCCTGGCTCTTGAAAGGGCGCGGTTCCTGAAGCGAGGATATTCGGCTGCAGTAATCTCAACGTTGTTGAACGCCAAGAAGCGCTCGACGTGTCTCGCCTATGTAAGGGTCTGGCGCATTTTCGAGGCATGGTGCACGGAGCGCCGAAGGAAGCCCCTTACGGCCTCAGTCCCGGAAATCCTGGAATTTTTACAAGCAGGGCTTGACAAGGGTTTAGCACACAGTTCTCTTCGAGTACAACTAGCCGCTATCGCATGCTATAGAGGAAAAATCCACGGCAAGCCGGTGGGGGTACACCCGGACGTCACCAGATTCCTAAGAGCAGTACGACGTCTGCGTCCCCAGCGGAGGTCGGTCGTCCCCCCCTGGGACCTTAACCTGGTACTAAATGCACTGATAGGGGAACCGTTTGAACCTGTAAAGAGGGCCTCCTTGAAGGACTTGACCCTGAAGACAGTCTTCCTGGTTGCGATCTGCTCGGCCAGGCGGGTCTACGAGTTACAAGCGCTCTCCTCCAAACCCCCCTTCCTGGCCTTCCTCAAGGACAAGGTCGTCCTGCGCACGGTGCCCTCCTTCCTTCCCAAGGTGATTTCTCCTTTTCACGTGAACCAGACAGTCACGCTCCCGGCCTTCCCAACCGGGGTCGGGTAGGCAGGGATAGCAGGCTGCGACTATTAGATATTCAAAGGGCCCTAAAGCGCTACCTCTCCCGCACCGCTCCGTTCCGGAAGTCAGACCGCCTATTTGTCAAGTTCGGAGGTCCCCACAGAGGGGAAGCGGCGGCCAAGGCCTCCATCTCCAGGTGGATTAGGGAGGCGATTGCTTCCGCATACATCCTGAAAGGCAAGCAGGTTCCGGGGGGGCTGCGGGCGTATTCCACCCGAGCTCAGGCTACTTCATGGGCAGAATTCAGTCTAGTCCCCCCGCTGGATATATGTAGAGCGGCAACTTGGTCCTCTCTACATACCTTCACCAAGCACTACAGGCTGGACGTGCAGAGTTCAGCGGACGCTCGGTTTGGCCTAGCGGTTCTTCAGTCCGGTTTGCCGAATCCCACCCAGAATTGAACTGCTCGGGTACTTCCCAGAAGTAAAGGGACTGGACTGGAGTGACGATAAGGAAGAAGTAATTAGATCTTACCTGCTAATTAGTGTTCCTGAAGGAACGACAGTCCAGTCCCTGATCCCACCCGGCTATGTCGGACCTGAAGACCTGCCGGAAAAGGGCAGAACAGCGAACCGAGCGGGGAACCAGATCGGGGTGAGGGAGGCCAGGAGTAAGTAGGCGAGCAGTCCTCCCTCGGCACCTTCTCCCCTCCCCCTCCCTCTACCCCTATTACCTATTCCCTAGTTCCTATTTACTTAAAAAAAAAAAAAAAAAAAAGATGAGGGAACGGGGGGGCCGACGTTCGGGCCTCCTCCCCCGGGGTTTGCATGTTTGTTAGGTTTAAGTCTTAGTTGTTACAGAATTTCATTTTGTCTGCTTTTTCAGTCTTTTACTGGGGTTGGTGGGTGGTCTCAGTGGTATTTGTACCGCCCCACCTCCAAAAAGGTTGGGCTCAGCCTCCAAGCTGCTGGAAGGGTTACGCAACCCAGAAGTAAAGGGACTGGACTGTCGTTCCTTCAGGAACACTAATTAGCAGGTAAGATCTAATTACTTCTTTCTTCACTCAGTGGTGGCAGGCAACGGCAGACATGTGAAATGCGCCCCTTAAGCCTTCTTGCAGAATGCTAAGCACATCTGTCCCTCCCTGCTCTGACGCGACATAAGAGAAGAGAGGGACAGATCTGCTTAGCGCGCCAGCAACTTACACCGCCAGCTTGCCTCTTCTCTCCCGCCATGGGGGAGGGGGGTCATGCGTCCGTTGTGCAAGTCGCACAGGGCGCGATTCAACCTCGGTACGGCCCTGCCTAGCTTCATCTTTTGCTACCCAGCCATCCTTTCGACATCGTGAACCGACAAGAGGGGAAGCTATTTTGGACCGAGTCCTTAGTGGAACACAGGATCCGGTATAAGAGATAAGGTTTGGGGGGCTACTTGGCAATAGTGATCATAGCATGATTGTATTTGATTTAATGAATGGAAGAAAGACAGCAAGGAAATCCATAGAACTATCTTTTCACTTTCAAAAGGGAGACTCTGATAACATGAGGAAATAGTTAAGAAAAAACTAAAAGGAGCAGCTGCAAAGGTTAAAGATAAACATCAAGCATGGGTGTTGTTTAAAACTACTATCTTGGAAGTCCAGACCAGATGTATTCCATGCTTCAAGAAAACTGGAAGGAAGGCCAAAAAACTGCCTGCATGGTTTAAAGGTGAGGTCAAAGAGGCTGTTGCCAAAAAGAAATATCCTTCAGGAAATGGAAAAAGGAGCCTATTGACAAACACCGGAAACAACATAAGCATTGGCAAGTTAGATGCAAGGCATTGATAAGGCAGACAAAGAAAGAATTTGAAAAGAAGATTGCCATGGAAGCAAAAATGCATAATAACTTTTTCAAGTACATTCGCAGTAAAAAAAAAAAAGCCTGTGAGACTCATTTGGACCATTGTATGATAGAGGGGTAAAAGGGCGCTAAGGGAGGACAAGGCCATAGCAGAGACGGAATGAATTCTTTGCATCGGTCTTTACTTAAGAAGATGTAGGGATGTTATCTGTGCTGGAAATGATATATAAAGGTGATGTAACAGAAGAAATGAAAGGAAATATCGATAAACTGGGAAGATGTATTATAATTGTTTAATAAACTGAAGAGTATCAAAACACCTGAACCGGATGGTATACATCCAAGGATGTTGAAAAAACTGAAATATGAGATTGTAGAACTATTATTAGTAAATCACTGAACTATCACTGAAATTATCTGTAGTACCTGAAGATTCGAGGATGGCTAATGTAGCATCAATTTTTAAAAAGGGTTCCAAGGATGATCCGGAAAACTACAGACAGGTGAGCCTGACGTCAGTATGGGAAAAATCATAGAAACCATCATAAAGAACAAAATTATTGAACATATAGATAGTCATGACTTAATGGTAGACAGCCAACATGACTTTAGCCAAGAAAGGTCTTGTCTTACTAACCTGTTATGTTTTTTTGAAGGTGTGAATAAACAAGTAGACAAAGGAGAGTTGGTTGATATAGTGTATCTGGACTTTCAGAAAGTCTTTTACAAGGTCCCTCATCAGAGACTTTTGGCAAAACTAAAAAGTAATGGGATAGGATGTGGTATACTATTGTGGATAAGGAACTGGTTAAATGATAGAAAGCAGAGGGTAGGGCTAAATGGCCCATTTTCCCATTGGAGAAAGGTGAATAGTGGAGTACCCCAGGGATCTGTGCTGGGTCTGCTGCTTTTTAACATATTCATAAATGACCTGGAAATGGGAATAACGAGTGAGATTATCAAATTTGCAGACGACACAAAACTATTCAAAGATGTTAAAACCCATGAGGATTGTGGAAAATTGCGAGAGGATTTTGATAAATTGGAAGACTTGGCATCCAAATGGCAGATGAAATGTAATGTGGAGAAGTGCAAAGTTATGCACCTAGGAAAGAACAACCCAAACTTTGGTTACACGATGCAAGGTTCCACATTAGGAACCACCACCCAGGAAAAAGATTTAGGCGTCATCGTGAATAACATGTTAAAACCCTCCGCTCAGTGTGCAGCGGTGGCCAAGAGAGCAAATAGAAAGCTAGGTATCATAGGGAAAGGAATGGAGAATAAGCAAAGGATATAATTGCTCTGTATTGTTCCATGGTGTGACCGCACCTTGAATAATGTGTGCAATTCTTTGCCGTATCTTAAAAAGGATATAGCATTATGAGAAAAAAGGTACAGAGAAGAGCCACCAAAATGGTAAAGGGGATGGAAGGATACCCCTATGAAGAGAGGCTAAAACGTTTAGGGCTCTTTAACCTGGAAAAGAGACGGCTGAGGGGAGATGTAATAGAGGTCTATAAATTAATGGATGGAGTGGAACAGGTAAACGTAGATCGATTGTTTACATCATCAAAATATAGAAAGACTAGGGGACATGCAATGAAGCTACAGGGTAACCTATTTAAGACTAATAAGAGAAAATATTTTTTCATGCAATGTGTAATCAAATTCTGGAATTTGCTACTGGAGGATGTAGTAAAAGGTAGCCAGGTTTAAAAAAGGTTTGGACAAGTTCCTGGAGGAAAGGCCCATAAACCATTATTAAAGTGGACCCAGGATATCCACTGCTTGCCTCAGCAAAAGCATTGAGTAACCTGTGTCTTTTGGAGAGACTGCTAGGTACTTCTGACCTAGATTGGCCACTGTTGGAAACAGGATACTGGGCTTGATGGACCTTGGTCTGACCCAGTATGGCATATCTTATGTTCTTATGTTCTTATTTAGAGAATGGCCAATGTAACTCCAGTTTTTAAAAAGGGGTCCAGGGGTGATTCGGGAAACTACAGATCAGTGAACCTGACATCAATACCAGGCAAAATGGTAGAAATCATTATAAAGAATAAAATTATTGAACATGTAGGTAGCCATGGTCTAATGGGAGAAAGCAAATATAGATTTAGCCCAAGAAAGTCTTTTCTTACTAATCTGTTATATTTTTTTGAAGATGTAAAAAACAGGTAGACAAAGGGGAGCTGGTTGATATAGTGTATGCGGATTTTCAGAAAGCCTTTGACATGGTCCCTCATGAGAGACCCTTGGCGAAATTAAAATATCATGTGATTGGAGGCTGTATAGTATTATGTATCAGGAACTGGTTAAAAGATAGAAATCAGAGAGTAGGGCTAAATGGCCAAAAGTGAATAGTGGAGTACCCCAAGGATCTGTGCTGTGCCTGCTGTTTTTTAACATATTCATAAATGTCCTGGAAATAGGAATAACGAGTGAGGTGATTAAATTTGCAGATGACACAAAATTATTCAAAGTTGTTAAAACGTAAGAGGTTTGTGAAAAATTGCAAGAGGACCTCGAAAAATTGTAAGACTGGACTTCCAAATGGCCGATGAAATTTAGTTTGGAGAAGTGCAAAGTTATCACTATGGTTACATAATGCAGGGTACCACCTTAGAAACTACCACCCAGGAAAAAGATTTAGGCATCATTGTGGACAATACATTGAAACCCTCCACCCAGTGTACAGCGGCGGCCAAGAAAGCAAATAGAATGCTAGGAATCATAATGAAAGGAATTGGAATCATAAAGAAAGGAATGGAGAATAAAACAGAGGATATTATAATGCCTTCTTATCATTCCATGATATGACCACACCTTGAATATTGTGTGCAGTTCTGGTCACCATATCTTAAAAAGGATACAGCTGAATTATAAAAGATAAAAAGTAGAGTGACAAAAATGGTAAAGGGAATGGAAGGATACCTCTATGAGCAGGGGCTAAAAAGGTTGGGGCTCTTCAACTTGGAAAAAAGATGGCTCAGTGGGATATGATAGAGGTCTACAAATTAATGAACGGAGTGGAACAGGTAAATGTAGATTGGTTGTTTACACCATCCTAAAGTAGAAAGACTGGAGGATACACAATGAAGCTACAGTACATCCTATTTAAGACTAATAAAAGAAAGTATTTTTTTACTCAACCTGTAATCAAACTCTGGAATTTGTTATCGGAGAATGTAGTAAAAGCTGTTCTCTAGGAACAAGCAGAAAGTCAGTCCTCACATATGGGTGACATCTGCACTGATGGAGCCCGCAAGGAGCTTTTCCCCAGCTATCAAAGAAAGCCTTTGGGAATGCCACCACGCATGTGTGGTCCCCTTCCCGCCCAAGGGTGCCATCTTGATCAGTCTCCCTTTTTCCGCGGAGCCCTTTGGAGTAACATCCTGTATTTCGGAAAAAGTGTTAATTTTTCTCTCTATTCCGGTTCTCCGGTCCTCTTCACCATCCCCAGTGCACCTGCTTCAGCAATGGGCCCCGGGACTTTGTCGTTTTTCTTTTTTCTTCAGTTTGATCTTCAGCATGTTTCAGGCCCTTTTCAACAGCTGGCCACGTCGAAGGTCTTCGACGTTGTGGGGATTCATTTTGCACCCATGGCCTCCGGTTTCAAAATGTGTGACAGATGCTCCAAAAATATGTCCCTCATGGACACCCATGACTGTTGTCTTCGGTGCCTAGGAGCTGACCACAACCCAGAGCTCTGCTCCCTTTGTAAAAAGATGTCCTCCAAGGCCATACAGAGCCGTAAGCAGAGACAGACGATATTTTCCACAAGACAGCCCCGGTGTCCCGTTAGCTTCCTGCTCCACCGACCCTCAGCTCTTGGGTCCCCCATGGTTGCTCCACAGCCTCATCATCACTCTGAGCAGGGTTCCCTTGAGAGGGAGAGGAAGAAAAAGAAGAAGGCTTTGAGGACCTTGTCAGGGGCTCTGGACAAGCGTGAACGTTTTGTGTTCTCATGCTCGGTCCCTCAGTCCCCCTCGGCAATCTCAGGAGTTGGGGAGGGAGCAGCCCCGAAAGATACCTTGCACAGATACGGAGGAATCCGGCTATGGCACCCGGTCTCCTGAGGGATCGTCCCAGCAAGAACCCCCTCTCCTCCTCGACGCCAGACCTTGTCACTCTGGCATCGGCATCACAGGGCCCCTCTCCTGAGTGGGAGGCCCGATTGCTGGCACTGGAGCTCAGTGTTTCTGCCTTCCTTGCTGCCTAGCAGGTGCTGGTGCCAGGCTACGTTGGCACACGCCCTGTGACCTCAGGGGCGACACCTATGATGGCTCCCCAGACCGCCATGGCAACCCCCGAGAGTCAGGGGCTTCATGAGGGAACCCGGCAGGTGCGAGGTCATCAGGTGCGAGATCTTCTCGAGTTAGTGCCTCAGACTCCAAAAGGGCTTTGGCCTCGGAGCTCAGCACAAGGCACAGACTCTGCTCGAGTAGCCGAGCTCCAAGTCTTCCTCGGAATACTTGGGCTGGAAATCAGAGGGGGACACTTCCCCAAAACCCGGGAGCATCGGGATCTCCCCTCGGACCCTTCCCCGCCCATTCAGAAATGGTGGTCCCCTCCCGAAGACACCTCCTTTCTGGAGTTTGTGCGAGACATGGCTTATACAGTCCGAGGAGGAGCCCCATGCAGCGGAACTCAATATTTTACAATACGAGGCTCCGCCAAGAGAATCCCTCATGGTCCCAGTTCCTTCCATCCTAACTCAGCTGCTCCTCTGCTTGTGGGAGATGCTTGCGTCTATCCCCATTATCAGCAAACGCATGGACACCATGTACAGGGTCCAGAGGGGTCCTGGCTTCCAGAAGGCCTAACTCCCCCATACCTCAATGATGGTTGAGTCCGCCATGCGGAGACAGAAGAGCCTGAAGACCCATTCTTCCATTCCGCTGGGTAGGGACTCCCGCACCCTCGACACCCTTGGGCATAAGGCCTACCAAGGCTCCATGCTGTCACGACGCATTCAGGCTTACCAGCTATACATAGGGATGTTCCTCTGCGACCTCGCGAAGGAACTGGGGGTTTTCAGGCAGGTCTCGACGGTGATTACCTTTGACAGTGTTCAAAGTACCCTTCTCGCGCTGCATGTGACAGCTTCATGTCCTCCACCCAGGTAGCAGCTGCTGGCATTGGGGCTAGGTAGCAGGCCTGGCTCCAATCCTCGGACCTCGAGAAGTGGGTCCAGGAAAAGCTGTTCAATGTCCCATGCCTGGGCGAGCAATTGTTTGGCAATCCGATGTAGGACAAGGCAGCCGAGATTGAGACGGAGTACGTCACCCACACCCCCCTTCCTTCCCCAGGACAGGGCGGACCGCCTCATAGCCCTGGCATCCATGGTCCAGTGCCATCGGCCCGAATGATGCTCCATCTCCTTGGCCATATGGCCTCGACTGTTCATGTTGTCCCTGATGCCCGACTACACATGTGGGCGGCGCAGTGGTGCCTTCAAACTCAGTGGTCTCAGGTAATGGGTCATTTACGAGATGCCATCTCGGTCACTCCTCAACTGGCTGAGTCCCTTGTCTGGTGGTGGGACGCCCGGAACCTGCTTCGAGGCATGCCCTTCCAGGCTCCTCAACACAATGTGGTTTCAACCACGGATGCCACTGTGGCGAGCTCCTCACGTAGGGGATTTGGTTCCCAGAGGAGTCTCAGCAGCCAATCAAGCTCCTCAAGCTCTGGGTGGTCCTCCTCACCCTCCGGGCATTCAGGCATTGCGTTCACCACCGGGCGGTGCTTGTACAGACAGACAATCGGGTGGCAATGTTCTATATGAACAAGTAAGGGGGCACTGGCTCTTACAGCCTCTGCCTGGAGGCGGTAGCCTCTGTTCCTTCCCGGTTCACCAGGGCATAACCCTACGGGCCACCTATCTCCCGAGCCAGGAAAACATCCTGGCGGACAGGCTAAGCCGGCTTCTCCAGCCACACGAGTGGTGCCTCTGCTTGAAGACAACACAGCGGCTGTTCCGGCATTGGGGGACTCCGGTCCTGGACCTCTTTGCCAGCCCGGCGAATTCACAGCTCTCACGGTTCTGTGGCCCAGTTCCCCACCCGAACAAGGAATCCCCCGATGCCTTCCTCCTGTCGTGGATACAAGGCCTCCTGTATGCATTTCCCCCCACGCCACTCATAGCGCGGACTCTCCTCAAAATACAGCGGGACGGGGCTCGGTAATTTTCGTGGCCCTGTAGTGGCCTCGGCAGCCCCGGTTCCTGCTGCTGCTCCGCCTCTCCAGTTTCGCTCAGCAGTACGCTGGGCTTGTTGATGCAGAAGGATAGTCTGCTGCTTCACCCGAACCTGAGGTCCTTATCCCTCACAGCCTGGCGGCTGAATGGGTCACTTTAGCCCCCTTCATCTCCCAGTGGAGGTCAAGGACATACTCCTGGCCTCGCGCAAGGACTTGACTAGAAGGGCTTATGCCTTCAAGTGGCACTGGTTCTCAATGTGGTGCTTGGAGATACTGGCCGATCTGTTCTCCTGTCCTACCCACTTGGTCCTGCAGTACCTTCTCCATCTCTCGCAGGCGGGCTTGAAGTCCAACTTGTTCAGGGTCCACCTGAGCGCCATCTTGTCTAACCATCACCCTGTTGGGGGTGGACCCCTCTCGGGTCAACCGCTGGTTTCCCGCTTCATGCGCAAGCTGCTCCTTTCCAGGCCCCCTATCCGGCCACCTCCGGCGGAGTGGGATCTCAATGTAGTTCTCACACAGCTAACTCAGCCCCCCTTCGAGCCGATGGCATCCTGCTCGCTTCGGCATCTTTCCTGGAAGGTGGTCTTTTTGGTGGCTCTCACCTCGGCCCGGAGGGTCAGTGAGCTTCAGGTCCTGATGGCTGATGCCCCCGAAACGAGATTCTACAGGTTCTCTGGGAACAAGCAGGAAATCAGTCCTCCCATAAGGGTGACATCGGCACCGACAGAGCCCTCGCAGAAGCATCCCCCCAGCTTTCAAAGAAAGCCTTTGGGAGATGCCACCATGCATGTGTGGTCCCCTTCCCACCCAAGGGTGTCATCTTGCTCAGTCTCCTTTTTTCCGTGGAGCCCTTCAGATGTTTGTCTGGTTTATCCCCTGAAAAAAGTTGACTTTTACTATGTAAAAAGTTAAACCATTGTTCTATGTAAAATGTTCTGTTATCTGTAAACCGCCCCTGATCTTTGGAAAGGACGGTATAGAAAAATCAAATAAATAAAAAATACTCATCTCCGGTATCAAACCAGTACTCTTCCTGCCACCCAACCTCATTTATTTATTTAATTATTTATTTGGTAAACATTTATAAGCCGCCACTTCCAGCGATCAGCAGCGGACCATGGTGTAAATACAGGGAGTAACTTATTCAATCAAAGATACAGTATGATTTGAGGGAAGGGTACACCAGAATCACAAAGAATTTTAAATATACATTACATTTTGATCATCCAGGTGTGAGTAACAAAAATGAGCTACAATCACATAGAATTACAAATATACATTACATTTTGATCATGCAGGTTTGGGCAACAAAGTGAGCTAATAAATAAACATTTGTTTGATCAGATTTTAAATATACATTACAGGTTTTTCAAGTACATAGAATACATTTGTATATGCAATCCTACTAACATTGACATCGGGTCTATTTTGTCTCCTAAGCTTCAGGGGTTAGGCAACTTGAGTAGTGAGAGGGTGATGAAAAAACTGTCTAGGTGATACCGTAATGTTCTTGGAAAAGGTGGGTTTTAAGCTTCTTTCTGAAGTGCTGAATATTGTTGATCAGTCGTAACTCATACGGAAGCTTGTTCCAGAGTATGGGTGCAATGAACGAGTATGCCCGGTTGCTCGTTCCCTCTTTAACATCTCTTATACTACTGGGAACGCAGAGAGTATTCAGGTTAGTAGTCCTTTGGCATCTGTTAGGGGGCTGTGTGGTTATGAGGTTGTCGAGGAATGATGGGGCTATCCTGTGAATGATTTTGAAAGTAGTTACCAGTATTTTGTATACTGCTCGTGCTGAGATTGGGAGCCAGTGAAGCTCAATCAGTACTGGTGTAATGTGATCCCTTAGTTTCTTATTCAAGATGATCCTGGCTGATACATTTTGTGCCAATTGTAAGATGTTTATGGTTTTTTTTGGAAGGCCTTGCAAGATGGCATTACAGTAGTCAAAGTGAGGAATGATGAGCGCTTGAGCTACTGTTCTGAAGTCAGTCTGTTCGATTATGTTGCGTAGGGGTTGAAGGACTCTCAGTTTATGAAATATTGCTCTGTTGGTCAACCGGAGATGTTTGTCCATTTTTAGGTTAGCATCATTGAGAACTCCTAGATATTTGATCTCATTTTTGGATTGATAGGTGGTGTTGTTAAGGGTGATTGAAGCAGGTGGTTTGAAGTCTTGTTTACTTGATACGAACATCACATCAGTTTTTTTGTGGTTTATCGACATGTTGTTATCTTGGAGTCATTTTTGTATTTCGCCCAGGCATTCTTCTATTTGATTGAGATTAGGATTATCTATATCAAGTTGAGTGTACAACATGATATCATCTGCGTATAAGTGGTATCTGATGTTATGTTTTTGGAAAATCGTACAGACTGGCTGGATGTAAACGTTGAATAGTAGGGAGGAAATAGCTGAGCCCTGAGGTATTCCTTGGGTTTGCGGGAAAGGCTTTGCCTGCTCGTTATTGAAGCGTACCTGTTGCATTCTATTTGTGAGGTATGACTCGAACCATTTTAACGGTGTTCCTGCTATACCTATGGACACAAGTCTTTGCAAGAGTGTTTGATGATGGACTGTGTCAAATGCAGCTGATATATCAATGAATATAAGTAGGAACATCTTATTTTTGTTTTCCAGACCCTTGATGAGGTTGTCAATGAGCGCAATGAGTAGGGTCTCAACTCCATGGTATGGTCTGAAGCCATATTGATGGTGGTCAAGGATTTTGTTTTCATCTAGGTGGTCCTGCAATTGTAGTTGGGTTACCTTCTCAATAATCTTAGCAAGGAAGGATATGCTTGATATAGGCCTGTATGAGGTTGGATCTTCTATGTTGAGCGCTTTATTCTTTAAAATAGGCCTTATTAGGGATCTTTTAAGTTGGGCGGGCATAATACCCTGCTGAAGAGATTGGTTTACTATGTGCGTTATCAGCTGGGCAATTTCCTGTTTAGTAGATTTGATCCATTCTGCTGGGCAGGGATCTAGCAGTGAAGTTGTTGAATTTAGGTTAGTGATGGTGTTTATGATCATCCTTTCGTCGATTATCTGGAAGGTAGACCATCTTTCTTTCTGTTTACAGCTTGAGTTCATGCTGTCCAGCTGCTTGGGGCATGTAGTGATTACATTCTGTGATTGGATAGACAGGTTTTGAGGATTTAGTTTGTTAGCATAGTGATTCGCCAGATCTTGGGCCTTTATATTTCCATTACAGTTTACTTCCGGCAGGGGCTTTGTGAGAGATTTGACTAGCTCAAACAGCTCTCTGGGTCTGTTAATAGCCTTGTTGAGTACTTTGGTGTGGTGAGCTTTCTTGGCAAGGTTGATCTCATGTTTATATTTGGCTAGGAGCTCCAGGTATTCAGACTTGTGCAGATCAGACTTAGTTCGTCTCCATTTTCTTTCCAGTTTTCGTAAGTCCTGTTTCATTTTGTGCAATGGTGAGGTGTACTAGGGCTCTGTTCTAGCTTTTGTCTTCCTGGTTGATGACTTCCATGTTGGCTCTGAGCTGGCCTCTATTGTAGAGTTCCATTGTTTGATTAGATCTTCGACATCATAGTTGTCAAGGGTTATGTGTTCGTTGAGCGATGTTATCAGGGTTTCCTTGTTGAATTGTTGGAACTTTCTTCGTTGTTGATTAGTTGGACCAGATAGTAGCTCGTTCGTTGAAGGGCCTGGGTAAAGAGTGATCTGGATTTGATAGTGATCGGACCAGGGAACTTGGGTTATGTGGATCTTGGGTTGCGTCAAGTCAGGTTGTAATGGCATCTTAGGGAGAAATACCAAGTCAAGGGTGTTTCCTTTATAGTGGGTTTCTTCTTGTATTAATTGATTATATCCGAGCTGGTCCATGGCTTCGAGGAAAGAGGTTGCCTGGACATAGGGAGTTGAGTTCAGATTGAAGTCGCCTAGGATTATCTGGTATTTCTTGACTGGAGTGGTAGAAATGGCTTCGAGAATGTCTGCGAGGGTGTCATCGTGTGGTGTTGGAAGTCTATATAGCAGGCATATCGACAGGTTGTTATTCCCTATTCGGAGGATGTCGATTCCCTGTATAGTCGTATTTGAAGCTCTTGTAAGCCCTAGCGAGGTATTCGCAAGGATGAGTACTCCTCCTCCCTTTTTGTGTGTGTGTGGGCAACTGAATATCTCATATCCTGGCTTGTTTAGTTGGTTTACTATAGCTGTGTCAGTGTTGGAGAGCCAAGTTTCAGTGATGCACAGTAGGTCAGGTCTGTCATCAGCAATGATGTTGTGTATGATGTGGGTCTTGTTCCTTATGGACCTTGCATTTATTAGAATACATGAGATTTGTGGTTGTGAAGGGGAGCTGGGTTGCCGTGCAGAGCTATGTTTTCTTTTATTCTTCATCCTGTTTAGTTTTTTTGTTTTGCTGTATGGAGTGTTGGATGTTTTTGAACTGATCAGGGGTGTGGCATATTTAAGGTTTTTTATGTGGGGGTTGTTGTACAGACCATGGTATATGGGTGCCATCATGGTGAGTGGGACATAATAACCCACTGGGTACCAAATGGAAGGTGTGACATAGAGTAGGATTTGGTTGCAGAGAGCTTTATGTAATATCAGAACAAAAATTAGGAGGTAGTATAAAATAAGGATATACTTTGTGAGAGACATTGTATTCATGAGACTGGTCAGAGCTGTATCTTCTTAACTAATGTACAGTCACTACAAATATTTCTTGCCTCATTGCCTTGGCGTCGAGTTTGGGTCTATTTTTGTAGTTTTCATTTTTCTTTTCCTGGCACCTTCGTGCCTTTTTTCTTCCAACTGGCAGCCTGGAGAGTCTTCGACCTTGCAGGGATACTTTTTTTCCCCATGGCTACCAGTGGCTTTAAGAAGTGTGATTGGTGCTCTAAAATTGTCTTTGACAGACACCCACGACTGCTGACTCAGCTGCCTCGGGCCAGACCACGACCCTGCAGCCTGCGGTCTCTGCAAAAGGATGTCCAGTAAAGCCCTCAAGAGCTGCCAGCAGCAGCATGATGTTTTCCCTGAGTCCCCGGTGCCCCTGAAGGCCAGGGCCTCGTCTGAGGCCTCGACATCTCGGGCAGAACCTCTTGAACCCAAGCCCTGTTGTGCGTCCTCAGAAAAGGGGTCTCTCTCGAGGAACCCAGGAAGAAGAAGAAACCTGCGAAGGTGGCGACTTGGATGGTTTCGACCGGCCTGGTGCCCCCCGGGCCCGGTCCCACAGTCCGAGACATTCGTCCGAGGCTTCGGAGAAGGGAGCGGCCTGCAAAGGTCCCCCAAAAGGATCTGACCGCGGACCGGCCTTGGTCCCCAGACACCATCCTCGTCGAGGAGTCCAAAATGACAGCCCTGGAGCGTAGTTTGTCTGCTTTCATAGACCAGCAGCGGGCGCTGTTTTCCGGCACGACCAGTTCATCTGCTCCGACCACCAGGCCCTCGAAGTCCAAGACATCCCCAGAGGCCATGCTGATCCTCGGCCGAGGTCACGAGCCGAGTCCCACTCAACGGGACCGCGGTCATCCCCAGCAAGTATGCCAGACACTGGCCGCAGAGCATTGGAAGCCCCGAGGCCTGTGGAGCAGCCCTCCTACAAGTCCTCAGCGGTCTACTCCGAGTGGGAGACGGAGGAAGAGGAGTCACCCGATACCCATCGCAACTGCGATGTCCCATCTGACTCTTCCATCTCAGAGCCTCGATGGCGGTCCCCACTGGAGAATATGGGCTTCCTTGCTTTTGACAAGGATATGTCAAAGGCCCTGGCATTCCCTATGGAGTCGGAAGAGGACCCTCAGGCAGATGAGTTGGAAATCCTCCAGTCAAGGCTCCTCTGAGGGAATCGCTCACGGTGCCCGTCCCTTCCATTCTGGAATGGCTGATGCTCCGAATTTTGGAGACACTGGCTTCAGTACCGGTAGTGAGCAAATGGCTTGACTTGATGTATCGAGTCCGCCGGAGCCCGGGCTTCCAAAAGTCACAACTGCCACATAACTCCATGGTGGTGGATGGAGTCGGCCATGCGTCAGCTGAAAAGCCAGAAGACGCACTGCAGCTGGCCTCTCTGAGAAACCCTTGCAGCGGTTAAAGAACCTGGCCAAGGCAGTCCATGAATGCTCCAAATTCATGTCTCGAGCAGCCTATGATGGGTTTGAGTCAGCGGCTCGAGTAGCATCATTGGGCATCAGTGCACGGCACCAAGCTTGGCTACAGTCGTCTGACCTCAATCTATTCAGGAGAAATTGGTTGATATCCCATGATCGACAAGGCTGCCGAGCTGGAGACTTTCATGATGAGGATCAGGCTCTCCAATTTATTTATTTATTTAACTGATCCAATGATCTGTGGTCCGTGTGAGAAAATGTCCTCTAAGGCGTTACGGAGTTGGCAGCACCAAAAGGAAAGAATCTTCTCTGACTCTGCGTCCGGTCGGGCCCGGACCTCGTCAGAAGCATCGACATCTCGGGACTCCGGCCCCGAGCAGCGTCGAGGCTCCTCTGAAAGGGGTTCTCCCTCGCGGGAGCATCGTAAGAAGAAAAAACCCATGAGGGCGGCGTCGGTGGACGCACTTGGCTCCTCGAGGGCCAAGTCGCATAGCCCCAAGCGCCGTCCCGGGTCTTCGGAGTCGGAGAGGCCTGAAAAACAACCTCTTGTGGAGATGGAGTCCCCGGGTCACGTGAGTACTGTAGTCCGAGGACTCACCTCCAGGGGAGCCGATGTCGGGCCCGGCACCGCCGGGGTCCGAGTCGGGGGCTGCTGAGTCTCCTGAGCTCGGACTCAAGTTGATGGCCTTGCAGAGCAGCTTGGCTGCCTTCATGGAACAGCAGTGGGCACTGATCACCGGTGTCACCGGTGCATCTGCCCCGACCACCGGGACATCGACATCCAAGTCGACCCCGGAGGCCGAGCCGATCCTCGAGTCCATGCGAGCTCGAGTTGATCCTCGGCCAAGGTCCCCCTCGGCCTCCCGTTCGGGACCGAGGTCGTCGACGGCGGTACCCTTGGCGTCGGGGCGGATGGCGTCGATGCCTGCCCGACCGGAGCCGCTCGATTCCTCCTCCGAGGAGTCCGGCTGGGAGACGGAGGATGAGGAGTCGCCCGACACCTTTCGGACTCGGTGCGTTCCTTCGGACTCGCCCGAGTCCGAGCCTCGGAGAAGGTCCCCCCCCCGGAGGATACCCGGTTCTCGGATTTCGTGCGGGACATGGCCAAGGCTTTGGCATTTCCCGCGGATCCCGAGGAGGAGCCTTGAGCCGAGGAGCTCGAGGCCCTACAGTATGACTCTCTTCCGAAGGAGGCCTTTACTGTTCCGGTTCCTCCGATGCTGGAACGGTTGCTCTTCCGCATGTGGGAGGCGCCGGCCTCGACACCGGTTTTGAGCAAGCGGGTCGATTCCATCTATTGAGTCCGCAAGAGCCCCGAGTTCCAAAAGGCACAATTATCACACCACTCCATGGTTGTGGAATCGGCCATGCATCGTCTGAAGAGTCAGAAGATGCACTCCTCGATGCCTCCCGGTCGGGAGGCCCAGAACCTGGATGCCCTCTGTAAGAAGTGCTTCCAGGGCTCTATGCTTGCTTGCCGTGTCCAGACCTACCAGCTGTACATGGGCATGTACCTTCGAGACCTGGCGAAGGAGATTGCCAGGTTCTCTGCTGGTCTCTCCGAGGAACCTTTGCAGAGGTTCAATGCTCTGTCCTCGGGTATTCGTGAGTGCTCAAAGTTTATATCTCGAGCAGCCTATGATGGCTTCGGCCTGAGTAGCCGCAGCCGGCATCGGTGCACGCCATCAGGCTTGGCTACAGTCATCGGACCTCGAGCCATGGGTGCAGGACAAGTTGGTCGATGTCCCCTGCCGAGGTGAAAACCTCTTTGGCAAGCCCATGGCTGACAAGACTGCCGAACTCGAGACCGAGACTCTTACCCGGACAAGGCTGTCCAGAAAAACCTCTGCCCCTTCTCAGAAGAACGACTCGGGGAAAAAGACCTTTTACCCAAGAAAGTGATCTGCCTATAAACAGTACCCTCATTATCAGGCCTCTGTAGCTCCGCAACAGGGTCAGCAGGCCAAGGGGCAGGGTCATGGGCCCCGTAGGCAGAAGGCCCCCAAACCTCCTACTCCAGCTCCTGCTCAGGGGGATTTTGACTGCATTGGCATAGCCTCTCCTCCTCAGCTGGCTTCCCTCAGCACTGGAGGCAGGCTGGCCCTGTTCGCCCACAGGTGGTCAACCGTCACAAGGGATACCTGGGTTCTAAGTATAGTCCAGAAGGGCTAGCTCCTCCACTTCCACCAGGTACCCCCTCCTATTTTCCAGGGGAGCCTCCCAGACTCACTCTGCACAGGGGCTTACTCCTGCAGGAGTTGGCAGGTCTTCTAAAGGAACAGGCAGTGGAACCGGTGCTCCACCACCTGAGAGGTCACGGCTTCTATTCCATGTACTTCCTGGTACCAAAGAGAACAGGAGGTCTCAGACCCATCCTAGACTTGTGAAACCTTAACAAGTTCCTGGAGAGGGAAAAATTCAAGATGCTTACCCTTGGAATCCTGCTGCCCTACCTCCAGCAGGGAGATTGGCTATGCTCCTTAGATCTAAAGGATGCTTATACTCACTTATTCATCCAGACCACAGACAATATCTCAGATTTGTAGTGGGAGGAAACCATTATCAGTACAGAGTCTTTTGGCCTTACATCCGCCACCAGGGTATTCACCAAGTGCCTGGCGGTGATGGCGGCCTACCTCAGGATTCAGCGCCTCTTTGTCTTTCCATATCTGGACGATTGGCTCATCAGGGGTCAGTCCCCGCAGGAGGCCAATCAAGCCACCCTTCGCACTGTCGCTCTGCTTCAGCACCTGGGGTTTGTCATAAACTTCGCAAAGTCCAGTTGCATCCCTCCCAGAACATGGAGTTCATAGGAGCTCGACTGGACACCTTTCAGGCAAAGGCCTTTCTACCAGTGGACAGGGCCCACAGATTGATGGCTCTAGCCAGGCTATTCCACAGCAATTCTCTGGTCTCTGCCAGACAATTCCTGAGGCTCTTAGGCCACATGGCATCCACAGTCCATGTGACTCCAAATGCCCGTCTACACATGGGACCAGCTCAGTGGGTCCTCAGGACTCAGTGGCACCAAGCCACAGGAAGCCTCACGGACACAATGAGGGTGTCCAGCCTACTACAGTCTTCTCTGCAATGGTGGCTTCATCTTCCGAATCTAGTACAAGGGGTGCCTTTTCAGGCACCTCCACACTCTCAGGTGCTGACAACCGATGCTTCTCTACAAGGTTGGGGTGCACATTGCCAAGGGGCATGTACTCGAGGCCTGTGGACTCCTTGGGAGGCCGCATAGCAGATCAGTCTCTTAGAACTGAGAGCTATCCGCTTAGCCCTGAGAATTTTCTCTCATCTCATCTCTCATCAGTCCATCTTAGTTCAGACAGACATTCAAGTGGCTATGTTCTATGTGAACAAACAAGGGGGCACAGGGTCCCGTCTTCTCTTTCAGGAGGCACAGAAACTGTGCTCCTGGGCTGTCAATCATGGCATTCTTCTCAAAGCAGTCTACCTCCTAGGTCAGGAGAATTACCTGGCGGACAGATTGAGCAGGATTCTGCAGCCGCACGAATGGCAGTTGAACACTTTAGTGGTTCAACAGATCTTCCTGAGATGGGGTCTTCCAACCATAGATCTCTTTGCCAGTCCTCTGAACCGTCAACTTCCCAGGTTCTGCTCCAGACAACCACATCCTCTCAGGGTAGCAGCGGATGCGTTTCTCATTCCATGGTCTACAGGCCTCCTATATGCGTTTCCTCCCACGCCTCTAGTGTCCAAGACACTATTCAAGGTGATCCGGGACAAGGCCTCAGTGATTCTGGTAGCCCCTAGGTGGCCAAGGCAACCCCGGTTCCCACTACTGTTGCAACTAGCGGTGGACACTCCTCTTCCTCTGGGGATGCAACCCGATGTCCTGTCTCAGGAGCAGGGATCTCTCTTGCACCCCAATCTCCAGTCCCTCAATTTGATGGCCTGGCTGCTGAAAGGGTAGTTCTAGCGCCCTTACTGCTGCCTAGGGAAGTGGAGGACGTGGACTTGGCCTCTAGGAGGCAGTCCACCCGGAAATCTTACACCTTCAAGTGGCGTAGGTTCTCCACCTGGTGCGCTCAACACAAGGAGGATCCTTTCTCATGCCTGGTACCAGTGGTGCTGCAATATTTGCTTCACCTGTCCAACCTAGGCCTTAAATCTAACTCTGTTAGGGTCCATCTCAGTGCTCTCTCGGCGCACCACTCACCGGTGGAGGGCCAGTCTCTCTCAAGCCACCTTTGGAGGATCGGCAATGTAACACCAATTTTTAAAAAGGGTTCCAGGGGTGATCCGGGAAACTACAGACCGGTGAGCATGACGTCAGTACCGGGAAAAATGGTAGAAACCATCATAAAGAATAAAATTACTCAGCATGTAGATAGTCATGACCTAATGGAAGACAGCCAACATGGCTTTAGACAAGGAAGATCTTGTCTTACTAATCTTTTATGTTTTTTTGAAGGAGTGAATAATCAGGTGGACAAAGGTGAGTCGGTTGATATTGTGTATCTGGACTTTCAGAAAGCCTTTGACAAGGTCCCTCATGAGAGACTTTTGGCAAAACTAAAGAGTCATGGGATAGGAGGCAGTGTACTATTGTGGATCAGGAACTGGTTAAAAGATAGAAAGCAGAGGGTAGGGCTAAATGGCCAATTTTCCCAATGGAGAAAGGTGAATAGTGGTGTACCCCAGGGATCTGTGCTGGCTCCGCTGCTTTTTGACATATTCATAAATGACCTGGAAAGTGGAATAACGAGTGAGGTTATCAAATTTGCAGATGACACAAAACTATTTAAAGTTGTTAAAACCCAAGAGGATTGTGGAAAATTGCAAGAGGATCTTGATAAATTGGAAGACTGGGCATCAAAATGGCAGATGAAATTTTATGTGGACAAGTGCAAGGTTATGCACCTAGGGAAGAACAACCCAAACTATGGTTACACGATGCAAGGTTCCACATTAGGAACTACCACCCAGGAAAAAGATTTAGGCGTCATTGTGGATACCATGTTAAAACCCTCGGCCCAGTGTGCAGCGGCGGCCAAGAGAGCAAATAGAATGCTAGGTATGATAAGGAAAGGAATGGAAAATAAAACAAAAGATATTATAATGCCTCTATATCGTTCCATGGTGAGACCGCACCTTGAATATTGTGTGCAATTCTGGTCGCCGTATCTTAAAAAGGATATAGCGATTTTAGAAAAGGTTCAGAGAAGAGCCACCAAAATGGTAAAGGGGATGGAAGGATACTCCTATGAAGAAAGGCTAAAAAGGTTAGGACTCTTTAACCTGGAAAAGAGACGGCTGAGGGGAGATATGATAGAAGTCTATAAATTAATGAACGGAGTGGAACGGGTAAACGTAGATCGATTGTTTACCTTATCAGAATATAGAAAGACTAGGGGACATGCAATGAAGCTACAGGGTAAACTATTTAAGACTAATAAAAGAAATATTTTTTCACTCAACGTGTAATCAAACTCTGGAATTTGTTACCGGAGGATGTAGTAAAGGCTGTTAGTGTAGCTGGGTTTAAAAAAGGTTTGGACAAGTTCCTGGAGGAAAGGTCCATAAACCATTATTAAGAAGGGACCCAGGATGTCAATGCTTGAAGCAATACAAGCATTGTGGAACCTATGTCCCTTGGGGAAACTGCTAGGTACATATGACCTAGATTGGCCACTGTTGGAAACAGAATACTGGGCTTGATGGACCTTGGTCTGACCCAGTATGGCATATCTTATGTTCTTATGTACTACTGCCTAGGGAAGTGGAGGACGTAGTCTTGGCCTCTAGGAGGCAGTCTACCAGAAAGTCTTATGCCCTTAAGTGGCGTAGATTTTCTTCCTGGTGTACTCAACACAACGAGAATCCCTTCTCATGCCTGGTACCGGTGGTGCTGCAGTATTTGCTTCACCTGTCCAACCTAGGCCTTAAATCCAATTCTGTTAGAGTTCATCTTAGTGCTCTTTCCGCACACCACTCAAAGGTGGAGGGTCAGTCTCTCTCCAGCCATCCTTTGGTGGCTCACTTCCTCAGAGGCCTGCTTTTGCTTAATCTTCCAGTGCGTCCACCTGCCCCTGACTGGGATTTAAATGTGGTCTTGCAACGGCTTACTTGCCCACCATTTGAACCTATGGCTACTTGCCCTCTGCGTTTTCTGTCCTGGAAAACGCTGTTTCTGGTAGCCCTTACCTCAGCTAGGCGAGTGAGTGAGCTTCAGGCCCTAGTCTCAGAAGCACCTTATACTAGGTTCTATAGGAACAGGGTAGTCTTACGGACTCACCCTTAGTTCCTCCCAAAGGTTGTCTCCTCCTTCCACCTCAATCAGGAGGTGGTTCTTCCGACTTTCTTTCCCAGGCCTCATGCTAGCCGGGCTGAGATAGTCTTGCATACCCTGGACTGTAGGAGGGCGTTGTCCTTCTACCTTGACCGTACGCGGGAGCACCGGAGGGCGGTTCAGCTCTTCGTCTCTTATGACCCCAATAAGTTGGGGTTGGCTGTCTCCAAGCGTATTTTGTCCATATGGGTAGCTGACTGCATCGCCTGGGCTTACAGGGCAGCCGGCCTCTCGTTGCAGGGTCGAGTTACGGCTCACCGTGTCAGGGCGAGGGCTGCGTCAGTGGCTCATCTCCGCTCTGTTCCGTTGGTAGACATCTGCCGGGCCGCTGCTTGGTCTTCAAGCCAGACTTTTGCGGCCCACTACTGCCTTGAGAGGGAGTCCCGCAGGGACAGTGCATTCAGGCAAGCGGTACTCTATAATCTCTTTGGGGTCTAGGCAACTCCTACCCTCCGGCCCTGGTGTTGGGCTATCTGTCAGGGGCGTTATCAGAGAAGATTCTGTTCTTGCATGCTGAGGCTCTAGAGGGAGCTCATTTTTCAGTTTGGGACCTCTGGTAGCCCTAAGCTAGGGAGTCCCATATGTGAGGACTGACTTCCTGCTTGGTCCTGGAGAAAGAGTAGTTACTCACCTGTAACAGGTGTTCTCCAGGAGCAGCAGGAATCAGTCCTCACAACCCTCCCTCCTCCCCTTGGAGTTGTAGTCATATGATTTATTTTGCTGTCTTTTAGCTATGTCATCAGACTGAGCAAGATGGCACCCTTGGGCGGGAAGGGGACCGCGCATGCGCGCTGCATTCCCAAAGGCTATTATGAAAGCTGGGGAAATGCTCCGCACGGGGGCTCCGTCGGCGCCGACATCACCCATATGTGAGGACTGATTCCTGCTGCTCCTGGAGAACACCTGTTACAGGTGAGTAACTACTCTTTCCTGTTTGCACTCACCTCCACTCGCAGAGTTAGCGAGCTTCAGGCCCTTGTGCTTCGCACGCACCCGAAATTCCTGCCGAAGGTAGTATCACCCTTCCTTCTTAACCAGAAAGTGGTGCTCCCTACCTTCTTTTCAAGACCTCACTTCAGTTGGACGGAGACAGTCCTTCACACCTTTGTCCTTCTATATCCAACGCACCCAGGGCCACCGCAAAGCTTCTCAACTTTTCATTTCTTACGACCCCAGTAGGCTGGGGGAGGTGGTGACCAAGCGTAAGCTGTCCACCTGGGTGGCAGACTGTATTGCCCTCGGTTCGGAGTAGGCGGGGCTCCTGCTAGAAGGCTGCGTCATGGCGCACAGTGTCAGGGCCATGGTGGCCTCGGTGGCAAACTTGTGCTCTCTCCCGATGGTGGACATCTGCCAGGCCACTACCTGATCTTCAGTCCATACATTTTCAGCCCATTACTGCCTGGAAAGAGAGTCCCGATGGAACAGGAAACCAGCACATTGGTATACCACCGAACTAAGAACCTCACTGCTTCTGCTAAGAAAACTAGAAAGGAAATGGAGACGTACACGATCCACATCAGACCTGACAGCATACACCTCCCACCTTAAGAAACATTGGGATTCGATATCAGCAACAATTTTTATTTATTTATTTATTTATTTATGCTTTTCTTCTATACCGCTTTTTCCCAAGATCAAAGGCGGTTTACAAGTAACACAATGAACAGTTTACAATTAACATAATGAACATGGTTTTACATGGAACATCTTGTTTTTTCAAACTACGTACAATTAACTTTTCGTAAACAACAACAAGTAACATGGAATATATAATTATGCAAATGTTGTAACTATTTACATTAGTTAAATATTTACATTATTCAATTGTTAATCGTGGTTTTTAATACACTAGGGATTTCTAGGGATTTTAATACACTGAGGATTTTAGGTTGATTTTTTTCTAAATGTGTTGTGGTTTGTGGCTTTTTGATCTGAGGTTATGGAGGATTTTTTTGGAGGTGTGGTGAGGGTGCTGGAGGGGGTTCATTAAGATTTATAAAGTATACTTTAAACAGATATGTTTTTAGTTCTTTCCGGAATGTCTGTAGGTCTTTTATTTTGCGGAGGCTTAGAGGGAGTTTATTCCATATGGTGGGGGCTGCATATGAGAATGCTCTTGAGCTTGTGGTTTTTTTTGTTTTTCGAATTGATTTTTTTATGTCTAGTGAGTGAGTTGCGTTTTGTCTGCGGGTTCTATGTTCTTTTGGAGTATGTAGTAGAGTGGTTAGATGTGAGGGTGATATGTCGTTGATAAGTTTAAATGTAGTTAATAGTATTTTGTATGATATTCTACTATTTATGGGAAGCCAATGTAGTTCAGCGAGGATGGGAGTTATGTGGTCAGTAAGGCGTGCTTTTGCTGTTACTCGAGCACAGATGTTTTGAGCTCTTTGGAGTAAGTTGGTGCTTGTGAGGGGGAGGCCGATAAGTAGACTGTTACAATAGTCAAAGTGTGGAGTGATGAGTGTGCTGATAACAGATCTGAAGTCATGTGTGTCTAGTATTGGTCGTAGGTGTTGAATGGTCTTAAGTTTATAGAATATGGTTTTTACAGTTTGCTTTATGTGGGGGAGCATACTAAGTGTGTGGTCTATTATGATGCCTAGGTATTTTACTTCCTTTTTGATTGGGATTGTTGTGTTGTTAATTGTTATTGTTTCAGGGAGAGTAGTATCTGGTTTTCTTGTTACGAACATTGCTTCAGTTTTTTTTAGGTTGATGCTGAGGTTATTATTTTCTAACCAGGTATTTGCTTCGTTGATGCAGTCCAGTAAGTTCTGATAGGTGGGATTATTTGTGCTTATTGGTTGAGTGAGCATGATATCATCTGCGTATATGTAGTGGTTGACTTTATGTTTTTTAAATATATTTGTGATGGGTTGCAGATACAGGTTGAAAAGAAGGGCCGATAGGGCCGAACCCTGTGGAATACCTTGTCCTTGTACAAATGGTTCAGAGGTGTCTTGTCCTAATTTAACGCGTATTGATCGATTTGTGATGTATGATATAAACCATTGTAGAATTGTTCCTCCTATTCCTAGACTTAGGAGTCTGTTAATGAGGGTGTTGTGGTGGACATTGTCAAAGGCACCAGCTATATCAATGAATATGAGGATGTAGCCTTGGTTGCATGTGTCAGTGCCTTTTATGAGGTCATCCATGAGTGTTATAAGCAAAGTTTCGACCCCGTGGGATGGGCGGAAGCCGAATTGGTGTGAGTCTAGTGGTGCATGTGAGTCAATAAAATCTTGTAGTTGGAGCTGTATGATTTTTTCTATTACTTTGGCGATAAACGGTATGCTGGCTATGGGCCTGTAGGAGTTTGGGTCTGTAGGATTGAGTTTATTATTTTTTATTATTGGGCGTAAGGATGTGAGTTTCAGGGCATCTGGCATGATGCCCTGGGATAGTGATTGGTTCACTATATTTTGTATATGGTTAGCTAATTCTGTTTTGGTGTTTTTTATCCATGATACTGGGCATGGATCTAGGGGGGAGGTGGTGGTGTTGATCATTGATATGATATTGAGGAGGTGTTTTTTTTCAATGTCATGAAAGGTTGTCCATTTAATTGTTGGTTTTAAGTCCGTTGATATAGTTATGATTGTATTAGATGATTTGTTTTTTAATTTGTTAGCAAAATGATTTGCAAGAGTTTGTGCGCTTATTGTTGACTGTTCAGGCTCTGATGTTTGGGTTTTTGTTAGTGTTTTTATAATTGCAAATAATTCTCTCGGTCTATTGAGTGCCATATTTATGACTTTTGTGTGGTATTCTCTTTTCGATCTGTTAATAGTGTCTTTGTATTTGTTGAGAAGATTTAAGTAATGTGTTTTATTATCGTTGGTTTTAGATTTCCTCCACTGTTTTTCTTGTTTTCTTAGCTGCTTTTTCATATTATAGAGGTCTTTGTTGAACCATTTTTCTGACTTTCTTTTTTTTAAATTGCTTTTGGGGACCTTGAGTTGGGGTTGCTGCTTCTTTTATTGTTGTGTTCCATTGGTTTATTATAGTATTGATTTCTGTTGTGTTATTTATAAGGTTAGGTAATACATTGTCTAGGAAGGTGTCTTTGTTGAAATGAGTAAAGCGAGAATTATAAGGTGTTGGAGTAGTTTCGGTGTTGTTGTATGATAGTGTGAGTAAATTGAAGGTTATTAGATGATGATCTGACCATGGTACTTCTGTAATAAGAGGTGGGGATTGTAGTTGGTGTTTATTAAATGGGGTGGGAATGAATACAAGGTCTAGAGCGTTACCTTTTGTATGTGTAGATGTTTGTATAATTTGGTTGTAACCCATTTCTTTCATGGATTCCATAAAGTTGATTGTGTGTTGTGGGTTGAGTGATGGTAGGTTTAGATCACCTAATATAACAAGTGGTTTTCTCTGTGTAGCTGTACATGCAAGTTCTAGAATGGGGGTGAGATCATGAGAGAACATCACTCTAATCTCCTGAACCATGCTCTGAACAAACCCCATGAACTTTTCAACATAGTAAAAACCCTAACAAAGGAACCCTCATCCCCCCAACTAACCACGATCCACCCACAGGACTATGCTAATTACTTACAGGCCAAAACCAATAACATTGGTAAAGCCACACTATCCAACCCCAGCAGCAACCCAGCACAATTTAAGCCACTCACCACTATCAGAACACCAACACCCGCAGAAATTGAGGACATCATCTCTACCGTTAATGCCACCACTGCTCCAAATGACCCTTGTCCAGCATTCTGGATAAGAGCACTACGTAAGGAAATCAGCCCTATACTATGCAAGATTATGGACCTATCTTTCTCCACAGGTGTATTCCCATCATGCCTCAAGCAGACATCAATCCGGCCCCTTCTGAAGAACACCAAGCTAGACCCGCAGAAGGTAGAATCTTATAGACCAATATCGAGCATCCCGCTGTTAGCAAAGCTAATAGAGAAGGTCGTTCAGCGCCAAATACAGGACCACATCGACTCCACAGCTCCCCTAGACTCATCCCAACATGGCTTTCGAGAATCCCATGGTGTAGAAACCCTCCTAACCACCCTAATCAACACACTGATCACAGGAACCGACAACATCAAACAAGGTTTTGCGCTGATTTTCCTGGATATTGCCGCTGCGTTCGATTCCGTAAACCACAATCAACTTCTGATACGGCTGCAAGATAAGGGAATCAACGGTCCAGCATTGAGTTGGTGCAAATCGTATCCAACGGACAGGTGGCAGCAGGTTCGTACAAACTCCACAACCTCGGAACCTTTCCAACAGAAACATGGCGTACCGCAAGGCTCCTCACTCTCCGCCTTATTATTCAACATCTACATGCAGCCCATATGTGAAGTAATCCGCTCCTTCAACGTCTCATGTCTGATCTATGCTGATGATGTCCTACTCTTCTTACCATTCCTGACTGACAAGCCGGATTTCTCCCCACTGACTAAATGCTTTGATGCTGTCACGGACTGGTTCCATGCTCAAGCCCTCAAAATAAACTTCAGCAAAACAGACGTACTCTTCACCACAAGAAATCAATCTTTCTCTCCCCCACCAGCTCTAAAGACAAGAGATGCCGAGCTCACAAGCAGACCCACTATCCGATACCTTGGTGTCACATTGGACCAGCAACTTGAGTTCAAAACTCACATCAGCAACATCATCAGACAGATCCACCATAAAATTAGAACACTGAGACATCTCAGACCACTATTACAACCAGGCGACTTTAGAACAGTCTTTCAGGCCCTTGTGAACCCCCACTTTGACTACGCCAATGCGATTCTTCATGGCCTACCCAAGAGCACAATAAGCCCATTACAACTAGCAATGAATACCGCGGCACGCTTCCTACATGGAGCTTCCAGAGGAGACCATATTACACCGATTCTAAAGGACTTGCACTGGCTGCCTATCTACTGTCGTACTACATATAAGATAGTCTTGATGACATTTAAGGCCATCAACAACATGTCCTCCTCCTCCCTAACAGAGCTGCTCCACCCTACCCCAACAATCAGAGTGAGGAGATCTTTTGCCATCAATATCCTACAACCCCCCTGCGAAATAACTAAATGCAACCAGACAACAAGAAGAAGGGCTTTCAAGTTCTATGCCCCCACGTGCTGGAACGCACTCCCATCTCCCATGCGAGCAATTACTGACATCGCTCAATTCAGAAAAGCCCTAAAACATCACCTCTTTCTATTACACTATTCACAACCTAATTTAGCAGCATCACATCCAGCTAAGCAAGGATAAGCCACAAGACAACTCATGGTATTAATGTACAGAATTGTAGATACTGTAAATAGTTACCCTAGTAGATACTGTAAATAGTTACCCTAGTTAAAATCCAAGTTTTCGCTCCTGTTCGATGTAAAGGCATAACAGATATCTGAGATGCTTGAATGTTACCTGTAAACCACACTGATTTTAAAGAGCGCGGTATATAAAAATAAATAAATAAATAAATAAACAGTGCCTTCAGCCAGGCTGTGATCTGTAACCTTTTTGGGGTTTAGACAACTCCTACCCTCCGACCTTTCTGTGTTCAGGTTACCAGAGTGTTGGTTTCATTAGACACAGGGGTCTTACTGTGGTCTGTGGACACAGATTCATTTGCTGCTGCTTGCGGCTCCCCTTGAGGGAGCCCCTATTTTACTATGGGCTTTTGGTAGCCTATAGCTGGGGAGTCCCATATGTGAGGACTGACTTCCTGCTTGTTCCCGGAGAAAATGTAGTTACTCACCTGTAATAGATGTTCTCTGGGGACAGCAAGAATCAGTTCTCACAACCCTTCTTCCTCCCCTTGAAGTTGCTCCTTTACCATCTTGTTTTTGCCATCTTTTAGCTATGTCATCTGACTGAGCAAGATGGCACCCTTGGGCGGGAAGGGGACCACGCATTCGTGGTGGTATCTCCAAAAGGCTTTCTTTGAAAGCAGGGGGGATGCTTCGACAAGGGCTCCATCGGTGCCGCTGTCACCTATATGTGAGGTCTGATTCTTGCTGTCCCTGGAGAACACCTGTTACAGGTGAGTAAATATGCTAACCGGGTGGTTCTCAGAGCGCACCCCAAATTTCTCCCGAATGTTGTCTCGGATTTCCACCTCAATCAAAAGATAGTGCTGCCACCTTCTTCCCGAATCCTCACACTGACCAGGCATCGGCAGTCCTCCATACCCTCGACTGCAGGAGGGCGCTCTCCTTCTACCTGCAATGTACGCGGGTTCATCGCCAGTCTGAGCTTCTTTTTGTTTCCTATAACCTTGCCCGCATGGGGCTCTCAGTCACTAAGCGCACTCTCTCCATCTGGGTGGCGGACTGCATCGCCTTCGCCCAGTCTCTGGCCAGGCTACTACTGGACTGCCGAGTCACAGCACACGGTGTTTGTGTGAGGGCGGCATCAGTGAACCACTTACGCTCTGTGCCGCTGGTGGACATCTGCCGAGCTGCCACCTGGTCCTCGGCTAACACCTTCGTGACACACTACTGTCTGGAGAGGGAGTCCCGTTGGGACAGTGCCTTCGGCCAGGCCGTACTCCGTAATTTGTTCGGGGTTTAAGCAACTCCTGTCCTACGACCCTTCTTCTGCGGCTACCGGGAATCTGATCTTCCAAGGACCTGGGGTCCTCGAGCTGTCTTTGGTTACAAGTAACTGCTCACGGTTTGCCGTGGTACTTTTCTACAGGTCCTCGGTAGCTGGGGATTCCCATATGTGAGGAATGACTTCCTGCATGATCTCCAGGAACAAGCAGGAGTGAGTCTTCACATATGGGTACGTCGGTACCGACGGAGCCTGCACGGGAATGCTCCCCAGCATCCAATCAGAAAGCGTTTGGGAGCATCCCTCGCGCCTGCGCGCTGACTTCCCGCCTTTCCCACTGCCTCTCCTCAGTTTTCGTTTTTCCGCGGAGCCGACAGGACGTCCTCCTGTCACCGCAGAAACCTTTTTCTTTAAAATTCTTATTTTCTTGTTTTCTTGTGGTCGCGGCTGTCTTTCCCGCCGGTGCTTTATTCTTTTCTTTTCTAAACTTAGAGAAATTTTTTCTCCTCAGTTTTTGTCTTAACTTTTTGGGCCTACCAGGCCTCTCCAACATGGAGCCTTCTTCCCCTAAGAAGTGCCTTCACTGTGGAAACCTAGTTTTCTTTTTAGACTCCAGTGCTTGGTGTCTAACCTGTTTGGGTCCTGACCCTTTTTTCCCTGATCCATCAGGCTGTATTATTGGGAGAAGACCTTCCCTTTTTCGAGTTTCCCTTGATGCTGTTTTTCCTCCTGAGGTGAGGACACCGGTTTATTCTTCTCTTCAGGATCAGGTAACCCACAAACAGTCTGTTAAGACTAGCCAATTCTTGAAGGGTAAGTCTCATGCCCAGCATGATGACGGCTCCGGCCTTGCCCTCAAGACCCCATTGGCAATAAAACCCCGGCGGGAGTCTTCAGGCTCCAAAGCATTTACGGGGTTTCAGGTTGTTCCTGGGGCTCACCCCTCACAGAACATACCTAAGCCATGCTCGGGGGAGGTATCCGCTTCGAGCAGTACCGATACCCCGGCATCGGCACCGATGTCGAGTGTTCCACTCTTCACCAGGGATCGTCATCTGGTGTCCTCGGTACCTTCGGGGCCGATCGATACGACCCAGATTGGCTTTCCTGTATCTCCGCCATGCTCGGGGTTGGTACCGGCTTCGAGCGGTACCGATACCCCGGCATCGGCATCGGTGTCGAGTGTTCCACTCTTCACCTGGGATCGTCATCTGGTATCCTCGGTACCTTCGGGGCCGATCGATACGACTCAGATTGACTTTCCTGTGTCTTCGCCAAGCTCGGGGTTGGTATCGGCTTCGAGCGGTACCGATACCCCGACATCGGCGCCGGTGTCGAGTGTTCCTCTCTTCACCAGGCATCGTCTTCGGACGTCCTCGGTACCTTCGGAACCGATCGATACGACTCCAATTGACTCTCCTGTATCGGCATCGCCGATACCACCACCAACGTCGGTACCTTCTAGACATGCATCGATAGACTCGCTCCCTTCGATGCCGAGTCTAGAATCGATATCCAGTCTAGATGACTTGGTACCGACGCGTTTTGGAACCGATCCATATCGTTTCCGACTACACAGTACCGAGGATATTCACCAAGGCTCTCTGGCTACCTCGGTACCGCTTCAGCAGCCCCCGATTACTGCTTCGATGACATTACCGTCTCCGATACAGGTATCGGTATCGATGTCGATTCCTGCAGTTCCATCGGTGCCATCGATCCTTTCTATGCCTAGCTTGGAATCGGTACCGGGCACTGACGATGCAGTACTAACTGCCTCGAATCAGAACTGTCAGTATCACTGTCCATCTAGCAGGATTCTTTTTCTGCACCAGTCCAATATGTCTTCTGGTGCTCAAGCTGCTCCTTCAACCTCAGCTTACCCAGGAATAGTTCCCATTGGAGATCCTTCTTTTCAGAAATTTCTCCTTGACATGGCTACCTTTCTTGCCATTCCTATTCCTGGCTCTACTCTTAACCAAGATCTTGCACAAAAGGAAAATATAATGCTTCCTTTACATCATTCTTTGCAGGATCTTCTTCTGAGGATGTGGGAATCACCTTTAAAGGTTCCTTTGCCTTCTACAGCCACTAATGTTCTGTATCAGGTGCCTCCCTCTCCGGGGTTTCAAAAAAAACAACTTCCACATCATTCCATTGTAGTGGAATCAGCAATGAGGAAGGTAAGAAGCAAGAAGAAGCATTCTTCTTATCCGCCAGGTCGTGCATCTAAAGCACTTGATGCCTTTGGACGTCAAACCTTCCAAACTTCTATGCTGGCTTCAAGAATTATTTCATATATTTTTTATATGAGTCTGACACTTCAGGAGGTCACAGAGAAATTATCTCTTTTGTTCCCTTTTTTTGTCAGAGCCTAAGGCCACTGACTATTCCTTGCTTCTTAATCATAGCAGGAATCTCTCTTGGTTTCTTTTTCGTGCTTCTCTAGACTCTTTTGAATCTGTTAGCAGATCCTCTGCTATTGCCATTGGAGCACGTCGTAAAGCCTGGCTGCAAGTTTCAGACTTGAGCAGATGGGCACAACATACACTGGGTAATTCTCCTTGTACTGGAGAAAATCTCTTCAATACAGAGGCTTTACGTCAGGTTGCTCATTGCTCCACTGACTTCCCTGGTTCTGGAAACCATCCTAAGCCTTCTTTTTCCCCAGGACATAGGAAATGTCCTACCAAACCTTCTTTCCCTAAGAAAAGAAGGTTTCACCCTTCTCCTGCCCATCCTCCTGATGTACCCAAGCAAGGGACATCTCATCCTAGTCTGAAGTCTCCAGACTCTAACCAGTCTAATCATAACCAGCAACCATAGGTTCCTGTATGTTGCAATCTACAGTTAACTTCTTCTTAGCAGAAGTTTATTCTTTAAACTCTACACTGGTTTTTTCTTTTTCAGTATGCTAAGCTGTTAGGATACTTTTGTCCATGGGTTACAGAATTCTCCCCTTCTTACTACTACGAAGGGAGGTTACAACTATCCCATGATAGTTTCTGTCCCCACATGGACATCTTTTCCTTCAGCTGACTTACCATATGGTAAGTCACCTTCCAAACCCCCTCTCTTCCAGGGTTTTTCCCCTGCTTGAGTTGGTACTATACTGAAACACTTCTCTTTCTTTACAGTGTAGACTTTTTGTTATCCTTCGAAGCATGCTCTGAACAACTCATCAGACAGGGACGGGAATATCTCCGCTCCCTTGTCTGTTTTCTCTCTGTTTTTATACAAGAGAATCCCCTCTGCTGTTTTGTTCAGTTGTTGTGCATGCAGGAGTTCCAGTGATTACTTTAATGCTCATTGCAAGCTACTTTCAACTATCTTGCATAATACTACTCACTGCAGGTTATCTTCTTTTAGCCATATCCTTTCCTAGGATGTGGCAACACACCTGATTTCAGTCAGTTTTATCTCATAATTCTCCTGCACAATGCTCTCTGCAATCTTCAGAGAAGCTTTCTACTATGGGCCCTTGCTACAGAGCATTGAACTTTGTCTCTGAGGGTTTTTCCATATAGTAGAAAAAACATATAATCATTCCATGGCTATATGGGTTCTTTATACCCTCTTGTCTCCTGTTGTGATACAGAAGACAAGCTTTTTCTGCGTGAATGTCCAAGGAGTTCCCAATCTTGCAGGACTCTACCCTTTTTTTTCCTTACAGCTTGGCATTATGCTTTTCTGCTCCACTTGGACTACGCATACTCTTTTAGTGTACATGATACCCCTGTATCCCTTGGCTGGGTCATCCTGGTGTCTTAGTCTATGCGTTTTTTTGTCCTTTGGACATGTCAGAGTCCTAAAGTACTCCTGACGTGCTCTTGCCAGACTGCTATTATCCTCTGTTTTTTCACGCAACCATACTGGTTATTCCACTGAACTACATTCCTGCACCGCAGAAATAGATTCTCTATATATCTTCAGGTGGTTTTCACCCCCTTATTATTAGATGAATCTTTTCCCATCACATTCCCCATGTGAATGTTTTGTGGGGCTCAGTTGCAGGCATGTATCCTCAGACTTATATTCATGTATGTATATGGCCTATACATACATATTTCTGTAATCTGTGTGGGCATAAGTCATGCCCGTATATATATATATATATATATATATCACACATATCTAGACATATATGCACATATATATAGATATGTATGTATCTCCATATATATATATATATATATATATATGTATGTGCCCATTGGGAGATGTCCATAGGACGCTATGTATTACCTACTATCTCCCCAACTGTCTGTGCTATAAAGCTTTTACCTTCTTAAGGGGTCCAGACAGTCAACTTGCCTATTCTCATATGGCTCAGTAAGTGGGAGCGGTTATGCACACAATTACTGCTGTGATGTCAACAGCTTCTATTTTTGTTATAGATCTCCCTGTCTATGAAGTATCAAACTTCAATGTCTTCCTATCTCTTACCAGCTAGGAAAGACAGTGTACATCTTCAGTACTTCTGAGTACACTTCTGTTCTCCTTGGGAATAGGGGCTTTTTTCCATACCCCCCTCTTCCCTTCAGGACTGGGCTAATTCTCCAGATCGGTCAGTCTTCTTCTTTTAGTCCTCAATGTTAATAACTCTGTACCTAAAAGAGTTTTCAGCTTTTTACCATAAAGCTTTCCATTGAAGACCTGCCGTTCTTCTCCTACCCCAGTTGACAACTGGGTCACCTGCCCATTCCATTTGGAACTTCATCCTCACTGCTGTGAAGTTACCTTGAGGATTCCGCTACTGCATCTACAATACACTCCATCACAGTTCTACTTCCTACAATCCAGTAGGTAAGCTCTATATTGTACTAGTTCATTAAATATTTTAATGATACTTGACATACATTCTAAAGACTCATTTTTTCTGTAGTCTTTAGATTCGCTGTTCCTCTACAGCTCTTCTCTATTCAACTCCTACCCCCCATCCCTCAGGGGATGCCAGGGATCCAGGTTTGGGAAATGCCGTCCTGTTCCAGGGATACGCATTTTATGGGATCTCCCCTGGCACCCACAGCTAGGGAGTCCCCATATGTGAAGACTCATTCCTGCTTGTTCCTGGAGATAGCACAGTTACTTACCTGTAACAGGTGATCTCTGGGAACAGCAGGAATTAGTCTTCACAACCCACCCACCTCCCCTAGGAGTTGTATCTATCTATCTCCTTTCCTCTTTCTCTCCTTCTGTCTCAGCTATGAAACTCAACTGAGGAGAGGCAGTGGGAAAGGCGGGAAGTCAGCGCGCAGGCGCGAGGGATGCTCCCAAAAGCTTTCTGATTGGATGCTGGGGAGCATTCCTGTGCAGGCTCCGTCGGTACCGACGTACCCATATGTGAAGACTAATTCCTGCTGTTCCCAGAGATCACCTGTTACAGGTAAGTAACTGTGCTTTAAGCGTAGTTACTCACCTGTAACAGGTGTTCTCGGGGGACAGCAGGAATCAATCCTCACAACCCTCCCACCTCCCCTTGGAGTTGCCCACTGTTTTTGATATTTTTTTCCTTTATTGCCTGAGCTATGCCATCTGACTGATCAAGATGGCACCCTTGGGTGGGATGGGGACCACGCATGTATGGTGGCATTCCCAAAGGCTTTGAGGTGATCCTGGAAACTGAAGACCAGTGAGCCTGAAGTCAGTACCAGGCAAAATGGTAGAAACCATTATAAAGAATAAAAGTACTGCAAATGTTAAATAGTCAAGGGTTAGAAACATAGAAACATGATGGTAGAAAAGACCACATGGCTTATCTAGTCATCCCTTCCTTATTAACTACAGTAGTCCCCTTTTTATCTTTAGAGATCCTCTGGTTTTTTTCCCATGCTTTTTTGAATTCAGATACTTGTCCTCGTGTCTACCACCTCCACTGGGAGAGTATTCCATGCATCTATCACTCCTTCCATAAAGAAATATTTCTGTATATTATTCCTGATTCTATCCCCTTTCACTCTCGTCCTATGTCCCCTCATAGCAGAGCATGCCTTCAATTGAAAAATACCCTCTTGTGTATTTATGCCATAGAGGTATTTAAATGTTTCTATCTTATCGCCACTATCCCATTTTTCCTCTAAAGTATACATATTAAGATCTTTAAGTCTGTCCTCATATGCTTCATAACAAAGACCACTAACCAATTTAGTAGCCACTCTCTACACCAACTCCAACCTGCCTATATCCTTCTAAAGATGCAGTCTCCAGAATTGCACAGAATCCTCCAAAGACGTCACACCAGAGACTTATACAGAGGCATTATCCTCCTTTTTTCTACTGGCCATTCCTCTGCCTAAGCATCCTTCTGGCTTTCGCAGTCTCATTTTCTACCTGCTTAACTACTTTAAGATCATCAGATACAATTACACCCAGGTCCTGCTCTTCTTTTGTGGACAAAAGTACCTCACCCCCTACACTATACAACATCTTTGGATTTTTGCAGCCCAAATGCATGACCTTGCATTTTTAGCATTAAATTTCAACTGACATATTCTAGACCATTCTTCAAGTTTAGCTAGATCCCTCCTCATGTTTCGACTCCTTCCTGTGTGTCTACTCTATTGCAGATTTTGGTATTGTCTGTAAACAAGCAAACGTTATCCAACAATCCATCCACAATATCACTAACAAAGATGTTAAAAAGAATCGGACCAAGGACAGATCCCTGCGGCACACCACTGGTAACCTCCTCATCAGAGTGAGCTCCATTTACCTGTACCATTTGTTACCTCCCACTCAACCAATTTCTAACCCAATCAGTAACTTTAGGGTCCATCCCTAGGGCGCTCAGTTTGTTTATAAGTCCCCTGTGTGGAACTTTGTCAAAGGCTTTACTGAAATCTAAATACACCATTTCTAGGGCTCTGCCTCTGTCCAACTCCCTAGTCATCCAGTCAAAGAAATCTATCAGATTTGTCTGACAAGACCTGCCTTTGGTGAATCCATGCTGCCTCGGATCCTGCAATCCATTGGACTCCAGGAACCTCACTATCCTTTCTTTTAGTAGCCTTTCCAATAATTTACTGACCACAGAGGTTAGACAACCGGCCTGTAGTTCTCAATGTCATACTTACATCTGCTTTTGTGTAAAGGGACCACATGTGCCTCTCTCCAGTCCTCTGGCACTACTCTCGATTCCAAAGAGGCATTAAAAAGGTCAGACAGTGGAGCCACTAGAACGTCCCCAAGTTCTCTCAGTATTCTTGGATGTATCCTATCTGGACCCATGACTTTGTCTACTTTTAGTTTAGCTAGTTCCTCTCGAACACAGTCTTCTGAAAATTGTTCGAGATTCCCATTGCTTGTGTTGCTATTTCTGGGTGTTTCCTGAGGTTCTGCTTCAGGCCCTTCATCTCTGATTATAGAACAGAAATATTTGTTAAGCAATTTGCTTTATCCTCATCAGCTTCTACATATTCCTCCCCTTCACCCTTGAGTCTGACAATACCACTTTTGCCCTACCTCTTCTCACTATCATATCCGAAAAATGTCTTATCCCCCCATTTTATTGCATTGGCTATTTCCTCCTCTTTTTGAATCTTTGCTTTCCTGACTACTTTGCTAGCTTCTCTAAGTTTTTCCAAATATAGATGCCTGTTTTCCTCTCTCTGTGATCTCTTGTACTTCATGAAGGCCTCCCTCTTTTTCTTCACCTTCTCAGCTTTTGAGAACCATAGCGGCCTCCTTTTACATTTATTTACCTTTCTAAGAAAAAGGTTTTGTTACCTTTAAAATATTCCCTTTTATCGGGAGAAGGTCAACATGGATTTTACCAAGAAAAGTCTTGTCTTTAATCTGTTATTTTTTTGAAGGTATGAATAAACAGGTAGACAAAGGTAAGCCGGTCTATATAGTGTATCTGGTTTTTCAGAAAGCCTTTGACATGGTCCCTCATGAGAGACTCTTAGCGAAATTAAAAAGTCATTGAATAGGAGGCAGTGTACTATTGTGGATCAGGAACTGGTTAAAAGATAGAAAGCAATAGGCCTAAATGGTCAATTTTCTCAATGCAGAAAGGTGAATAGCTCATAGTGAAGTATCCCAGGGATCTATGTTGGACTTGCTACTTTTTAACATATTCATAAATGACTGAAAATGGGAATAATGAGTGAGGTGATCAAATTTGAAGATGACACAAAATTATTCAAAGTTGTTAAAACACAAGAAGATTGTGAAAAATTGCAAGAGGATATTGATAAATTGGAAGACTAGACATCAAAATGGCAGATGAAATTGAATGTGGGCAAATGCCAAGTTATGCACCTAGGAAAGAAGAACCCAAACTATGGTTACATGATGCAAGGTTCCACATTAGGAATCACAACCCAGGAAAAAGATTTAAGTGTCATCGTGGATAATACGTTGAAACCCTTCACCCAGTATGCAGCGGCAGCCAAGAAAGCAAATAGAATGCTAGGTATCATAAGGAAAGGAATGGAGAATTAAAACCAAGGATATTATAATGCCTCTGTATCGTTCCATAGTGCTTTGAATATCGTGTGCCATTCTGGTCATCATATCTTAAAATGGATATAGCAGAATTAGTAAAGGTACAGAGAAGAGTTGCCAAAATGGTAAAGGGGATTGAACGACACCCATATGAGTAAAGGCTTTAAAGGTTAGGGCTCTTCAATTTGGAAAAGAGATGGCTGAAGGGAGATATGATAGAGAACAGGTAAACATAGGTTGTTTACTCCATCAAAAAGTAGAAAGACTAGGGTACATGCTATGAAGCTTGTCAGACGGCTGCCTGGGTGAGAATCTTCACACTCTTGGCAAGTGCATATTTCTATATGATTTGCAAGGTATTGTGGGCAATGTAGTTCATTCACACCAGACACAGCTGCTGACAATAATTTAGTTGTGCTCTTGGGTAAAGCCAATAAGATATTTATTTATGGGGTTATTTCTCCCAACACAGATATGCTTGGTAGCACATAAATTAGGTTACTTGCTTTCAGTGTTAACTTGGAAAAACAAAGTTAAAATCAGGAAAACAACAAATGAAAAGCCACAAAGCAAGAAACAAACTGTTCTTTTCAGGTTAACTTCTGATTACTTCCCACATAGATACAGAAGTGATTCTCTCCTAGCTCACAAGCAATTAGGTAAGGCTTAATTGCTAGCAGTTATCCAGCTGAAACCCCTTAGCTGGCTTGCTTTGTGCTGTGTGTGGGTCAAATCCTGCTTCAGGAGCTTTTCTGAGTAGATTAAAGAACAAATTTTTATTTCTTTGTGATGGTTGCTGTACTTTATAACAGAAAGTTACCAACGGAGTTTGGATAGAGAACAGTCCATATAAACAGGATCCTAATCTGCTATTATTCCCCCTTGTTCAACAAGCATGGGTTCAATATCATGGATTGGCACAGATGAATCTCTCAATGGAACATTTTCAGGAGAATACTTGTTTCCCTGCTGTCTTTCAAGGTTATAGCTAGGGCATAGATCAGTGTTCATACCTGAGCTTCCATTGCTGCTAGAGTTCCTCTCTATATAGCCTGGCCAGTATGTAGTCCAGTTCTTATGTCCAGCCTTCCAATCCAGATCCCTGGACACTGGATCTCTCTTCACATATCTTCTGGCATAGGTCTTAGGGTCCCTTCCACGTGCAGCCGTCTCCCTCACAGGTAGCGTCTGGTGATTCCTAGCTCTGCAGCACCATTCCTCTGGCTTTCTCCAGTCCAATGGTGTATGCTGGCCCTTGAAATGCCTCCCAGTATACGTACTGCTTTGGACTCTTCTAGACCTCTCAAAGGCTTTTCTCCTCTTTCTTCCAGAGGGTCTCTTTCCCTCTCTGTCCGTCCGGTTTGGCTTCTGCTTCTGATGATCCTTCAGATGAAACTGATGATCCTTCTCTGGATATCCAAGGTGATCATGAAGATGGTCATCTGTAGAATAAACTCTACTCTTATTCTGCCTTGATGTGTGCTCCTCCCTAACACAGCGCAGCTGTGCTGAATCAGGCTCTGCCCTTTGAGATGAGTGTTCCATCCTAGCACAGCACAGCTGTGCTGAATCAAGCCCTGCCCTTTGCAATGAGTGCTTGGGGATTACCTCATAGCCCTTTTGATTGAACACACGTTTTCTCACTTCAGCTCCTCTCATGGCTGTGGGAAACCTGGTGCATTCTGGGACTGGTAGTCTTTTATGGCAAAATTCTGTTTTCTCATTTCTACCAGCACTGACAGGTTGCTTGTTCAGAGACACTTCACCTTTTCTATAGCCCCTTCCTGAGCTATGATAAGCTTCCTTATCACAAGCTACAATGCGTAATCAAACTCTGGAATTTGTTATTGGACAATGTAGTAAAAGCTATTAATGTAACTGGGTTTAAAAACAGTTTGGACAAGTTTCTGGAGGAAAGATCCATAAACCATTATTAAAGAGGACGTGGGAAATCCACGGCTTACCCCAGGGCAAGCATTGTGGAACCTTTGTACCTTTTTGGGAACCTGCCAGGTACTTGTGAGCTGGATTGGCCACTGTTGGAAACAGGATACTGGGCTTGATGGACCTTGGTCTGACCCATTATGGAATTTCGGATTTGTTTGTGTGGGGCTTTGGGACTTCTTGCTCTCTTTCTGCTCTCTGGGAAGAGGACAACTGGCAAGATTTGAACCCGGCATGGGCGCTGCCTTCGAAGTACTCTTGGCAAAGGTTGGAATCTTGAGATTTGGATCGACTGTCCTGTGATCAGTGATCAAAGTCCAGAGTACTGTCCTGATGCCTCGTGTAGTGATTCCAACCTGGAGAACAAGATGTTTTCTTCTGCATAAGATCACAATGAATGCGATATTAACTGCCTGTTTAGGAAGAATGAACTAGCAGCCGTTATTGCTCAAGTGTCATCCGCTCTGTTTACTGACCCTCTAGAGGCAGATCAAGGGCTAAAGATCAATCTCCTTCTGCAAGCGGTTCAGAAGTCTGTGATAGTCTTTCCATTTCCAGAAGTTATCAAAACTATGATCTGCTCAGAATGAGATTTGCCTGACTCCACAGTGAAGGGGCTGAAGGTTTTGCAGGAAGCTTTGTGCCCTGCCACAAGAGGACTCCACAGCATGGCTTAGCATGCAAAGAGTGGATGCACATGTTATAGCAGTCACAAAGCGGACCACAATCCCAGTGGAGGGTGGAATTGCACTGAAGGACCACATGGATGGTAAGGTGGACCCTCTCCTAAGGAATCTGTGTGCAGTTTCCGCTGTTATCCTTCAGTTGGCGGTGTGGGTGGGCTTGACAACTCAAGCTCTGTTCCAGTAGATTCAGTCTCTCCTGCTAGAGATTACTGCACCCCTTTTGGAGTCAGCAACAGCCTTTCTGTTGTATGCTATGTATGATCTTATCCGCTTGGCAGCTAAGGACATTGCTCGGTCGATGGTGGCGCGACACTGGGTATGGTTCTGCTTTTGGGTGGTGGATTTGCCCGCCAAGTCCCGGTTGACCCAGCTAGCCATTAAAGGGCAGCTCTTGTTTGGGGCTGGACTTGGTGAAGCTAGTTAAGCAGTTGGGTGAATTCAAACCTAATTGACTCCTGAAGATAGGCCAAAGGGGCCTGAGATGCATACAGCTGTGCCGTCCTCTGACATATGCCTGTTTTCCTTACTCTTACTACTCAGACTCCTGGGACCCCCGAGACGCCCCTAGGTAGTCCCCCAGAAAGCGTTCTTTCTCTTCATTTTCTGGTTTTCGTTCCTGACCTCAGTCCTTTATTGAAGCTTATAGGTCTTGGGAGTCTACCTCTTCTCCCATTCAGCAGTGACTGGTTTGGGGCCCATTCCGGGACATTCCCAGTAGGCAGCAGGCAGCGTCTTTTTTACCAGGAGTGGGTCTGGTCATCAACAGTCATTGGGTGTTAGACACCATTCAGCACAACTATGTTCTGCAGTGCATAGAGCCTATTCCAGATGCCTTCATTGTTTCCTCATGTAGTCCCATGGTCAAGAGAACCGCCATTCAAATCACTAAGGTTGTACCATTCTGTGGGCAGTGGTCCCAGTTCCCCTAGCCAAGCAGGGCAAGGGTCATTCCTATCTATTTTGTGGTACCAAAGAGAGACTTCTCCTTTCAGCCAATCCTCAATCTCAAAGGAATCAACACCCACCTGCACACCCTTCAGTTCTGTATAGAAACCCTGCAGTCAATAATCCAAATGGTATGCCACAGGGAGTTCCTTGCATCTCTGAATCTATCCAAGGCTTATTTCCACTTCCCTATCTGAGAGGATCAGCAGCACTTTCTCTGTTTTGACGTGCTTGGCTCTCATTTTCAGTTTACAGCTCTACCCCTTTGGACTCTCTACCACCCCAAGGATGTTCTCAAAAATTGTGGTGGTGGCTGCTGCACTGAGGCACCAGGAGATCTGTGTTCACACATATCTGGATGATTGGCTCATCCCAGGCCAGGTTGCAGTCTGAAACATCTCAGGTTTTGAGCCGGGTGGTGCAGTTCCTGGAGAATCTTGGCTGTAGGATCAGTCAAGGAAGGAACCACTTGGAGCTTTCCCATCACTGCAATACCTAGGAGTACCTTTCCCATTGCACTTTCAGCGTTTGTGCTGGTGGATCCTCTTCCACTGCTATCCCACTCTTGGTTAGTGTACCCCAAGGGTCTGTCTTGGGCCCATTCCTTTTCTCTCTCTATACCCAGTCTCTTGCTGCACTCATCCCCTTCCAAGGTTTTCAGTACCATCTTTATACTGATGACTCTCAGATTAGCTCTGTACACCTGAAATCTCTCCAGCAACCCAGGTTCGGATCTCTGTCTACGTATCTGACATTGCTGCCTGGATGTCTCACCGCTTTTGAAGTTGAACATGGCCAAAACCGAGCTACTTATTTTTCCCCCTAAACCCACCTCCTTTCTCAATCTCTGTGGATAACACTCTACTACTCCTTGTTTCATCAGTTTACAATCTTGGGGTTATCTTTAACTCCTCCCTCTCCTTCTCCACTCACATCCAACTGATAGCTAAAAACTGTCGCTTCTTTCTCTATAACATCAGCTAAATTTGGCCCTTCCTTTTTGAACACACTACTAAGATGCTTATCCACTCTTTAGTCACCTCCCATCTAGACTATTGCAACCTTCTCCTTGCTAGTCCCCCTCTGAATCATATCTCTCCCCTCCAATCTGTTCAAAACACTGCGCAGCTAATCTTCCACCAGACTCGATATGCTTATATAACCCCTCTTCTCAAGTCGCTTCTTTGGCTCCCTGTCCGCTTTCATATCCAGTTCAAACTTCTCCTGCTGACCTATAAGTGCACTCATTCTGCTGCTCCTCACTACCTTTCCTGTCTTACCGCTCCCTACACCCCTCCTCGGGATCTCCGCTCTTCTGGCAGATCGTTTCTATCTGTGCCCTTCACCTCTTTTGCCAACTCCAGACTTTGACCCTTTCATCTTGCTGCTCCTTATGCCTGGAACAAACTACATGAGTCTGTTCGTCAGGCTTCATTTCCTGCCCTTTTCAAATCCAGGCTGAAAACTCACCTCTTCGTGGCCGCTTTTGGAGCCTGATGGCATAGTCTCCTATGGGCCCGATTCAGCAAGGCGACTTGCGGTGTTGCACGTCCTGGTGGGGCGTGCAGTCCCGCAAGCCATCCTGCCTGTATTCCCCCACAGACTCTTCCGGAATGGCCAGAGCAGCAGTATGGGGAGAGCCAGCAGGGGGTGGGAGGGGGAGGGGTGAGGACAGAGCAAGGGCGGACTGAGGCGGCAGGACATACAGGGCCGATTCAGGTCATGGCCCTGTACGTCCTGTGGGTTGGGGCAGATGTGCTGCTTATTCCACCTCGGAGGTACTGCAGCGATTGGGGCCAGAACCCTTCCCACCCCCCAAGGTGAGGACAAGTGGCAGGTAGTTCCCCGCCGCCCGATCCGGGCCCCAGCCACCCAGCCTAGGTTCGGGCGGGGTGGGGGGGGTAACAGGGGGTCAGCGCTGCGGGAGTCGAAGGGCATGTGGGGAGTATGTCCCTGTGTATATGCAGGGGCACCCCGGGCCGTCTCAGGGTCCAATTCTGTACCTGTGGGAATGTCTAGCTCCCATGGTGCAGAATTGGGTCCTAACTGACTCGTCCTGCTCGTGGGCATCCAGACGGCCCAGATGTGCCCCTAATGGAATCTGGCTCTATGTGTTTCCTTACCATTCTCTTAGTTATACCCTTTTTCTCAGCTGTTGTGTTGTCTGTCTTGACTAGAATGTAATCTCTAATGAGCAGGGATCGTCTTTTACACATGTCTGTACAGCACTGCATACACCTTGTAGCGCTATACAAATGATCAGTAGTAATAGTAGTAGCAGTATGTTTCGACACTCATTTAAGTAGATTCTTCCTGCTTAAGGAGAGAATGAAAATGTTGTTGGCCCAGCTGGCAACCTTCCATTCTCAGGAGCTCCCAGAGTTTGGGATTACCTACAGCTGCTCGTCTTGATGGTGGCACGATCAAAATGGTGCCTTGGGCACAACCTAATACAAGGCTGCTTCAGAGGTTCCTGTTATTTCAGTGGTTGTGAAGCTTTCAGGATTTCAATATCAGGCTGCCCCTCCAACCAGAGGTGGTGTCCAGCCTTGAGTGGTGGCAGCAGCCATAGCATCTGAGGAAGGCTGTGCCACTAGTTGATCACTTGTGGCTTCTCCTATCAATGGATACCAGTCTATTTGGCCGGGGAGCTCATTGCAGGAACCGGACTGCCCAGAGCCGTTGGAGTAGTTGGGAGTTGGCATGGCCCATCAACAGTCTCGAGGCAGTGGCTATTCTTCTGATTCTTTTGCACTTCCAGACCCTAGTCAAGGGCAGAACAGTCCGTGTATACTCAAACAGTGTCATGGCAGTGGTATATATGTCAGTTGGCAAGGGGACATAAACAATGCCAGAATGACTCTGGAGATGATCATCCTGTTCTCCTGGGAGGAAAGAAACCTGCTAACGCTATCGGCACAACACATCGCCAGAGTCAACAGCATAGAAGTGGAATTTCTCAGTCACCACTCTATTGATCCTGGGAAGTGGGAACTGAATCAGACAGTCTTTCAGCAAATTCTGTACCACTGAGGTCGTCCCCAGTTTGATCTGATGGTGACCTGCTCCAATGCCAAAGCACGCAGGTTCTTCACCACAGAGAGGCAGGCTCTGAGGTTGTCAGCACTCTAGTTTAAGTCTAGTCAAAGCACTGTTTGCTGTGTTTCCTCCATGGCCACTTGTAAGATGTATGCTTTGTCGCATAGAGCGACATCTGGGCTGGATTGTCCTGGTGGTGTCGGTTTGGTGCCTGCAGGAACCTCCTCTGCGGCTACCCACAGCAAGGAGGCTGTTATGGCAAGAACCAGTCCTTCTGAACTATCCAGCCCCTTCTCGCTTACTGCTTTGCTCTTGAGAGGCATCGCTTAGTGGTGGCTGCCATGCTCCATGAGGCGAGGATTTAGCAGCCTGGCTTACATTGTGAGACCATGCCGGTCCTAGGCGGTTGCCTAGACCCGGGATAGCCTGGAGTTGTGGTAAATAAAGGACACTGTAGTCGTGATCCAAATGAAATTAAAGTTGGGTTTTATTCCCCTTCCCTTGAGGATGTCGTAGAATAAGGGACAACATAAAGAACGGTTGTTTTCACCAGGGTAAAGGATGTTTAACCAATAATAATCATGCTTCTTTCCAGCAATAAAGTCCAACACTTTTCAGTGTGCAAAATACAGTTTCTTTCTTGCTCTTTCCGTTTAACAAAGACTCTCTATATCATCAGTCACGCATACAGCACATTTCATGGGTTCAAGGATATTTTCTGAGCTATTGCTCTCCCATTGCATAGGGCTAAGACCTGTCCCTGTATAAGGATACTGAGCCCCTATGAAGCTGCTCTCTGTGTCTTGCTCTGGGGAAACCTCAGTTGCCGCCAGTGGGAGCTGCTTTTGTATGTCCCGGATATCAGGAGCTGTGCTGGGGATTTCTTCCCACGGCTTGGGCAAATAAGAGTTCCCTTGCTGGTTATAAGCCTGGCTTCTATCCCGGAGACTCCCTTTTCTCCCCTTAGTAAAAACAGGGTACTTATCTTTTCTTTTGGAGAAGATGAGCTCAAACCCCTCTGCTTCCAGCCAAGGTTTTCTTTCTGCCCTGCAGTCTGCTCTTCTGTGGGAACCCTGGTTACGATGTCTGGCTGAGGGAAACTCACTTCCTGCTTCCCATGTGCTTCTTTGGTCGTGACCTCTGCCTTCTGTTAACTGGACAGTTTGCCTTGGTGTGAGGACCACTCTGGCTGGGAAGACCTTGCTGCAGTTTTGCTTATCCCACCTGGGTTTGCCAGCCTGCCTTTCTCCAGCCCTGGTTCTCCAAGGTAACGTGTCTTCCTGCAATTGCTTGGGATTTCTACTCTCACCTTCTCTCCAAGCCTGCCTGAAACAGCAGTCAGAGTTCCTTTGGTCTCTGCTTTCCTCCTGGCATTCAAGCTCCGGCTCCCGCCCTAATCCAGGCTCCAGCTTCCACTGCCAATGCTCATTCTGCTGCTTCCAATTCTCTTTCTCCTTTCCAATCTGCTTCCCACTCCAACTCTGTCTCTGTGAGATTTCCCACCTGCTTTTATCTCTCAGCTCCTCTAACGTGGAACGTGAGTCTGAGTCCAGGTGAGCCTGATTGGCACTCTCAATTCTTACTGCGTCACTACAACCCTGTGGAAAGTTTGTTTTCCTTTTCCCTGCCTCTCTGCAGTGTGAATGCTGCAACTGCCCCTGAGGCTGCAAGGTAAGCTCTTCTTCCTTTTCATTTCTTAATATTTCAGGGTCTGTGTTTTCTAACTCCTGACAGGTAAGCCCTTCCTCCACATTGTCCTTTAATGTTTCAGGCTTAGTGCTGTCTAGCTCCTGACAAGTAAGCTCTTCCTTTGCATTGTTCTTTAATGTTTCAGGCCTAGTGCTGTCTAGCTCCTGACAAGTAAGCTCTTCCTCTGCACTACCCTTTAATATTCCAGGTTTTTTGCTGTCTACCTCATGACAACATGTATGTCTGGTGTCTTTTTGAGCATTATTGCTGCGAACTGTAGGCTAGACCTGATACAGTAGACTTGCCATCCTTGCTTGCTTCTCTTCAAGATGGTCTGGACAAGTGTCTTTCCCTTAGTTCTCTGAAGGTTCAGGTTGCAGCTTTATTCTGCTTCATAGGGCCAGTGATGGGGGTGGTCCATTGCCTTGCACCCAGATGGATCTCATTTTCTTCAGGAAGTGTGGCCCATTCGCCCCCTGCTGTGTTCGATCGTTCCCTCATGGGATCTTTGTTCAAGCACTTAAAGATCTGACTCTTAAAACAGTCTTCATAGGGATCCTTATGTGACATTCTCTGTATCTGGCCCATTCCGTCTGTCCTTGCCCAAGGTGGTAGCCTCCTTCCATGTAAATCAAGTGTTTACCTGCCCTCCTTTTTCTAGGAGCAATGCCAAGGGAAGAACAAGAACCTTCACCTGGTGGATGTTCGAAGAGTGCATCTCTGGTACTTGAAAGAAAATAATGCCTTTCTTTGTGCTGTTTGTGGGACTGTGTAAAGGTGATATGACCCCCAAAACCTTTCTGTGGTGCTGGATCATGGAGGTTATTGTCTCCGTGTATCTGTGGTGGAACCAGCCAGTTCTAGAGGATTTGTGTGCACACTGCACTCGGGCGCAAGCATCCTCATGGGCAGAGCGGTGCTCAGTCCCCTCTCCCTCAGACTTTTGTCAGGCGGCAAAGGTGGGCATTACTTTCCACTTTTGTCAAGCATTACTGCTTGAATGGCTCAGATGTCCTAAAAGCTGCCATGTTTTCTTCCTGCCCATTGAAGGCATAGCTTTGTTTCCGGCACTCGACCGATTTCTTGCTGAGGTCTGGGAAAAAAAGCAACTTTATGACCCTGGATCTGCAATGAGATACTCTGTCTGGCTGCTTGAAGGATCTGTAGCACTTGAGGATATCGGAGGACTTTCATAAAAATTGGCCTTGGATATCTAGTAGTATTTGTTTTATTTGAAGTGACCCAGTGGGCACATTCCAGTTCAAAAGATTTTAGGAATGTTATTTATAGCAGTTCCAGTATCATCTTTTTGAGATATCTGACCGGGTCGGATCCTTCTGCCCCCTTTGGTACTCCTATTATTCGGATATTACTTCTTGCCAGATTGTTTTGGTCTTCCATTTGGTTCTCCAATGCAGTAATACGCTTAGTAAGTGGCCCCATCTGTGCAAGCAAGTTGTCATGTCTTTGCACTTGTGCTTCTACTGAGTTCAAACCTGTAGTAATGTCCGACAGCTTGTCTAACTTCCTTTAAATCTCCTTGCATTTGCCCCAGGGTCATCGCATTGGTAGCTATTAATTCTTTCACTTGCTTCAGCTCTGCAAGCATCTCATGCAGGCCTTCAGCCGCTTCTTTCTCTGGTGCCATTTTTTGTGGGGATCCCGATTCCTGTTTAGACCTTTATGCGGCAGTACCGGTTGTTTGCTGGAATTCAAAACGAGTCGGTTTCAGCACTGACATCATCTTCTTGTATTGCAGTTAATTATCACCCACTAAAGCTAGCAGTGAAGAGAGATAGGTTCAAGATTCACCACTGACAACAGGAGCTAATCCTCTAGACTGCCATTCTGCTCAGCGGTTGGCTCCGCCTCAGGAGGTGTTGCTTTGGTACATCTCACTTGTTCTGCTAGACCAGTCCAGACAATATGGAAAGTGACATTTTTCTTACCAGATAATGTTCTTTCCTTGAGTCCTGCTAGACCAGTCCAGGATCCACCTCTGGAAACCTTTCTGGTCTGCTGTACTTTCAGAAGTTGACCCTGCAGGCTGGAGCTGGCAGGAAACTGCCTCTTGGACCCACACCATGCCGCTGATAATAACATCTGTTGAAGTTGATCCTGTACATAGTTATGCTTCCTGTTCTATTGAACCTTGTTATGCTTACTGAGGTTCTATAAGGTTAGAGATTATTGACCATATGCTTGCGTATGATTACTGATTTGTGCCCCTAGAAGCTCAGGCTGTTAATGGCATGATGATGTCATAAGCAGCCTCTAGAGGTTTCTCTGTATCCACATCTGCTGGTAGGGGAATACGATCCACTTGTTTGGACTGGTCCACTTGTTAGGACTCAAGGCAAGGGCATTATCTAATAAGTAAAATGTTGCCTTTTGCGAGTTGGTTCAGGTGGGGAGGTCAATAGGGCATTTTTGCTTGGTGAGTTAAGGGATGGAGGGGCAAGGGAGGCCAGTTTGGCAGACCGTGGGGGTTTTTTTTGTTTGTTTTGTGTGTTTTTTCTTAATACTACCCTTCCTGTCAGTGCTTGAGCCATTTTACTCACGATGTAGATAATGGTTACACATTGCTTTGGCAGTGTGTGCTGTTTTACTGACAGCACACACTTTTTTTTAGTGCTACTCTAATTTGCATGGAACAAGGGGAAAAAGTGCCTCCCCACTGCAGAAGCAAGACAATCTATAGTAGGGAGCATGGTGCCATTAACCAACAGCTGAAAGATAGATGATAAAACAATAAATAAATAATATATAAAAGACAATATATTTTATTTGTTTATTTAACCAGTTTTCTATACCGCCTTATCCTTCAATTAAGGCGGTTTACATTATAACTTCACTATGTACAATGAACATTGTGCAGTTGAGGAGGGGGGATGGGTATACAGGACAGGATAACAAATTAACGTATGTACAATGCAACATATAAGACATAACATATGTACAACTTAGGTCTGTGGCATTGGGGAGTCATCATTAGTTCATGGCCTGGAGTTGTCGGTGTGGGGGAGAGGGGTTGGAACCTTTCCCTGGATGGGAGGTTAAGTGATGTGTCCCAAATGATTTGTGTATAGGAACGTTTTCAGTTTCTTCTGGAAGTCTTTGATGTCTATCATGGCTCGCATGTTGTCCGGTAGGGAGTTCCATAGCAATGGGGCATATAGTGAAAGCGCTCTTCTGGATGTAGATTGTTTGGATTTTTGGTATTCTTGGGATGTGATGATCATATTCTTATTGATGTTTCTCCTGGATCGAGTGCTTGAGTCTCGTAAGATTAGATCTTGTAAGATGTCAGCTAAGGAGTGATGGATGATTTTAAAGATGTTTATATTTGGAGCCAATGTAATTGGTTAAGTATGGAGGTGATGTGCTCTTGTCTGGATGTTCCGATGATAATTCGTGCTGCTGTGTTTTGCGCTATTTGGGGTGTCATGATGGCTTGTTTTGAGAGTCCGTGGTAAAGTGAATTGCAGTAAAGTATAGGAGTGATTACTGCCTGGCATATTGATTGAAAGTGTTCCTGGCTTAGCTTAGGATCGGTTTTAGTCTCCTGATAACGTTCATTTTATAGTAGGCGTTTGCAGTGGTTTTATTTATGTGGGATTGCATGGTGAGGTGTTGGTCCAAACTGATCCCTAGGTATCGGACCTCATTTTTTACTGCTATGGACCTTTGTAGTATGTTGATTGATTGTATTGGGCTGAATGAGGCTTGTCTTGTGATGAAGAGTGCCTCTGTCTTCATGTAGTTTACAGGTAAGTTGATGTTGCTGAGCCAGGTGATCATATCCACACATGCGGATTTTGCTGAGATGTCAGGCTTGTGTATCTCGATTGGGGCATATACCATGATATCATCGGCATATAGCCAGTACTGAATTTTGTGGTTTTTGATGATTTCACAGATGGGCTGTATGTAGATGTTAAATAGAAGTGATGAGATTGATGATCCTTGAGGTACACTTTGTTGTATGGGGAAAGGTGTGGATCTGTTCATTCCACATTTCAGTTTACCCCCTTGTAGCTTCATGTTATGCCTTGAAGCTGTAAAACTAGAGAGCATAACATGAAGCTGCAAGGGGGTAAACTGAAAGGCAATGTCAGGAAATACTTTTTTCACTGAAAGGGTGGTAGTTGCTTGGAATGCCCTCCCGATGGAAGTGGCGGGGACAAACACAGTGACAGAATTCAAAATGGAATGGGACAAACACAGTGGATCCCTTTATAGCAACAGGATAAAATCAAAATAAGCATAACTATATCTTATATCTGAACAAATAGGGGTGATCTACGCGGAGCGGTGGGTACACCCCTAAACAAAGGCATGGGGAGGGGTGACCTGCACGGAGCGGCAAGTGCACCTACTCTTGCTGCCTTGCTGGGCAGACTAATGGACCATGCTGGTCTTTATCTGCCATCATATACTATGTTACTGTATTTTATCTGTTGTTGCCGGTGCCCGATTGGAATTGGGATGCACAGAAGGAGACCCGATTCTGATCCCATGGGGGCTAGATGTGCCCTGCGGGATCAGAATCTGGTCTGGACCTGTACGGGACCTAATTCAGATCAGCCTGCAGCTGAATGGAGCCGAGGTGCCATAGCATCCCGTTGTCATGGTACTGGAACCGCAATCCCCGGCTGCTGACCACAATCTTCGTTCTCCACAGCCAGACCCCCGATCTGGCCTTCCATGGCCAGGGTCAGGCTGCGGAGAATCCCCTGCAACCCCTCACCTCTCTGCCGCTGCCCGGACCTGCCGTCCTCCGACATCCAAGGGGACTTGTTCCATCTCCAAGGTGGAATAAGTCCCCTTCTAGATCCAAGGCCCCGGATGTACAGAGCCGACTTCAGAATCGGCCCTGTACGTCTAGGGCCTTGGACCGCCCACTGTTCACCCTCACTCCACCTCTGCAACACCCCGTCCCTCCCCGATCTAAGCTTCCCCGTACAAACTCCTTGTTCGCATGGGGAGGTTTTTGCTGAAGATGGAAGGAGGGCAAATAGCAGGGATGGACATCCCAATGGGACGTCCATCCCCACTAGGCGTCCATCTCTGCTATTTGCAATTCAGAATAGACCCCATAGCCACCTATGTGTCTTTATAAAATACTAACACAAATCCTGCAGAAATAGCAACTAGATTGAAACCACAGACATTTACATAGAAACAGAGCAATATGATGGCAGAAAAAGATCATATGGCTTATTCATTCTGCTGTTCCATACCAACTATTGTGCTATAGTCCCTTTTTTGCCCTTATATCTTCTGTGTTGTTCCCATGCCTTCTTGAATTCAGATACTATTCTGGTCTCCACTATCTCCACTGGGAGACTATTCCACGCATCTACCATGCTCTCTGTAAAGAAATATTTCCACATATTACTGCTGAGTCTGTTCCCTTTCACCTTCATCCTATGCCCCCACCCCTGTTGCAGAGCTTTCTTTCAATTGAAAGAGGCTCCCATCCTGTACATTTATGCCACGGAGGTATTTGAACATCTGTATCATATCGCCTCTCTCCTGCCTTTCTTCCAAAGTCTACATATTGAAATCTTTAAGTCTGTCTCCATATCCCTTATGACTAAGTCCACTGACCATTTTGGAGAGTTGTGCTGTACATTATCTCCTTCCCTGAATATGCCTAAAGTGGCATGCTAATATGCGCCTTACTGCAGTTTGTGCACTTCTAAACATGATGTAATTTTATAAAAGCTGTTTTATGTACTGAAGAGTTTATAAAATTACATCCATAAAGTTTGTGCCGTTGCATAAATCAGATATGAATGGTTTCTTTTGGGGCAATTTTTCCAAATGGATTAATTTTACATATGCCATGACAGTTATGAACCTCGCTTTTAAGACCCAGGGTATGTGGAATATGTTCTTTGTAGATGCTTAATACATTTTTTCTCTTTCCTGGTTTGCAGAAACTAACATTTCAGAAGGCCTGTGAGCAGCATGTGCAGACAGCACGGCTGCCCATTCAGGAGTATATGGTTAAGGATGGTAATGTGAAGAACTTTTATTCTGAGATCCTGGCCATCAATCAAGGTAAGGGTTGGACTCCACAGACTGATAGGCAGGGACTCCCTGAGTAAGTCAATCAGGGCACAAAATTCCTTATTCTCAGTTAATCACTCATGATAGGGAGTCAACGGTCGGCAAGTAATGTGTTGTGGTGGCACTGGCTGGCCTTGGGGAACTGGGCATAAGGCTGATGGGCTGCAGGAGGCAGAAAGACTAATAGCTCAAAACAACCTGCTGTCTGCCTCATGGTTCACAGATGCCAGGGGTGTGCTATGTACAACATGAGGGGGAAGTGGGCTGGAGATAAAGAGCAAGGAAGGAAAAGGTGGGTGGGGGAGGGTGCAAAAAAAGAAAAGAGCTAGGAGCCAGGGCCCTACAGTGCACTACAATGAGGAGCCTGAAGGGAAAGTAGGAGGAAATGGAAAGATGTAAGTGATAAGGAGAGAGATGAGTGGCCTAGTGGTTGGAGGGCCAGGGGTTTGATTCCCGCTTAGGGACAGCAATCTCAGGCCGGAGGAACTGGAATTTCTAGTCCTTGTGGCCTTGGGCAAGCCACTTAACTCTCCATTGTCTCAAGTACCCATGTAAATTGTGAGCCCTTCAGGGACGAGGGAATGTATCCAGTACCTGCTTGTAGTGTGTGTAAACCACTCTGATGCCCTTCAGCCTGGGCTGTATATCAAGAAATTGCATAAAGATAAGGAGGGACTGGAAAAATTAGGAAGGATAGATTTTTGAGATACATGATAGTGACAGCAACTCTGGTTTTTTTACCTGTCCTGCAAGTAGAAACCACCCACAATTACAGTTAACATTTCTTACTGAATGTTGTCATGTTTCTTTTTCTGACAGTGTTTGATGTCTTAGCTACCTACTACAAAACCGGAAGCTGGCTTGAGGCTTTGAAAGCTGGTGTTCCTTCTGGAAAAGGCTTCATTCTTCCAGGGCAACAATCCATTGACTGAAAATAACTTCTCAAAATGTAAACTGCGGACAAATGAAGGACAAATTTCAGATGTCTTTACTACCGATTCTTGTTCATGAATAATCACCAATCAGTGTATTGACTGAGCATGAGCTTCTATTCATAGAACAAAGCCTTCTGTAAACCTTTTCTGCAGAGAAATCCTAACCATTTAAGATGCATATTGGGAGATGATACCTTTAAAAATATTTCCAAAATGAGGAAAACGAATGTTGTAGTTTCTCACCAAAATTTCAACTGGGTATCGGTTCATTGATTTTAATCATATTAAGAAATAGAAGTAAATATTAATTTAAGTGTTATAAATCTGAAATATGTCTTGGGGAAAGGAAGTTTGCTCCCTTGAATGTAATTGTATCTTAATGCTTTTTAAGTGTACTGTTTTTATAGTATGAGCTGACTTGATGACCTTGAAGAATATCTGGAATTGTCTCGGGTCTGGGTTTGGGTCACCACTCATATAGATAGTTTACAATATGTGTTCACTTGATATTTAGTGGTTTCTTTTATAGTACAAATTTTGTGATGATAGATGCCACTCATAAAAACATCATTGAAATCCTAATGAGTCCTTTCTATGAAAAAGTGCTTTTTTTTGCGGTCCAAGCATCCATTAATAAAGATTTGAAAACAGAAAGTATTTTTGTCCATTAGCTGATTTTAGTGTGCTGGAATGCCAGAGCACTGTTTTTTAGCAGCTAAGCACTTATGTCAATTCATGAGCATTTACTATATGATGTGCTTATTATTAATAAAGGTGACATTCTACTTACCAGATAATGTCCTTTCCTTGAGTCCCACTAGACCAGTCCAGACAAGTAGATTGTGTTCCCCTACCAGCAGATGTGGAGATACAGAAAGCTTCCAGAGGCTTATGACATCATCAGGCCATTATCAGTCTGTGCCCCTAGGGGCATAAATCAATCTTTGTACCCAAGCATATGGTCAGGAAGTTCTAATCTCACCCAACCTCAGTGAAGATAACAAGGATGAACAGAGCAGGAAACAACCTATGTACAGGATCAGCTTCAATAGAAGGCTTGTCAGAAGGTTATGAGCCCACTGAGTCAACCAAGATTACAGCAGACCAGAAAAGGTTCCAGGGACAGGACCTGGACTGGTGTTGCAGGAACCAAAGAAAGGACAATGTACTGCTAGACCAGTCCAGATAAATGGGAAGAACCAAAGCTACGCCTCCACTGGGCAGGAAGAGGACACAGCAGTTTTTAAGACTTCTGAGCCATAAGAACATAAGACATGCCATACTGGGTCAGACCGAGGTCCATCAAGCCCAGTATCCTGTTTCCAATAGTGGCCAATCTAGGTCATACGTACCTAGCAATATCCCCAAAAGAAACAGGTTCCACAATGCTTGTACTGGGTCAAGCATTGATATCCTGGGTCCCTTTTTAATAGTGGTTTATGGACCTTTCCTCCAGGAACTTGTCCAAACCTTTTTTAAACCCAGCTATACTAACAGCCCTTACTACATCCTCTGGTAACAGATTCCAGAGTTTGATTACACGTTGAGTGAAAAAATATTTTCTCTTATTTGTCTTAAATAGTTTACCCTGTAGCTTCATTACATGTCCCCTAGTCTTTCTATATTCTGATAGCGTAAACAATTGATCCACGTTTATCCGTTCCACTCCATTCATTAATTTATAGACCTCTATCATATCTCCCCTCAGCCATCTCTTTTCCAGGTTAAAGAGCCCTAACCTTTTTAGCCTCTCTTCATAGGAGTAGCCTTCCATCCCCTTCACCAATTTGGTGGCTCTTCTCTGTACTTTTTCTAATAACGCTATGTCCTTTTTAAGATACGGTGACCAGAATTGCACACAATATTCAAGGTGCGGTCGTACCATGGAGGATACAGAGGCATTATAATATCCTTTGTTTTATTCTCCATCCCTTTCCTTATGATACCTAGCATTCTATTTGCTTTCTTGGCCGCCGCTGCACACTGGGCGGAGGGTTTTAACATGTTATCCACGATGACTCCTAAATCTTTTTCCTGGGTGGTGGTTTCTAATGTGGAGCCTTGCATCGTGTAACTACAGTGTGGGTTGTTCTTTCCTAGGTATCTTTGCACTTGTCCACATTAAATTTCATCTGCCATTTGGATGCCCAGTCTTCCAATTTATCCAGATCCTCCTGCAGTTTTCCACAATCCTCTTGGGTTTTAACAACTTTAAACAGTTTTGTGTCATCTGCAAATTTGATAACCTCACTAGTTATTCCCTTTTCCAGGTCATTTATGAATATGTCAAAAAGTAGCGGACCCAGTACAGATCCCTGGGGTACTCCACTATTCACCTTTTTCCATTGGGAATATTGGCCATTTAGCTCTACCCTCTGCTTTCTATCTTTTAACCAGTTCCCGATCCACAATAGTACACTGCCTCCTATCCCATGACTTTTTAGCTTCGCCAAAAGTCTCTGATGGGGGACCTTGTCAAAAGCTTTCTGAAAGTCCAGATACACTATATCAACCGACTCACCTTTGTCTACCTGTTTATGCACACCTTCAAAAAAACATATCAGATTAGTAAGACAAGATCTTCCTTGTCTAAAGCCATGTTGGCTGTCTCCCATTAGGCCATGACTATCTACATGCTGTGTAATTTTGTTCTTTATGATGGTTTCTACTATTTTCCTGGTACTGACGTCAGGCTCACCGGTCTGTAATTTCCCGGGTCACCCCTGGAACCCTTTTTAAAAATTGGTGTTACGTTGGCGACCCTCCAATCTTCAGGTATTACAGATGATTTTAATGAAAGTTCACAGATTACTAATAGCAGGTCTGCAATCTCATATTTCAGTTCTTTCAACACTCTGGGATGTATACCATCCGGTCCAGGTGATTTGCTACTATTCAGTTTATCAAATAGTTGTAATATATCTTCCCGGTGTAGCGATATTTCTCTCAATTCCTCTGCAGTATCACCTTTAAATACCACTTCAGTCTTGGGTAACATCCCTACATCTTCCTCAGTAAAGACCGAAGCAAAGAATTCATTCAGTCTCTCTGCTATAGCCTTGTCTCCTCTTACTGCCCCTTTTACCCCTCTATCATCTAATGGTCCAATTGACTCTCTCACAGGCCTTTTGTTACGAATGTACTTGAAAAAGTATTTTGTGTTTTTGCTTCCGTAGCAAGTTTCTTCTCAAATTCCCGCTTTGCCTGCCTTATCAATGCTTTGCATTTAACTTGCCAGTGCTTGTGCTGTTTCCAGTTTTCATCATTTGGCTCTTTTTTCCATTTCCATTTCCTGAAGGTTGCTTTTTTGGCAGCAACAGCCTCTCTGACCTCACCTTTAAACCATGCTGGCAGTTTTTTGGACTTTCTTCCACTTTTCTTAATGCGTGAAATTCAGCTGGTCTGGGCTTCGAGGATAGTATTTTTAAATAACACCCAAGCTTGCTGCAAGTCTTTAACCTTTGGAACCGCTCCTTTTAGTTTTTTCCTAACTATATTCCTCATTCTATCATAGTCTCCCTTTCGAAAGTTAAAAGGTAGTACTGTGGATTCCTTTACTATCTGTCCTCCACTAATTAAATCAAACATGATCATACTATGATCACTATTGCCAAGTGGTCCCAACACCCTTATTTCTTGCACCAGATCTGGCGTTCCACTAAGGACTAGGTCCAGTATGGCTTCCCCTCTGGTCGGTTCATGAACCAGCTGCTCCAAGAAGCAGTCATTTATTTCATCTAGAAACTTTATCTCTTTAGCTTGTCCTGCTGTGACACTGACCCAGTCGATACCGGGGTAATTGAAATCACCCATTATTACTACTCTGTTGTGACTTTTGTTAGCTTCCTTGATTTCTTTGAGCATTTCATCATCCATTTGTTCATTCTGGCCAGGCGGTCGATAGTATACTCCCACTGCCATCACCTTCCCCTTCATAAATGGAATTTCAATTCATAGAGATTCTACAGCAAATTTTGTTCCCTGCAAAACTTTAATCCTTTCTGACTCAATGCCCTCTCTAACATAGAGCGCAACCCCTCCACCAATTTGATCAGCTCTATCATTACGATATAGTTTGTATCCAGGTATCACTGTGTCCCACTGGTTATCCTCCTTCCACCATGTCTCTGAGAGTGCAATCATATCTAACCTCTCATTTAGTGCTATATATTCTAACTCTCCCATCTTATTGTTTAGACTTCTAGCATTGGCATACAAGCATTTTAGAGACTGTATTTTATTAATATTAATCTGGCTATTGGTAGGCATGGGTAATTTGGAATCTTTATGCTCTGTCTGCTCCTTACTCAAGGGCATTTGGGCTACTATACTCCCTTTTGGAACCTCACTGCTTTTGGTAGTATCCTTCAAGGATACCTTCGTCCGAACCATGCGCTCCTGGGTGACTGTCAGCTTTCCCCTATTTTCTAGTTTAAAAGCTTCTCTATCTCTTTTTTAAAGGTTAATGCCAGCAGTCTGGTCCCATCCTGATTAAGGTGAAGCCCATCCCTTCGGAAGAGCCCCCCCCTTTCCCCAGAATGTTCCCCAGTTCCTAACAAATCCAAAACCCTCATCCTTGCACCATTGTCTCATCCACGCATTGAGACTCCGGAGCTCTGCCTGTCTTTTGGGTCCTGCACGTGGAACAGGAAGCATTTCGGAGAACGCTATCCTGGAAGTTCTGGATTTCAACTTCCTACCTAAAAGCTTAAATTTAGCCTCCAGAACTTCCCTACCACATTTTCCTATGTCATTGGTACCAACATGTACCAAGACAGCAGACTCCTCCCCAGCACTATCTATGATCCTATCTAGGCGGTGCGTGAGGTCCGCTACCTTCGCACCAGGCAGACATGTTACCAGGCGATCCTCACGTCCACCAGCCACCCAGCTATCTACATTCCTAATGATTGAATCACCAACTATAACAGCTGTCCTGACCCTCCCCTCATGGGGACATGGCCCTGGAGAAACGTCCTCGGTGCGAGAGGGTTTTACATCACCTGGAGGACAGGTCCTAGTTACAGGATCATTTCCTGCCACACCAGGGTGATGCTCTCCTGTCACGTGACCTCTCTCCTCCATGGCAACAGGGATGCTGCCAGACTGGAGGTGGGACTTCAGGACTATATCCCTGTAGGTCTCGTCCATGTACTTCTCTGTCTTTCTTATGTCTTCCAGGTCTGCTACTCTAGCCTCTAGAGAACGGACTCGTTCCCTGAGAGCAAAGAGCTCCTTGCACTTAGTGCAGACGTAAGACCTCTCACCAACTGGGAGAAAATCAGACATGTGACACTCAATGCAAAAGACCGGAGAACCCCCATCTCGTTGCTGGACTTCTGTCTGCATCTTAGTTTAAAGCTTGTGTTTAGGTCTTTTAAATTCTGTATATAATAAGGATTGGTGTAGATGCCTATACTAATAAAAGTGTATCTAATACCCCTAATACACCTTGTGTACCTGAAGCTTAATTAATTAATCTCAGGTCCTCCGTGTATGACTGATTTGGATAAAGAGCTGCACCTGAGAGCAGCCTCTTTCCTCTAAGATGTGCAAGTACCTATAAAACTACAATTACCCCAGGGGTGGGTGGGTGCTGGGGAGGGAGGGAGGGAAATAAGTCCTATTGAAGAGGGCAGTTACAGGGTACCCTGTCCTGAACCCTCAGCAGGGGGGAGGGGGGTACCACACAAAGCCCAGTTAGTTGAGAGAGGCAAGGTAAGTTACAGCTGAGAAGGCTGAACTAGCACACCACTAAGACAAACAATAAATAATTAAATAAACAGACAAACAATAAATAATTAAACAGCTAGAACTCACAGCAAGGTGTCACAGGAGGCAAATATCCACTTCTCTAGCAGAGCACTGTAAAAGCACTGCTCTTCTCTGATCAGAGAAAAGCAAACACCTGAGCGTGGACATTCAAGCGGTAGTGCTTGACAAAAGTGGAAAGTAATGCCTACATTGCCACCTGACAGATGTCTGAGGGGGTGACCAAGCTATGCTTTGTCAATGAAGATGCTTGCATCCGAGTAGAATAGGCTTGTAAATGGGCATGCGGCCAGTTCTGCAACATATACGTTGAATCAATGACCTCTGTGATCCAGCACCCCTGAATATCTTGGCAGCTGCATCACCTTTATATGATCCAGCAAACAGCAGAAATAGGTGGTCTGACTTGCGAAAGGAATTAGTAAACTTCAGAATACAGAGAAGCACTCTCTGGACTTCTACAACTATTTGATAAACTGAATAGCAAATCACCTGGACCAGATGGTATACATCCAAGGGTGTTGAAAGAACTGAAATATGAGATTGCAGACCTGCTATTAGTAATCTGTGAACTATCATTAAAATCATCTGTAATACCTGAAGAATGGAGGATCGCCAATGTAACGCCAATTTTTAAAAAGGGTTCCAGGGGTGATCCGGGAAACTACAGTACCAAGAAAAATGGTAGAAACCATCATAAAGAACAAAATTACTCAACATATAGGTAGTCGTGGCTTAATGGGAGACAACCAACATGGCTTTAGACAAGGAAGATCTTGTCTTACTAATCTGTTATGTTTTTTTGAAGGTGTGAATAAACATGTAGACAAAGATGAGTCAGTTGATATAGTGTATCTGAACTTTCAGAAAGCCTTTGACAAGCTCCCTCATCAGAGACTTTTAGCAAAACTAAAAAATCATCGGATAGGAGGTAGTGTACTATTGTGGATCAGGAACTAGTTAAAAGATAGAAAGCAGAGGGTAGGGCTAAATGGCCAATTTTCCCACTGGAAAAAGGTGAATAGTGGAGTACCCCAGGGATCTGTGCTGGGTCCGCTGCTTTTCGACATATTCATAAATGACCTGGAAAAGGGAATAACGAGTGAGGTTATCAAATTTGCAGATGACCCAAACTATTTAAAGTTGTTAAAACCCAAGACAATTGTGGAAAATTGCAAGAGGACCTTGATAAATTGGAAGACTGGGCATCCAAATCGAAAATGAAATTTAATGTGGACAAGTGCAAAGTTATGCACCTAGGAAAGAACAACCCAAATTATGGTTACATGATGCAAGGTTCCACATTGGGAACCACCACCAGGAAAAAGATTTAGGTGTCATTGTGGATAACATGTTAAAACCCTCCGCCCAGTGTGCAGTGGTGGCCAAGAGAGCAAATAGAATGCTAGGTATCATAAGGAAACATAAGATATGCCATACTGGTTCAGACCAAGGTCCATCAAGCCCAATATCCTGTTTCCAATAGTGGCCAATGGAAAATAAAACAAAGGATATTGTAATGCCTCTGTATCGTTCCATGGTGCGACTGCACCTTGAATATTGTGTGCAATTCTGGCCGCTGTATCTTAAAAAGGATATAGTGTTATTAGAAAAGGTACAGAAAAGAGCCACCAAAATGGTAAAGGGGATGGAAGGATACCTCCTATAAAGAGAGGCTAAAAAGGTTAGGGCTCTTCAACCTGGAAAAGAGACGGCTGAGGGGAGATATGATAGAGATCTATAAATTAATGAATGGAATGGAACAGGTAAACGTAGATCGATTGTTTACATCATCAGAATATAAAAAAACTAGGGGACATGCAGTGAAGCTACAGGGTAACCTATTTAAGACTAATAAGAGAAACATTTTTTTCACTCAAGGTGTAATCAAACTCTGGAATTTGCTACCAGAGGATGTAGTAAAAGCTGTTAGTGTAGCTAGGCTTAAAAAAGGCTTGGACAAGTTTCTGTAGGAAAGGTCCATAAACCATTATTAAAAGGGACCCAGGATATCACTGCTTGACCCAATACAAGCATTGAGGAACCTGTGTCTTTTGGGGAGATGCTAGGTACCTATGACCTAGATTGGCCACTGTTGGAAACAGGATACTGGGCTTGATGGACCTTGGTCTGACCCAGCATGGCATATCTTATGTTCTTATGTTATACCAGGTGAAGGTCCTTGTCAGTCCATTGGCACTGCTCCTTAGATAATGAGGGTATCTTATTCACATGGAAGGCAGATACCACCTTGGGTAAGAAGGAAGGAACAGGCCGAACGTAGATGGCCTGTTCTGAGAAGGTTAAGTAAGGATCCCTGCACGATAAGGCTTAAAGCTTGGAGATATGTTTCACCGAACAGATTGTTTTTGGTGGCAGTCTAAAGGTTCAGATCTTTAAGTGTAACCCACTTCAAGGGTTTGAAGAGCTCTGACATCAAGGCCCAGGCAGAGATCCCATGAAAGAATAACTAAACACAGGGGGGAATGCAAGTGTTGTACCTCCTGAAGGAAATGGTAAACATCTGGGTGCGAGGCAATGCACCACCCCGCCTGCCACCAGCCCCCTGAAGAAGGATAAGACCACCCTTTGAACCTTCAGGGAACTAAGGAAAAGGCATTTGTCTAGGCCATCCTAAAGAAAGGCAAGCAGGGATGGCAAGTCCTCCATATTGAATCTAGCCTGACGCTCATGGCAGCAGTGCTCAAAAAGGCACCAGATGCACACGTAGGCCAGGCTGCTAGATCCTCTCACCTTGAGAAGCATGGCAACAAAGGCAGGAAAATGGCTCTTACGTTCTAAGTGATGACTCTCAAGAGCCAAGACGTAAAGTGTGAAGGGAGCTGTGTCATCCAGAAGGTCCAAACCTTGACATAACAGCAGTGGGCATTCGCAGAGAAGGTTCCTGCAGGACTCAGGAGCTGCATCAGGTCACCGAACCACAGCCTCTGTGGCCAATCCAGCATCACCAGATGTCACTCTATGTATCGAAGCACACATCCTACAAGCTGCCATGGAGGAAACACACACCAGCAGGCAGTGCTTTAACCAGGACTGAACTAGAGCATCAATGCCCCTGGAGCCTGCCTCTCTCTAGTGACTGAAGAATTTGCGTGTTTTGGCGTTGGAGCCTGACGCCATCAGATCCATCTTGGACGACCCCATGGCATAGAATTTTTTGAAAGGCCATCTGACTCAATTCCTATTCCCTGTGATTGAGAGAAGGCGACTGAGGAAGTCCACCTCCACGTTTGTCAAGTCTAGTGATGTGTTGCACCAACAGCGCTAGGAGATTCCTCTCTGCCTGGGAGAGCAGAAGGGTCATTTCCAGGAGCACTCTGGCCCTCCTCGTGCCCTTTGCATATTGACATACATCACTGCCATGACATTGTCCAAGTACACCCAGATGATTTTGCCTTTTACCAGGGATCGGAAGTGCAGAAGGACCAAGAATGGCCATTGCCTTTAGATGGTTGATGGGCCATGCTAACTCCCATCTGCTCCACCTGCCTTGAGCTGCCTAGTTCTCGCAATGGGATCCTCAGCCAAGCAGGCTAGCATCGTTGACAGGAGAAGTCACAAATTGTCATCCAGTGGCACAACTTTCCTCAGATGCTGTGACTGCTACCAGCACAACAGGCTGGACCCTACCTCCAGCTGTATGGGCAGCCTGATCTTGAACTCCTGAGAGGCTGGAGACCACTGAGACAGCAAGGACTTCTGATGCAGCATCATATGAGCTCACACCCATGACATCCTTTTGGTTGCCACTGCCATCAAGTCAAAAAGCTGTAGAAAATCCCAAACTGATAGCTGGGCCAACAACATTTTCACTTTCTCCTCGGGCAGGAAAACTCTTCCTACCTGAATGTGAAAACATGCTCTGAGATACTCAAAAGACTGGGAAGGCTCCAAGCAGCTCTTTCCTCGATTGATCACCCACCTGAGACTCTCCAGGAACTGTATTACCTAGTTCGAAATTTGAGATGCTTTGGACTGTGACCTGGCCTGGATGGTCCAGTCATCCAGATATGAGGGAACACAGATCCCTTGGCACCACAGCACAGTGGCTGCTACCACCATTACTTTTGATATCCTTGGGGTGGTGGAGAGGCCAAAGGGAAGAGCGGCAAACTGAAAATAAGGGCCAAGCATGGTGAAATGGAGACAACGTTGTCGATCTTCTCAGATAGGGATGTGGAAATAAGAATTGGCAAATCCAGAGATACAGGGAACTCTCCACAGCGTAACCGCTTGAATCACTGGCCACAGGGTCTCCATACAGAAGTGAAGAGTACGCAGGTGAGCGTTGACTACTTTGAGACCAAAGACTGGCTGAAATGAACCTCCTTTCTTTGGCATCACAAAGTGGAGTATTGGCCCTTGCTCTGCTCAGCAGGAGGAAATGGGACCACTGCCTGCAGATGGAGCAGTCTTTCCAGCGTGAACTGAACAGCAGTTCTCTTGACCACAGAATAAATGGGGAGACTATGAAGGCATCTGGAATAGGCTCTCTGCATTCCAGAACATAGTTGTGCTGAATGGTGTACAACACCAAGAAAGCCTTGGTGACCCGAGCCCACTCCTGATAGAAAAGGCGCAGCCTGCCGTCCACTGGAGACATCCTGGAATGGGCCCCCAATCTATCCTTATATTGGACAGGAGGTAGTTCTTCTGGAAGTGGTAGAATCTGGGACCTGCAAGCTCCATGCACGGACTGAGTCCAGGACCGAAAACTAGAAAAAGAAAAAGAGGGCTTTCTGGAACAGTACCTGTGGTATGAATGAGGAATGTTGAGGAGGAGGATGCACCTATATATTTTCCATGCCCTTTTGGCCTATCTTCTGGGAGATGATGAGGATTGGACTCATCCAAATACTTAACCAGTTTTCCAAGTCTTCCCCAAACAAGAGCTTCCTTATAAAGGCTAGCTGGATCAACCAAGACTTGGAAGAATCTGCTACCCAGTGGCAAAACAATATCCAACATTGCATCACCAATGACAGAGTAATGTCTTTAGCTGCCAACCAGACACGATCATATATAGCGTCCAACAAGAGAGGCTGTTGTTGACTCCAAGAAGAGCATAGTATCCTCTGATGCAAAAAACTGAATCCACTGGAGCAGAGCTTGAGTCATCAGGCCTGCATACACCACCCACTGAAGGATAACAGCAGAAGCTGTGAACAGATTCCTCAGGAAAGAGTCTACTTTTATGATCCAGGGGGCCTTTCCACCTTCCACTGGGATGGTGGTCCATTTTATGCCCACTGTGGCATGAGCATCTCCGGGGGCTGATCATAAAGCCTTCTGCAAACCTTCAACCTCTTCACTAGGGAGTTAAACAAGTCCCACTCCGAGTGGCTCATGCTTTTGATAACCTCCAGGGAAAGGAAAGGCCGTTGTCTACTTCCAAACCCCTTGCAGAATTGTGTGGATCTGTGGCCCTTGTTCTGCCAGTGGAGGCCCAGTCAAACACAGAATGGATGATAATTGAGCAATCAATGCTGCCAGTTCATCCTTCTGGAACAGGCAAATAATATAGGATTCATTCTAATATCTTCTGAAGGAGAAGATATTGTGTCCTCCAAGGTCGAATCATCACCTGAGGCATCGGGACTGGTCTCTGGTCTCAGCCAAAGGACAGTTAATACAAATCTCCAGACTTCAACGTTCGCCGAGAGCGCTTAGATGGTGGTGCCTGATTAGGGCTCCATCTTACCCACTGTCCCTCTTCTGAGTGAGCGGAAAGAGATAGCGAGGACCAGGAGGCTCCAGGGTCTGATTTGCCATGCCAAGAAAGACCAAGCTTGCTGCAGATATGAGAAGAATTCCAGAGAGAACAACCCAGGTATTGGGGCTCCATGCTAGGCATATGGCTCCCATCTCTGGGAGAAACAGCAGTTGTCAGACCTTTATGAGAAGGGGAGCGGCCAGAGGAGTGAACACTGGAACTCAAAGCCTGTCAATCATCCTTTTTAATAGCATTGTCTGCTTTCATTTTTAGTGGATACAATAAGGCCAGGGCACCCTGCCTCCATGCCACAAAGGGGGAGATGGGACCTTCAAGGGCACAGCTGAAACTTTCATACAAGAATTGTAGATACCAGAATCCAGTGACAAAAGTCTGTTTTCCACAAACCAGGCAGCGCTTTTTAGAAGCTGGCATATAAATTTCCACTGCCACAGGCAGCCAGGCAATGCAGGTTCAAGCTGCACTAAAATGGCACAGCGTACCATCTGCTAAGGCCAAACAGACAGTAACCACATGTGCTAGCACTGCATGGACAGGATTGCATGCAGAAGGACTATGCGGGCAGTAACTGCACAGAATAGTGCTGTGCAGATAAATAACTGCACACTACTGACAAGCACCTGGGAAGGTGGGTAAAAAGCATAGGAAGCGCAATGAAAGCACACAGGCAGTTGGAGAAGGCGGGAAAACACTGAGGCTGATCCAACAGATGGCATGAGCAGCCAACCCGACATCCACACCACCAGTGGACAAGGGTAGGAGCCCCCCACAAGAAAGTAAAACAGACTTAGTTTTGGTACTCACCCCGGGGAACCCTAAGGCAGGTAAAACTGTGCCGGGCTCAGTGCTACTCTGTTGCCAGACTTGCAGTCACATGCCTCTGAAGAGCCTTTTTTTCAAATTTTCGGGGGGGGGGGGGGGGAGCAGGGGGAAGAAGTAGGGAGGGGGGCACTGAGGTGGTGTGAATCTTGAAGAATCTTTTTTTAAACTCCTTCTGAAGTCTGGCCTCTCAACAGGTCCTTAACAGGATAAGAATGTGGAGCTGAAGCAATTCTCCTTCTCCTCACAGCATCTGAAAAAAGCACCGGTTTTCACGATGTCTCTAGTGGAGCTTCCTATGTTGCACTCTAGTAAGAAAGTCACAAACAAGGGTAGTCACTCACAAGCTATATCTATCAGAGCTGAAAAACTTGCACCCACCATCTGCTGGAGGCAGAGAATTACTGGTTTATGTCCCTAGGGGTACAATGATGTCATAAGAAGCCTCTGGAAGCTTTCTTTGTCTCCACATTTGCTGGTAGGGGAACACAACCCACTTGTATGGACTGGTCTAGCAGGATAAGTGTGCAGAGTGCAGCGGCAGCCACGAAAGCAAATAGAATGCTAGGAATCATAAGGAAAGGAATGGAGAATAAAACAAAGGATTTTATAATGCCTCTGATCATTCCATGGTGCGACCGCATCTTGAATATTGTGTTCAATTCTGGTCACCGTATCTTAAAAAGGATATAGCGTTATTAGAAAAAGTACAGAGAAGCTAGGGAGATAACATTTCTAGATGAAATAAATGACTGCTTCTTGGAACAGCTGGTTCATGAATTGACCAGAGAGGAAGCAATTTTGGACCTAGTCTTTAGTGGAACACAAGATTTGGTGCAAGGGATAAGGGTGTTGGGGCCACTTGGCAATAGTGATCATAGCATAATCGTGTTTGATTTAATAAATGGAGGAAGGACAGCAAGGAAATCCACAGTACTACCTTTTAACTTTTAAAAGGGAGACTATGATAAAATGAAAATAGTTAAGAAAAAACTAAAAGGAGCAGTTGCAAAGGTTAAAGATTTACATCAAGCATTGGTGTTGTTTAAAAACACTATCTTGGAAGCCCAGACCAGCTGTATTCCATGCTTTAAGAAAAGTGGAAGGAAGGCCAAAAAACTCCATATAAATTAAACAGGTAGGGGGAAAGTATGCAGTCTTGTCATACACCTCTGTTGATTTTAAACCATTCTGTTGCTTCTTGATCAATGGTAGAGGTTGTGTAAGAGAACGATTAGGTGTTCTGGTATACCCATGCTTCTTAATGTGGCCCAGAGTTTCTCATGGCTTAGTCAATAAAACACATATAGATACCCTTTTAATATTCTTTAGTCTTTTCAAGGATCCATCTCCCATCCGCAAAGATCCAGAGCTCCTACACCAATACAGGGAACATCAAAACCAATACACTACTACTATCAAATGATCCCGACAAGAATACCACACAAACCTCATAATGAGCTCAATTAATAAACTATTAAGGAACTATTCAACATTATGAGAACTCTCACCAAAGACCCACATAAACACAACACACCAGAGATACACCCCGAAATAATGGCTGATTATCTAAACAACAAACACAATAATCATAACCATAATAAACTGATGACAACTAACCAACCCCACAACATTGTATTCAGAGAAATATGGGGAACCTTCAATATCCCATCCACTCAACAAATTGAAAATATCATTTCATCACTTAACACTACTACCTCACCAGCAGATCCATGCCCCGTAGCCTGGCTAAAAGCAACGAAACAACAAATCATATCCTTCACAACATAACATCCACATCGCTCACCCAAGGATACATGCCGACAACTCTCAAACAAGCCATTATACGACCAATACTCAAAGATGCATCTCTCAACCTGAATTCCCAGCTGCCTATAGACCAATCTCCAGCTTACCCTTCATCGCTAAAATAATAGAAAAAACGGTTCAAAGACAACTTCAGGACCATCTCGATCAACATGCTCCATTAGACCAACATCAACATGGATTCAGACCCAACCATGGTACTGCAATGCTTCTATTAGCACTGCTCAACAGCATAATAAGAGGGATAGACAACACAAGAACAGGATTTATCCTCATCTTTATGGACATATCCTCAGCATTTGATACAGTCTCACACAGCATACTACTTCAACGTCTACAAGAAATCGGCCTACATAACGATACATTAGCATGGTTCAAAACATATCTCTCCAATAGACAACAACAAGTGAAATGTGGTACAGTCAAATCAAAGTCCTTCCCTATAAACCAAGGAGTCCCTCAAGGATCATCCCTCTCTGCAATTCTGTTTAACATCTACATAAAACCAATATGCGAAGTGATCAAAAACACAAAATACAATATAAAATATATGCTGATGACATCATGGTATAAGCTCCTATAGAAATACACAACCCAGACCTCTCGAATATAACAGCATTGGTAGAAGACATTTATTTATTTATTTATTTAACAGTTCTTATATACCGCGCTATTTGTTATCAGTGCGGTTTACATAAAACAGATTTTTACTCAGACATTTAGGACATGTCTTGAGTTTACAAATAACAGGGAACATAACATGGGCTTACAACTGGGGTAAACTATGTACAATCCAACAGAAAACATGGAGGCAAATTCTATTTACATTATGGTAATACATTATTTACATTATGGTTGACATGATCAACTGGCTTAATAACAACAACCTAACAATATATTACAAAAAGACAGAAGCACTCTTCATCACCAGGGACACATTTACCCCAATACAATCAATCAAAATACAACAAAAATATATACCAGTGAGAAAAGAGGTTAAATACCTGGGAGTCATAATAGATCAAAACTTAGCCATGCAACCACACATTGCAAAAACAACTGCAAATGCCTACTACAAGATGAAGACAATAAGAAGACTAAAACCATTTCTAGACCATGATCACTTCCGGACCATCTGCCAAGCAATAATCACGCCAATGCTCGACTATTGCAATTCATTATATCAAGGTCTCCCAAGGCAAACTACACTACCACTCCAACTGGTGCAGAGCACTGCAGCTCCCCTAATCACAGGAACAGATATACATGACCACATCACACCAACACTTAATAAATTACACTGGCTTCCAATCCAATCCTGTGTTAGATACAAATCAACCTTAATCATATTCAAGATCATTCACCAACTATCAGCATACACCTTACAAGACACTATAACAAGAGATACAAGTACCCGGCCTAGAAGGAATAACAAAAAGAATATGATTACCACACCCCTTGGATACCAAAAGACCATACAAAACACATCTGAAAGAGCACTATCATTCTATGCTCCATCACTTTGGAACTCTCTCCCGGACAACTTGCGGGCAATTTCAGACATCAAAGACTTTCAAAAAAAACCTAAAAACTCAACTCTTCTCAACTTACTACGGAGTTATAACCTAATCACATAAACAACAACATGATTCAAGTCACTAATTGTTGACCCAAAGCAATGGACTAATAAACATAAAATATGATGCTTAAAATTGTAAATAGTTGTCATATCCTCATGACCATATGCTGCTTTAGATACAAATGACAGAGCTCCGGAAGAGTTATGGAATGACGTCAAGAAGGTTGTGCTGGAAGAAAGCGAGAAGTCTCTACAAAAGGTGAAAAAGCAAAAACGGCCAAAATGGATGACGGAAGAAACTCTGAAAATTGCCCAGAAACGCAGAGAAGCTAAAGCCAAAGGAGAAAGAAAGACAATCGCAGAACTCAACAGAGATTTCCAACGTGCAGCAAGACAGGACAAGGAAAAGTACTACAATGACACTTGCAAGGAAATAGAAGCAGAAACTATTAGAGGAAGAACAAGATCGGCTTTCCTAAAGCTGCGAGAGTTAAAGAAAAAGTTCCAGCCTCGAATTGGAATGTTACAAGATGCTCAAGGTTCTATGTTGAATGATGCTGAGAAGATCAAGAAAAGGTGGAAGGAATATACAGAGTTTTTATATGATAAAGATCAAGTGGACCAACAGCCGTTTCAACCTATACCTTATGATCAGGAACCATTGGTGATGAAAGAAGAAGTTGAAGCAGCATTGAAAGCCTTATCAAAGAACAAAGCACCAGGCATTGATAGCATTCCCATAGAAGTATTGCAGCAATCTGATGCAGCTGTTACCGTACTTACAAGGCTCTGCCAAGAAATATGGAAGACAACATCATGGCCAACAGACTGGAAAAGATCTGTGTTTATACCAATACTAAAGAAAGGTGATCCTACTGACTGTGGAAATTATCGCACAATCGCTCTGATCCCACATGCCAGCAAGATTCTACTGAAGATTATTCAAAAGAGACTACAGCCATACCTAGAACAAGAACTACCTGAAGTGCAAGCAGGGTTCAGGAAAGGACGAGGAACGAGAGACATCATTGCGGATGTGAGATGGATCCTTGAAGAGACTAAAGAATACCAAAAGGATATCTATTTGTGCTTTATCGACTATAGCAAGGCTTTTGACTGTGTAAACCATGAGAAACTCTGGGCCACATTAAGAAGCATGGGTATACCAGAACACCTGATCGTTCTCTTGCGCAATCTGTACATTGATCAAGAAGCAACAGTTCGAACGGAACAAGGAGAAACAGAATGGTTTAAAATAAGCAAAGGTGTAAGACAAGGCTGCATACTTTCCCCCTACCTGTTTAATTTATATGCAGAACAAATCATCAGAGAAGCAGGACTGTATGAAGACAACAGAGGTGTGAAGATTGGTGGAAGACTCATCAACAACCTTCGCTATGCTGATGATACCACATTACTGGCTGATAGTGAAGATGATCTGAAACATTTGCTTCTCACAATCAAAGAACATAGTCTCAAAATGGGCCTGCACCTTAATGTAAAGAAGACAAAGATCATGACAACTGGCATAATCAACAGGTTCATCGTTGAAGGAGAAGAAATTGAAATCGTGAACAACTTTAACCTACTTGGATCAACTATCAATAAAGAAGCAACAAGCAGTCAAGAAATCAGACGACGCATTGCTCTTGGCAGAATGGCTATGAAAGACCTAGATAAGATTCTCAAGAGCAGAGATGTCTCTCTCCATACAAAAATTCGACTTGTTCAAGCCATGGTATTTTCAATAACATCATATGGATGTGAAAGCTGGACAGTGAAAAAGACAGACAGGAAGAAAATTGATGCCTTTGAATTATGGTGCTGGCGGCAAATACTGTGTATACCATGGACTGCCCGAAGAACAAACCAGTCGGTACTAGAGGAGATCAAACCTAAGCTTTCTTTAGAAGCTCAGATGACAAGACTTCGACTTTCATACTTCGGACACATCATGCGAAGAGAGAGATCATTAGAGAAAGACATCATGCTTGGCAAGATAGAAGGTCAACGCAAAAGAGGAAGGCCAGCAATGAGATGGATCGCTACAATAACAGCAGCTACCGGTACCAGTCTGTCAACAATGAGCCGCCTGACTGAAGACCGAACACAATTTAGGATAGCTATCCAGAGGGTCGCCATGAGTTGACTCCGACTCGACGGCATTTAATAACAACAACAACAGACTACCATGTCCCTAGATAAGATCCAATTGTTCCTTGTTCTTTGTAGATTGTAATATAATACTGTTTACTGTTCATCTGTTCTATGGAAAATGTTTGTTACAATGTAAACTGCTCTGATTGAAGGACAAAGCAGTATAGAAAACTGTTTAAATAAACTCTTGTTCCTCGCCCTTTCCTGAACCCTGCTTGCACTTCAGGTAGTTCTCGTTCCAGGGATGTTGTAGTCTCTGCTGAATAATCTTGAGTAGAATCTTGCTGGCATGTGGGATCAGAGCGATAATTTCCACAGTTAGTTGGATCACCTTTCTTTAGTATTGGTATAAACACAGATCTCATCCAGTCTGTTGGCCATGATGTTGTCTTCCAAATTTTCTGGCAGAGCCTTGTAAGTATGCTAACCGCTGCTTCAGATTGCTGTTATACTTCTGTGGGAATGCCATCAATGCCTAGTGCTTTGTTCTTTGATAAGGCTTTCAATGCTGCTTCAACTTCTTCTTTCATCACCAATGATCCTGGATCATAAGGTACAGGGTGAAATGGCTGTTGGTCCACTTGATCTTTATCGTATAAAAACTGTATATTCTTTCCATCTTTTCTTGATCTTCTCAGCATCATTCAACATGGATCATTGAGCATCTTGTAACATTCCAATTCGAGGCTGGAATTTTTTCTTCAATTCTCATAGCTTTAGGAAAGCCAATCTTGTTATTTCTCTAATAGTTTCTGCTTCTATTTCCTTGCATGCATCATTGTAGTACTTCTCCTTGTCTTGCTGCACATTGGAAATCTCTGTTGAGTTCTGCGATTGCCTCTCTTTCTCCTCTGGCATTAGCTTTGCGTTTCTGGGCAATTTTCAGAGTTTCTTCGGTCATCCATTTTGTCCGTTTTTGCTTTTTCAACTTTTTCAGAGATTTCTCACTTTCTTCCAACACAACCTTCTTGATATTATCCCATAATTCTTCTAGAGCTCTGTCATTTGTATCTAAAGCAGCAAATTAATTTTGCAGGTAGTCTTTAAATTCCAGTGGTATATTCTCAAGGTCATATTTTACTACATTCATGAGTGGCTTGCTCCTTTTCAACTTCAGCTTCAGTTTGCATACTAGTAGTTGGTAATCTGTACCACAATCAGCTCCAGGTTTTGTCTTTATTGATGTTATAGAGCTTTTTCATCGTTGACTTCCACAGATGTAAACAATTAGATTTTTGTACAATCTATTGGGTGAAGTCCGCTTGTGTTGCTGGAAGAAGGTGTTTGAGATGAATAGATAGTTGGTCTTGCAGAGTTCTATTGGTCTTTCTCCAGCTTAATTTCTGTTGCCAAGTCCATATTTTCCAATCATTTTGCCGCCTTCTTTGTTGCCAACGTTTGCATTCCAGTCACCTATGACTATCAGGATATGTTGTTTGCATGTTCTGTAAATTTCAGCTGGACTTGTTCATAGAACTCATCAGTTTCATTCTCTTCTGCAGCTGTTGTTGGATCATATACTTGAATTATTGTTGTGCTGATAGGCATTCCTCAAAGACGAAGAGAAATTAAGCGTTCTCTGACTGTACTGTGTTTTATTACAGTTCTTGCAAGTTTCTTCTTAATTATAAATGCCACACCATTTCTTCTTTGTCTTTCATTTCCAGCATAGTAGACCATGTGTTCATCAGATGCAAAGTGCCCGATACCAATCCATTTCAGTTCACTGATGCCCAACAGAAATGGAGAATGAAACAAAGGATAGTATAATGCCTCTGTATCGTTCCATGGTGTGACCACATCTTGAATATTGTGTGCAATTCTGTTTGCTATATCTTAAAAAGAATATAGCATTATTAGAAAAGGTATAGAGTAGAGCCACAAAAATGGTAAAGGGGATGGAAGGATACTCCTATGAAGAGAGGCTAAAAAGGTTAGGGCTCTTCAACCTGGAAAAGAGACGGCTGAGGGGAGATATGATAGAGATCTATAAATGAATGAATGGAGTGGAACGGGTAAACATAGATTGTTTACACCATCAAAATATAGAAAGACTAGGGGGAGTGCAATAAAGCTACAGGGTAACCTATTTAAGACTAATAAGAGAAAATATTTTTTCACTCATGATTTTAATGATAGTTCACAGATTACTAATAGTAGGTCCGCAATCTCATATTTCAGTTCTTTCAACACACTTGGATGTATACCATTGGGTCCAGGTGATTTGCTACTCTTCAGTTTATCAAGTAGTTGTAATACATCTTCTCGGTATATCGATATTTCTTTCAGTTCTTCTGTGGCTTCACCTTTAAATACCATTTCAGTCATGGGCAACATCCCTACATCTTCCTCAGTAAAGACTGAAGCAAAAAATTCATTCAGTCTCTCTGCTATGGCCTTGTCCCCTCTTAGTGCCCCTTTTACCCCTCTATTATCTAATGGTCCAACTGACTCTCTCACAGGTTTTTGCTACGAATGTATTTGAAAAAGTCTTTATTACGCGTTTTTGCTTCCACAGTTTTCGTCCTTTGGCTCCTATTTCCATTTCCTGAAAGATGCTTTTTTGGCAACAACAGCCTCTCTGACCTCACCTTTAAACCATGATGGCAGTTTTTTTGGACTTCCTTCCACTTTTCTTAAAATGTGGAATACAGCCGGTCTGGGCTTCCAAGATAGTATTTTTTAAACAACACCCATGCTTGATGTTTATCTTTAACCTTTGCAGCTGCTCCTTTTATTTTTTTCTTAACTGTTTTCCTCATTTTATCATTGTCTCCCTTTTGAAAGTTAAGAGGTAGTACTGTGGATTTTCTTACCATCCTTCCTCCAATTATTAAATGAAATGTGATCATGTTATGATCACTATTGCCAAGTGGCCCCAACAATTTTTGCACTAGATCCAGCATACCACTGAGGACTAGTTCCAAATAACTTCCCCTCTTGTCGGTTCATGTCTTGCAGGACTACAAAAGGGGACTGTTACTTCTGGAGAGAGATCTGCAATTGTGAGTATATACTTCTGGGAATTTTCTGTAAGGAATTCTTTGTATGAAAGCTAATTAATCTAGCAGCAGCAAAGAGCTATAATTTAAAATTTAAAATCAAATAAGAGTATAGCTTACCTCAGCAGCACAGGACAGGGTACTCTGTAGCAGCCCTCTTTTAATAAGTGTTATTTCCCTCCCTCCCTCCCCACACCCACCCACCCCTGGGATAATCATAGCTTTATAGGTACTTACACATCTTAAAAGACAGGGGGTGCTCTCAGGTGCAGCTCGTTACCCAAATCAGTCATACACTAAGGACCTGAGATTAATTAAGCTTCAGGTGAACAAGGTATATTAAACGTATTAGGTACAGTTTTATTAGTATAAATATCCATAGCAACCCTTAGGAAGTAAAGAACTTAAAGATCTAAACAAAAACTTAAAACTAAGATGCAGACAGCAGTCCAGCAGTGAGATGGGGGCTTTCCAGTCTTTTGCAATGAGTGTCACGTATGATTTTCTCCCAGTTGGTGAGAGGTCTTACGTGTGCACTAGGTGCAAGGAGCTCTTTGCTCTCAGGGAACAAGTCTTTTCTCTAGAGGCTAGAGTAGCAGACTTGGAAAACATAAGAAAGACAGAGAGGTACATAGACAAGACCTACAGGGATATAGTCCTGAAGTCCCACCTCCAGTCTGGCAGCATCCCTGTTGCCATGGAGGAGAGAGGTCACGTAACAGGAGAGCATCACCCTGATGTGGCAGGAAGTGATCCTGTAACTAGGACCTGTCCTCCAGGTGATGTAAAACCCTCTCGCACCGAGGAAGTTTCTCCAGGGCCATGTGCCCATGAGGGAAGGGTCAGGACAGTCGTTATAGTTGGTGATTCAATCATTAGGCATGTAGATAGCTGGGTGGCTGGTGGACGTGAGGATCGCCTGGTAACATGCCTGCCTGGTGCGAAGATAGCGGACCTCACGCGCCACCTAGATAAGGTCTTAGATAGTGCTGGGGAGGAGTCTGCTGTCTTGGTACATGTCGGTACCAATGACATAGGAAAATGTGGTAGGGAGGTTCTGGAGGCTAAATGTAGGCTTTTAGGTAGGAAGTTGAAATCCAGAACTTCCAGGGTAGCGTTCTCCGAAAAGCTTCCCGTTCCACGTGCAGGACCCAAAAGGCAGGCAGAGCTCCGGAGTCTCAATGCGTGGATGAGACAATGGTGCAAAGATGAGGGTTTTGGATTTGTTAGGAACTGAGGAACATTCTGGGGAAAGGAGAGGCTCTTCCGAAGGGATGGGCTTCACCTTAACCGGGATGGAACCAGGCTGCTGGTATTAACCTTTAAAAAGGAGATAGAGCAGCTTTTAAACTAGATAATAGAGGAAAGCCGACAATTGCCCAAGAGCGCATGGTTCGGAAGAATGTATCCTTGAAGGATACTACCAAAAGCAGAGAGGTTCCAAAAAAGGGTAAAGTAGCCCAAATGCCCTCGAGTATGGAGCACACAGAGCTTAAAGATCCCAAATTACCCATGTCTACCAACAGCCAAACTAATATGAATAAAATACATTCTCTAAAATGCTTGTATGCAAATGCTAGAAGTCTAAAAAATAAGATGGGAGAGTTAGAATATATAGCACTAAATGAGAGGTTAGATATGATTGGAATATCAGAGACATGGTGGAAGGAGGACAACCAGTGGGACACTGTGATACCTGGATACAAACTATATCGCAATGATAGAGCTGATCAAATTGGTGGAGGGTTTGCGCTCTATGTTAGAGAGGGTATTGAGTCAGAAAGGATTAAAGTTTTGCAGGAAGCAAAATTTGCTGTAGAATCTCTATGGATTGAAATTCCATGTAAAAAGGGGAAGGCAATGGCAGTGGGGGTGTACTATTGACCGCCTGGCCAGAATGAACAAATGGATGATGAAATGCTCAAAGAAATCAAGGAAGCTAACAAAAGTTATAGCGCAGTAATAATAATGGGTGATTTCAATTACCCCAGTATCGACTGGGTCAGTGTCACGGCAGGACATGCAAGGGAGATAAAGTTCCTAGATGACATAAATGACTGCTTCTTGGAGCAGCTGGTTCATGAACTGACCAGAGGGGAAGCCATATTAGACCTAGTCCTTAGTGGAACACCAGATCTAGTGCAAGAGATAAGGGTGTTGGGGCCACTGGGCAATAGTGATCATAGCATGATCACCTTTGATTTAATTAGTGGAGGAGGGATAGTAAGGAAACCACAGTACTACCTTTTAACTTTCGAAAGGGAGACTATGATAAAATGAGGAAAATAGTTAAGAAAAGACTAAAAGTAGCAGTTGCAAAGGTTAAAGACTTACATCAAGCTTGGGTGTTATGGAAAATACTATCTTGGAAGCCCAGACCAGCTGTATTCCACGCTTTAAGAAAAGTGGATGGAAGTCCAAAAAACTGCCAGCATGGTTTAAAGGGGAGGTCAGAAAGGCTGTTGTTGCCAAAAAAGCATCTTTCAGGAAATGGAAAAAAGAGCCAAACGACGAAACCTGGAAACAGCACAAGCACTGGCAAGTCAAATGCAAGGCATTGATAAAGCAGGCAAAGGGAGAATTTGAGAAGAAGCTTGCTGCGGAAGCAAAAATGCGAAATAAAGATTTTTTCAAGTACATTCGTAGCAAAAAACCTGTGAGAGAGTCAGTTGGTCCATTAGATGATAGAGCAGTTAAAGGGGCACTAAGAGGCGACAAGGCGATAGCGGAGAGACTGAATGAATTCTTTGCTTCAGTCTTTACTGAGGAAGATATAGGGATGTTACCCATGACTGAAGTGGTATTTAAAGGTGCGGAAGAATTGAAGGAAATATCGATACATCGGGAAGATGTATTATAACTATTAGATAAACTGAAGAGTAGCAAATCACCTGGGCCAGATGGTATACATCCAAGGGTGTTGAAAGAACTGAAATATGAGATTGCAGACCTGCTATTAGTAATCTGTGAATTTTCATTAAAATCATCTGTAATACCTGAAGATTGGAGGATCGCCAATGTAACGCCAATTTTTAAAAAGGGTTCCAGGGGTGATCCGGGAAACTATAGACCAGTGAGCCTCACGTCAGTACCGGGAAAAATGGTAGAAACCATCATAAAGAATAAAATTACTCAGCATGTAGATAGTCATGGCCTAATGGGAGACAGCCAACATGGTTTTAGACAAGGAAGATCTTGTCTTACTAATCTATTATGTTTTTTTGAAAGTGTGAATAAACAGATGGACAAAGGTGAGTTGGTTGATATAGTGTATCTGGACTTTCAGAAAGCCTTTGACAAGGTCCCTCATCAGAGACTTTTGGCAAAACTAAAGAGTCATGGGATAGGAGGCAGTGTACTACTGTGGATCAAGAACTGGTTAAAAGATAGAAAGCAAAGGGTTGGGCTAAATGGCCAATTTTCCCAATGGAGAAAAGTGAATAGTGGTGTACCCGAGGGATCTGTGCTGGATCCGCTGCTTTTTGACATATTCATAAATGACCTGGAAAGTGGAATAACGAGTGAGGTTATCAAATTTGCAGATGACACAAAACTATTTAAAGTTGTTAAAACCCAAGAGGATTGTGGAAAATTGCAAGAGGATCTTGATAAATTGGAAGACTGGGCATCAAAATGGCAGATGAAATTTAATGTGGACAAGTGCAAAGTTATGCACCTAGGGAAGAACAACCCAAACTATGGTTAGACGATGCAAGGTTCCACATTAGGAACCACCACCCAGGAAAAAGATTTAGGCATCATTGTGGATAGCATGTTAAAACCCTCGGCCCAGTGTGCAGCAGCAGCCAAGAGAGCAAATAGAATGCTAGGTATCATAAGGAAAGGAAAGGAAAATAAAACAAAAGATATTATAATGCCTCTATATCGTTCCATGGTGAGACCGCACCTTGAATATTGTGTGCAATTCTGGTCGCCGTATCTTAAAAAGGATATAGAAGAGCCACCAAAATGGTAAAGGGGATGAAAGGATACTCCTATGAAGCAAGGCTAAAAAGGTTAGGACTCTTTAACCTGGAAAAGAGACGGCTGAGGGGAGATAGTGGTTGGGGCAAGGTACTTCAGGCCGGAAGGTCGGGGGTTCAAATCCCACTAGAGGACAGCAACCTTGGGCCGGAAGGACTGGGGTTTCTAGTCCCACAGGTGCTCCTTGTGGTCTTGGGCAAGCCACTTAACCCTCCATAGCCCATGTTCCCTGTAAAATAGTTATCTCCAAGTTATAATGCCCTGTTCAATGTAATTTCAGTTTGTTCAATGTAAACCGCACTAATGCAGAATAGCGCGGTATATAAGAGAATGTAAATAAATAAATAAATAAATATGATAGAAGTCTATAAATTAATGAACGGAGTGGAACGGGTAAATGTAGATCGATTGTTTATGTTATCAGAATATAGAAAGACTAGGGGACATGCAATGAAGCTACAGGGTAAACTATTTAAAACTAATAAAAGAAAATATTTCTTTACTCAACGCGTAATCAAACTCTGGAATTTGTTACCGGAGGATGTAGTAAAGGCTGTTAGTGTAGCTGGATTTAAAAAAGGTTTGGACAAGTTCCTGGAGGAAAGGTCCATAAACCATTATTAAGAAGGGACCCAGGATATCAATGCTTGACCCAGTACAAGCATTGCGGAATCTGTGTCTTTTGGGGAACCTACTAGGTACTGTGGTGGCGAGACTGTAGTAGAGCCTGAGAAAATGGTGAAAAAAACAGTCATTTCCCTCTGAGCAAGGAAATAGTTCAGGGAGTTTTAGGGTTAAAACTCCAGTTAAAGAAAAAAACTGCATTCACAGAGCTGTGTATAGTGAGCCACACCCCAGCTCCAAGGTAACCAAGGGAGGTGACGAGGATTACCCAGGGGTGGAGCTTGAGGCTATAGGGCATTCACACTCATATAAGCTCAGGGAAGCAGGGAAGGAGGAGGACCCGGAGAACCCGGAGAACACAGGGGAGGACCCGGAGAACACGAGGGAAGGAGTGATCACCAGGGAAGTTGTATCCAGGAGAGGAGACTCTTGCAAGGAAGCAGGAAGTAAGGAAACCAGGAGGAACCATGTGAGAGGAACATGTTCCAGCAGCAGTCTCAGGAGGAATCCCTATTGCATGCAGCATTCAGGAAGCTCTAGTTCTGAAGGTAGTTCTGCTTGTAAGAGAATTACAGCTGGCTGGGAGGACAGGAGAGTTTGCCCTGTGGAAAATGCTGGTTATGAGCAACGTATGGGAGTGTCCTTAGGAGAGCCGGTAAGAAGTGTGTCCTCTTCAGCAAAGTCTGGGAAGAGACTGGGTGCTAGAAGAAAGGTGAGCACATTGGAAACCTTACAGAGTTTGATAAAGGATAAGGATCTCCTCAAGCCTTCCAGTGTCCCTCAGCGTAGAGAGGAATCCCAGTGGGGAAAGGTTTTAAAGTTGTTACAGAAACTAAAACCTGCAGTTCCAGACGCTGAGTCCAGCCAGGTGCCAATTGACTTAGATGATGAGAGCATGCAGATAGATGAATGTGTTTCAGATAATGTTTCCTCGGTTTCGGAAATGGATTGCTCATTCTGTGTGTGCCAGAAGTGAGAAAGCTCTAAGGTTTTAAAGTTATAGAAAAACCAAGAAGCTTATCTAAGTGCTTAACCTGCTGGAGAATTATGCAAATGAAGTGCTAATGTTCTTGTGCTAGCCAGGAAGATTCAAGGGACTGATTTGAATGCTTGCAGCCTGGAAGCAAATGTTTAGCAGCTTGAAGGAAAGGAAGCAAATGTTTAGCAACTTGTAGAAAAGAAGTGAAGTGCTGTACAGAGCTCAGCTGAAGTAAAGGTTTGTGCTGAACCAAGCCAGGAACCTCAAGCTAAAATCTTTAATGAAGGAAAAGATTTACTGCTGTGTTAAACAAGCTGAGAAACAGTGCTGCTGTGTTTGCTATAACAGTTTGCTATGAAGTTTTTGTTTCCTTTTTCAACGGAGAAGCATCCAATTTATGTTGTTGTATATTTGAACTGCCTTGAAAACCCCGGCCATTCTTTATTACACAACTACACTACCCAGCAGCCTTGGCTCTGGGAATCCAATTAAAAGAAAGGGACATTAAGAGGTGACGCCCTCTACTCCTAGTCAACTGCCTAGCCAGAAGGGGGCGCGACAGAGGTGGCGTAGTTTTGAGGATATCTTCTACCCTACATTTCCAGCATAAAGGATACTTACAGTTGTACAGAAGGAGAAAACTTCTGGAGAAGCCTCTGAGGACAGAGAAGCTGTAGAGGAAACTGCAAAAAACACGGACCGGAGTAGCAGCAGAGGGACGGACCGGAGCTGATGTTCCAGCTGGATCCTGCTTTGCTGATAAGCTCGAGTCAACCCTGGCAGCAGGTAACCCGTATATAAGAGGGCTTAGTCTGGATACCGCTGCAAGGGAGGGGTACAGCAGTTTTCAATAGGAGTTGGAGCAGAAGGGTGCTGCTATTGGGAGCCGCACTTGGTGTTTGTTTTTCTTTTTGTCTCATTTCAGCATCATCCGGAAATGGAGCAAGGTGAGCTGCTGAGCTGGATGGCGGACCGGTTCCAACAGCAGCAGGAGATGGCTGCCCAGAAGCAGGAACGAACAGCCGCCAGGATGATGGCCCAACAACAGCTGCTCCTAGAGTTGATGGGTGCCTGGATAGGAGAACAGAAGAAAACCACTGAAGCCTTAAGGACTATGTCAGGTTCCTTAGGTGCCTCGCAAGGACTGGGTTCACAGGGAAAAGGGATATTTTCCTTTGGTCCCCTGACCAAGGAGGATGACATAGATGTTTATTTGGAAGTGTTTGAACGAGTTGCACTCCTAAGTGGATGGCCGAAGGATCAATGGGCCACACGCATAGCCGCCTCTCTTACAGGCGAAGCATTAACAGCCTACAGGGCTATGCCCATTGATCTAGCCTCCAATTATGAGGAACTCAAGAAGGCAATTAGAGATCGTATGGGCCTAACACCAATGGTCTATAGGCGCCTTCTGAGAGCTTGCAAGCTTAAGCAAGATGAGACACCGCAAGCTTTATGCCAGCGGATCAAAACGTTGGTATGGAAGTGGTTGTCACCTGAGGGCAAAACTGTTGATTCTCTGTTGGATAATATTGTTTTAGAGCAGTTTATTGAAACTGTACCAAAGGAACTGCAGTCTTTCCTGATTCTCCAAGACTGTCAAAACACCAGAGACGCAACCTCATTGGCGGAGCGCTTCTTGGAAGCCAGATTGGTCAGCCAAATGAAGGTGGGTGTTTTAAACCTGGCAGAAGCAGGAGCTTCAGAAGGGAAAGGGAAAACAATGTTGGGGGGAATCACCAGAGTAAAACCCAGGGGGAAAACTGATTATGCTCAAAGAAAATGCTTTGCATGTGGAGAAACAGGACATCTTAGAAGGGATTGTCAGGCAAGAACAGCCCTAGTATCCACCCAATCCAAGGAGAGTGGGGAAGGATTCTTGTTAGCTGTGGAGGTGGAAGATATACCCGTAGAAGCCCTGTTAGATTCCGGCGCCGATCAGTCGATGATTTCGCAGAAACTCTGGACAGATATACAATCCCAGGGTAGTCAGCCTCCAAAAGAGTCTGGAAGTAGCATAAAAATAAGATGTGTGTATGATGCAGCATCATCTTATCCCCTCTACACCGTAAGAATAAAAGGCTTAGGTTTGAAGCGAGATATTTCTGTAGCTGTTGTCCCTAAGCTTCCTCACGCTTTAGTTTTGGGGAGAGACTGGCCTCAATTTAGGCGAGGCTTGGCTAAGGGCCTACAAAATGAGGCAGGTTTAACATCTAACTTGGCACAGTCAGAAGCTTTAGAGTCAGAGAGACACTCTACATCTAAGCCAGTAGAGGGAGAAAAAGTATCCCTAGGGGATAAAAATAAGGATAAGCAGTTAGTATCCTCTCGTAGGGTCAGTGCTAGGACAAGGGCACTGCCCGCTCCTTTGTTTGACGTTCTGCAGAAAAAGCAAGATAGGAAAACACCTCAGAAACAGGACACCAACAGTAAGCCAAAATTTATTCTAAAATTTTGTCGTACCACCCCAAATGCCAGGGTCCCAAAACGTGCTTCTGAACAAGCAGCAGGTTTTGATTTGCATAATGCGGAGGATATTATCATTCCTCGACAAGGCAGAGCGTTGGTAGAGACAGGCATTCAACTAGAGATACCACCTGGCTGCTATGGGCGTATTGCTCCTTGCTCAGGCCTGGCGGTGAAAAACTCTATAGATGTGGGGGCGGGGGTAATTGACCCTGATTTCTGAGGGGCAGTCAAAGTCCTATTGCTTAACTTCGCGCGGACAGATTTTAAGGTGAATACGGGAGATAGAATAGCACAGCTCATATGTGAACGAGTAGGCTTTCCACCCATAGAGGAAGTAGTGGAATTGAGCACTACAGTAAGGGGGTCAGGAGGATTTGGGTCCACTGGCCGGGCTGAGATTAAAGGTCTATCAACAACCTGTAAGGAGAGGGTAGATGTGGATCTGGGCCCACAACTGGCCGAGTGTAAGACCAAGCCTGTCCCAAGAGTGAGGGGGGATTTTCATGGCGCCTACAGCGTACAACCCAAGTGGCGGAGGGGAATATAACCACTAGCCAAGCCCGCCAGAAAAATTACTATGATAGGCGCACCAGACCTCGCCAGTTAGAAGTAGGCGAGAAAGTTGTTGTAACAGCAGCCGGATCCAACCCAAGGTTTGAAGGTAGATGGAAGGGGCCTTATAGGGTCATAAGACAGGTAGGACCAGTCACATATTTGGTAAAGACTAGAAGAGGAAGACAGCAGGTTTTCCATATTAATGTCTTGCAACGATGGCATGAGCAGGTAGTGTTAGCTCGGTTGGCTGCAAGAGAAGGTAATTTGGATAGCTGTCAGATGGATCATCACACCCTAGCAGGAATTCCGTGCTGTGTGTGGGTAGAGGTGCCAGCCCGGAATATCTTAAGGGGGGGTGGATATGTGGTGGCGAGACTGTAGTAGAGCCTGAGAAAATGGTGAAAAAACAGTCATTTTCCTCTGAGCAAGGAAATACTTCAGGGAGTTTTAGGGTTAAAACTCCAGCTAAAGAAAAAAACTGCATTCACAGAGCTGTGGATAGTGAGCCATGCCCCAGCTCCAAGGTAACCAGGGGAGGTGACGAGGATTACCCAGGGGTGGAGCTTGAGGCTATAGGGCATTCACACTCATATAAGCTCAGGGAAGCAGGGAAGGAGGAGGACCCGGAGAACACGGGGGAGGACCCGGAGAACCCGGAGAACACGAGGGAAGGAGTGATCACCAGGGAAGGTGTATCCAGGAGAGGAGACTCTTGCAAGGAAGCAGGAAGTAAGGAAACCAGGAGGAACCCTGTGAGAGGAAGGTGTTCCAGCAGCTGTCTCAGGAGGAATCCCTATTGCACGCAGCATTCAGGAAGCTCTAGTTCTGAAGGTAGTTCAGCTTGTAAGAGAATTACAGCTGGCTGGGAAGACAGGAGAGTTTGCCCTGTGGAAAATGCTGGTTATGAGCAATGTATGGGAGTGTCCTTAGGAGAGCCGGTAAGAAGTGTGTCCTCTTCAGCAAAGTCTGGGAAGAGACTGGGTGCTAGAAGAAAGGTGAGCACATTGGAAACCTTACAAAGTTTGATAAAGGATAAGGATCTCCTCAAGCCTTCCAGTGTCCCTCAGCGTAGAGAGGAATCCCAGTGGGGAAAGGTTTTAAAGTTGTTACAGAAACTAAAACCTGCAGTTCCAGACGCTGAGTCCAGCCAGGTGCCAATTGACTTAGATGATGAGAGCATGCAGATAGATGAATGTGCTTCAGATAATGTTTCCTCAGTTTCGGAAATGGATTGCTCATTCTGTGTGTGCCAGAAGTGAGAAAACTCTAAGGTTTTAAAGTTATAGAAAAACCAAGAAGCTTATCTAAGTGCTTAACCTGCTGGAGAATTACGCAAATGAAGTGCTAACGTTCTTGTGCTATCCAGGAAGATTCAAGGGACTGATTTGAATGCTTGCACCATGGAAGCAAATGTTTAGCAGCTTGAAGGAAAGGAAGCAAATGTTTAGCAACTTGTAGAAAAGAAGTGAAGTGCTGTACAGAGCTCAGCTGAAGTAAAGGTTTGTGCTGAACCAAGCCAGGAACCTCAAGCTAAAATCTTTAATGAAGGAAAAGATTTACTGCTGTGTTAAACAAGCTGAGAAACAGTGCTGCTGTGTTTGCTATAACAGTTTGCTATGAAGTTTTTGTTTCCTTTTTCAACGGAGAAACATCCAATTTATGTTGTATATTTGAACTGCCTTGAAAACCCCGGCCATTCTTTATTACACAACTACACTACCTAGCAGCCTTGGCTCTGGGAATCCAATTAACAGAAAGGGACATTAAGAGGTGACACCCTCTACTCCTAGGCAACTGCCTAGACAGGTTGGGGGTGCGACAGTACGTATGACCTAGATTGGCCACTGTTGGAAACAGGATACTGGGCTTGATGGACCTTGGTCTGACCCAGTATGGCATATCTTATGTTCTTATGTTCTTATAACCAGTTGCTCCAAAAAGCAGTCATTTATTTCATCTAGAAACTTTATCTCCCTAGCATGTCCTGCTGTGACACTGACCCAGTCGATAGCGGGGTAATTGAAATCACCCATTATTATTACTGTACTGTAACTTTTGTAACTTCCCTGATTTCCTTAAGCATTTCATCATCCATTTGTTCATTCTGGCCAGGAGGTCAATAGTACACCCCCACTGCCATTGCCTTCCCCCTTTCACATGGAATTTCAATCCATAGAGACTCTACAGTGTATTTTGTTACCTGCAAAACTTTAATCCTTTGTGACTCAATGCCCTCTCTAACATAGAGCAGAACTCCTCCACCAATTTTGTCTACTCTATCATTGCGATATAATTTGTGCCCGTGTTTCACAGTGTCCCACTGGTTGTTCTCCTTCCAATCATATCTAACTTCTCATTTAGTGCTATATATTCTAACTCTCCCATCTTATTTTTTAGACTTGTAGCATGTGCACACAAGCATTTTAGAGGCTATTTTATTCATATTAATCAGGTTACCGATAAGCAGGGGTAATTTGGAATCTTTAAGTTCTGTCTACTCAGTACTTAAGGGCATTTGGGTTACTTTAGTCTTTAATGGAACCTCTGTCGATATGCCCTAACTTTAATCTTTTGCAAGTATCCTTCAAGGATACATTGTTCCGAACCATACGCTCTTGGACAACTGTCGGCTTTCCCCTATTATCTAGTTTAAAGTTGCTCTATCTCCTTTTTAAAGGTTAATGATTCCTTTTTTGAGCACCCGACGGCTAAGAAGAACATTTTTATCTGATTTTACCAACTGCACTACTGAAAATGTCATCTATGTTATTACATGCCCATGCAGTTCTCATACGTTGGGAAGACCAAGAGGAATGTCTGCACACATATAGTGGATCACAGAAGCTGTATCAAGTGTCAGGTTTCAGACAAATCTCTAGTATCCCATTGGATTGAGAAGGCCCATTGAGTTTCAAACTTAGAGTTTTTTGTATTGAAAGTAGGTAAACCAAGTTGGAGAGGTGGAGATATCTACAGGGTTCTTCTACGGTTAGAACAGAGATACATCTTCCAGTTAAACACCATAATACCTCATGGACTCAACGTGCATATTGATTATTCTGTCTTGTTATAAAAAAAAAAATTTATAAACCGTTTTTCGGTACAAATTGTTTTCCTTTTTTAAGTAGGTTTTATTCTGTGTTTTTTTATACCTTTTGTGTTCATTCTTTTAAAAGAAATTTTTTACAATTTTTTCTTTTATCTCATTTTTTAAAAAAATTAGGCTTTAGCTCATTTTTATCTTCAGGGGTTTTATATTTTCCATTTCTATGATTTTATTCTTCTATTTATTTGTACTTAATGCAAGGCTGCAGGGCAGGGTCCCGGCGGCTGCCTGTAACCGGGTGTTCGGCCGGTGCGGGGCCCTGCACGCGGCTGTCTGCAATGAGGATAGAGGGGGGAGGACATGATTGGGCTTCTTTGAACCCAATGGTTCCGCCTGTGTGCAAGAGCATGGCAGAGCCAATGAGGCCTGAAGACGGCTGCATGCTGAAGGGGAGGAGCCAGGAGTCGGCGATGGTAGCCTTCACTCCTGCGCTTCCTCGGATGCCGGTGATTGCTTGTGCCTGCTTGCGGCTGCCCATAAAGACGTTAGGCAGGCTGAAGTGGAGCGACAGGTTGGCGGCATAGATCTGGTGCGGAGATGCAAGTTGAGGCACGGGAGTCAGCGGGAAGGTGCAGAGCTGAGGCGCCAGTTAGAGAAACGGCCCTCTTCCTCGACGGCATTGACAGGGGGCAGGGCTGTGCAGAGTGGCACATAGAAGTAGGGAGCTACTAGGTGTCTGCTGGAGCAGTGGAGACAGTCGGGGCCATTGAGCGGTGAGCGAGGTGCAGCAGGATCTCTTCTTGGCAAGCATTTCTAGACGACTTCAGGATTACGCCATGCAGGATACAGGAGAAGCGAGTGTTGTCTGAGTGGGGGTAGATATAAAAATAAATAAATAAATAAAAATGGAAATTAAGTAATTGGGGATGCAGAGTTGGCTTTGAGGCGTTGGAGGGCTGGGTCCTTAGGCTGCAGGGGAGGGTTGCAATTTTCTCGGCTCCTTCTGTGGGGTTAGAGTATCGTGGTGGATTGGGTCATTTCCAATAGCACCTCGGGGCATGGGGCTGGCCACTTAACCATAATGGCTTCGGCATCTTTAAAAAAAAAAAGAATGAAAAGAATTAAAATAAATGAATAAATAAAAACAAGGGGTCTAGCCTGAGACCTGCGCTTAAGGGGCGGAAGGGCCAGGCGGAAGGGCGGCAAGACGGGTTGAAAGTTGGGTGAAGGAGGGAATTTGGGGGAGGGGGTGAGTCCTCTAGGGGTTGGGGGGTCAGTTGGGGCCTATAAGGGGACAAAAGGGGATTATAGCTTATATCAGGATGGGTAGCAATGAGGGAAGGACTTGAGGGGCATGGGCTCGGGGACTGGGGAGGCCACTTAGAGGTACGAGGGGATCGTGTACTGGGTTTTTGCGGGCCAGGGGTGCGGAGAGTGGGACAGATGGTGTAGCAGAAGATGCTAATGCGATGCAAGTGGGAAACGGGTGTTAGCAGGGAGGGGATGCAACAGGCAACTCCATGGGGGGGGGGGGTGGTTGTGGGGGCATAGGGATTCTATCCCTGTCGGCGGGAGGGGGAATATAGGGCTTGGGGGCATGGGAAGGTCAGTTCAAGGGGCCCCCAACTGTAGAGGGCAAATGATAAGCTCTCCTGTGGGCTGGCTGGCAGTTCAAGGAGGCTATGCACCAGTAGGTGGATCTGCTTCATGGGAACATGGGCTTGGGGGGGGGGCCATGATACATCTGGGGCTGAGTGGTTGGGGGATTGGCAACCTTCGTGGTCTCCGGTGGTTCCCCCCCCCCCTCCTGTTTTTCTTTTATGTCTCCACAGGTGCCGATAAGGAATAAGCACACAGCAGGGCATAGAGGAGGAGGCCAACTGCGATCAGAGAGCATGGACACTGGAGTAGCAGCAAGGCGGAATGGGTCAGAAAATGATACCAGCACGAGAAGGGACAGGCTGCATCAGCAGAACAAGGATGGCGGCCACTCGATGACTCGTCCATGGGGGTTGGGGAGCCGAGCAGCTGACGCGAAGGAATGGAATGGAAAGCGTGCAAGAAAAGGAAGCAGTCGTGTCGGCAGCGCCACAGTTCGGAGTCATCCTCCTCCTTGTCCACCGACTCTTAGTCATCGTCGTCTGGTGCGGATATCACAGAGCAAGGGGTAGGAAGCAGTGTGACAGCGAGGAATAGGCTGGGGAGTGGAGCTACGTCGATAGCGGCTTTCTTCAGACTTATGGGGGGGAGTTCTGAAGAATTGGCGCTGAAAGATTAGGAAGCGGCGATATATAGATATTTTCCACCTTCTAGAGGGCAGGAAACGGTCAGGGGAGAGTAGGAAGAAGAGGAAAGAAGATGAGAAGGCGAGCCGTGTCAAAAAGGGTATCGCGTAACGTGGTGACCTGGACAAGAGCCGTTTTGTGCTTAGCAAGCGTATGGGGGCATCTTTATCCTGATCATTATGGGATGTTGTTGGCGTATGCAGATTCCATTTTGGAGGCGTCACACACACATGACGGATGGGCATGGTTAAATTATAACGAGACGTTTTGGGACAAAATGGAGGAGAACAAATTGTTGTCCTGGGGCACTCAGGATATTAAACTTTGGCTGACGCAGATGTCAGTCAGGGCAGGTTCTGGGGGAGTGGGTGGGGCAAAAGGAGGGACGGGGGCCAAGGCAGGTGGAGGTTGTTCCTTGCGTGCCGGGAGGCCGGGCTACAGCAGAGATCGGGGGGAAGTGGAGCAGGGATTTGTGCTGGAGGCTTAACAAGTCTTCTGGCTTGTTCCCCGACTGCAAATTTCGACAGAAAATGTGTTAAAAAAGGGGCCCTTCTCGCATCAGTGCCTTCCCTCAAGCAATAATGATATAAGCGGCCTCGCCCCTACACCAATACGGGTAGAGGCTTTAAGGACATGGCTTCAGCATTACCCGAAGCGGGAAGATAAGGAGGTATTAAAGTTGGCGTTTCAGGAGGGTTTTTATTATACCAGTACACGGATGTTGTAGTGTCCAAGGCATGAAATTTGTCCTCAGTGTGGCGCTTCGCTCACATAGTTAAGGATAAGTTGGAAGTAGAACTGACTTTAGACAGAATTGCGGGTCCCTTTATAGAACAGCCGTTCCCGAATTTGGTGGTATCACCGTTGGGTATTATACCTAAAAAAGAATCAGGGAAGTTCCGGCTGAGTCATAACTTGTCTTTTCCATCGGGAGAATCGGTGAATGATCACATCCCTCAAGAGTCATGTATGGTTCGCTACGCTTCTTTTGATCGGGCGGTTGAGTTGGTCAGAAAAGCGGGTCACAGGGCGTTGAGGGTGAAAGTAGATATTGAATCAGCTTTCCGTTTGTTGCCCGTACACCCTTCTGCATTTCATTTGCTCGGTTTCGGCATTGAGGATGGAATTTATGTGGATAAATGCATGCATATGGGCTGCTCGGTTTCTTGCGCATACTTCGAAAAATTCAGTACTTTTCTGCAATGGGCATTAGTGCAGAAAGTAGGCGGTGTGAATGTTGTGCATTATTTGGATGACTTTTGTTCGAGGGAGCAGCACAATTAGGGGTGTGTCTTCAGCTATTAGATGGCTTGGTGGAGTTGTTTCGCGAACTGGGTGTGCCATGGGCGGTGGGCAGGGGCGGCCCAAGGGGGGTGCGGGGCCATGTGCGGAGACACGGTGCGGGGCCTCATTTGCATAAGGTGCCTCATTTGCATAAATATTTGAATAATGTTACCATACACTAACTTTTAGTAAACATGCCTCTTAATGAGTATATGGATAAAGAAAGACTAAAAGATTTCTACATTGCTGTAATCCAGTACCAACCGCCAGGCACATTAGGAACTACTACAAACACTGCCCATTTAGAAGCCATAGCAAACTCGCCGTATCCTAACAGCACTACCAGGATTCACAAAGCACCAAACCCTACCTATCAAAAGGAAACACTGCAATTATTAAACCAATACATTTCAGAGAACAATACATGACCTACTGGGGAAAGAGAACAAGTGACAATGTCAAATAGGAATTATATAAACAGAATACCTCAGCTCAGTTACGCATGCAAAACATAAACCATCACCAAACAACGAATCACAATTTAGAAACAGGAAGACAATAATTAAACTGGGAACCACAAAAGCCAAACTTGGAATGTACAACACTGTAGAAATAGAACCATAAATTAATTTCCTCTTGTACTAAACAAAGCGCAGAGGTTAATGATGCACATTTCCCAAAGCTGACATATTCCAGTTAATAAATTCAAAATAAAGAGATACTTTTATACCTTTTGTGCATTTTTTTTCAGTGGCAATTGCTCCAGCCACTTTCTTCTGGTTTCTTCGTGTCTTCTGCTAACTCTCCATCGTCTGCTGTCCATTTGTCCTTTCTTCTCTCTTCTAGTTTTTTTCCATTCTCTCTCTACATCTGCTTTAACATACTAATCTTTCTCCTTTTGCTCTTTCCTCATTCCTATTTCATCCACTCAAATTTTACCCCTCCATCCTCAATCCCCACTTACTCTCCCAAAATCTGGCCAATTGTAGATTTATCTTCCCTCCCAAACAAAATATTTTTTCCCTCTCCATTTCACTCTCCCAACTCCATCCCATTCTAATCCTCCCTCAACATCAGTTCCCTTCTAGTTCCAGCCCCACCTAGCATCCGCTCCTTTCTAGTCCCTGCATCAGCCCATTTCCAGTCCTAGCCCCCCAAGAGCCCATTTCCAATCCTATCCCAGCCCCCCATCAACTCATTTCTAGTCCTTTCCTAGCCCCACCATCAGCCCATGTCAAATCCTAGCTCCCCTCCACTCAGCCCATTTCCAATCCAAGCTTACTTCCAATTCTAGCCCCTCCATGAGTCCATTTCAATTCAAGCCCCCACCACAGCCCATTTCCAATCTTAGCACCCCCCAACAGCCCATTTCCAGTCCTATCCTAGCCCCTCCATCAGCCCATTTCCTGTCCTACCCCCCCCCCCACTCAGCCCATTTCCAGTCCTAGCTCCCTCCCCTCACAGCCCATTTCCATTCCAAGCCCCCCTCCCTATCAGCTATATGCAGTTCAAGCCCCCCTTCCACTCAGCCCATTTCCAGTCCTAGCAACCCCCCAGCCCATTACCAGTCCTAGCCCCCCCCATAGCCCATTACCAGTCCTAAGCCCCCCATAGCCCATTACCAGTCCTAAGCCCCCCATCAGCCCACTTCCAGTCCTAACCCCCCCATCAACCCACTTCCCCACTTCCAGTCTTACCCCCCCACAGCCCATTACCAGTCCTAACCCCCCATCAGCCCACTTTCAGTCCTAACCCCCCGATCAGCCCACTTGTAGTCTTAGCCCCCCATAGCCCATTACAAGTCCTAACCCCCCATAGCCCATTACCAGTCCTAACCCCCCCATCAGCCCACTTGTAGTCTTAGCTCCCCCCATAGCCCATTACATCCTAAACCCCTCCCCCCATAGCCCATTACCAGTCCTAACCCCCCCATCAGCTCACTTGTAGTCTTAGCCCCACCATAGCCCATTACCAGTCCTAACCCCCCCATCAGCCCACTTGTAGTCTTAGCCCCCCCCCATAGCCCATTACCAGTCCTAACCCCCTCCCCCATAGCCCATTACCAGTCCTAAACCCCCCATAGCCCATTATCAGTCCTAACCCCCTCCCCCATCAGCCCATTACCAGTCCTAACCCTCTCCCCCCCCCCCATCAGTCCAGCTAAGTTAAAAAAAAAACGCAAACCGGCTGCTGCTGCCGCTGCCGCCGCCGCCATGGCAGCGGCAGAATCGACCATCCCGCGGAGCCCCCCCTGCCCTACAGAGTTCTCCGTGCAGTCTCAGCATGGGCTTTTCAGAGCCGCGTGAAGGGAGAGTTTCCCTTTCTCCTGGCTCTGTTACTCCCGCCACGGGGCTGATGAGAAATCCCATCAGCCCCGTGGCGGGATTAACAGAGCCGCGAGAGGAGAAGCTCTCTCTTCGTGCGGCTCTGACAGCCGACGCTGAGACTTCACGGAGAACTGCAGGTCGGGGGGGCCCCACGGGATGGTCGATTCTGCTGCTGCCACGGCGGCAGCGGCAGCAGCAGCCGGTTTGCGTTATTTTAATCTAGTTGGGCTGATGCAAGATGTTTTTTGCGCGGGATCCTGTGCAAAAAACATTCTTGCTCAATGGATGGGCCAGCCCTGGTGGCGGGTAAGACAGAAGGCTCGGCGACGAGGTTTACCTTTTTGGGTGTGGAGTTGGATTCTGTGGAGATGGTGGCTCGTCTCCCTCTTAAGAAAGTGTCAGGATTGCAGGGTTGGTAGCTAGCGTGTTGGCTTCATCTAAATTAATGTTGAAGGAAATGCAGGCTCTGATAGGCTCTTTAAATTTCACGTGCAAGGTTATTCCGATGGGGCGAGTGTTTCTTCATCAGCTTGCGGCGTCCACATCTGGAATGCGCAAACCGCATCACTGTATTAGAGTTTCAAAGGTTGTTAGTGCCGATTGGCTGATTTGGGACGTCTTTTTAAGAGGTTTTAATGGGACTTCTGTGATGATGGAGGCCGAGATCTCCAGTGTAGAGTGGTAGCTATACATGGATGCAGCAGGTGGGGTGGGTCTTCGAATGTACTTCAGGGGAGCTGGCCACATACTTGGCGCGAATCCAATCTAACCAACAACATAACCTTCCTGGAATTGTTTCCCATTCTAGTGGCATTGGAGTTGTGGCCCGCTAAGATGCGCAATTGCAGGGTAGTGTGGTGATGCGACAATGCAGCAGTAGTCAGCGTGATTAATAATTATACTCCACATTGTATTCGGGTGGCAGCCTTAATGATGTTGCGTCTGAATGTCTATGTAAAAGCCCGGCATATCCCAGGATGTACTAATGAGATTGCTGATGCTCTTTCCCGTTTCAAGTGGGATCGGGTTTGGATGTTGGCTCCAGAAGCAGATATGGTGGGGTTCGTGGTCCTGCTGAAATTATGGAGCGTTGGCCAAGAGTGATGCTAAATCTACTGCGGAGTTCGGTGTCGACATTGAAATGGGCAGCATATCGATCGGGGAGATTTATGGCCTGCAAGTTGCTACAAGGTGGGGAGTGTGCAAGGCCAACTCCTTGCGACTCCAGGAGGCTGATTACGCACGAGTTGCTTGTGAGGCTGTGCGCTGCCTTACCCCTGGTAGCGACGTCACAGGACGAGGCCACCCTGTTCCGGGTGGTTTGGCTTGGCATGTTTTGGAGCCTTCTGTATCGGGGAGTTAGTAGTGAGCTCCAGCAAGTCTGGTGTCGAAGGTGGTAGGCAGCTTCAGCAGGTATGGGTTGAAAGGGCTGCGGCGGGTCTTCCTAGCAAAAGCTAGGTTGGACCAGCAAGGGAAAGGATTGTGGGCAGTCTTAAAAGAGATTGTGGGCCTTGTAACATCCCCGGTGGACACATTGCTGGTCTATTTGAGATTGCATCCCACACGTGAGGGAGAACTATTCGTGCTTGAGGAGGCAAGGCTATTGACGCATTTTCAAGTATCAGCAGTAGTGAGGATGGTGCTGCAGCATGTAGGAGAGGATCCATGTCAGTTTGCAGCACACTCATTCCGCATTGGTGCAGCAACCAGCGCGGCCGCGGCGGGTTTGCCAGAACAAGAGATACAAAGCATCGGCAGATGGCATTCTCAGACGTTTTGGGGCTATGTTCGTCTTTGAGAGGGTGATGGGGGGCAAGCAATGGATGGATGCTAACTGGTATTTTACTTTTCAGATGGGGACAAGGCACTAGGGTCTGTTGGCTGATGGGTCATTCCTTCATTTATGGGGGCTGGTCAGCGAGCAGTGGTGAGGTAGGTGGGGCCTAATTTGGGTCTGGATCCCGTTGTGGTGTCGGTTGTATGGCTAGGCAAGGGTGGTCTCCATGGGATGCAGCTAACGCCTTTGCTTTGACACCATGAGCGATTTAGGAGCAAGCCTACAATGATACTGTGGCATGTGGGGGGCAACGACCTGGTATCATGGACCTGTACGCAAGTGATAAGAGCGGGACTGACAAAATCAATCATCAGATCGGCCATTGAGTTTGTGAACAAAGAGGTTATCAAATTCTGCATTCTTGGGTTGAGATCAATGGTGCAGGATGGAGTGCATTTATCCCCAGTGGGTGGGGATTTGCTCCAGAACGACTGGCAGGAGGCCTTGGAATGTGTTGTCAGGCGGGATACTCGCTGGTCGCAGCTTGGTGGGGGAGGTGGTGCAGGGACATTAATGTCACCTGTGCCGGTGGCGGGATCCCGGAGGTTTCCAGGTCCGGAGCCTTAGGCTATACTTGGGCCGGGGGCGGGGTGCCCCCGACCTGGACAACCCATTGCCGACTTTTGCTAATTACATAGAAACATAGAAATATGATGACAGAAAAAGACCACATGGCCTATCTAGTCTGTCCTTCCACACCAACAACTACAACAGTCCCTCTTTTACCCTCAGAGATCCTCTGTGTTTGTCCCATGCTTTTTTGAATTCAGTTATTGTCCTCATCTCTACCACCTCCACTGGGAGACTATTCCACAGATCCACTACTCTTTCCATAAAGAAATATTTCTGCATATCATTCCTGAATCTATCTCCCTTCACCCTCATCCCATGTCCCCTCGTAGCAGAACTTGCTTTCAATTGAAAGAGGCTCTCTCCCTGAACATTTATGCCACAAAGGTATTTAAACATCTCAATCATATCACCTCTATCCCGCCTTTCCTCTAAGGTGTACATATTAAGATCCTTAAGTCTGTCCTCATATGCTTTATAATGAAGACCATTAATCATTTTAGTAGCCACCCTCTGCACGACTCCATCCTGTTCACATCCTTTTGAAGGTGCGGTCTCCAGAATTCCACACTATACTCCAAATGAGTTTGCACCAAAGACTTATACAGAGGCATTATCACCTCCTTTTTTCTGCTAGCCATTCCTCTCCGTATGCAGCCAAGCATTCTTCTAGCTTTTGCCATCGCCTTTTCTACCTGTTTAGCTACTTTATGATAATCAGACACAACCACGCCTAGGTCCCGCTCTTCTTTAGTGGACAAAAGTACTTCACCCCCTATACTATATTGCTCCCTTGGATTGCTCAGCCCAAATGCATGACCTTACATTTTTTAATATTAAATCCCAGCTGCCAAATTCTAGGCCATTCTTCAAGCTTAGCTAGATCCCTCCTCATGTTATCTACACCTTCCTGGGTGTCTACTCTATTGCATATTTTGGTATCATCCGCAAAGAGGCAAACCTTACCCGACAGCCCTTCCGCTATATCACTAACAAAGATGTTAAAAAGAATCGGATCAAGGACAGATCCCTGGGGTATCTTCCTTCTCCTCAGAGTGAGCTCCATTTACCTGTATTCTTTGTCGCCTCCCACCCAACCAATTTCTAACCCAAACAGTAATTTTAGGGTCCATCCCTAGGGTGCTCAGTTTGTTTATAAGTCGCTTGTGAGGAACAGTGTCAAAGGCTTTACTGAAATCTAAATACACCACATCTAGGGCTCTCCCTCGGTCCAACTCCCTTGTCACCCAGTCAAAGAAATCAATCAGATTTGTCTGACAAGACATGGCGAGGTCTGGGAAAAGAGGGTTAGGAGGATTGCCGTTGGCATGACCGCAGCAGAAGCGGAGGCAGTGTCACCTTGCTAATAGCATGGCTGGTGAGGCACGGTTCCACTGTTTGGATTGTTAAGAGGATTCTTATTGGACTGCAATGTTCTATTTGTTATAAAAGTTAATAAAGCTGCGATCGGTTGTTTTCCTAAGAGCGGTGATGTCTATGTAGTTTGTGGGAAATGGAGGGCAGAGCAAAAGGGGGTGGGGAGGGTAAGGGGTGGATGGTTAGGGGGGCCTTGAGCACCGGGTCCGATCTACCTCGGTTAATGGCTATCCCCGTTCCCTCTTTCCTCTTCCTCCCCTTTTTCCCCCTCCCTCCTTTCCCTCTCCCCTCCTCCCTTTCCCTTCCTCCCCCTTCCCTTTCCCTGCCTTTCCACCACCCCACCTTGTCTTCTCCCCCCTTTCATTTTCCTGGCCCTTTTCATTCCTGTTTCCCTTCCCCTTTCTCTCTCTCTCCCTCTCCCTCTCCCTCCCTCCTTCCCTTTCCCCTTCCTTCTTCCTTCCTTCCCCTCTTCTCCCCTTCCCTTCCCCTCTTTTCCTTCTTTTCCCCCTTCCCTCCTTCACTTCCTCTATTGTCCCTTGATAATACATTCTTGATAATACATTTTATATTTATCTTTTATATGTTTTACATTAGTAATAATTTTTATTACAGTGCTCTTGACTCTGTGGAACTCAGTATGTCTAGCTCTTTTCCTCTTTTTACTGATAGTGTCCACATTCTTCAATGTTTATTCATGTCTTCCACTGGTTCCTCCCCTTTTTTAATTTTAGAAGAGTTGTGCCACTCCCATATCATGTTACATCTTCTTCACTAATATACACAATAATGGGTCAATTTGGATGTTTTATTTTGATGAAACATTCAGGCTCATTGTTTTAAGCCCCTCCCCTTAAAGATCTCCCTTTTGATTTTCATTTTTTTATCTATATGCTTTTATATGATCATGTGCTTATAATTCTTTTTATAAGTTTTTACAATCCTCTGTATCCATCTATTGTTTTTCTATTGCTTTTCTTTTTTTCTGTGTTTATTGATCCATTTTTATATAGTCTCTAACCATGTTTACACAACACAAGATAGCAAATATATATATATATATATATATATATATATATATATATAAACATAGAAACATGATGACAGAAAAAGACCACATGGCCTATCTAGTCTGTCCTTCCATAACAACTACAACAGTCCACTTTTTACCTTTAGAGATCCTCTGTGTTGGTCCCATGCTTTTTTGAATTCAGTTACTGTCCTCATCTCTACCACCTCCACTGGGAGACTATTCCATGGATCCACTACTCTTTCTGTAAAGAAATATTTCCGCATATCACTCCTGAATCTATCTCCCTTCACCCTCATCCCATGTCCCGTCGTAGCAGAACTTGCTTTCAATTGAAAGAAGCTATCTCCCTGAACATTTATGCCACGGAGGTATTTAAACATCTCAATCATATCACCTCTATCCCGCCTTTCCTCTAAAGTGTACATATTAAGATCCTTAAGTCTGTCCTCATATGCTTTATAATGAAGCCCATTAATCATTTTAGTAGCAACCCTCTGCACTGACTCCATCCTGTTCACATCCTTTTGAAGGTGCGGTCTCCAGAATTGCACACCATACTCCAAATGAGGTTGCACCAAAGACTTATACAGAGGCATTATCACCTCCTTTTTTCTGCTAACCATTCCTCTCCGTATGCACCCAAGCATCCTTCTAGCTTTTGCCGTCGCTTTTTCTACCTGTTTAGCTACTTTAAGATCATCAGACACAACCACGCCTAGTTCCTGCTCTTCTTTAGTGGACAAAAGTACTTCACCTCCTATACTATATTGCTCCCTTGGATTGCTGCAGCCCAAATGCATGACCTTACATTTTTTTAACATTAAATCCCAGCTGCCAAATTCTAGACCATTCTTCAAGCTTAGCTAGATCCCTTCTCATGTTATCTACATCTTCCTGGGTGTCTACTCTATTGCAGATTTTGGTATCATCCGCAAAGAGGCAAACCTTACCCGACATACAGTTTCACAATATCCTTGGAAAGGGGTTCTGATCCTTCTTATGAGTTCCGTTTCCCATTTTAACTTACTAAAAACTTATGAAGAATGATTTTAAAATCGTATGTATCCATTAATAGATTGTTATTGCTTTTACCCTTACTTTGCGTTAATGATGCGTTTTATGTAATTTCCAACCATTTTTTATACTGTATGAGATAATATGTATATACAGTTTTTTAGTATATTTGATATATGGTCAGATAAAGTTTTTTTCCCACTCTTTAATTGCGGTGCATCTGCTGATGGTCTGTACCTTTCATTTATAGTTTTTATTAGTTTTTATACATTTTAAGTATTGACTTTCAATGTCCAAGGTAGCTGTACATTAACTCCACATGATTCTCTGCATCACTCTTTCAGGTTGGATTATACAATCTTTATATTATATTTGTTCATTGCAATAATAAACTGGTGTTCTTTATCCCCGCCTAACCATTTGTTTTAATCCGTTCCAATTGCTACCATGACTCCCCCTTGACAATGGTGCCAAAATTTAGTTTAAAAGTGCAGGCTCAATGTACCTGATACTTTCTAAGCTGTTTGCTGAATGACTGCATTCTGATCTCTGGGTCTCTGTGGCACAACTACGTATTTTGCACTAAGTAGTTCTGGTCATGACTAAATATATATGGGGAGGTTTGACGGGAAGGTTAGATGGGGGTGGGAAAGGAGCAGTGTGGGGGTGGAGTTAGGGCGGGCGTGGGAGGTCTGCGGCCCCAGATGTACAGGGCCGATTCCTATGTGAGCCTTGTACGTCCGGGGCCGGCAGACTGAACGGGGAACTTATTCCACCTCTGAGGTAGAATAAGTTCCCCTAGTCGGTGGGGGATGGCAGGCATGGGCAGCGAAGGAGGTAGGTGGGGGTGGAGGAGATTCCCCACAGCCAAACCCTGGCCGTGGGAGGCCAGATCAGGGGTTGGGCCGAGGGGAATGAAAAATCTGGTCGGCGCCGGGGATCATGGCTCCTGAATGGAGCTGCAGTGCCATGGCAACCAGATGCCATGGCGCCATGGCTCCGTTCAGGAGCCTTGACTAAGTTAGCTGGGCTAGGCCTGTACATTCGATGCGATTGTACAGGCCTAGGATGCGATTCTGATCCCATGGGGCTAGACATGCCCAACGGGATCAGAATCCCGTCTAATTCTGTGCATCCGGTTCCGATCGGGCGCACAGAGGACCAGGATGTCAAGGATGGAATCAGGCCCACACTGTTCAGGTGGATGGTCATTAGCTGATATGGCATGTGATTTCATATTTAGATTATTCCCTTTGTCTATATTTTGATCACCTGCACTAGTACATCTGCTTGTCCTTCCCCTCCTCAGCACAATTACCACAGGTTTCCTATAGTATATTGAGCTTGTTAAAACTGCTTTCACTAGATTGCAATTAGTCTTGATCATATTCATTCTGTACCAACTCACACAAAATTATTTATGAGGTTTATTGGATACCTCCTCTTCCCAATAAATTGCAGTATAGATAGATTCTCATGGTCTCATTTTACACATTTATTGTAGATAGTCTATCTAGATGGTGACTTCATATATTTGCCCAGTATATGTTGTTTTTAATTGAAAGAGGCTCTTCTCCTGTGTATTTATGCCACAGAGGTATTTAAATGTCTCGATCATATCACTTCTATCCCGCCTTTCCTCTAAAGTGTACATATTAAAATCCTTAAGTCTGTCCTCATATGCTTTATAATGAAGACCGCTAACCATTTTAGTAGCCACCCTCTGTACCGACTCAAACCTGTTTATATCCTTTTAAAGGTGCAGTCTTCAGAATTGCACACAATACTCCAAATGAAGTCACACCAATGACTGATACAGAGGCACTATCACCTCCTTTCTTCTGCTGGCCATTCCTCTCCCTATGCACCCAAGTATCCTTCTAGCTTTTGCTGTCGCCCTTTTCTACCTGTTTAGCTACTTTAAGATCATCAGACACAATCACGTCTAGGTCATGCTGTTCTTTTGTGGACAGAAGTACTTCACCCCCTATACTATATCGCTCCCTTGGATTGCAGAGTCTTCGCACTATATGCACCCACATGCTGGAACGCCCTTCTACCCGTCATTTGGGCCATCACTGACTTCGCTCAGTTTAGGAAGTCGCTAAAGCACCATCTTTTCCTCCAGCACTATACCGACTCAAATGACATCTCACAACCAGTCACACCCAGGAACCAGGCTATCATCCCCAGCGCAGCCACCCTGCATGATTGCAGCCTCACTCTCTAGATCACGATACATTCTGCAGGTGGAATGTGTACATACTCTGACCGGTCAATCTGTATATAGTTGAACAGTTCTGTAAATAGTTGCGAGCTGACCATGTCACCTGTGACAGCTAGCTTGCCTGTACATAGTTACCCTGTCAGTCCCGTTTAGAATCCCCTGTTCATTATAAGTCCAGTGTAGGTCCTGTCTGCACTGCACCAGTTGTTAACTGTAAACCGCACTGATTCCAAGAGCGCAGTATAAAAAAGACATTAAATAAATAAACAAATAAATAAATTGCTGCAGCCCAAATGCATGACCTTGCATTTTTTAGCATTAGATCTCAGCTGCCAAATTCTAGACCATTCTTCAAGCTTAGCTAGATCCCTCCTCATGTTATCTACACCTTCCTGGATGTCTACTCTATTGCAGATTTTGGTATCATCCGCAAAGAGGCAAATCTTATAGAATCGGACCAAGGACAGATCCTTGGGGCACACCACTGGCAACCTTCTTCTCAATTTACCTATACACTTTGTCGCCTCCCTCTCAACCAATTTCTAACCCAAGCAGTAACTTTAGGGTCCATCCCTAGGGTGCTCAGTTTGTTTATAAATTGCCTGTGTGGAATGGTGTCAAAGTCTTTACTGAAATCTAAATGCACCACATCTAGAGCTCTCCCTCGGTCCAACTCCCTGGTCACCCAGTCAAAGAAATTGTTTGTGAGTTGCCGTTTTCTGTGTGAGCTCCAATGATAGCGATTTTATACAAACACTGGCAAATTTTGCAATTTCATCAGTGTTTTAATAATCCTCCTATTGTTGCTTATTGTTGAGGTAAAAATATTTATCTAGTGAATATCTCCCTCCAATTAAATAAGCTTCAATCCGATGTTCTATGATATGGTAATGTGTTCTCAAACGTATTTCACATTTTTCACTTCATTTCATTATTTTCCCAAATATACTATAATGCTCTTATAACAAGAACCTATGGTCTCAGACAAAAGTTGGCACTGCTCCGGGTGAATCTCCCTTGAGCTATGTGCTCCAATAGCATCAACGACCATATAAACAAGGTTCCTGTAATTGAATACCACACGTTATAATTTCTCAAAAATCGGACTTATCTTAAGTTTTGATCCATGCGCGGCGTTTTTTGAGAGAGCTGACAAGCCATGGATAACACGCTGTTGGTCGCATAAGCCTATTTTCATAAATAATCCAGTCTAGTTAAGGTGTGACCAATTTTTGAACACTTATCTAGTAATGATCTTTAAAGAAAAATGTTTCTGTAGTAACGTTCTTGCATTTCTTCATGGACAGTGCTGATTCACAGATTGCATACCCCCTGAAGAAGAATTGAAACGTGGAATAGATACCGGTGAGGTGGCGTTGGGGCAATTGCAATATTGGCACAATTCACAAAACTGGCATAGCTCAAGGGAGATTCACCCGGAGCAGTGCCAACTTTTGTCTGAGACCATAGGTTCTTGTTATACGAGCATTATAGTATATTTGGGAAAATAATGAAATGAAGTGAAAAATGTGAAATACGTTTGAGAACACATTACCATATCATAGAACATCGGATTGAAGCTTATTTAATTGGAGGGAGATATTCACTAGATTTTTGTACAGTCAACACCCTCTGTAAGCAGACCGCCTTAGTCTTTAGTGAGGTAAAAATATTGGCAACTATGTTATTAAGCCCATTATATGAGAAACTGATCAGTATTGTATGAATACTATCATGGGAAATTTTGCATGTGGTTCTTGTGATTTCTATGGTACAACTATTTAAGGGCTCTATGGAGATGTCCATCAGTGGGAAGGCAACTGACGAGTAAGGATCACACCACTTGTTTGACTTTGTTTGTGGTGTATGCATGCGTCTGTCCCTGTAATAAAGTCTATGTTGGCTAGACATAGAGATTGATGCAAGTGAGGCTTCATGAGCATTGGTTACGTTTGAATATTATGACACAATTTGCTTCTATAGTATCTCATTGTTTGCAATATCACCATACCTTTTCACAGATACAACAGAGAATTCTTGAACATGTTCCTGGATGTTGGAGAGGAGGTGATCGTGAAGTGAAGCTTAACTATAGAGAGCAATTTTGAATATACAGTTTGAAAACAGTACATCTGAATGTCTTGAATCAACGAGTGAATTGGCATAATTTGATTTGATTAATGCTGTATTGGCCCTTTAAGACGTTTTGGAGTAAGGGGGCAGGGAGTGCTTGAAAAGATGCTGCAGCCATGTTGGCTTTAAGCCAGAAACAGTTCAGCTATTTGAGAGCAGTCAGCGAAAATAAGACATAAGAAATGCCATACTGGGTCAGACCAAGGTCCATCAAGCCCAATATCCTGTTTCCAAGAGTGGCCAATCTAGATCATACGTACCTAGTAGTTTCCCCGAAAAGACACAGGTTCCACAATGCTTGAATTGGGTCAAGCAGTGATATCCTGGGTCCCTTTTTAATAATGGTTTATGGACCTTTCCTCCAGGAACTTGTCCAAACTTTTTTAAACCCAGCTACACTAACAGCCTTGACTACATCCTCCGGCAACAAATTCCAGAGTTTGATTAATCGATGAGTGAAAAAATATTTTCTCTTATTTGTCTTAAATAGTTTACTCTGTAGCTTCATTGCATGTCCCCTAGTCTTTCTATATTCTGATAACATAAACAATCGATCTACGTTTACCCGTTCCACTCCATTCATTAATTTATAGCCTTCCATCATATCTCCCCTCAGCCATCTCTTTTCCAGTTTAAAGAGCCCTAACCTTTTTAGCCTTTCTTCATAGGGGTATCTTTCCATCGCCTTTACCATTTTGGTGGCTCTTCTCTGAACCCTTTCTAATAACGCTATATCCTTTTTAAGATACGGTGACCAGAATTGCACACAATATTCAAGGTGCGGTCACACCATGGAACGATAAATAGTTCAGCCACTCAAGAGCAGTCGGTGAAAAATATTCTGATGGGATTCACTTTTGACAGATGATTATATCAATGCTTTTTACCCTGATACAGAACTTAAAGATTTGATAGTTCGAAACAATATTGTGTCAGGTTCTGAGATGTTGGCATTGATAGGGTGGACTATTACGAGCGTAAATTCTTCATGTTGGACTTTTAGTATAAGTTATGATCAAATAAAATTAAAATGGACCCTCGGCAGAACTAGCTTATAATAAGCTGGAGTCTTACAGTGGCTGTCCGACAAAAAGACCTTTTTTTATATAAGGCTGACTGAGTTTATGGGACTGGGTATTGGATACATTGTAGAAAAAATTCCCATAACTAATCCTTTGGCGAGGTTTTATATGTTGAGCTGTGGTACAGAACAGCAGACAGTAAATTTTTGCTGTAGTTTCTGTAAATAGGTTTTGCATAAGTAGTAAAAGAGAGCCGTGCTGCGAAGGAACAACTGTGGATGAGACTATCCCCAGGGAGCTTGTGGAGGGGGACGAAAACAGACCCTGACATTAAAGTTACCAAATTGCAGCCAAATCTAGGACATTTGTTATCTGAAGTGGAGGGGGGGGGGGGAGGAGAAGGGACACTTTAGTTCCAGGTTTGATCAACAAGGCATGGAGGAAGAAAGGGGAGTCATTACCCTACCTCCTCCCCCCCCCCCATTCCCATGACAGCAACAACATCACTTGCAAGTAGACAAATCGACAGAGAAATAGAAATAGCGGTGCATTTCCCCCATACTGTGCAAAATATAAAAATATTGGATGTAAATTCTAAAAACTGACATTCAAATCACTAAATTGAAAATGAATATTTTTTTTTACACCCTCTGACCCCAGTGCTGGAATCAGGGACAAAAGGTTGTCAAACAGATGGAGTCAGGGACACAGCTCTAAAATTGGGGATCTTTTCTATGCCTCTTTGGAGTCAGGGGTGGTGCTAGAGGACTGGAGAGAGGCACATGTGGTCCCTTTACACAAAAGCAGAAGTAAGGATGTGGTTGAAAACTACAGGCCACTTAGTTTAACCTAGTTGCTGAGTAAATTATTGGAAACGCTGCTGAAAGAGAAAATAGTGAGGTTTCTGGATTGCAGGATCTGAGGCAGCATGGATTCACCAGGGGTAGGTCTTTCCAGACAAATCTGATTGATTTCTTTGACTGGGTGACCAGGGAATTGGACCGAGGGAGAATCCTAGATGTGGTATATTTAGATTTCAATAAAGCATTTGACACAGATGATTTATAAACAAACTAAGTACCCTTGGGTTGGACCCTAAAGTTACTGCTTGGGTTAGAAATTGGTTGAGTGGGAGGCAACAAAGGTTACAGTAAATGGAGTTCACTCTGAGGAGAAAGAGGTTACCAGTATATGTATACTTTAGAGGAAAGGCGGGACAGAGGTGATATGATTGAGACGTTTAAATACCTCTGTGACATAAATGCACAGAAGGAGAGCCTGTCTCTATTGAAAGTAAACTCTGCTATGAGGGGACATAGGATGAGGATGAAAGGGGATAGACTCAGGAGTAATATGCAGAAATATTTCTTTACGGAAAGACTTTTAGATGCATGGAATAGTCTCCCAATGGAGGTGGTAGAGATGAGGACAGCATCTAAATTAAAAAAAAAAACATGGGACAAACACAGAGGCTCTCTAAAGGAAAAAAAGGGGACTCTTGTAGTGGGTGATATGGAAGGGCAGACTAGATAGGCCATGTGGTCTTTTTCTGCTGTCATGTTTCTATGTTTTTTATCCTGACATAGGAGCAATGGCAGCAAGTGAAGTGGTTGCCAGCGTGGGGTTTTCACCTGGCTGAGCAAGCTTCTTTTCTTTCTTTAAATTCTTCTCCCCCAGCAGTGAGCTAAAAGGACCCAGAGGAAGAGGAAGAATAGGTGGGCAGCACAGCTCCTGAGGAGTTTGAAGTGAAGGCTCTGTCATGGTTGCACTCCACAAAGGAAAAAATGTTAAAAATGTAGCAGTGGACACAGGCAATGAGATAGGCCAGGAAGAGAGAGTTAAGTTGATTGCCATCTTCTTTTTTAAATTTTTAGTGAGAGTGTTAGGATGAGGAGAGCAATCAAAAAAACGTGATTGGCTGAGCTGTGGATAAAAAAAGACTTAAGTGGTTGCAAAGTGTCTGCATATACTTGCTGAAGCAAAAAAAAAAAAAACCTTCTCGTAGCTAAGATAAAGCACTGTAAGCTAGCACTGTCTAGAGGACATCACCAAATGTGGCTGGATATCCCTTGCTTATCCACAGAGAAAATATGATATCACATTAGGCACTCCCTTGCCTTCTTGCTATGCATGGTCTATTGTTATTCCATATAAGGGAGACAATTGACGTTGAACACTTAGTAACATCTTCAAAGGGAAGGTCAGTCGCAGCACCTGAACTGCATATAGTAACTTGGAAAAGATGCTCATCTTAAGTGCAGCCATCTGGCCAAACCAAGATATCTTCAGCTCCGATTACTGAGCTAATAATTTTCTAAACTAATGATAGTTAATTTACCTCATATGAACTACTCCAGTTGGTCTAATTCCCAAATATTTAATACTTCCATTTGACCACTCAAAAGGGAAATTCTCAACTGAATGTGTACTGCCAGGGACAAGTTGACATTTCCATTTTGTTAAGATACAGCTTGAATCGTGAAACTACCATATAGTTCTGAATAGTTACAAGCAAATTAGAAAGGATAGTAACTGGAAAAGACAACATTAGCAACACATCATCAGCAAATAATGCCAACATATTCCACTCATGTAGAGAATATACCACTGATATTAGGATTGTCTTGGATGACTTCAGCCAAGGACTCCAGAAAACATACAAAAATTCTCCCTATTCATTCACACACATGCCCATGAGTTAGCATACACTTTCTTCAACTACAACTGAAAGAATTCACTAGGACTGAGCACAAAAAGTTCCAAGGAAACCTATCAAAAGCTTTCTCTATATCTAATGCCAAGAGAAATACTGGGTTCTTCTCGACCCTGGCAATATGGATCAGTCGCAACACCTGCCGCTTATTATCTGTGGCCTGTCAACCTCGGACAAACCTCACTTGATCTAAATGTAATAACTGAGGAAGCAGCAAACTTAAGAATGTGGCCAATAGCTTGGCCAAGTTTTTTGTGTCTACATTCAAAAGTAAGAGTGGCCTATTTGAAGAGCTCTGTTTAGACTATTTATATGAAGAGCAGCCAGCTGTATCTTTTCTCGCCTTAGGGATAACCACTACTCAAACTTCCATTATGGAAGGAGGCCTCTCCACTTAAACCCCCCCTGATAATGGAGCATAGCATCCAAGAAAGATACGTTTCAATCACATTGGGATGGTCTAACCTACAAGCCTCTGTTAAAAAGTGGAGATTTAGACCCACTTCAATGCATAAATTACAGCCCAATAGTCAACATCCAGATTTCAGCAAAGATTGCAGAATCAATGGTAACTAAACATCTCCAACAGCACCTTGAAAATTATAATTTTGCTAGAATGCTTCCAATATGGTTTCCAACCCTGAGACAACACATACTTGCTGACATAAACAAACTCCATAACACTATTCGTAATCTGTGAACTATCATTAAAATCATCTCTAATACCTGAAGATTGGAGGATCGCCAATGTAACACCAATTTTTAAAAAGGGTTCCAGGGGTGATCCGGGAAACTACAGACCGGTGAGCCTGACATCAGTACCAGGAAAAATGGTAGAAACCATCATAAAGAATAAAATTACTCAGCATGTAGTCATGACCTAATGGGAGACAGCCAACACGGCTTTAGACAAGGAATATCTTGTTTTACTAATCTGTTATGTTTTTTTGAAGGAGTGAATAATCAGGTGGACAAAGGTGAGTCGGTTGATATTGTGTATCTGGACTTTCAGAAAGCCTTTGACAAGGTCCCTCATGAGAGACTTTTGGCAAAACTAAAGAGTCATGGGATAGGAGGCAGTGTACTATTGTGGAACAGGAACTGGCTAAAAGATAGAAAGCAGAGGGTAGGGCTAAATGGCCAATTTTCCCAATGGAGAAAGGTGAATAGTGGTGTACCCCAGGGATCTGTGCTGGGTCTGCTGCTTTTTGACATATTCATAAATGACCTGGAAAGTGGAATAACGAGTGAGGTTATCAAATTTGCAGATGACACAAAACTATTTAAAGTTGTTAAAACCCAAGAGGATTGTGGAAAATTGCAAGAGGATCTTGATAAATTGGAAGACTGGGCATCAAAATGGCAGATGAAATTTAATGTGGACAAGTGCAAGGTTATGCACCTAGGGAAGAACAACCCAAACTATGGTTACACGATGCAAGGTTCCACATTAGGAACTACCACCCAGGAAAAAGATTTAGGCGTCATTGTGGATACCATGTTAAAACCCTCGGCCCAGCGTGCCGCAGTGGCCAAGAGAGCAAATAGAATGCTAGGTATGATAAGGAAAGGAATGGAAAATAAAACAAAAGATATTATAATGCCTCTATATCGTTCCATGGTGAGACCGCACCTTGAATATTGTGTGCAATTCTGGTCGCCGTATCTTAAAAAGGATATAGCTATTTTAGAAAAGGTTCAGAGAAGAGCCACCAAAATGGTAAAGGGGATGGAAAGATACTCCTATGAAGAAATGCTAAAAAGGTTAGGGCTCTTTAACCTGGAGAAGAGACGGCTGAGGGGAGATATGATAGAAGTCTATAAATTAATGAACGGAGTGGAACGGGTAAACGTAGATCGATTGTTTACCTTATCAGAATATAGAAAGACTAGGGGACATGCAATGAAGCTACAGGGTAAACTATTTAAGACAAATAAAAGAAAATATTTTTTCACTCAACGTGTAATCAAACTCTGGAATTTGTTACCGGAGGATGTAGTAAAGGCTGTTAGTGTAGCTGGGTTTAAAAAAGGTTTGGACAAGTTCCTGAAGGAAAGGTCCATAAACCATTATTAAGAAGGGACCCAGGATATCAATGCTTGAACCAATGCAAGCATTGTGGAACCTGTGTCCCTTGGGGAAACTGCTAGGTACATATGACCTAGATTGGCCACTGTTGGAAACAGAATACTGGGCTTGATGGACCTTGGTCTGACCCAGTATGGCATATCTTATGTTCTTATGTTCTTGTTTTACTTGGTGTTTCATTGTTGTGCAACAACAGCCCTCTCCACTGATGTTCATCCCTTTCTGATTTGTGCTTGTCCTGTCTTCTTACTGTTACAGTCACTTGTCACTGCATTATGGAACACACTTCCTCACGACATCCGTGCCACACAAGACATCAACAAATTCCATAAGAAACTATAAACCCATCTCTTCACTGAATACTTGGGCATCTAGGCTAATCACTCCAACAGCACCTACCGAGATCATCACCTTACTGCTCCTCTCTCCCTGGTTAACACCAAACTGGGATCACTTCCCTTGGACTACCACCTACCTATCTTACCCCACCTGAAATCCCCCTTCCTCCCTCCTCTTCTTCCCCAACTAGCTGCATTAAGCTAGAGACAATATTCCCTTTAGTAAGTTAAAATGAGACATTAAGCTTCATTTGTTACCGTGTTACAATGTTATGGTATGTTATATTGCCTCATTCCATTTAAACCTTAACTTCATTGCGTTGTTATCTTTAAACTCTTACCTATAAACCGCTTTGACTTTGAGATAAGGCGTATATATAACCAGTTAAATTAAATGAATAAATTTGTACTTTTTTGATGTCTCTGAAATAATTGACCTCCATTGTAAACCGCCTTGAAGCATCATGCAACTGTGTGGTATAACAAATCCTCACAAATAAATAAAATAAATTAAAATGTCATATTTTACTCTTACGCAGGTGATTCTTTGAAGTTTATAGCTTTGTGGATCTGAGGAAATGCACAACTATCTCTGCTCTAATATGCTAAGGAAGAGGGGTACAGCGAATTTATATTCTATATTTTTTGGTTTGCTGATAATTACCAACAGTCCATCTTCTTACTTTTGATAGCGTGCAAGTATTTTACTCAATGACCTTAGATTAAAACGCTACTGTTTGCTTAGGGTGCAGGAGCTCAGGTTTTAGACAACCATTCAGACAAAACTGGAATTAGTGATATGTAGAATAACTGATATGCATGACTGAAATTAATAAAAGAAGGGGGCAGAAAAGATCAGACAGGGAAAATAGATAAAAGGAGACAAAACTGGACTGAATGAATTACAGTATATACTGTAGAAGAGTAAGCAAATTAGGAAGTGTAAGCAAACATTATAGTAGAAGTCATACAAAAAATAGTTTATTTTAACATATCTAAAATGGATTATTTTGTTCTTGCTTGGAATTGTGTATATTTTATTCTGTTTTGATCTGTTCCTTCCACTTCAGATAGAACTCCCATGGTCTTCTCAGGGCTGGTGCTACCCATTTGGCAAACTAAGCAGTTGCCTAGAGTGCCAAAGTTCCAAAAGTGAGCATTTCCACCACTGACGCCCACCCTTCTTTGGGGTCTGAAGTGGTGTAATGACATTAAAACAGCAATACAGCATTTTCTCAACATCTATGATCTGGGTGCTCTTGGTAAGGAAATCCAAAAATACCAAAATAACACAACTCTAAACAATTAAACTCCAAAAAAATATTAAAGTGAAAACAGGAAAACCCTGAGCAATTCAACTTTTGTTGGAAGATTGGCCTTGAGGGAAATCCCTCACATGGCGATTCTTCCTTTTTAATCAATTTTATGGTTCTCAACTATAGAACCCATTTTGTGAGAAAAAGCACACCAATAGTGCTTCTACACACCCCTATTTCAAAACAAATCATAAGTTGTAAAATACTTTGAATCTAAGAGTTTACCAAACTAAGTCCTTTCAGCAGAAAAATTAAATAAGCCACTACTTATCTGAACTGCTGAATGCTCTGATCCCGATCAGAACTAAGAGCACCAAAAGGAGAAACAATTATTCATGGCTTCGCAGCAATGAAGGAAAAACAAACACAGCACTGCGTTTAGGGCAGACCCATCTCTTGTGCCCTGTCTCAACACTCAAACTGCTGCGATTGCAAATGGCCGGCAAAAACTTTTCGGACGCCAGAAAACGCTCAGTCAGATGTTATGCCACATGTTACTAGGAACCAATAGATAAACAGGTAGAACAGCCAATCAGAATGAGCCATGTCACAAAAGGCTTGCCCAGTCCAGTTCTTGATTTAAACCCCTAGGTGTAACAGAGGATAGAGGGAAAATCCATGATTGTTCCAGAAATTGAAGACGTTGTTCTCTATTCCCACCTCGTGGGTTTGGCGGTACAAAGTCCAAGATCCTCCAGAAAAAAATCAGAAAAACAATGTTGATTGTCCAAACAATGCTGGACAATAGGAGCAGTAATGATCATGTTCCTGATCTGGGAGGCATGCTCATGTAGACGCACTCAAACCGAATGAATTGTGTGACCTACATATAACAACCCACAAGGGCATACCAAAATATAAACCACAAAAGATGTGGAGCATGTAGTATGCCATTTTGAAACATGTATAAAGTCTGAATTAGGAACATGACGTTCTTTCCCAGTGGTAGAATAAAGGCAGCAATCACATTTATTGCATGCATAATGACCCTGTTCCCCAGAAATCTGAACTGAGGATTTATCCAGAGGGGATGATGCAGTGCCAACTAAATCCTGAAGATTTGAACCTCTGGTATAGGCAACTTGCAATGATCTTTGAAAACAAGGATGCAGTGTTAATATGTACCAATGGTTCTGTAGAATCTTTCTAATTTTATTTCTATGGGACATGTATGGCAAAATCCCTACTAGTTTATCAGTCTGATCAGAAATAATTGAAGGACTTAATGCAGTAAGTGGATCGGCAGAAGGTAAAAGTCAATCCCGATGGATGAATCGTGCTCTGGTGTATGCTTGTTTAATAACAGGCTTTGGATACCCTCTTTGTAATAAGCAATTCGACAAATCCTTGGCATGATGTAAATAATCTCTTGGTGCCACATTTTGACCAGCTACTTCTGTCCTCTGCGATGCAGACTTCTAGTTTGCATAAAGGGTGGAAGTGGCTGTTCAAAGCATGGCATCAAGAGCATGCAGTGTCAGAGGCTTTGGGCACGTGCTGCATTGCTGTCTTAATGTCATTTCTACTGCTGCAGGTCCTAGAGAGGGGAGGGGCAATGGGCCACCCTCAAAGGTTTGGCATTCTAGGCTACTGCCTAGTTCACCTAATGGGTAGCGCCAGTCTTGAGGAGACTATTTATTTCTTTTAAAACATTTATATTCCACCAAAGTGCCCAGAGGCTTTGAAGGCGGCACACAAAATAAAAACAAAATAAAACCTAACAGAGCAAATTAAAACCTCACCTTACCCCATATCAGTCAACAACCTGTCTGCCTTGTCCAGTGCCTCTCTTTGCCTGCTGCAGCTGAGGGAACAGAAAGGTCTTCAAGGCCTTCCAAAAGGCCAACAGACTACCCTCCCATTGCAATAAAATCAGTAGTTCCACCACAAAGGGGCTGCTATAGCAAAGCACTTCTCATGCCATTTCTTTAGTTGAACCTGCTGGGGGCCAGGAATTACCAAACTATGACCCTGGCTCGACTGCAGTATTTGACCTGACTGATACCAATGTAGCACATATGCCAAGTAACCCAGCCCCTGGCCTTGCAAGGCCTTGAAGGTAACCAGGAGAAGTTTGAACACTGAGCACTGTTCCACCGGGATCCAATGAAGTCGATATAGCATATCCGCCACAGGCTCCCTACGCTTACGTCCTGAAATCACACGCGCAGCTGCATTCTACACCATTCGCAATTTCCAAATCACGTATTTGGGCAAACCCACGTACAGAAGATTACAAAAGTCCAAAACAGACAACTCTAGGGCCTGGATCAATATGCAGAGGGCCACCATGTCCAAAAAAAGGACGAAGTTGGTGAACTAACAGCAACTTCCCATATGCTAGTCTCACCACCTTAGATACTTGTAAATGCAAATCTTAGCCCAGAGTCCAACTGCACCAGTAGATTCCTAATTTCCTTTCACCATGGCAGATGCATCCCGGCCGCCTTTGGCCACACCTGGATATCATCTTCTTCATGTTCTCCAAAAACCAACAACTCCGACTTCTGGGCATTCAAAACTAACCCATTATCCCTCAGTCATTCACAGACCTCAAACAAACACACATTCACCTTTGCAGTGGTGGTCTCCAGTGGGAGATCTGATACCACCACAAGCTGGATAGTGTCAGTGTATAGGAAGCATTGGAAACCAAGCTTCCTGACAAACCACTCCACTGGGCTCAGAAAAATATTAAACAAACAAGGGAAGAGAGTCAAGCCTTGCAGCACCCCACAGGGTCATTGACGAATTGCTGCTCTTTCCATCCCAAACAACCTAAAACTGACGCTCACTGAGAAAAGACGCTAATCACTGCAATATTCTTCCCCCAATCCCCATACTATGACACCTTTCCAACAGGAGAGGCCACGCCACCAGATCAAACACTGCCGACAAGTCGAGGACGATCACCATTGCTGTCTGCCCCTATCTTACGCCTCTCCCAATATGTCAATCACAGCCATCAGTAATGTTTCAGTTCCAGACCCCTTCCAGAAGCCTGCCTGCCCCAATCCAACATGCTATTTCTTACCAAATAATCTTCCAACTGAGATAACACAAGCTTTTCTACCAACTTTGCTAGGCACATCAAAGAAATGATGGGCCGCAGATTCTCACAGGACAGATTCTGCCCCTTTTTCAGAATAGGGGTCATCATAGCCTCTTTCAGCACCGCTGGATACACTCCCTGGGTCAGGGAAGCATTCACAATATCAACAAATCGCACAACCATCGCCTTCAGACTTCCATGCAGCAAGTGACTGGGCACCAGATCCAAATGCATCCCAGACAAATGCGGTCTGCAACTTTCTTCACCTGTTTAGAGGTCATCTCTACAAAACTTTCCCATTACGCCCATCCTTGTCCTTTCTCAACACACCTCCTCACTACAGCTTCTCCCCTGTGCACCCTTAACCTCTCTGCCTTCCTCACAAAATGATCAGCTACCTCTTTCACATCCACCTCATTCCCCACTTCCCCCCACACACTATACCCCCCCCCCCCCCCAATATTTCAGTGGCCAGCCTGAACAACTCCTTGGGACTATATCCCACCGCTTCCACCCTAGATGACCACACCTTTCTTTTTGCCACCTGGATCTGTTGCCGATAAATATTAATCTGCTTCTTCCAAATCACCCTTTCTCCAGGAACAAGCAGGAAGTCGGGAAGGGGAACCGGTGTCGAACCAGGAAGCTGAATAAAATAAATCAACTTTTCTACTTTTTCCACAGTGAAAACAGGACCACCTCCATTGGGCTCTGCGGAAAAAAGAAGACTGAGCAAGATGGCACCCTTGGGCGGGAAGGGGACCGCGCATGCATGATGCAATCCCAAAGGCTTTCTTTGAAAGCTGGGGAATTGCTCCGCACGAGGGCTCCATCGGCACCGACGTCACCCATATGTGAGGAGTTATTCCTGCTGTCCCTGGAGAGCACCTGTTACAGGTGAGTAACTACGCTATCTCTCTCCAACCCTGACTTTCTCTAACGTTGCTCCAACCTCCATAATAGTCTCTTAATCTCTTAACCAACAACTCCCCCGTGAACCACGCCCTATTCTTTCCATAACATTTCCTCATCCTTACCAACATCTGTGGGGTCACTTCCTCCACTCATCACCTCCATCCAATCATGCACCTGCTCTCCAACGTCCCCATCACAACCAACTTGTCTACGAGTAACTGCTGCCTCCCACAATAAACCCTCATCAACCTTCCTCCTCACCAATCTTCTTACCATCGATCCCCTCTGAACCCCTCTCCCCTCCACAGAAACCGAAAAGGTATAAAAAAATGATCTGACCAGGGGAGTTCCCTCCCAACTCCCACCTTGAACCCCAACCTCCCCACATTATTCTCTGAACAGAAAATCAGGTCCTAGCGATTCCCCCGTACATGAGTAACTCCTTCCATCCATTGCTGGTAACCTAAATCCCGCCACATAGACTCCAAAAAAGATGTCCAACCAGTCCCCCCATCACAATTAAAAAAACAAAACAAAACAATTCCCCATACTCCAACCGAAGCGCAGAAATCCCAACTCTCACCTCCCTCCACCTTTCCTGTGGCAGCCCCGGGACAAAAGAAAACCCAGCATGCAATCTCCCCTCAATTCAACCAGAAGCCCCTTACAACTCACAAGGCCTTCACACCTATGCTGCACTAACGCCCAGCGCTGATGGAAGACCACGGACACTCCCCCTCCCCCCACATTTACCTATTTATTTGTTCTGGCAACCTGAAACAATTATAACCTTCCAGACAGATGAGCTGCAACACCCCCCCCCCCCTCTCTATAAACCGAGTTTCTGTCACAAAGAGCAAATCCAAATCGTGTTCCTTAATCAGATCATTTAGGAGATGCCATTTCCTGCTCACAGAACATGTGTTAACTAATATGCATTTCACCCACCCCTCACTCTCTAAACCAATGGTTCTCAACCCAGTCCTCTGGGACCCCCAGGCCAGTCAAGTTTTCAGGATATCTCCAATGAATAGGCATGAGATAGATCTGCATACAATGGAAGCAGTGCATGCATATTCATCGTGGATATCCCAGAGGACCACTGCCCTAAACTCTTACCCCTCAGCACTCTCTCCTTTTTCACTCTCCAAAAATTACTCTCCCACCCCCCACCCCATACCTACCATATCCCCAACCACTTCAATCCCCAAACTTGTTCCCACTTTAGCAAAACATATATCCACAACTTGCACAAACCAAACAGCAATTCACAACTCCAAACCTCACTCACGATGATCTTACTGCAACTGCGTCCAACTGCGTTCCAAGTGGCATGCTAAGTGGTACACCCCACCTGGGCAAAGAATCTTTTAACCGGGATCTGGAGGGTCGCTCCAATGATGTAAGCATCTGGGGAGGGGCCACCACTCCACTCTTTTCCAAGACCTCCCAGCCTTCACCACACCAGCTCCAGCAGCAGATCGTCCAGCGATTTTAAACAACAGGCAAAGGTCACCAAACACAGCATGCAGGTAAACAGAAAATCCCTCTTCCTTGCCTAAGCAGAGTCTTTTAGACCATGGGAGCTATATCTTAAGTAGAAGGGAGCAAATCAAAACAGAATGAAATATACACAACGCCAAGAAAGAAAAACTAATCCATTTTAGGTATGGTAAATAAAATAAGCTATTTTTGTAAGGCTTGTACTAGAATTTTTACTTTCACCTCCTAATTCACTTACTCTTCTATATAATTCTTGTCTCTTTTTATCTCTTTTCCCTGTCTGCTCTTTTTTTCTGCCTTCTCTTACTAGTTTCAGTCATGTAGAGTGGAGGAGTAGCCTAGTGGTTGGGGCAAGGTACTTCAGGCCGGAAGGTCGGTGGTTCAAATCCCACTAGAGGACAGCAACCTTGGGCCGGAAGGACTGGGGTTTCTAGTCCCACAGGTGCTCCTTGTGGTCTTGGGCAAGCCACTTAACCCTCCATAGCCCATGTTCCCTGTAAAATAGTTATCTCCAAGTTATAATACCCTGTTCAATGTAATTTCAGTTTGTTCAATGTAAACCACACTGATGCAGAATAGCGCGGTATATAAGAGAATGTAAATAAATAAATAAAAAAATAAATAATAAATGTATATCAGTTATCCTATATATCACTAACCACAGTTTTGTCCAAAGGGCTGCCTGAAACCTGAGCTTCTCCACTCCAAGGGAACAGTGGCGTTTTAATCGAAAGTCATCAAGTAAAATACTTGCACTCTATCAATAGAAAGTGGACTGTTGGTGATTATTGGAAAACTGAAAAATACCCAATATAAATTTGCTATACTGCTCTTCCTTGGCATATTGGCAAGAGGGAGGCGGTGGGAATGAGGGCTCACCTAGGGCACCTCATATGCTTGCACTGAGTCTTCTAAGGTATTTTTGGCCCGTGGCTGTCTTGTATAAAGTCATTGTACATATGGAGAATTGTTTCTTGCGGGTTTTTTAATCACTAGTGACATATCTTTGGGTTGGAGGAGCGTGCCTTTTTTATTACTGCGTCAGATATGTCTAATCTCATCTGTTTCTCTTCCTCCCTACTCACTCCTCTCTCCGTTTCTCGTTCCTACTTATTTCTTTCTTCCGAAGTGCCCCCTTTCTCTTCTCTCTGTTCTGCTCACCTTTTTCTCTCTCCTCCTACTCATTTCTTTTCCCCACATTTCCCCTCATGTTATCTATATACTCTGAGTCTGTTGATGAGGCAGTAGCTTCCTTTAATGCTGCACTCTCCTCTGCACTGGATGCTCTTGCTCCGCCCATGCCACGTCCTGTGAGACGTACTATACCCAGCCCTGGCTTTCATCTACTACCTGCTATCTACGTTCCTGTGCTTGTCCAGCAGAGTGTGCTTGGCTCAAATCCTGCTCCCTTGCAGACTTTCTACACTTCAAATTCATGCTTGTCTCTTTCCAGTCAGACACCACCAAACAAGACTATTATGTCCATCTGACTAACTCTCTTGCCTCTGACCCTCGCTATCTTTTTACTACTTTTAACTCTCTCGTCAAGGTGCCTCTGCCTCCGACCCCTCCCTCCCTTTCTGATGAAACTCTGGATGACTATTTCCATGACAAAATCCACAAGATCACCCTCCAATTCCCCACAAAGTCAGCTACTTCCCCTCCTACCCCTCTTCACTCCCAACTTTCCCCCTCTACCTCTGCTACCCTTTCTTCTTTTCTGTGATCTCTGAGAAGGAAACCACACACTTTCTTTCCTCCTCCAAACTCACTACCTGCTCCTCTGATCCTATTCCCACCCGTCTCCTAAGCCCCATCTCCTCCACCATTGTCCCTTCCATCTCTCATATTCTCAACCTGTTGCTCTCCACTGCAACTGTCCCTACAGCCTTCAAGCATGCTGTAGTTACATCTCTCGTCAAGAAACCCTCACTTCATCCTACCCATCTTTCTAACTATCGACCCATCTCCCTCCTCACCTTCATTTCTAAACTACTTGAACATGCGGTTCACCACCATTGCCTTGCCTTTCTCTCCTCTCATACCCTCCTGGATCCTTTACAAGCTGGCTTTCATCCTTTACATTCTACTGAAACGGCTCTTGCCAAGGTCTCCAGTGACATGTTCCTGGCAAAATCCAGGGGCCTTTACTCAGTCCTCATCCTTTTTGACCTCTCTGCTCCTTTTGACACTGTTGACCACAACCTTCTCCTTGATACCCTATCTTCGCTTGGTTTTAAGGGCTCTGTACTATCCTGGTTCTCTCTCCCATTGCTCTTTCAGTGTTTGTTCTGGTGGATCTTCCTCTGCTGCTATCCCGCTCTCAGTTGCTGTACACCAAAGATCTGTCTTGGGTCCACTCTTTTCTCTCTCTATACCCAGTCCCTTGGTGCACTCATCTCTTCCCATGGCTTTCAGTACCATCTATATGTTAATGGCTCTCAGATCTATCTTTCTACACCAGAAATCTCTCCAGCAAACTAGACCCGGATCTCTGCCTGCCTTTCTGACATTGCTGCTTGGATGCCTCACTGTCACTTGAAATTGAAGATGGCCAAAACTGAGCTTTTTATTTCCCCCTCTAAAGCCACCTCTTTTCTTCCTCCTTTCTCAGTCTCTCTGGATAACTCTCTACTCCTCTCTGTTTCCTCTGCTTGTAACCTTGGGGTCGTCTTTGACTCCTCTCTCTCCTTCTCCACACACATCCATCTGATAGCTAAGACCTGCCGTTTCTTTGTCTATAACATCAACAAAATTCGCCCATTCCTTTCTGAACATACTACTAAGACACTTATCCACTCCTTAATCACCTCCTAGCTTGACTATTGTAACCTGCTCCTTGCTGGTCTCCCTTTGAATCATCTCTCTCCCCTTCAATCTGTTCTACACTCTGCTACATGGCTAATCTTCCACCAGCCTTGTCATGCTCATATTACCCCTCTTCTAAAGTCACTTCATTGGCTCCCTGTCCATTTCCGCATCCAGTTCAAACTTCTGCTGACCTATAAGTGCATTCACTCTGCAGTTCCTCACTACCTTTCCTTTTTTTTCTCTCCCTACACCCCTCCTCAAGAACTACTCTCTTCTGGTAAATCTTTTCTTTCTGTGCCTTTCTCTTCCATTGCTAATTCCAGACTTCACTCCTTTCAACTTGCTGCACCTTATACCTGGAACAAGCTACCTGAGTCTGTACGTCAGGCGCCTTCTCTGATCCTTTTCAAATCCATGCTGAAAACTCACCTCTTCACTGCCACTTTCAGATCTTGACTAACTTGATCTCCTTGTGTTTCTGGGATATCACTGCTCGACCCAATATAAGCATTGTGGAACCTGTGTCTTTTGGGGAAACTGCTAGGTACTTATGACCTAGATTGGCCACTGTTGGAAACAGGATACTGGGCTTGATGGACCTTGGTCTGACTCAGTATGGAATATCTTATGTTCTTACCATTCCGCCAGATGTATCCCTGTCTACACCTACTGTCTTGTCTGTCTTAACTAGATTGTAAGCTCTGATGAGCAGGGACTGTGCAGTGTGGCGTACATCTTGTAGCGCTATACAATTGCTCAGTAGTAACAATAGTAGTACTCTGCCTTTTGAAGAACCTAAGATAGGTTTTGAGTAATTCCAGCCCTAAAGGACTCACAGAGGTCTGGTTTTCAGGATAACCAAGCCAGGCAAATTAAGCCTGTTCTTAAACCATCAGTATGATAAATATTCATTGTGGACAGGTTGAAATACAGGTCTGTTTGTGGCCCTCCCTAATCCTTGATCTAAAACATGTATAACACAATAAAGAAACCTGCAGATGTACAGTTCCATTACTTATTCAAGTTTTATGACATTTTTAGGAACGCCACTAGATGTCAGTATAAAGTTAGTGAACTAAAACATATACTAGAATCATCTCAACACCACAAGTTATTTTGTTAGTTCTTCATTCTAGAACCCCTAAAAATAAGCCTAACCTAACTATTTCTAGTCACACCTTGCAAAGAAAACCTAGGTGATAGTCACAACATGGATAGCTATCCACAGGGTCACCAAGAGTCGACATTGACCTGACCACACTTAACAACAACAAATGATATTGTTTCATGGGAAATTGTCCCATGATGGTAAGAAAGGCCATATCTGTAACTGGAATCTGCTAGTATGTGGGGGAGGGCAGCTTTAAAATGTTCACACACCTCCACTCACTCCTGCAGTTCTCCCAACCACACAGATCTAGACAGACATCCACAATAAACACCCTCATCATCCCCCACATCAGAACCAAATCCAATCAGCAAGCATGTAAAGCGTAGTTACTCAGCTGTAACAGGTGTTCTCCAGGAGCAGCAGGAATCACTCCTCACATATGGGTGACGTCGACGCCGATGGAGCCCCCATGCGGAGCATTTCCCCAGATTTCAAAGAAAGCCTTTGGGAATGCAGCACGCATGCGCAGTCCCCTTCCCGCCCAAGGGTGCCATCTTGCTCAATCTGATGACATAGCTAAAGACAGCAAAAAACAAAATGAATGATATGACTGCAACTCCAAGGGGAGAAGGGAGGGTTGTGAGGACTGATTCCTGCTGCTCCTGGGGAACACCTGTTACAGGTGAGTAACTACACTTTCTCCAGGACCAAGCAGAAAGTCAGTCCTCACATATGGGACTCCCCAGCTCAAGGCTACCAGGGACCCAAAGCTGAAAAAATGAGCTCCCTCTAGAGCCTCAGCATGCGCGAAAAGAATCTTCTCTGATATCGCCCCCGTACGGTAGCCCAACACCAGGGAGTACCGCCTGCCCGAAAGCACTGTCCCTGCGGGACTCCCTCTTGAGGCAGTAGTGGTCCGCAAAAGTCTGGCTTGAAGACCAAGTAGCAGCCTGGCAGATGTCTGCCAATGGAACAGAGCGGAGATGAGCTACTGACGCAGCCTTCGCCCTGACACGGTGGGCCATGACTCGACCCTGCAAGGAGAGGCCGGCTGCCCTATATGCCCAGGCGATACAGTCCGCTACCCAGATGGACAAGGTATGCTTAGAGACAGGCAACCCCAGCTTATTAGGGTCAAAAGAGATGAAAAGCTGCACAGCCCTTCGGTGTCCCTGCGTACGGTCAAGGTAGAAGGACAACGCCCTCCTACAGTCCAGGGTATGCAAGACCGTTTCAGCCCAGCTGGCATGCGGCCTGGGAAAGAAAGTCGGAAGAAACACCTCCTGATTGAGGTGGAAGGAGGAGACAACATTTGGAAGGAACTTAGGGTGAGTCCGCAAGACTACTCTGTTCTTACAGAACCTAGTGTATGGTGCATCTGACACCAGGGCTTGAAGCTCGCTCACTCACCTTGCTGAGGTAAGAGCCACTAAAAACAACGCTTTCCAGGAGAGAAAGTGCAAAGGGCAAGTAGCCATAGGCTCAAAAGGTGGGCAAGTAAGCTGTTGCAAGACCACATTCAAATCCCACTCAGGGGCAGGTGGACGAACCGGAGGCTTAAGCAAAAGCAGGCCTCTGAGGAAGCGAGTCACCAAAGGGTAGCTTAGAGACTGGCCCTCCACCGGTGAGTAGTGCGCCGAGAGAGCACTGAGATGGACCCTAACAGAGTTAGATTTAAGGCCTAGGTTGGACAGGTGAAGCAAATATTGCAGCACCACTGGTACCAGGCATGAGAAAGGATCCTCCTTGTGTTGAGCGCACCAGGTGGAGAACCTACGCCACTTGAAGGTGTAAGATTTCCGGGTGGACTGCCTCCTAGAGGCCAGGTCCACGTCCTCCACTTCCCTAGGCAGCAGTAAGGGCGCTAGAACTACCCTTTCAGCAGCCAGGCCATCAGATTGAGGGACTGGAGGTTGAGGTGTAAGAGAGATCCCTGCTCCTGAGACAGGAGATCTGGTTGCATCCCCAGAAGAAGAGGAGTGTCCACCACCAGTTACAAAAGAAGTGGAAACCACGGTTGCCTTGGCCACCTGGGGGCCACCAGGATCACCGAGGTCTTGTCCTGGATCACTTTGAACAGTGTCTTGGGCACTAGAGGCATGGGAGGAAACGCATATAGGAGGCCTGTAGACCACGGAACGAGAAACGCATCCGCTGCTACTCTGAGAGGATGCGGTTGTCTGGAGCAGAACCTGGGCAGTTGACGGTTCAGTGGACTGGCAAAGAGATATATTTTTGGAAGACCCCATCTGAGGAAGATTTGTTGAACCACCAAAGGATTCAACTGCCATTCGTATGGCTGTAGGATCCTGCTCAATTTGTCTGCCAGGAAATTCTCCTGCCCAGGGAGATAGACCACCTTGAGAAGTATGCCATGATTGACTGCCCAGGAGCACAGGTCCTGTGCTGCCTGACAGAGAGGGCAGGACCCTTTGCCCCCCTGCTTGTTCACATAGAACATAGCAACTTGATTGTCCATCTGAACTAAGATGGAATGGTGAGAGAGGACATGAGATAAAGTCCGCAGGGCTAATCGGATAGCTCTCAGCTCCAAGAGATTGATCTGCTGTGCGGCCTCCCATGGAGACCACAGGCCCTGAGTGCATTCTCCATGACAATGCGCACCCCAACCCTGAAGAGAAGCATCAGTCGTCAGCACTTGGGAGTGTGGAGGTGCCTGAAAAGGCACTCCTTGCACCAGATTCGGAAGATGAAGCCACCACTGCAGAGAAGATGCTAGCAGCTGGGACACCCTCACCTTGTCCGTCAGGTTTCCCGTGGCCTGCAGCCACTGAGTTCTGAGGCCCCGCTGAGCTGGCTTCGTGTGCAGACGGGCATTTGGAGTTACATGGACCGTGGATGCCATGTGGCCTAAGAGCCTCAGGAATTGTCTGGCAGAGACCAGAGAATTGCTGCAGAATTGTCTGGCCAAATCCATCAGTCTGTAGGCCCTGTCCACAGGTAAAAAAGCCTTTGCCTGAAGGGTGTCCAGTCTTGCTCCTATGAACTCCATGTTCTGTGAGGGACGCAAAGTGGACTTTGCAAAGTTTATGACAAACCCCAGATGCTGGAGAAGAGAGATAGTGCGGAGGGTGGCTTGATTGGTCTCCTGTGGAGACTGACCCCTGATGAGCCAGTTATCCAGGTATGGAAAGACAAAGAGCCCTTGAACCCTGAGGTAGGCTGCCACCACTGCTAGGCACTTGGCGAAAACCCTGGGGGAGGAGGTTAGGCCAAAAGGGAGTACCCTGTACTGAAAATGGTTTCCTCCCATCACAAATCTGAGATATTGCCTGTGGTCTGGATGAATAAGGATGTGAGTATAAGCATCCTTTAGGTCTAAGGAGCATAGCCAATCTCCCTGCTGGAGGTAGGGCAGCAGTATTCCAAGGGTAAGCATCTTGAACTTTTCCCTCTCCAGGAACTTGTTTAGATTTCGCAAGTCTAGGATGGGCCTGAGGCCTCCTGTCCTTTTTGGTACCAGGAAATACCTGGAGTAGAAGCCTTGACCTCTCAGGTACTGGGGCACCGGTTCCACCGCCTGTTCCTTTAGAAGACTTGCTAACTCCTGCAGGAGTAGGTTCCTGTGCAGAGGGAGTCTTGGAGGCTCCCCTGGAAAGTAGGAGGGGGGTACCTGGTGGAAGTGGAGCAGATTGGACTATGCTTAGCACCCAGGTATCCCTTGTTACGGCTGACCATCTGTGGGCGTACAGGGTCAGCCGGCCTCCTGTGCTGAGAGGGTCCAGCTGAGGAGGAGAGGCTATGCCACTGGAGTCAAAACCCCGCTCCCTGCTGTGCAGGAGCCGGAGCTGGTGGCTTGGGGGTTTTCTGCCTACGGGGCCCATGTCCCTGCCCCTTGGCCTGCTGACCCTGTTGGGGAGCTGTGGAGGCCTGGTACTGAGGGTACGTTTTGTAGGCAGATGACTTCCTCGGGTAAAAGGACTTTTTTCCCGAGCCCTTCTTCTTTTATTTATTTATTTATTTATACAATTTTCTATACCGCCTTTTCCAGAGATCAGTGGCGGTTTACAATGAACATAAAACTTAATAATAGAGAACTATTATTTTACATATAACAATTGAACATTTTTTTTGACAAATAACTTAATAATAGAGAACTATTTAACATATAACAATTGAAGAACATTTTTGATGTTTAACCTAGATTAAGCAACAGAGTAAAATTAGGAATGCGGCAAAAAACGTGCCGTAACCTAGAACTATAAGGGGCAGAGGTTTTCCTGGACAGCCTTGTCCTGGTGAGAGTCTCGGACTTGAGTTCTGCAGCTTTTTCAACCATGGGCTTGCAAAAGAGGTTTTCACCTTGGCAGGGGACATCGACCAACTTGTCCTGCACCCATGGCTCGCGGTCCGATGACTGTAGCCAGGCCTGACGGCGTGCACCGATGCTGGCCATGGCTACGCGGGCCGAAGCCTTGAAGCCATCATCAGCTGCTCGAGACATAAACTTCGAGCATTCTCGGATCCCAGTTGACAAGGCCGTGAACCTCTGCAAAGGTTCCTCGGAGAGACCAGCAGAGAACCCGGCAATCTCCTTTGCCAGGTCTCAAAGGTACATGCCCATGTACAGCTGGTAGTCTGGACACGGCAAGCAAGCATAGAGCCCTGGAAGCACTTTCTACCGAGGGCATCCAGGTTCCAGGCCTCCCGGCTGGGGGGCACCGAGGAGTGCTTCTTCTGACTCTTCAGCTGATGCATGGCCGATTCCACAACCATGGAATGGTGCGGTAGCTGTGCCTTCTGGAACCCGGGGCTCTTGTGGACTCGATATATAGAATCGACCCGCTTGCTCAGTACTGGTGTCGAAGCCAGCGCCTCCCACATGCGGAAGAGCAACCGTTCCAGCATCAGAGGAACTGGTACAGTAAAGGCCTCCTTGGGGGGAGAGTCATACTGCAGGGCCTCGAGCTCCTCGGCTCGAGGCTCCTCCTTGGGGTCCGCGGGGAAGGCCAAAGCCTTGGCCATGTCCCTCACGAAATCCAAGAACTGGGCATCCTCCGGGGGGGACCTTCTCCGAGGTTCAGACTCAGATGAGTCTGAAGGGACACACCGGGTCCGAAACGTGTCCGGGGACTCCTCGTCCTCCGTTTCCCAGCCCGAGCCCTCGGAGGAGGAATCGAGCGGCTCCGGATGGGCAGGCACCGATGCCCTCTGTCCCGATGCCAAGGCCGGTGTCGACGACCTCAGTCCCGAATGGGAGGCCGAGGGAGACCTTGGCCAAGGATCGACTCGAGACCGCATGGACTCGAGGATTGGCTCGGCCTCCGGGGTCGACTTGGACGTCGAGGTCCCGGTGGTCGGGGCAGATGCACCGGTGAGACCAGCGATCAGTGCCCGCTGCTGTTCAATGAAGGCAGCCAAGCTGCTCTCCAAGGCTATCAACCTAAGTCCGAGCTCAGGAGACCCAGCAGCCTCCGACTTGGGCCCGACACGTCGGCTCCCCCAGAGGAGAGTCCACGAGGACTACAGTACTCACTTGGGTCGGGGCCTCTGTCTCCACATGAGGTTGTTTAGCAGGCCTCTCTGACTCCGAAGACCCGGGACGGCGGTCGGGGCTATGAGACCTGGCCCTCGAGGAGCCAAGTGCGTCCACCGATGCCTCCCTCGTGGGTTTCTTCTTCCTGCGGTGCTCCTGCGAGGGAGACCCCCTTTCAGAGGATCCTCGGCGATGCTCGGGATCGGAGTCCCGAGACGTCAAGGCCTCTGACGAAGTCCGGGCCCGACCAGATGCAGAGTCAGAGAAGATTCTTTCCTTCTGATGTTGATGGCTCCTCAACGCCTTTGAGGACATTTTCCCACATGGGCCATAGATCATCGGGTCATGATCGGGCCCGAGGCAGCGGAGGCAGCAGTCATGTGTTGGTGATGGACATAAGTTTCTTACACCGATCACACTTCTTAAACCCGCTGGCAGCCATCGGGGGAAAAAGAGCCTCTGCAAGGTCAAAAGACAGGGCTACCAGTGAAAAATAGAAAAATGGCGCGAACGCTACTCGAAGGACAAAAACCGAAAAATGAAGTCCGGGCTCGATACCGGTGTACCGGGCCCAGGTGGGAAAGGGAAACCGGCGTCGAACCGAGAAAAAAACACAGATCCACACCGAAAAAATTAACTTTTTCACGGGTGACCACGACACATTTGCGTTGGGCTCCACGGAAAAAAGAAGACTGAGCAAGATGGCACCCTTGGGCGGAAGGGGACCGCGCATCCGTGCTGCATTCCCAAAGGCTTTCTTTGAAAGCTGGGGAAATGCTCCGCATGGGGGCTCCGTCGGCGCCGACGTCACCCATATGTGAGGACTGACTTCCTGCTTGGTCCTGGAGAAACGAGCCTTCCAGCTATACGCACCCTCCATATGGAACAAGCTACCAGACCAACTCGAGAACATCATTAATGCCTAATGACTTTCAGAAAACATCTAAAAACACTTGTTCAAGGAACACTTCAACCCAAGCTCATGACCCTTCCCCCCTCAGAAAGAACATTACAAGATGACCATCATTACAACTGTAGATAGCTAGAAATGTATATAGCAGGTCTCTGTAGCACTGTTCTCCACTGGTTTCATTCTTTCCTTTCTTCCAGGTCCTACTCTGTTCTTCCCTCATCTCCCTCTTCCTCCACTTCTGAGCCCGTTCCTCTCCCCTGTGGTGTTCCCCAGGGTTCTGTTTTGGCCCCCCTCCTTTTTAACATCTTTCTCACCCCCCCCTAGCCTTACTTGTTCAGCAACATGGGATCTCCGCGTTTTACTACGCTGATGACTTGGTTCTTCTCCATCACACTTCTCCCCACTCTCCCGACCTCTCCCCTCTAAACACTTGCCTCACTGCTGTCGCCAACTGGCTCACTACCCATTGTCTTCACCTTAACCTCACCAAAACTCTTGCCATCTGGTTTTCCCGCGGTGATACCTCTCCCCAGATCGCCCCTTCCTTTTCCGGCTCCCCTGTCCCACTGGTCTCCTCCTTCCGTTATCTGGGGGTTTTCTTTGACTCTCACCTCTCCTTCCGTGATCACATTGCTCACGTTTCAAAATCCTCTTTCTACTTCCTCCGACAGATTCGTGCCATCAGGCCTTTTCTCACCACACAGGCACTTACCACCCTTTTCCTTTCCCTGGTCATGTCTCGTGTCGACTTTTGTAATTCCGTTTTAGCAGGTCTCCCTGCCACTCAACTTCTCCGCCTTCAGCACATCCAAAACACCGCTGCCCGTCTTATTTTCCACTCCTCTCCACGTGACCATGTTACACCTTTACTCATCCACCTCCATTGGCTTCCCGTCAAATTCCGTATCCACTTCAAAGTCCTGACCATCCTTCACCGTGTCCTTTACTCCCATTCTCCTCAGTATCTCGCTGACCTTGTTCATTTTCACACCTCAGCCCGCTCCCTACGGTCTCTGCACCTCAACCGCCTTCATCTCCCTTCACCTGCTCACGCTCACCTTCAGTCCACTCGCTCCTCGGCTTTCTTTTTCCTCGGCCCCGCTCTATGGAACTCTCTCCCCTCCTCCATCCGGCTTGAACAGACACATACTACTTTCAAAAATAAACTCAAAACTCATCTCTTTGCCCTTGCCTTTGATCTCCCTGACCCTTCTGTGTAGCCCATACACCCCCTCCCCCTTCCTGCTCCTTCTCTTTTCTCCTCTTGTCCTGTTGATTGAATCTGCCTGGTTTGCTTTCCTGTTAATATTGTAATTTCCTTTCCCCTCTTCGCCATATGGTTTCCTTGTTGTTTTTTTTTTGTACCATGTGAACCGCTCTGATATGTATTTGTAGAGCGGTATATTAAGTCAATAAACATAAACATAGTTAAGATCTATGGATCTGTTATATAGTTAAGAACCCAAGGGTTCATAGTTGCATGTTTATATATAGTTTAATGACACAGTTATAATGTATTTGTACTTTCATTCCATGTAAATCACCTTGACCCAGTAAGTGGTAGTATAGAAATAGAGCTAAATAAATAAATGTCAGGATAAATGGCCTATATGAAAATTTCCCACCTTCCCTGTGGGTAAAAGTTGCTTTACAGCATATGTACTGAGCAGGGGCATTCCTAGGGATAGTAATAAGATGGGAAATGTAACAAAATGGGTAATTTTATATTTCAAAATCTAAATACATTGTTTAAATTGCTCAAATACTGGCAGAAAAAAGAGGCGTGAAAATCTAAAGGAACATTTTACATAAGGCAATTTTCAAAGTCGATGTACAAAGTACTCATGGACTTTGCAATTGTAAACCACTTTGATTAAAGGATAAGGCAGTATAAAAAAAACCAAATAAATAAATAAAAATATACATAGGTGAAAATGGCTCTCATAAAAGTACATGTCATTAAAGCAATATAAACTGAATGTTTTTAAAAAAATGCTGCAAGAGTCGAGTAAGTCACTTCATTAGGAGGTGTTTCTTTCAAGGATCAGTGAAAAAAATATTGTCAGAGCTGAAGCTTATACTTTAGATAAAATAGGGGTGTTGTAACAGGATAAATTCATCAAGTAAAATAGATAGTAAGAAGGAGTAGGCACCTAACTTGCATTTTTGGCAGGGCTGCTGCACAGTTAACACAGAGAAAAGCCGTTACCATGTGTTAACTGTATTTCAGATAATGTGCAATGTGGCTAGCTAGAACTCTTGTGAAGTGCACTGTTTTATCTGTAGCCTTAGCAAGGACAGTAAACTTTGTGATCCCACCCATTACACATCCCAAAATGATGTTTTCTGTGTTAGTAGTTTAATGCAAAAATAAGCACATGCTAATCAGTTAATGTTGCACTGTGCTGTTAGCGCATGGAAATTACCACATCCAATAGCTCATGCAGCATAGTAAATAGACCTCAAGACTGTTTTAATGCTACTGAACTAATAGTGTGTAGTTGAAGAATGCTCGAAGAACAAGAAATTGAGACCAGGTCTGGGTTGGACTTAGGCAGCAATAAATTTTGTGCCATTTTTCTGCAGAATAGTAGAGGGGACAGAAGGGTGGAATTTGGCCAAAACAATAGATATACATGCTCATATTAAACTTTTCATGCTCATATTAAACCTTTCATCTGAACAAGTAAATACCAGATACGATAATTCAGTTTTTATTACTAGTGTAAAGATGCTATATATAGTTGGAACATGAGATACTGTTTTATGTTCTATTTTTCATTTTTACTGACCAATTTTCAATGGTACATTCTACTTGTTATACCTCACTTTTCTTTTCTAACTTTTACAATACATCATATCAGCAAGGGATAGTTATTGTACCTGGGGAACAGGAATATGTGCTGTCAGGGTTTAAACAGGACAGCGCTAGCTAAAACTTACTAGGAAATAAAATTGGTGTTATTGGTTAGAAACATGCTGGCAGAAAAAGTCTGCCCTTCCATATCAACTATAATAGTCTCCTTTTAACTTTAAAGATCCTCTGTGTTTGTCCCATGCTTTTTTAAATTCAGATACTGTCCTCATCTCTACCACCTCCACTGGGAGACTATTCCATGCATCTACAACTCTTTCCGTAAAGAAATATTTCCGCATATTACTCATGAGTCCATCCCCTTTTACTCTCATCCTATGTCCCCTTGTAGCAGAGCTTTCCTTTAATTGAAAGAGACCCTCCTGTGCATTTATGCCATGCAGGTATTTAAATGTCTCTTTCATATTGCCCCATCCCACCTTTCCTATAAAGTATACATATTAAGATCTTTAAGTCTGTCCTCATATGCTTCATAATAAAGACCTCTAACCATTTTAGTAGCCACCCTCTGCACCAGCTCCAACCTGCTTAAATTCTTTTGAAGGTGCGGTCTCCTGAACTGCACACAATACTCCAAATGAGGTCGCACCAGAGACTTATACAGAGGCATTATCACTTCCTTTTTTTCTGCTGGCCATTCCTCTCTCTATAAACCCAAGCATCTTTCTGGCTTTCACAGTCACCTTTTCTACCTGTTTAGCTACTTTAAGATCATCAGACACAATTATGCCAAGGTCCCGCTCTTTTGTGGACAGAAGTACCTCACCCCCTGCACTGTAGAGCTCCTTTGGATTTTTGCAGCCTAAATGCATGACCTTGCATTAAATTTCAGCTGCCATATTCTAGATATTTCTTTAAGCTTTGCTAGATCCCTCCTCATGTTTTTGATTCCTTCCTGTGTGTCTACTCTATTGCAGATTTTGGTATCCTCCACAAACAAGCAAACCTTATCCGACAGTCCTTCTGCAATATCACTAACAAAGATGTTAAACAGAATCAGACCAAGGACAGATCCCTGTGGCACACCACTGGTAACCTCTTTCTCCGACGAGTGAGGTCCATTTACCCTTTGTCACCTCCCACTCAACCAATTTCTAACCCAATCAGTAACTTTAGAGTCTATCCCTAGGGTGCTTAGTTTGTTTATAAATTGCCTGTGCAGAATGGTGTCAAAGGCTTTACTGAAATCTAAATACAACACATCTAGGGCTCTCTCTTGGTCCAACTCCCTGGTCACCCAGTCAAAAAAATCAATCAGATTTGTCTGACGAGACCTGCCTCTGGTGAATCCATGCTGCCTCGCATACTGCAATCCATTGAACTCCAGAAACCTCACTATTATCTCCTATAGTAGCCTTTCTAATAATTAACTAACCACAGAGTTTAGACTAACTGGCCTGTAGTTCTTGATGCCATCCTTATATCCGCTTTTGTGTAAAGGGACCACATGTGTCTTTCTCCAGTCCTCTGGCACCACTCCTGACTCCAAGGAGGCATTGAAAAGGTCAGACAGTGGAGCCGCTAGAACATCCCCAAGTTCCCTCAGTATTCCTGTACAATGTTCCCGCTAACCTGCACTGGGTCCACCGCCAACATTCCTGCCGGCGGGGGGAGGTGCAGAGTGATCGATCGCTCTGCCCCTCCCCCCACCGGCAGGAATGCCGGCGGAAGACCCAGTGCAGATTAAAGAGAACAAATCTGTGCCGGGTCCTCCGCCGGCATTCCTGCCGGTGGAGGGAGGGGCAGAGCGATCGATCGCTATGCACCTCCCCACGCCGGCAGGAATGTTGGTGGCGGACCCCAGCGCAGGTTAGCGGGAACATTGTTCCTGGATGTATCCCATCTGGACCCATGGCTTTGTCTACTTTTAGTTTAGCTAGTTCCTCACGAACAAAATCTTCTGAAAATCATTCAAGATCCCTATCGCTTCGGTTCCTATTTGTGGGTGTTTTCTGAGGTCCTGCTCCAAGCACTTCATCTGTAAACATGGAACAGAAATATTTGTTAAGCAATTCTGCTTTATCCTCATCCTCTGGAAAAACATGTGAAATGAACTGCAGCTTCTTTAAACATTTGTGTAGAAAGATCTTGCACTCCCTCCTTCACAGAAGCCCATTAAACCTGTAGCTCTTCCAAAGAAGTACTGGCATTACCAGTGCATCAGGTCTTTCAAGACCTTCAACTTTCCATCTGGAAGACACCATCTTCTATTCACCTCACCTCCAGATGGCTGGATTTTAAATGCATAGTCCAATCAGCGCAAAACCCCAGACTCAAATACCACTGGGCAAAGATCAGAGATTAATGAACAAGATGGGTAAAAAAGTTTACCAAAGTTCAGTGCTAGCCTTAAAGATAGTAACACACCAGCTACAAATCCTGTCTGCTTCACCCTCTGTTCCAGAGCCATGAGGTCACGTTTGATATGCTCGGAGGGATACCTAGCAGTATTATTTATGCTGACATGGATGAGGAACATCAGATAATAGTCAGTGGGCTTGATGTGTCTGAGCAAACTCTCTGTAACATCTCAGATTTTGGCACATGGCAGACAGCACACCTCTCTGGACATCAAATCTGGTCGGCAGATGGATGCCTCAGTACCCCTTAGAAGAGAGTCACCAACCACCACTATTCTTCGCTTCCTTGTGGTCACTGATTCTGCAACTTTGGGGTGCTCAAGCTGTGGTACTTCCCTTTTCTCTGATGCTTCCACCTCCTCTGCTTTCAGGGCTGCATGCTAGTTTTTCAGTTCAAGGGCTGGATGAGTTGGAGTGTTGATACTGCAGGCTCTAGTGACTTGTGTCCAACCATCTTCCTTCTGTAGCTTCTTATCTTCACCTCTGTCGGAGAGCTTGGATGTTTCAAGAAGCATCTCATCAATGTAGTTCTAACTGTCTCGAATGCTTCTCAGCCTCTTCCTTGAGCTCCCCCACTTCTTTCCTGAGAGCCTCAGCATGTAGGCATCCTGCACATGGAATCAGTCCTTCAACTGGCATTAGGATCTCTGTCTGGACAGAGGCAGAAGCTGTAATGGGGGTAACAGCTTTTGCAATATGATTTTTCCCAGCCATTGTTTAGTTGATGGAGCTTTGGTACCTATTGGTAAAAGAGAGAGACCTACCAAAGTCCCTACCTATTCCTTAGCTGCTCTTTAAGAGAAAAAACAGTCAACCTCTTTTAAATGTGTTTTAACAGTGCTTGTCTATGTCCCTGTGTGTAGCTAATTGGGGAGTTGCCCTATAAAGCAAGAATCTCACATGGGGTGGGCGGGTGGTGGGATGGGTAGGGAGGAACCTAACACCTGATGACAAGGCTATACCGAGCGTGACTCATGCCCTGTGTGACTTGCACATCAGGCACGCGGCCCACCCCGAACCTTCATCCAGCCACTTTCTGGACGGCGGCAGGAGAGAAGAGGATTGCCCGATGTGCAGTCGCCGGCACTCTCAGCAGATCTATCCCTCCCTGCTCTGACATCGCGTCAAAGGAGGGAGGGACCAGACCTGCTTAGAGTGCCGCAAGACGGCTTAAGGGGCACATTTCAGCTGTCTGCCGTTGCCTGCTGCCTCTGAGAGAAGAAAAAGTGGTGGCGGCAGGCAACAGCAGACAGCTGAAATATGCCCCTTAAGCCTTTGTGCCCTGTGCGGCCGCACTACTTATACAGGGCTAGGTACGGTCCTGCCTGATGAGGTTAGTGGCTTCAAAGGAGGGTTAGCTGTGAATGAGTGGAGGAGTGGAGGAGTAGCCTAGTGGTTGGGGCAAGGTACTTCAGGCCGGAAGGTCGGTGGTTCAAATCCCACTAGAGGACAGCAACCTTGGGCCGGAAGGACTGGGGTTTCTAGTCCCACAGGTGCTCCTTGTGGTCTTGGGCAAGCCACTTAACCCTCCATAGCCCATGTTCCCTGTAAAATAGTTATCTCCAAGTTATAATACCCTGTTCAATGTAATTTCAGTTTGTTCAATGTAAACCGCACTGATGCAGAATAGCGCGGTATATAAGAGAATGTAAATAAATAAATAAATGAGTAGCTAGAACAAAGACAATGAACTCTAACTGACAGAGCCTTACCCAACATCACCAGCACACAAAAAATTCCCCCTTTGTAATAGGTCTGTTGTATCTGACCAATTGTTGTATTGTTTCAATGTAAACAGCACTGATGACAAATAGCACGGTATATAAGAAAATTAAATAAATAAATAAATATTTAGAAATTAGGGTTCAAATCTGACCTGCTCAGAAGAAGTCTCAGCATGTCAAGAAGGAGACAGAACAAAAGGGTCATTGTGCTAATAATAGTAATAAAGTACTGTACAAACAGGGGCTATTTTCCTTAGAAAAAGGATGAGTGCACCTTGAATGTTGTGTGCAATTCTGGTCACCATATCTAAAAAAGGATATAGAAAAACGGAAAAGGTACAGAACAGAATGACCAAAATGTAAAGGGGATGAAAGAATATCCCTATGAGGATCGGTTAAAAGATTAGGGCTCTTCAACTTGGAAAAAAGAAAGCTGAGGGGAGATATGATAGAGGTCTATAAAATAACGAATGGAGTAGAAAGGGTAAATATAGATCAGCTGTTTAGTCATTCAAAAAGTAGAAAGACTGGAGACATGCAATAAAGCTACAATGTGGCATATTTAAAACTAATCAAAGAAAATATTTTTTCACTCAGCAAATAATCAAACACTGGAATTCATTACCAAAGGATGTAGTAAAAGCTGTTAGTGTATCTGGGTTCAAAACAGATTTATACGTTTCAAAGAGGACTGAGGAAATATACTGTTTACCCTTGGGACAAGCAGAATGGAATGTGTATACCTTTGGGAACCTGACAGATACTTGAGACCTGGAATGGCCACTGTTGGAAAAGGACACTAGGCTTGATGGACCCTTGGTCTGACCCAGAATGGCATATGCTATGTTCTTATGTTTTATTTCTTTATTCTAATAATGAGCTATATTTTCCCCAGAGCAATAATCAGAACTATGACAGAGTAGACTATGATGGGCTAGAGATAAACCCAAAAGTAGATAGGGTTTTCCAACGTCATATTTTAGAAACATAAAAAAGCCATGTTGAGCCAGACCAAGGTCCATTAAGCCCAACATCCTGACTCTGACAATTACCCAGCAAATCCCAAAATACTGCTCTTTCTCATAGCTCATGTCCAAGGATGAGTAATAACTCGCCTAAGTCTACCTGGCTAATACTTTTGAATGGACGTTTCCTCCTGGAACTTGTCCAAACCTCTTGGCAACTTGTTCCTTTAACAACAACTCAACCATATAGCTCTTGCTTTAGAACCAGAAAGTTGTAGGTTGAAATCCCAAGTTCTACAGTAGAGAAAAAATAGAAATATAAAATACAACAGAAGAGAAGGGCCATCTAGTGTGTCCACTTTCATTCCTGATGCAACTACCACTACTACTACTATCAGTTTTAAAGCACTACAAGGCATATGCAGCACTGTACAGACACATGTAAAAGACGGTCCCTGCTCATCAGAGCTTACAATCTAGTCAAGACAGACAACACAACAACTGAGGACAAGGATATATCTAGGGGAATGGTAAAGAAACACATAAGAGACTAAGCAGATCAGGATCCAAAAAGCGGCCTTGAAGAGGTGAGTTTTCAGCCTGGATTTGAAAAGGGCCAGAGATGAAGCCTGACGCACAGGTAGTTTGTTCCAGGCCATGGAATGCAATGCCATGGATCTCAGTTTCCTTTATTGCTGTACTTCCTTATGGTTATTGACCCTCTGTACCTATCTAATGCTTTCTTGAACTTACTCTTTTTGTCCTATGCCATCTCCATCAGGAGATCACCCCATACAGCAAACACCCTTTTCAGTGTAGAAATCATTTCTGATGATGGTCCTTGATGTTTTAATAGACCTCTGACATTTTTTCTACCTTACTATGTAACTATGTGGAGGAGTATCCTAGTGGTTAGAGCAGTAGACTGCTAGCCAGAAAAAACAAGGCTGAAATCTCACTGGCATTCTTGTGGCCTTGGGCAAGATAGTTAATCCTCCATTACTTAACCTTCCATTACCTCAGATGTAAACTTAGCCCATAAATCCAATGGAGACAGGGAAATACCTACAGTACCTGAAAGTAACTCATCTCAAACTACTACTGGAAAGGCATGAGCAAAATAGAAATAAAGTATATAGGGAAAAATAGACAAGATATTATTATAGTATTAAACATATAGGGCCCGATCAATGTTCCCTCGAATTTTCTGTAGGCTGTGTGCGCATAAAATATCAGCTGTGTGCAGCTTTTGAAGGAAGTTTAAATTTTTGTGCGCCTCATAACAACACTCGGAGTTATATACTTTAAAATTTGACTACACGTCAGAATACAGTATGTACACCACATTGATTTTAATCAAATTAAATGAAAATAGATGATTACTAAATGAAACGGGAAATTTCTAGTAATTACAATCAAAACTTTTAAATTTTAAGACGTCTGTGTTGTTTTCTATCAGAATCAGAGCTGTAATTTTTGTGCGCTCTGTTGTAAAGTATGTGCGCTCGCTCGGTGAGGTGTGTGAGCGCGCACACGCGCACAGCTTAGAGGGAACAGTGGGCCCGATATTCTTTTGCGACGGCTATGTGCCTCTATGGCACATAGCCATCACTGCCAAATTTTAATTCTGGATATTCATATGCGACCAACTTGTTTTAAATCTGCTACTGAATATCCGGGGTCACTGCACAGTCAAAGATGCCACAGAAGCTAACCGAGCAGCGGCGATATTGCACCGCTGCCTGATTAGCTCCTAAAGGTAAAGATAGGCTAGCTTTTGCTGTGCCTATTTTTACCCATGGGTTGCTAATTGGGCAGTAGTGCAATATCGCCACTGCCTGGTTAGCGACTGGTGCCGCCTGCGCTCCACCCCAAAATGCCCCCTACATGCCCTATGCTAAGTGGTTAGCATCCAGGCGTGTAGCGGCATTAATCAGAGATATTCAGCGGCACTAACTATGTTACTGCTGCTGAATATCCCTCTAAACGGCATTTACATGGTTTACAGTTCTGTAAGCTGTGTAAATGCCTTTGAATATGAGGCCTAGAATCACAAAATAGGAGAGTCCTCATAATGCATATGGTTCAAGCATTATATGGCTCAATAATGCATGCATTTAGCATCAATAAATGCTATAATTCAATCCAATAATGTTGCTGAAATTGCTGATATAATGGGGTTAATGAAGCTTTGGCATGCTGAGATGGTCATATATTCTTATAATGTTAGACAATGGTAGCAGGTACATGCTTACAGAGTGTCTTCCATCAACCCATTGGGTCTGAATTGACATTCATGTAAAGATCAACAGTTGGACACTTTCTCTATACTCCTGTAAAACTGAAGAATATTGCAAATCATCGAAAATAAAGAATAGGAAAAAAATCTTGAAAGAGTGCACAGCGAATCCTTGCAAGCTGAGGGAAAAGGAACCTTTACTTTTAAGGGTAAGTTAACAAAAAAATTGGGTTTGTCCTGTTTATTATGGATGCATTGAGACATTTGTATCCTGAATATTAGTTGAGGTACAGAAGATCATCCACTTCATTTATGTAATATGGTTTTCATGTTTTTCACTAATGACTATTTTCCAAGGTTACTGGAGTGTCAATACGTGTTATCTGCTTGGCTCCCAGAGTCATCTGGCAGTAGTTTAGCATAGTCATGGACCACTTATCATATTTCTCCAGGCTGTTCTTCAGATCATGGGACAGAACTCTCCCTTTTTGCAGCCTGTAAAGAAGGTTCAGAAGAGACCAGATGGAGTTTAAAGGAAATAAACAGCTTCATACTTTCTGCAATCTACATTCTAATAAAGAATATATAAGGAACATGATGATGATAAAACTATATATATATTTGTATGTTAATTGCCTAATACTGGCTTACCAAATAAAGCTTCATAAGGAAACCCTTTGTGACAATTATACTATAATATGTATGATACAAATACATGCGAGCGGAGAGGGGTGACAGATACCATCAAAAATGCCTCTTCTACCTGCTTAGAGTTAGACTGTATTTTGATTCCAAAGTAGTACTCCAAAAGGGGGGAGATAAGCCCTTATTTCTGCTCTGTGTTGGTCCAGAAACAAAATAGGACCCTTTTTCCTTGTCAGTCCCTATGTAAAACAAATCATTACCAAATAAGACCCCATGCTTAAGACTATCAGTCCTACAGAGAGGACTAAAACCATGGCATACTGTTTCTACTGGCTATCTAGAAAAGGACAGAGGACAGCAACCAGAATGATGAAGGGGTGGAACATATCCGCTATGAAGAAAAGTCTAAACATGTGGGGTGGTACAGCTAAATAGGAAACAGTTGGTTATCCTTTCAAATGGAATTAGGACTAGGAGAAAATTCAGGAAACTACTAAGTAGCAGATTTAAAACAAATTGGAGAATGTATTTTTTTTACTCAATGCCCAATTAAGCTGCGGAATTTCTTGCTAGGGGATGTGGTCAAGGCAGTTAGGAACCTGGGTTTAAAAGGGGTTTGGACAATTTCCATAAATAATTATCAGCCATGTATTCATTTACATTCTCTTATATACTGTGCTATTCTGCATCAGTGTGGTTTACATTGAACAAACTGAAATTACATTGAACAGGGCATTATAACTTGGAGATAACTATTTTACAGGGAATATGGGCTATGGAGGATTAAGTGGCTTGCCCAAGACCACAAGGAGCACCTGTGGGACTAGAAACCCCAGTCCTTCTGGCCCAAGGTTGCTGTCCTCTACTGGGATTTGAACCCCTGACTTTCTAGCCTGAAGTACCTTGCCCCAACCACTAGGCCACTCCTCCACTCCAATGTAGATTTGGGAAAGTCATTGCTCATATCTGGATATGAATAATAAGGAATGCAGATGTGCTTTGGGATCCTGCTGAGTATTTCACCTGGATCACCACTGTCAGAGAAAGGATACTGAGTTCAACGGACCTTTGGTTTGAATCAGTATGGTTTATGGTTTATTGTATACTTTTATGGTATATCTTATGCTCTTATGAAGCAATAAAGCCTCCTCACTATAGATAATGACATTCAAATTATTCAAGATTCATGGTCATCAATTTGCAGGTCCTCCCAATTCAAATTGATCATAAATCTGTTATTTTGAGGTGAAATATTTTACTTGGTCCTTTTTTAGGCAGGAATTTCAAAAGTCAACCAAGCTGAATTTATCACAAATATATATTAAAACATACTGGGTGACACATATTTCTAAAATATAGTAATGTTTGCTTCCAGAAAGACTTATACAGGCACAAACTTACAGGCTGATGCAGAAAGCTGGCACTGAAGTTGCACGCTGTGTATGCATTTACATAGCGCGCCAATTGCGTGAGACTTCAGTGCTAGTATGCAGCAAAGGGTGTAAATGAGCTGTGTGCAAAACTTTGTTGTAAAGTTGAAAGGAGGGGAGCCAACACATGCGCAAACAACACACACACTACAAGTGGCCATGTGCACATGCATGTAAATGTCAAATGCTCATGTTAGGTGCACAGGGCATGCAGGTCCTTTCGGCGCTCAGCACATAATAATCATACTGTTGTTGTTGTTGTTGTTAAGTGCCGTCGAGTCGAAGTCGACTCATGGCGACCCTCTGGATAGCTATCCTAAATTGTGTTCGGTCTTCAGTCAGGCGGCTCATTGTTGACAGACTGGTACCCGTAGCTGCTGTTATTGTATCGATCCATCTCATTGCTGGCCTTCCTCTTTTGTGTTGATCTTCTATCTTGCCAAGCATAATGTCTTTCTCTAATGATTTCTCTCTTCGCATGATGTGTCCAAAGTATGAAAGTCAAAGTCATCTGAGCTTCTAAAGAAAGCTTAGGTTTGATTTCCTCTAGTACCGACTGGTTTGTTCTTCGGGCTGTCCATGGTATACACAGTATTCGCCGCCAACACCATAATTCAAAGGCATCAATTTTCTTCCTAAATCATACTATTTCATCCAAAAACATTTTTTTATGAAATCACAACAAATAGACCTAATAGTAAATGGAGAATAATGTAAGTGAATCCAAAAAACACACAAGGATAAGAAGCAAACAACTTTCATTCTTGAATGCCAAATTTTTGCTTATAGAATGAAAATTGGCAGAAAATTTTCACATCAAAGGTAACTGTTCACCTGTACATACACTGAAACAGTCTTTCCCTACATGCACAAGATGTTTAAGTCACCTCAGACCAGGCGTAGAGATATTGGTGTTCCTCCTGGTTATGTAATCCTTTTTGTTTTTCTCTGCATTAGGTGCAGACCTTATTAGCATGCCATTTTAATACGAGCTGCTCATTTGCGTATTATTTAATACACTTGGCATTGCTGTGTGCACATACTTTTCTCTTGCTGTTTACATGTGCATCAATCTCTTTTTTGCATTTGATGTGGAGGAACTTGTGCATAATCTGCACGCAAAGGGCACGCTAGTCTTTTTGCATCAGCTCATTAGACTGTAAGACCTCTGGGGACAGGGAAATACCTGGGTACCTGATTGTAACTTCCCTTGAAATACCACTGGAAAGACATAAGCTAAATACTAATAAATAAGTAAAATAAAATACTTCAAGATAATTATCTCTGGTATTTGGGGCTTTCCCCAAGGAATGTGGGTGTATACAGCTCTATGATAGGCTGAGGAGCAGTGCTGGAGGAAGCAAGATGTCTTTTGGTATGGAGGTCTCTAAATAAGATGTTTTTATTACGTTCTGAGGATTCATATAGCTACATTTTAGTTCTATATCGGGGTATGTATATGTTTCACCTGGCTCTTTGCTTTACTAGAAGACGAAGTTCACTGTAAATTTAGTGTTAATGCAGCCTTTCTGAAGTCTCTCGTTCACCCGCAGAGCACATTTCACTGCAGTAAAAGCTTCCCCCTAAAACTCCACAAAAATGTGCTCCCTACCCTTTCTAAACTGACCATTTGTAAGAACTAGAGAACAGTTATTCAGGACCGTTCCTAGCCCTGTGTGAGCGGTGCAGCCGCACAGGGCGCAAAGGCTTAAGGCTGCCGTTGCCTGCCACTGCCATTTTTTCTTCTCTAAGCGGCGGCAGGCAATGGCAGACAGCTGAAATGTGCCCCTTAAGCCTTCTCGCGGCATGCTAAGCAGATCTGTCCCTCCCTGCTTTGACGTGGTGTCAGAGCAGGGAGGGACAGATCTGTTTAGCACGCCGGCAACTTGCACATCGGGCGCGCCTCTTCTCTCCTGCGCCCATCCAGAAAGTGGCTAGATAGAGATGCAGGGAGGGGGGGGGGGGCAGGGGGAGGGCGCCCGATGTGCACGTCACACAGGGTGCAATTCACGCTCAGTATGGCCCTGCAGTTATTTATATACATTTATATGCCACTTTTTCCAGGAATCAAATGGGGTTCCATTTCACGTTCATCAAATTCTTTAACTCTTTGCTAAGAGTGATTAAAAGGGCACTAATTAATTATCATTCACGTGGCCTATCACTGGGAATTAAATCAATGCTACCAGCTCATTTCAGACAAGCCAAGTTTGAATGAGATGGAGGAATGAGGAACAAAGACATGATATAGCATATGACCTGCCTCTTACTACTCCCAAAATATGGCAGAACTACTGTATTATTTACTTCATTTCTCTGTCTTGGTCTTGACTCCTTCCTCCTTCCTCCATGCTCCATTTCCCTTTCTTGGTCCCCCACTATTCTTCCTATACTTCCAGACCTCTTCTCTATCTCCATCTTCCCCTTCAAGGATGCTTGTTCCCTTTTTCTAGTCTCCTTGGCCTCCTCAGCTCAGGAATGGCAGCAGTTTTAATGTAGTGCCACGGGGACACAGTGAGGGAGTATACACATTGTCCTTGTCACTATGGCTCCTAGTCCCCACTTTTGGCATGCCTTTTGTTGTAGCCTGAAGGTGGTTACAACACTACACTTGCTACCATTATGAAGCAGGAGGAAGGTAGGGTCCTATGTTGTTGCTAATATCCTCTAACGACTGCACTGTTCTGTGTGTGGTCTCCTTGTGTCTATTGCATGATTAATTAGGGTTGCAAAGAATGAGGGTGCTATGTTATTAAGTAGTTTGAATGCAATCATTAATGTTTTATATTTTGTTCTGCTTGCTACCGGGAGCCATGTAGTTTGTGTAAAATGGGTGTAATGTGGTCTGTTAAACGGGCCTTACAGATAATTCTAGCTGTCACATTATGTGCCATTTGGAGCTGGTTCAAATTCTTTTGAGGTAATCTGTGTAGTAAGCTATTACAAAAGTCAAAGTGTGGGGTGATAAAGGCTTGTACAACAGATCTGAAGTCATGGATGTCAAGTAGTGGTCTTAGGTGCTGTATGGTCCTTAGTTTGAAAAATATAGTTCTAGTGATCTGTTTTATGTGTGATGTCATGGTGAGTGACTGATCAAGTGTAACCCCGAGATATTTTACTTCCCTTTTCACAGGCAGCACAGTGTCATGTATGGTGAGTGTCGGGGGGAGGGAGGGGTAAAGTAGTGGTTTCTTGTAGTATAGAGTACTTCAGATTTCTTGAAGTTAATGTATAGGTTATATGATTTTAGCCAGTTCTCTGCTTTTTTGATACTTGATGACATTATGTGTTGGCTGGGATTCGTTATGTCCATGGGGAGATATAACATGATATCATCTGCATAGATATGATATCCTGCTTTGAATTTTCTGAATATATTGCAGATTGGTTGTAGATATAGGTTGAATTTTTTTATTTAACATTTCTTATGTACTACCTTTCATGATATCAAGGTGGTTTACATTGAACAGGGCATTATAACTTGGAGATAACTATTTTACAGGGAACATGGGCAATGGAGGGTGAAGTGGCTTGCCCAAGACCACAAGGAGTACCTGTGGGACTAGAAACTCCAGTCCTTCTGGCCCAAGGTTTCTGTCCTCTAGTGGTATTTGAACCCCAACCTTCTGGCCTGAAGTAACTTGCTCCAACCACTAGGCCACTCCTAGAAGTGCTGAGAGGGCAGGTCCTTGTGGTATTCCCTGCTCCTGTTTGAAGGTTGTGGATGTCTTTTGTCCTACTTGTACTTGTTGTGTGCGGTTGGAAATATATGATTTAAACCATTGGAAGATTGTTCCCTTTATTCCAATTTGGTCTAGTCTAGTGAGGACGGTGTTGTGGTTAACATTGTCAAACACAGAGGTGATGTCCAGGAATACAAGAATGATGCCTGTTTGGCATCAACCATGCCACGTATGAGTGTGTCAAAAAGAACTAATAGGAGTGATTCAACACCATGAAATGGGCGGAACTCGTATTGTTGGTCATCTAGTGGTGCGTTTAGGTCTATGAAGTCCTGGAGTTGCATTTGGACAACCTTCTCAATTACTTTAGATACGAATGGTATACTAGCTATGGGTCTATAGGAACTAGGGTCTTCCTTATCGAGGGTTTTGTTTTTTAGGATTGGTTGAATCATAGTGAGTTTGAGATCCTTTGGCATGCTTCCTTGGTAGAAGGATTGGTTAACTATATAGAGGAGATAAGGAGCTAGATCAGTCTTGAATGCTTTAATCCAGGCAACGGGACAGGGGTCTAGTGGGGAGGTGGTGGTGTTAATTTTGGTGATTGTGTTTAGTAGTTGTTTTTGGTCTATTAGATGAAAAGTGTGCCATTTGTTATGCTTTCTGGGATCTTAGATTGGTATTGGATATCTACTATGTTTTTTCTTTTTAGTTTGTCTGCATAATAATCAGCTAAAATATGAGGATTTATGCTAATATCGTTTGCTTCATTTTGTGGTATTTTGGTTAGGGACTTGATGATTTCAAAAAGTTCTCTCGGGCGATTGAGGGAATTAGTAAGGATTTTAGTGTGATAATCCTTCTTTGCACTGTTAATTGCTACTTTGTAATTGTTAAGGGATGTCATGTAGACATTGCTGCGGCTTTTGACTCTGTACATCACGATCTGTTAATAGCGCGACTAAAAGAAAAAGGCATCAATAACACTGCCCTAGAGTGGTGCAAGTCATACCTCGATCAGAGATGGCAGTACGTTACCTCAGGGACCGCAACATCCACACCCTACCACCAAAAGCAAGGCGTACCGCAAGGATCATCCCTATCCTCACTCTTTTTCAATATATACATACAACCGGTTTGCAATATCATCAAGTCCTTCAAGGTTGAATGCTTGATATACGCAGATGACATCCTCCTATACATGCCTTTCTCCACAGTTCACATGGATCTTTCCCCGCTAGCTAATTGTTTTGATGCAGTATCCGAATGGCTGCAATCCCAGAACCTCCGAATTCAACATAAAAAGACCGAGGTTCTCTTCATCACCAGGGACCCACTTTTCACCCCCCCATCCCATATAAAGGTGAAAGAAGCCGAGCTCCAATCAAAACCTTCCATTCGTTACCTTGGAGTCACTTTTGACCAACGCATGGATCTGAAACTACACATATCCAACGTAGTCAGGGCAATCTACCTCAAGATCCGGACTCTTAGACATCTTTGCCCCCTGCTTGACCCTGATGACTTCAGAACTATATTTCAAGCCTTAACCTTACCACACCTTGACTATGCCAATGCCATTCTGCAAGGCCTCCCTCACTCCACATTAAACCCCCTGCAACTCGCCATGAATACCGCTGCTAGAGTCCTCTACGGAGCATCAAGAAGGGACCATGTAACACCCATCCTAGAGCAATTCCACTGGCTCCCCATACATGGCAGAATATTGTTCAAAACATTATTACTAACTTTTAAGGCCACTAAAAGCATCACCTCCTCCTCTCTAATAGACCTCATTCAGGCCGCTCCACCCAACAGATCCAGGAGAACGATATCAACAAATATTCTAATCATCCCTAAAGCAGCGACAAAATGCCTATCAGTGACATCCAACAGGGCTTTCAGATTCTATGCCCCTAAATGCTGGAACGCTCTACCCCCAGAAATTCGTGCTATCACTGATCTATCCCTTTTCAGAAAGGCACTCAAATCCCACCTCTTCCCCCAATATTACTTAACCAACTAACCAATCTTGATCACTACCTAAACTAAGAATAAATCCTGTCATGTATACTTGTAAATACTCTTGTAAATAGTTGCAGTAATGACTTCCCATGTTTTATCCAAGTTCTCTGACCTTGTTCTCTGTAAAACCAAACAGTTTGTTCAATATGGTATGTTGTTATATTGTGAACCGCGCTGATGCTAAATAGAGCGGTATATAAGAGCCTGTAATAAATAAAATAAATAAATAAATAATAAATGTAGAGGAGTTTATCTTCTGGCATTTTAGCAGATCTAGTGGTTGGGGCAAGTTACCTCAGGCCAGAAGGTGGGGGGTTGAAATCCCATTAGAGGACAGCAACCTTGGGCTGGAAGGACTGGGGTTTCTAGTCCCACAGGTGCTCCTTGTGGTCTTGGGCAAGCCACTTAACTCTCCATTGCCCATGTTCCCTGTAAAATAGTTATCTCCAAGTTGTAATGCCCTGTTCAATGTAATTTCAGTTTGTTCAATGTAAACCACCTTGATATCATGAAAGGCGGTATATAAGAAATGTTAAATAAATAAATAAATATTTCCTTAATTCTTTTATTTTTATTTTTCTAGCTCTTGTGAGTACCATTTTTCAGAAAGTCTGTGGGTAGTTCTTAGCTGTGTATTTATGGATGTTTCAGCGTTTTGTATTGTGGTGTTCCATTTGTTTAGGGTGTCATTTAGGTCTGTTAGAGGAGTATTTAGATGGGGTAATATGTCTTTTATGAAGGATTCCTTATCAAAGCGTCTAAATTGTTTTTTGTGGGGTATTGGGTTTCGTGATAGGGGGGCGGGGTTGGAGTATAGGAAGGGTGAATTTAACTATGTAATAGTCAGACCATGGGACTTATATTGTTTGAAGGAGTGAGTAGAGAGGGTGCCCTATAGCCGAATTCGGTATAAATACAAAGACTAAAGTATTGCCTTTAATGTGGGTGGGCATATTTACTATCTGGTGGTATCCCATGTCGGTCATTGAATCGAGGAATAATGTAGTTTGTGTGTTATGGAGTGAAGGCAGGTTAAAGTCGCCTAATATGATGTGGGGTTTCTTTAAAGAGGATGAGTAGGCTGATTCTAACATTGATGTTAGGTTGTTGTGGTTGGTTGAGGGAGGTCTGTAAAGGAGGCATATAGCCAGGTTTCTATTTTCAATTTTAACTATATCCATCCCATCTATATTGCTGCATATGCTTGGAGAGGCTTTTAGTTAAATTTTGCTTATTATGAGGACCCCACCACCTCTTTTGGAGTCTCTGGGGCAGTTGAAAAGGTAATATCTATTTATATTTAGTTGGTTTGTTAATATGCTATCTGAGTCAGTTAGTCAGGTTTCTGTGACATATAGTATATCAGGGCTTTTATCCTTAATCAGGTCAATAATAACTGGTATTTTATTCCTGATAGAGCTAGCATTTATTAGGATGCATTTAACCGGAATTAGTAAGTCTGGTGTTTTTTGGACCTGGTTATTGGTTGGTGGGTTGATGTACTGTAGATTAGCCTATGGTGGGCGCTATTATGTCATGTGTAGAGTCCCTTGGGGTATGTGTTTCTATAGTAGTGGTTTAGGTTGTGTCAGGTACAGCTTTGAATGATGGGGATGGGAGAGGGTTGGGTTGGTTCATGTTGAAGAGTGAAGGTGTTGGTTATTGTAAAGGCTAGTAGTATGAGGTAGATTGCGCAAATTATGGCTTTCCTGTACTCCATTGTGGAATACACGGGGTATGCAGTAATTGCAATTGTTAACTCTAACTCCTTATGGATGATCAGACAATATAATTGTGGAAATGCTGATAGGTGGAAACTTAGACAATGTAAATTGCAGATATTTGGTACAGTTGCGGCAAAGCAGTATTCAGATAATGTGGTTATGCAGTGATTACAAGTGTTAGCAGTAACTCCTTTTGGAGGATCATACAAAATTAATGCAGGTATATGGAGAATCAGGTTTGATTTGTCTGAGCTTGCATTTGGTGTCTCGTACTTCTCTGGTGTACCAGGTAGCTTTGTGGTGCTTTTTTGAAGGTCCAGTCATATTAGGGGCTATTGATGTTTTACTTGTTATCTAGTTTCAGTTCTCTATTAGACATGCTGGGACCAAGGGCAGAAATTGAGGGGCCGCCCAATACCCCTATCCCCCTTCCAGATTTCCAGCATCTCCCCTTCCCTACTGGCTAGCTGTCTAGCTTCTTTCATTCTTTACCCATCTAGGTGTCCAGTATCTATCTCCCCTCAGAGGCCAGCATCATCCCTTTCATTCTCTTTTCTCCCCTACCACTGTCCAATATCTCCCCTTTCATTCCTTACAGCGCCCCCCACTGGGTCCAGCATATCTCTCCCTCATCACTTTACCCTACCCTATCCCTTCCTCATTGCCAATGTATGCCATCCCCATAGCCAGCACAAGCAATCCTCTTTCCTGTGTTCTCTCCACTAGTATCATTACCAGAACTCTCACTTTTCATCTCCTCACCAGTCAACATCAACATCCCTCCCCCTATCCCCCTGCTCATGGCCCACATTAGCATCCCTCCCTAACTCCCAACAAAGAGCACTAACATCCCCCTCCTCATCCTCATTTCCCGCTGACCCAGAGAAACCAGCATCCTTCCTTCCTCTACCGGCACCCCACTCACCCAAGCCACGCAGATTCAGGCCATATGAAATGGTCCTGATCAATGTCAGCTGCAGCTACCAAGGGGATCCTGGAACACTCTTTCTTGATCTCAACTACAGTGGCAATCTGAAAGTGGCAGTGGCAGTAGCAGTGACCCCATTCATAAATGATCTCAGGAGATCAATGGAGCATACCACTTCAGCATAACTAGTTTACAAGCAACATAGAGCTTTTCAGAGAAAAGGTACCTACATCTGGTGGGGCTTCAGGAACTCCATCAGTGGTAGTATTTGTTCTCAGAATGGATTGCAACAAGATACTGTCCCAGGGGATTTTCAGCTCAGCCCAGCTCATCTTTGATGAAATTAGACTTACCTGCTAATTGTATTTCCTGGAGTGGAGACAGTCCAGTCCTGGACCTCTGGGTTCCCAATCTCATACAGCAGCTTAGAGACTGAGAAAACTCCTCCTTTTCTGATGTCACTGGTATATCCAGTCGGGAGCCTCCCCCTGAAGCCAGTTACCTATTGACAAAGCAGACTCAACCGGAGCAACAAGTAAGAATGTATAGTACAATAAATAAAGTGTAAAGTAAGGAATAGCAAAATAAACTCCTGAACATGCAAACTAGGGAGAGAACCCCTCCCAACAGAATTTAAACTTTAAGCGTGCAGAAGACAGTCCTCTCCCACCAAGCGAAAGAAAAGAGTCCCCTCTCTACCTCAATCTTCTGAGGGAACCAGACAAACGTTTGTTACACAACCTCCAGAAAAAAAGGACTTACCTGTGAACTCCCAGTACTCCACCCCTCTATTTGCCGCAGCAACAGATCGGGTAGGGACACGGAACTAGACTGTCTCCACTCCAGGAACTACAATTAGCAGGTAAGTCTAATTTCATCTTCCTGATCATGTAGCCAGTCTAGTCCCGGACCTCTGGGTTGTACCAGAGCAGTAACAGAAGTTAAACATGGGAGGGATCTGGTAGGCCAGCTTGGAGTACTGCGGTACCAAAGGAGGAATCTTCCTTGGAATACACATTTAAACGGTAGTGCTGAACGAAGGAGTTTAAGGATGACCAGGTTGCCGCTTTACAAATGTCCACCGGAGGCACCAGACGAACCTCAGCCCAAGAGGTTGCCTGAGACCTGGTGGAGTGGGCTTTCAGACCCTTCGGAACCGGTTTGCCCTTCAGAATGTACGCAGATGCAATGGCTTCCCGAATCCAACGCGCAATGGAGGCTTTTGACGCTGCTTCACCCTTTCTAGGCCCCGCAAAAAGCACAAAAAACCTATCCGATTTACGGAAAACGGCCGTCTGCCGAAGATACCTCTTCAACGCTAGACGGACGTCCAAAAGATGCAGTTTCCTAGACGCCGGGCTAGACGAGGCCTCCCGGAAGACTGGTAAGGAGATCTCCTGGTTTAGATGAAACGCCGAAACGACCTTCAGAAGAAAGGCCGGGACCGGTCTCAGGACCACTCCCAACGGCCCAAAGACTAAGTAGGGCTCTCTGCAGCATAGGGCCTGCAGCTCCGATACTCTCTGCGCAGAACAAATGGCTACCAAAAACACCACCTTCAAAGTGAGATCTTTGGCGGATGCCCTGGAAAGAGGTTTAAACGGCTCGCGCTCCAGCGCCTCGAGCGCGAAAGGGAGATGCCATGTCGGGACTACCTGACGTAAGGGCGGACGGAGAAGCGACACCGCTCGCAAGAAGCGCTTGATGTCCATATGTCATCCGAGCGAATGACCGCCGATCTTGCCTCTGTAACACGCCAGGGCCGCCACTTGCACCCGAAGGGAACCAGCGGCTAACCCCTTGTCGAAGCCATCCTGTACGAACTGAAGCATCTGAGGAATGGTGGACGATAACGGATCACACCCGCGGGTCGTGCACCAGTGCTCAAAAACCCGCCAGATGCGGACATAAGCCAAAGATGTGGACCGCCTGCGAGACTTCAACAAGGTAGCAATGACCGGGCCGGAATACCCACGGGACCTCAACCGAGCCCTTTCAAGAACCAGGCCGTAAGCGAGAATCGATCCACGTGGGGCAAGAGAAGAGGACCCTGAGACAGCAGATCTGTTCGAGGAGGAAGGCGCCAGGGCTTCGCCACTAGCAGCCTCATCAGATCTCCGTACCAGGGGCGGCACGGCCAGTCCGAAGCTACGAGGATCACCTGCCCCCGGAATCGCTCTATTTTTTGGATCACTCTGCCAATCAACGCCCACGGAGGAAATACGTACACGAGTTGCCCCACTGGCCAGCTTTGAGTGAGCGCATCTAACCCCTCTGACATCCGTTCTCTGCGCCGGCTGTAAAACCGGCTGACCTTTGCCGACCGGAACGTCACCATGAGATGCATGACCGGCGCGCCCCAGCGATGCACGACCATTTCGAAGACCTCCGGGTGCAAGATCCATTCTCTCGGATCTACGCGCACCCAGCTGAGAAAATCGGCCTCCACGTTGTCCACTCCCGCAACATGAGCCGCCGACAGGTCAAGAAGATTCTCTTTGGCCCAAATGCACAGCGCTTCGGCCTCGGACTCCAGCGCGACACTGCTGGTCCCCCCCTGCTTGTTGACATAGGACACCGCCATCGCATTGTCGGAGAAGACTCGTACCTCCCGCCTCTCGAGGAAGGGACGAAATTCCTGCAGAGCTAGCGTCACCACCCGAAGCTCCCGTCGATTGATCAACCACGCCTGTTCCTGAGGAGACCACTCTCCTTGTGCAAACCGCCCTTGACAATGTTCCCCCCAGCCCACTAGGCTGGCGTCTGTCATCAAGGGCACCCATTCCGGGGCGTCCAATTCCTTCCCGGACCGGAGAGAGGCGGGCCGCAGCCACCATCGCAGGGCCAGACGCGTCTCCACCGAGCAGGGTAGCTTCCGAGACAGGGGATCTTGCTGGGGCGACCAACGCCTGAGGAGCGCTCTTTGTAAGGGCCGCATGTGCGCTCTCGCCCAGTGCACCGTCTCTATGGTAGCCACCATGGTGCCCAAAAGTTGGAGATAGTGCCAGGCCGACGGCGTCTTGTAGAGTAAAAATCTCAGAAGGATTTGCAACGCACGAACCCGCTGATCCGTGAGGAACACCCTGCCCTGGACCGTATCGAACCGCGCTCCCAGGTATTCCAGATTCTGAGAAGGGACCATGCGACTCTTGGCCAGGTTGACTACCCAACCGAGGCTCTCCAAGAAGGCCACCACTCTGGCCGTCGCCCGCACACTCTCTGCGTGTGACTTTGCCCGGATCAGCCAGTCGTCGAGGTAAGGGTGAACAAGAATACCTTCCTTGTGCAGAGCAGCCGCCACCACCACCATGATCTTGGTGAAGACCCGCGGAGCAGTGGCTAGGCCGAACGGCAGAGCGTGAAACTGAAAGTGCCCGAAGGGCACTGCGAAGCGGAGGAACCTGTGGTGGTCTGCTCGAATGGGAATGTGCAGATATGCTTCTGATAAATCGAGGGACGTAAGGAATTCCCCTTTTTGCACCGCTACAATCACCGACCATAGCGTCTCCATATGGAAGTGAGACACGCGGAGACATCGGTTCACTCCTTTGAGATCCAGGATTGGCCGAAACCCACCACGAAGTAAATGGAATATCGACCTGAGCCGCACTGGTCTGACGGCACCGGCACGATCGCCTGGAGAGCGAGGAGCGTCCGTACTGTCTCCCGCAGGGCCCGAAGTTTGGAGGCGGACCTGCCAGGGGACAGTACGAAGGCCTCTCTGACCGGACAGAGGAGCTCCAGCGCATATCCTTCTCTGATGACTTCTAGCACCCACTGATCTGTGGTGATTTGGACCCAGGCAGAGTAAAAACTCTGCAGCCGCCCCCCCCACGGGAGGTAGGGGTGCCTGGGTGCCCCTTATCTCATTGTGATTTTCGGGCGGGAAGGACCGCGGAGGAGGAAGACCCAAAACCCCTTCCTGCCCCCCGAAACCCGCAAAACCCCTGATTTCTACTGGGGAACCGACCTCGCTGACCCGAGGAGAATCTCTGATACCGATAGCGACGAAAATCCCGAGGCTGGCCCCTGCCCCCCGGAGAAGAACGCGTCAGCTTGGGCTTGTCCTCTGGCAACCTACCGCCTTTGGATTCCCCTAAGTCCTTAACCAACTTCTCGAGCTCTTCCCCAAACAAGAGGCGCCCCTTAAAGGGAAGTTTACTGAGCCGAGCTTTAGAGGAAGCATCCGCCACCCAATTTCTCAATCACAGGTACCGCCTGGCCGCTACCGCCAATGCCATGCTCTTCGCCAGTCCCCGCATGAGATCATAGTGGATATCCGCCAGGTAGGCTGCCCCCGACTCTAAATGAGAAGCTTGCCCCGACGTGTCCGGCTCTGTGCCAGGCACCTGCTGCGCCCACCAGAGGCAGGCCCTGGCCACCCAGGCTCCACAGATGGCCGCTCGGAGAGAAAGGGCGTTCACATCAAAGACTTGCCATAACAGGACATCCAACTTCCTGTCTTGAGCATCCTTAAGAGCCGTACTGCCTTCTACGGGAATGGTCGTCTTCTTAGTTACCGCCGAAACGGCTGCGTCCACATTAGGGGATACCAGAAGGTCTCTATCTTGGTCTCCTAGGGGATACAGGCGACTCATGATCCTGGCTCCTTTTAGCGGAGCCTCCGGAACAGCCCACTCCTACTGAATCAGTTCATGAAACACCCTGTGCACCGGAAACACTCTTTGGGTCTTCCGAAACACCTATAATAGAGGATCTTCCAGGGCTTCATCCGCCGCTGAGCCAGGCACAGGCATGTTAAGCGCCTTGAGGGACTCCTCAATGAGCGCCGACAACTCCTCCCTGCGGAAGACCCTGACTACCCTAGCCTGGTCTTCCCTGTCCGTCAGCTCTCCTTCTTCCAACTCATCCTCCAACAGAAGGCCTTCCTCATCCAATAACTGTCCTTCTGAGGCAACCGAGCGTTCACTGAGCTCACCTTCCAGCCGAGACCTTTTAATTCCCCCCATAGCCTCCTCCTCAGTTAAAGGTTCCGCCCTTCTCTTTTGGGGAGGAGGGCATGCCGCTCTACCGGACAGAGAGTCTCGACCCACCACTTGGTGGAGCAGACTCACAAACTCCTTTGAGAAGATGGCAGCTAAATTCGATGGCAGGGGACCCGGGAGGGCCAGATCATCCGGGATAGAGGAGGGCCCTGGCAGCGGGGAGTCCCGAGCTAAAACCTGGGGGTGCTCAGCCATGGAGCCTGCCGCCGTTCCGGAGTCAGTCCCTGGTGCCTCCACTTTGTCCCCCGGGGACTGAAGGGCCGAGGCGTCCTTAGCGCAGGCCTTGCAGACGCCCGATTCTGAGCTCTTCTTGGCCCCACAGACCAAGCAAAGAGGCTTAGAGGGCATGGCTAACCCCTAGAGGGCCGCCGCCACGTACAGAACCCTCGCGGGCTGGCCACCGGCTGACCGCGGAGCGTCCGCCACCGGCCGTCCCTCTGAAAATAATGTCTGAACAGGAAGGGTAACGAAATCGCAGGAGACCAAAGCAAAGAAAGGAAAGGAAAAGAAAGGAAAAACCCTGCAGCACTTAGGGAGGAAAGAGAGGATTACGCGCCTCAGATCGCCGCCCCCGTCGGGAGACGTGACGCTGAGACAGGCCAAGAGCGCGCCGCTACCACGTGGCATAGGCCCGAGGCCTTGATTTGGCGCCAAAGCACTCTGCCACAGCTCAGGCCGGGTCCTCCGCTTACCTTTGCGAACCGGGAGCCAGACCCCTCAGGATGTCAGGAGAGGCACCAGCACCGTCCTTCAAACCACTTAGAACGGGCCCTCTCTCAACCCTCGCTGACGTGGATGCTCCGAGGCACAGGGACTGTATGCACAGCGGGCTGACAGGCAAAACCTCTGCCGAAGACGCTGGCTACGGTGTGCCCAGTCACGGCTCAAACTGTTCAACAACAGCAAACCGGTTCTGGTTCCCTTTATTTCTGCGCTCTCTACTGAGAAGAAACCCCTTCAGGCAGAGCGAAGAGAGACGAAGGAGAGGCAAGGGGGGAGGACGACCCACTGCAGGCTTAAAGCTACAGTCCTCACCCACACATCAACCAGATTACAGGCGATGGAAACTCTGATTAACAGCCCCAAGTGATTTCCTTTGAGTTTTTTTATTTTTAAGTCCTAGTTGTTTCTCCGGTGAACCCAGGCCTCAGGGCTCACCAACCATCCAGCTGCTTGGAGAATGAGGTAACTGGCTTCAGGGGGAGGCTCCCGACTGGATATACCAGTGACATCAGAAAAGGAGGAGTTTTCTCAGTCTCCAAGCTGCTGTATGAGATTGGGAACTCAGAGGTCCGGGACTAGACTGGCTACACGATCAGGAACTTACTTATCTCTTCTAATCAATATGGGCAGGGCCGGATTTACGTATACGCCATGTACGCCATGGCGTAGGGCCCACAACCGGCAGGGGCCCACAAAAAATAGAACCAGGTTTTTTTTTTTTCAATTCGATTAAAAAAAAAACCTGGTGGCTGCCGCCGCGGGGCCCCCTCTGCTGCCGCGGGGGCCCCGTCTACAAGATGGTATGGTCTGGTCGGGTCGGGTCGGGTCGGGTCTCGTCTCCCTCCCTCCCTCCCGGCTGCGAGAGACGCGAAGATAGAGCGTCTCCTCGCGTCTGTGTTAAGCCCGCAGGGGCTGATGGGATTTCCCATCAGCCCCTGCGGGCTTAACACAGACGCGAGGAGACGCTCTCCCTTCGCGTCTCTCGCAGCCTGCAGCGAGGGAGGGAGAGAGACCCGACCCGACCGGACCGGACCGGACCCGACCCGACCAGCTAGTAGACGGGGCCCCCGCGGCAGCAGAGGGGGCCCCGCGGCCGCACCCACCATTTTTTTTATTTAAATTAAAATTTACGTTAGGCGGGGGGGGGGGGGAAGGAGTCCTATCCCCCCCGGCCTAAAGTAAAATTTAATTTAAAAAAAAAACCTGGTGGCTGCCCCCGCGGGGCCCCCTCTGCTGCCGCGGGGGCCCCGTCTACAAGCTGGTCGGGTCGGGTCCGGTCGGGTCTCTCTCTCCCTCCCTCCCTCGCTGCAGGCTGCGAGAGACGCGAAGATGCGTCTCTCGCAGCCTGCAGCGAGGGAGGGAGAGAGACCCGACCGGACCCGACCAGCTTGTAGACGGGGCCCCCGCGGCAGCAGAGGGGGCCCCGCGGCGGCAGCCACCAGGTTTTTTTTTAAAATTAAATTTTACTTTAGGCCGGGGGGGGTAGGACTGGTAATGGGCTATGGGGGGGGGGGGTAGGACTGGTAATGGGCTATGTGGGGGGGGGGGGTAGGACTGGTAATGGGCTATGGGGGGGGTAGGACTGGTAATGGGCTATTGGGGGGGCTGGGGCTGGAAATGGACTGGGGGGGTAGGGCTGGTAATGGGCTATTGGGGGGCTGGGGCTGGAAATGGGCTGGGCTGGGGGGGGTTAAGGCTAGAGGTGGGCTGATGGGGTTAGGACTGGTAATGGACTGTGGGCTGTTGGGGGGGGCTTAGAACTGGCAATGGGCTTTGGGGGGGGTTAAGACTGGTAATGGGCTGTGGGCTGATGGGGGCTGTCTGGTAATGGACTATGGGGGGGGGTAGGACTGGAAATGGGCTGGGGGGTTAAGACTGGAGGTGGGCTGATGGGGTTAGGACTGGTAATGGGCTGTTGGGGGGGGATTAGAACTGGTAATGTGCTTTGGGGGGGTTAAGACTGGTAATGGGCTGTGGGCTGATGGGGGTTGTCTGGTAATGGGCTATGGGGTCTAGGACTGGAAATGGGCTGGGGGGTTAAAACTGGAGGTGGGATGATGGGGTTAGGACTGGTAATGGGCTGTGGGCTGATGGGGGGGGGTAGGACTGGCAATGGGCTATGGGGGGCTGACTGGAAATGGGTTGATGGGGTTAGGACTGGAAGTGGGCTGATGGGGGGTTAGGACTGGTAATGGGTTATAGGGGGGGCTTAAACTGAAAATGGGGTGATGGGGGGTTAAGGACTGAAAATGGGGTGATGGGTTAAGGACTGTAAGTGGGGTGATGGGGGGGCTAGGACTGGAAATGGGCTTATGGATGGCTAGGACTGGAAATGGGCTGATGCAGGGACTAGAAGGGAATGGATGCTGGGTGAGGCTGGAACTAGAAGGGAGCTGATGTTGGGGGAGGATTAGAATGGGATGGGGCTGGAAGAGTAAAATGGAGAAGGGAAAAATATTTTGTGTGGGAGGGATAAAAAATCTACAATTGGCCGGGTATTGGGAGAGTAAGTGGGGATTGAGGATGGAGGGGTAATATTTGAGTGGATGAAATAGGAATGAGGAAAGAGCAAAAGGAGAAAGATTAGTATGTTAAAGCAGATGTAGAGAGAGAATGGAAAAAAAATCTAGAAGAGAGAAGAAAGGACAAATGGACAGCAGACGATGGAGAGTTAGCAGAAGACACGAAGAAACCAGAAGAAAGTGTCTGGAGCAATTGCAGCTGAAAAAAATGCACAAAAGGTAGAAAAATATCTCTTTATTTTGAATTTATTAATTGGAATATGTCAGCTCTGGTAAATGTGCATCATTAACATCTGTGCTTTGTTTAGTACAAGAGAAAATTAATGTATTGTTTATTTCTACAGTGTTGTACATTCCAAGTTTGGCTTTTGGGATTCCCAGTTTAATTATTGTCTTCCTATTTCTAAATTGTGATTACTTGTTTGGTGATGGTCTATGTTCTGCATGTGTAACTGAGCTGAGGTGTTCTGTTTATATAATTCCTATTTGACATTGCCACTTGTTCTCTTTCCCCAGTAGGTCATGTATTGTTGTTCTCTGAAATGTATTGGTTTAATATTTGCAGTGTTGCCTTTTGATTGGTAGAGTATGGTGCTTTGTGAGTCCTGGTAGTGCTGTTAGGATACGGCGGGTTTACTATGGGCAGTGTTTGTAGTAGTTCCTAATGTGTCTGGCAGTTGGCACTGGATTATAGTAATGTAGAAATCTTTTAGTCTTTCTTTATCCATACACTCATTAAGAGGCACGTTTACTAAAAGTTAGTATATGGTAACATTATGCAAATATTTATGCAAATGAGGCCCCTTATGCAAATGAGGTCCGCACCCCCCTTGGGCCGCCCCTGCTGGGGGCCCACAATTTTTGTTGGCGTAGGGCCTCACTCAAGGTAAATCCGGCCCTGAATATGGGCCACACAGCATATAAGTGAAAAAGCAAGCATAAGACCTCTGAGCTAGCACAGGCTGAAAGCCTTGCAGCATTCCCACCCTCTCCTTTGTATAGACTTCCTGTATTAATAGGAAGTCTGTGCCAAAAAAAAGAGGTAGGAACATGGCAAGGCCTTGAGCTCTGTGTCAACTCAGAGGCCCCATGCTTAATTTTACTTTCTGTCTTCCTATTCACAGCAGCACAGCTGCACATACTACTAGTGCCACTGGTCCGCTCCTCGGTAGCACTTGACCCACCAGAGCATGACCAACAAGGCAGTTCGCCCATGGTCACCTCATGGCTATGCCCCTGATCAGGGGCACCTTGTATCTGTGGAGCCCAGGGCAGCTGCCTTATTTTTGCCTCCCCTTAATGTCAGCTCTGCTTACATGCAGAATTTATAGAATATGGATGCATACTCACATAAGATATCTCCCATCGTTTACACCACTGTAGCTGGCATGACCTGTAACATGTAGATATAGATAAACAAAAAATAAAGCAAAAAGCATGAAGCACCGTGATAAGGAAAAAGTATGTACAATGTGGCAGTTTTTCTTAAATAAAAGTAGATACTGCAACCAATAAAATGAAGGGAGCTATGGGAGACTGCTCAGGTTTGTGGGCCCATGACTGCCTTCCTGAAGGGACCAGATTTTGTTATGATATAATTCTGTATGTGTTGTGTTTTCATTTCTTCTCACTTGCTTCTGGGACCAGAAATAGAAAACCAAGGGCCGAGGATGGATCCCTGTGTTTGTTGCCCCTGGCTAAGGAATTTGTTACACGCAAACAACCACCATCTACAGGGAACATTCTCTTAAAATGAATGGCTATCACTCATCTAATCACTGGTCAAAGCCCTTTTTTATTGTTAGTTCAAAAATACACAAAAATTCAAAATAGTGGCCTTTGCTTCACAAATAATCCAATGTGAGTCTATTTATTTCAAATAATCAAAAAAATTGTCCAGTGCGTATCAGTTTCATATTGATATATCATGAACATGACTTTTAATCACAGGATATCTGTTTCTTCCAGTATATGTAAAGGGTGATCTTATAAGGAGTCACCTTGAATTAGGCAAGAAGAACACAGCTAAATTGCAGTACTTTAGTCATTTACATGTATAGTGGCCATCTATGCATATAAATGACCTCTTTTACACTGGTCACTATTTTAGAAGCATGCACATAGATCCAGGTGTGTGTACTTTCACTATAGGTATGTGCATGGATGGAGTGTAGGGAGTATGAGTAAGTACACACCTGGATTATAAAAACCCTTTAATTTACATGCATACTTGCAGAAAGTATGCACTAACATTTATAATGCTCCTTCTTTTCCTGTTTGTTTGCTGTCTTGTGTTCCCCCTCCTCCTACTCTCAGGCCTCCCTCTTATTTCAGACTCACGCTGCTTAATTGCAAATCCCTTAAAGCAAAAACGACCCTCATTACAGATCTCATAATTACCCACCATCTAGACCTACCATGCCTGGTTGAGACCTGGCTAACTATGTATAAAGAGCCTTATCTTCTCTGTTGCTTACCTCTTGGTTTTTCTGCTTTCTCTCTCCCCCATGTCACATTAGGGTGAAGGTGTGGCTGTGATCTCTAGGAACACATTGCTAGTCAGAGAGTGTATTTCCCATTCCCTTAGTTATCCAAAGTGCTATTTCTTCAATATGATGCTGTTTTCAGTTTTCACATTTTGCTACTCTACTGCCTTCCTTCACTTTCAGCTTCTGGCTGGGACTCCCTACATTCTTCTTTGGCTGAGTTGCTTATCTCTTTCCCACAGCTACTTATCTTGGGTGACTTTAACGTTCATTTTGAGAATCCTTCCCAAGCTCATGACGAATCCTTCATTACATTCTTATCCAATCCTGATCTTCACTAGAATATCCTGTTCCCCACACATCAGGCTGGTCATACTCTTAATCTTATTCTAACCTTCGTGACTCATTTCTTCTTCCTACATGACAGTGCTGACCTGGACTGACCACTCTCTTATTTGTTTGATCTTCCTCTCCTGTCCTCCTCCCCTAGCTCAGTATTAGCTCTGGATGGACCAATTAATTACCATTGTAAATTAGATTTCAATAAGCTGTCCCAATTTCCACCAGCAGATTTACTATTTTCCTTCAAATTTTGAGACCCTTTCAGTAGACTATCAGGCAGCCTTATGGCACTCAGAGCCCTGGATTCACTCACTCCAAAGAAAGTTTGTCCTCTTTGTCATCATAGACATCATCCTTGGTTTCATCCTGGTTTGGCTCTTTTGAGACATCAGATGAGAAAGGCAGAATGTGCTTGGCGTAAAAGTTCTCAGCTATCTATATTAGCGATCTTCGGAACCCATTACCCTTATTATCGCTCTCAAGTGATGTCATCCAAGAAGACTTATTATAGTGCCCAGATTACTAATTCAGCCTGCTCTTCAAAAGCATTCTTTTCTACAGTATCCAGATTAGCTTAGTTAAACACTGCTCATTATTCGCATCGTACTTGGACAGGCCTCCCACCTTATAGCTTAGCCACAAATTTCTCAAATAAAATTCAGTCAATCCGCCATCACCAGCCATTTCCATCAATATTTCCTCTCCCCTGCCCCCCCCCACCCCTGCCAGATTCCTCCAATGTATCCATCCATTCTTGTTCCAATTCATCTATGATCTAATTTTATGCTACCAACTGAATGTGTATTGAGGAAGACTTTCACTTCAGTCCACAAAACTACATGTCCTCTGGATCCCATTCTATCTCCTTGATTAGTAGAAAACTCCCTGGGCCTCCTATCCATTGTGCATATAATCACCAACCACAGTTTTCTGCCTGTTCGGTTCCCTTACCTTAGAAGAAATTCTGATTCGGCCTTTATTGAAAAAAAATCTTGATCCCTCAGGTATAGATTGTAAGCATTGAAGGGATAGGGAAGTACCTATGGTACCTGATTGTAACTTGCTTTGATCAACTACTGGAAAGGTATGTGCTAAATACTAAAACGATTCAGTAAGCAGTTTTCAAAGAAAATTAACAACAAAGAAAATAAATAAGTGAAATACATCCTATCAGGAGTATGAAATTATTTTCAATCTTTGTGTTGTATGTGAGCTATGTGTGTGTTGTGTTTGTAGGGTATACTGGGGAATTTGAAAGGGGGATTTCAGGAGAGGCATATTTGCAGCAGGTAGTTTTATGGGGCATCTAAAATTTTCAGAGTAGTGGGGAAATTTCGGGGGATAGGTTATAAATGTGAGCTGCAAGGGGTAGTGTTTGGGGATGGGGGTCAATTGTTGGGCAGATGCAAGGAGGCTAGGGCCCGATATTCATTTGGGCATCCTATGTACTGCTACAGCACATAGCCATACCTGCTGAGTTTGCCGCACATGCCCAGAAGCCGCAGGAGCTAAGCAGGCAGCAGCGATATTGCATGCTGCCTGGTTAGCTCCTGTGGCTTAAAGATAGGCAAGGGTTAGGGACTGATGTCGCCTCCGTTCCTCCACGGAACGCCTCCAACATGCCCCGATGCTAAGCAGTTAGCTTTGGGGCATGTAGCGAAGATAATCTGGGATATTCAGCGGCACTAACTGTGTTAGTGCTGTTGAATATCTCTCTGGCAGCAGTTACACGGCTTACAGGTCTGTAAACTGTGTAACTGCCTTTTGAATATTGGGTCCCTAGTTTTTGGGGTTGGACAGTTTTTGGGGGGTGAGGAAGCAATTGCAGGAGGTATTTGATGGAGGTGGGGACAGATTGCAGCATGATGAGGAAGTTGCCAGAGGTAGTTTTTTGAGGAATGGGGAAATTGTGGGGGTTGATGTTTTGGAGTAGGAGCAGATTGCAGGGTAGAGGGCCAAGTGTGGGAGTATATTTTGAGCGATTGGGAAGCTTGCACTTTGTGGGGTGATGAAATAGCTATATTGGCTAGTTTTTGGGGTGGGAGTAGTCTGCGGGGTGATGAGAGTTTCAAGGGGTTTCTGGGGGAGGGGTTGCCTATGGGGTAGTGGGTCATGGAGATAGATTTTGGGGTGAGGCAGTTTGCAGGATGGTTGGGCAGTTGTAGGGGTTTTCTGGGGGGGCAGTTTGTAAGGTGGAGCAGTTGTGAGAACCTATGTTTTAGGAGTGGGGCAGTTGCAGGGAGTATTTTTATTAGTGCAGAGAACAACTTATGAGGTAGTGGTGAAGTTGCAGGGGGTAAGTTTTCAGGGGCAAATGGTGATATGGTGGGGCAGTTGCAGGTGTATATTTTGAGAGAGGGGCAGTGTTTTTGGGTGCTGAGGCAGCTGTGGGGGGTTAGTTTTGGGGGCAGTTTGAGGAGCTGGACGAGTAGAGAACAGGGATAAGTAGGAGGAAAGGAGGAAATCCCGAATTTCACTGTATGCAAGTTTCTATGCTACAGAAGCTGGAACGCCTTTTCTCATAGAAATGCATTAGGCCATTTTTTTTGAGGAAGGGGTTTATTTCTTGGGAACCTCCAGTCCAATTTCACCCATTTTTTAACTCAATGTATCTTTTTTTCTGGTTTTACCCACATGCCTAGTTTATCATCCTTCTGTTAAATTTTCAGTTATTTTGTCCTAATTCTGGCAGTCTTGATACTGTATATACAGTAATTCTTTTAAATTTCCATTTGGTTGGAAAGAATTAAAAAGATAAGGAATAAAAGCAGAAAAAGACCAAAACAAACATGATTAGAAAATTAAATGTCTAGACAACAGAGGTAAAAGGAAAACATTTTATTTCCAATTTATTGATTGGAATGTGTCAGCTTTGGGAATGTGCAGTATCTCTCTCTTTATATTTTGCATAGTAGAGGAGGAAATACGTGTCGTTTTTCCTTCTCCATTGTTAAAAACATAGAAATTTGATGGCAGAAAAAGACCGCATGGTCTATCTAGTCTGCCCTTCCATATCAACTACTACAACAGTCCCCTTTTTTCCTTTAGAGATTCTCTGTGTTTGTTCCATTCTTTTTTGAATTCAGATAGAGTGCTCATCTCTATCACCTTCATTGGGAGACTATTCCATGCATCTACCAATCTTTCCATAAAGAAATATTTCCGCATATTACTCCTGAATCTATCCCCTTTCATCCTTATACTATGTCCTCTCGTAGCAGAGCTTACTTTCAATTGAAAGAGTCTCTCCTCCTGTGCATTTATGCCATGGAGGTATTTAAACGTCTCAATCATATCTCCTCTATTCTGCCTTTCCTCTAAAGTATACATATTAAGATTCTTAAGTCTGTCCTCATATGCTTTATAACGAAGACCACTAGCCATTTTAGTTGCCACCCTCTTCACCGACTCCAACCTATTTATATCGTTTTGAAGGTACAGTCTCCAGAATTGTGCACAATACTTCAAATGAGGTTGCACCAAAGACTTATACAGAGGCACTATCACCTCTTTTCTTCTTCTGGCCATTCCTCTCCATAAGCACCCAAGCATCCTTCTAGCTTCTGCTATCATCTTTTCTACCTGTTTTACTTTAAGATCATTAGACACAATCACGCCCAGGTCTAGTTCTTCTTTTGTGGACAGAAGTACTTCACCACCTACACTGTACTGCTCCCTTGGATTGTTGCAGCCCAAATGCATGACCCTGAATTTTTAACATTAAATCTCAGCTGCCAAATTTTAGACCATTCTTCAAGCTTAGCTAGATCCCTCCTCATGTTATCTACACCTTCCTGGGTGTCTATTCTATTGCAGATTTTGGAATCATCTGCAAAGAGGCAAACCTTACTCGACAGCCCTTCTGCTATATCACTAACAAAGATGTTAAAAAGAATTGGAGGACTTCCGGTGGCATGGTGAGCTGAGAGGACGCGTGCTTCTTGGCTCCGGAGCCTGCTCCTTCCCCCCGCCGACATTATCAAGTAATATTTGTTCATTTACCGCTGCAAAGTGGGGAAGACCGAGTGAGTGATTGCTGCTTCTCTCCCACACCTCAACTCCTGGGGACAGGGTCGCATGGCCACGAAAATCCCCCGCCGAGACCGGACACGAGGTGGAGAGACTAAAATGGCGGACGGCATGCAAGAGACCCCGGGACCGCTGGAGGCCTCATCGATAGTAGCAGAGGTATCCAAAGTGGTGGTGGTGGCTCTGGAGGATCGGCTCGGGGGTCTGTCCACGCAGATGCAGGAGGTTGTCCAAGCAGTCTCTGAGTTTACTTGGCGGGTCGAGCATGCGGAGAACCGCATAGGCTCCCTGGAGGATATGAGAGCACGAGATGTGGCCCAGATCGAAAGCTTAGAGGAAGCCCTACGGAAACATCAAGATAAGCTGGAGGACCTAGAGAACCGCAGTAGGTGGAATAATCTGCGGTTCATAGGTATTGAGGAGTCCGTGCCTGAAAAAGATCTCCGGCGGCACTTAGAGCAGTGGATGCCTGCTAACCTTCCATTGTCTGCTGATATGGGGGAAGTAGTGGTGGAAAGGGCGCACAGGCTGGGGCCCTATCGGTCCGGCGAACACAGACCCAGGGCGGTGATCGCCCGCTTTCTCAATGCTGCCCAGAAAGATGGAGTGCTGAGGGCTTCGCGGCAACTGAGACGCTCTGGAGCCACCACATGTAAAGTCCTTATCTTTCAGGACTATTCGGCCGGGGTATCCCTGAAGCGCAAGGCCTTCCAGGACATTTGCAAAAAGTTAATTGAGCGGGGCATCCGCTTCACTCTGGCATATCCCGCGCTCTTAAGGGTGCACAGCGAAGGGGGGAATCGAGTGTTCTCTTCCCCTGAAGAAACGAGAAACTATTGAAATGGTCTTGGCTAAGGAAAGACATGCAGAGGAGCGGCTTGTTGTGCGGGACTGTCTCAGGGTCCAGGGGCCGCGCTGGGATACAGGCGGTCTGGGCCCTCTTGCTTCATTCATCTCGGGGCAGAGAGCCCTGGGTTGGGACATTGAAGTACTGGCCGGTGGGATGTTTCCTACCAATTAAACTTTTTGCCAAGGAGGCCTGTATGGCTGTTTAGTGTCCCCAGGTGCTTTATGAATGAGTAGGTCCTATTCATCCGTTAATGAACACTGTTACTATGGTAGAGTTAATGCCTGCTTATGACAATTGTATTTGCCTTTCAGCATGAATTTACTATATTTCATTTACTCATTAATGGTAGTTACATGTTAGGTCACTGTTAGTCTGTACAGGGAATTGCTCTGCCCCGCCTTCTCTGGGCAACAAAAGCATCAAGTGAATGGGGCCTGTTTAGTGGGCTGAGGGCCGCAGTGTGACGGTTCTTTGCTGTCAGGTCTCGGGGGGGGGGGGGGGCGGAATCTCTTATTTCGCAGATTCTCTTATTTTTCAGAATCTCTTAATTTTCAGAATCTCCCATTTTTCAGAATTTCTTATTTCTTAGTGTCTATTTCCTTTTGCTCTCTCATGGTGCCCCTGAGAAGATATAACAGGCTAAGTATGTTGAATCTCGATGGAGGGCCTGTAGGGGTAATCCTGTATAGCTTGATACCAATGTCTATGATTATTGTAGATTTTTGCCAGACTTTTGGCACCCAGGTCAGACCTCAGGAAGGTGCTCTCCCATTCTTGTTTTCTCTTTTCTTCCCTCTCCTCTTGGAGACTTGGTAATCCCGGTGGTGGAGCTTGCTGCCGCCTGCCGGGCTTGGTGGAACTACTTAATCCCCTACTAGGCCTATGCGTATGGAGAAGGCCCCTCCTGACGAATGTCCTCGGGGGGGGGGGGGGGGACACAGGGTGTTCTATGGCCTTCTCACTACTTCCCAGAACTGTGTTTTCTGTCATCTGGGTTTGGGCTAGTGGGTCGGTAAGTTGGATTGTGTGGTATAAGGTGGGGGGGAAGGTTGGAGGCCGGGATTATGTGTTTGAGGCATCGACCCCAGTATTAATGGGCCTCTCATGTTCTAAACTTTTTCACCTTCTTGGGACACGGGGTATTGTCACTATCCCTTATGAGGGTGCTGACTACCCGCTGTTCTCCTTATTTGGCTGCATCCCTATCATAGGTGGGAGGATTCTGGGTGGCGTCATCTAGCTATTAAGGGAGATGGAGGGAGTGGGGTCAGGGATGGTGGGGGCAATTGGGCGGTAGTCTGTTGGATCTGTCGGATTTGGTGTGGAAGGGTGGGGGTCCCCTTTTTCTTTTTTCTTTCAATATTTAGTTTGGCGAGTGGGGGGGGAGGGATGGGAAAGGCTGTGGAGCGGTAGCAATAGGGGGGGAGTAGGGGGGGCTGCATGCTCAGGAAGGTTAGGTGGGGCCAGGAATAGCTGGCAGTGGGTTAGTGGATGGTCTGAGTGGGGGGACGGTTGGGAGGGTGGGGGGGGGAGGATGGAAGGGGGGGAGGTGTTAGTCGGTCCAGGGGAGGGGAGGGCAGGGGGGGGGGGGAAAGGAAACTAGCCGAATTGCTGGGGATGGATGTGTGTTTGATAGTGTGTGTGGGACTGTCTTGAATAAGATGGATGTTTGGTTCCTTTGGGCTGTCCAGGTCTGGATGTTATGGAGGGGGGCCCTTGGCTGGGGGGGCCGCCGCTCAGGTATGAAATGGGATCTTGTTCTGTGGTACGGTGGTCTTTCAATGTGCTGTGGATAAGGGTCTGCGAGTAGTCTCTTGGAACGTTTGCGGGTTGGGCTCCCCGGTGAAGCGCTATAAAGTCTTGCAGTACTTGAAGCGTCAGCGTGCAGATGTGATCATGCTGCAGGAGACTCATCAGTCGGCTGCAGAACATAAGAAGTTGGGCTCAGGTCGAATCGCTCATGTATATGGGGCTCCGGCGGTGGGGAAGAAGCGAGGAGTGGCCATCCTTGTCGCCATATCTGTTAGCTGGGTCGAAGAAAAGGTTGTCTCTGATGTAGAGGGCAGGTATGTGGGTGTATGGGGGAGACTTGCTGGGAGAAAAAAGTGGTGTTGTGTTCGGTTTATGGACCAAATGTCTACGAGGCTCGCTTTTTTCAGAATCTTTCTCAGCTGCTTGCGGATGCGGTTGGGTATCAGGTTATATTAGGCGGTGACTTCAATGAAGTCTTGGATGTAGGTCTCGATCGGTCAGGTCTGGTGGGGAGTGGGAGTCGCCGGGCGCGACAACGTTTGTGGGGGTTGTGTGAAGCTTACTGCTTACTAGACATTTGGAGGGTGATGCATCCTGGGACCGGGATTACACACACCTGTCCTGAGCACATGGGACTTGGTCTCGCATCGATTTCTTTTTAATTACGGACTCGTTATTCAGCTGGGTCTCGAGGGCGGACATTGGATCTCTTGTTATATCTGATCATGCGATGGTGGTTTTGGAGCTGAGGGGGAGCAGCCCACCATTGGGTAGAATGTGGAGATACCCATTGGAGTTATGTGGGGATGTCCATTTTGAAACGTTTCTGCGGGAGAGATGGAAGGAGTATGAGACATTGAATGCGACACCGGGCATATCTCCGGCCCTCTTTTGGGAGGCTGGAAAGGCTGTGCTTTGTGGGGATATAATCAGCTATCAAAGTCAGCAGCGCAAGCGGTTGAACCAGCGGATACTTCAGCTGGAACGGGACTTGGGTAAAGCGCGCAGGGTGGTGGCGGGTTACAAAACTGCAGTAAATCAGCGTAGGCTTCGGGAGGTGCAGGCTGAATTGGAGATGCTACTTCATCGGCGGACCCAGAAATCGATGCTGTACTACAGGTATAAGCTTTATCAGTTCGGGAATAAAGCTGGTAAGTTGATGTCCTCGTTGCTGAGGCCTGCCGGGGGGCCCCGGCAGATCGGGGCTATTCGGCAGGCAAATGGTGCCATCACCCGAGACTCCGCAGCAATAGAAAAGGTATTTGCTGATTTTTTTCAGCGACTCTATGCCAGCGATGGAGATAAGGAACTAGAGGGACGTCTCTTTCTCGAGAGGTGTGGGCTACCACGGCTTGGAGTGGAGCATCTGGAGTCTCTTAATCAACCCCTTACAGGACAGGAGGTTCAAGCCGCCATAGGGAAATTGAAGAATGGGAGGGCTCCGGGCGTTGATGGGTACCGTAGTGAGTTTTATAAAGCCCTGGGTGATGCTGTGGTGCTCCCCCTGGTGGGGTACTTTGAGGATCTGGTACAGCGGGGTAGGTTCCCATTTGAAGCCAACAAAGCTTTGATCACTATTTTACCCAAGCCAGGGAGGGATCCCCTTCTGCCGAGCTCTTACCGTCCCATTTCTTTGCTTAATGTGGATATTAAACTTTTAGCTAAAATAATGGCGGATCGGTTAGCGAACTACCTACCACTTTTGATCCATAGGGACCAGGTGGGCTTTGTGCGCGGGCGTCAGGTCGCGTACAGTCTGCAGCGGATTTTGCTGTCTCTCGGAGCAGGGCGCCTGGCAGGGGACCCTTCTCTACTTATTAGTTTTGACGCCGAGAAGGCTTTTGATCGGGTCAAATGGGGTTTTATGTACCAGGTCCTGGAGGCAATGGGGTTTGCTGGGTTCTTTGTGGATGTGATCCGCTTGCTCTATGCTCATCCAATTGGAGCTATTATGGCTAATGGGACTATGTCTGCCGATTTTGACATCCAGAAGGGGACTCGGCAGGGCTGCCCGCTGTCACCTCTTCTATTCGTTCTATCGCTTGAGCCTCTTCTGTCTCTTATTAGGACCTCTTCCCAATTACGGGGCATTCGGATGGGACGGGAGGAGTTTCGTCTCGCTGCTTTCGCAGACGACTTGTTAGTTCATCTGGGGGATACCCTGGCCGGACTGCCTTGTTTGTTACAGCTTATTAAAGAATACAGGGAACCCTCGGGACTCCGCCTCAATCTAGATAAGTCGGAAGCGATATTTTTAGCTCCCGAGGGGCATCCGGGGTGGCAAGGTCCCTTTCCTTTGAAGTGGGCGACGGGGCACTTTAAGTACCTGGGCATTTACTTGCCGGCACGGTTGGGGGATCTCTATCATCTCAATGTGTCTAAGATACTGGGGGAGGTGTCGGCTTGTGTAGATTGATGGTGGGACTTGCCGCTGTCTCTGGGGGGCCGAATAGCCCTATGCAAAATGGCGATCTTTCCTAAAATACTATACCCGCTTCAGATTCTCCCATTGCTCTTAAGGCGCTCAGATCTTCGACAACTGGAGCGACTGTTTAATCGGCTTCTTTGGCGGGGGTGAAGGCCTCGGGTGCGTCTGGCGATATTGCGGCAACCTTGGGATCTGGGGGGTATGGGTTTCCCGGATATAAGGCGGTACAATGTGGCGTGTCTGCTCCGATATGTCCGAGACTGGTTGTGGGACTTGACAGATTGTTCCCCGACGGTGATGTTGGAGGCCGTGCTGGTACCTATTCGTTTGCGATACTTGTTACACACTAAGACGATTCGGACTGTGCCCGTGGATATTCGGGAATTTCTCTTAAAGCCCATTCGGCAGGCTTGGCGATCCTTTTGCGCTGGACGTCGGATCTCGGCGTCTTACACGCCTTATCTTCCTATCAGGGGTAATGCGGACTTCAAACCGGGTATGGGGCGGTCTTACTTCCAGTTCTGGGAGACTCTCGGGGTGGTGAATCTGGAGCATGTGCTAACCCCTGAGGGGGCTATGGTGCCCTTCTCCGAACTACGTCGCCACTATCTGTTAAGAGATCGAGATGTTTTCCAATATACCCAGCTTCGGAGCTATCTTCGCACGGTTCCTCTGGATGCGATGCGTGGGGAGGTCTGTTCGGAGATTGAACTGACATTGCTAGGGGGGGACACGGGAGTTCGGGTGTCCGGGCTTCATAAAATGTTATGGGATGGAGTGTTGCCTCTGGAGGTAGAAGCTTTGGCGACGGCCTGGTCTGCGGAGTTAGGGGAGGAGGTCGGTGTGGAGCAGCTCCTGGGAGGGCTGGCAGCAATCCCGTCATTAAGTGTGCAGGTTCTCCATCGTGACACCCAGTATCGGATCATGCGCCGCCTATACTTTGCCCCTGTGCGGGCCTGGAGAGCGGTGGTAGGTACGAGTCACTGCTGTCCTCGATGCGGCGAAGCTCGGGCGACTCTGGGTCATATGTTTTGGTGTTGTCCTAAGGTCCAGGTTTTCTGGGGATGGGTGTTTGGTCATCTTCGTCGGTGCCTATCACAGTTGGAGCCCCTCAATGCGCGGAATGCTGTGCTGGATGTGTGGGAGGATGAATGGGGGTGTGTGCTGGGGACAATGGGACTGCGATGGTTGCGTTTGGTGCTGATGACTGCGCGCATGACGGTGCTGCAACAGTGGCTGGATGAGCGGGGGCCCATTTATGGGGTTTGGAGACTCCGACTTCATAAAGTTCTGCTTATGGACCGGCTGCGCGCTGCTGGGGCAGGGCGCAGATGGGCCCACTTTCTACAGATGTGGGGACCCCACGTGCAATTATTACCTGCAGGGGCGCGCCGACGCATTCTGGGGGAACCTTGAATTCATGGGGTTGGCTATGGTGCTAGGCTAAGGGGGCGGTTGATTTGTTTATGTCTGTTTGGTCTCACGCGTCAACAGGATAGGTCACACTCGGCTGCAATTCCTTATTTCTGTTTTTTTGTGGGGGGTGGGGGGGATAGTAAGGGGGGGGGTAGGTAGGAAATCGCCACGGTGGGTGTAACTCGGCCTAGCCGACTCGCTGAGGGGTGGGTAGGCTCGGGAGAAGAAGACTTAACCCTGGGTCTGCCGGTGCTGATGTTTTTGGATAGATTGCAGGGCGAGTGGGCGGGGTGGGATCCACACTGGCCTTGGTACTGGGGGGGTTTAGGGGGGGAAGGGGGGGTGACAAGGGGGGGGGTTCCTGGGGTGGAAGGGTGGCAGGGTGGTTTGTGGAGGTAGCTCATCCAAGAGGACTTTTGGCCTTGTGCTCCTATGTCTCGTCTATAATTTCCTTTCTCTTCTTCTTCGGTCCTTCCTTTTCCTTCTCTGGGGGCTTCCTGCTCAGTGGAACACGCCTTTTGAGGTGGGGAGTCTGACAGACATGCATGTTTGTTGGATGCTTCGGTTTGTACGATTACATGTTTAAGCCCCTAAGTTGTATCTTTGTTACTTGGTTTGAATAAATAGATTTCAGCATAAAAGTAAGGAATATTCCCCGTAGTGGGATAGAATATTGTTGTTCACTATCTTTACACATGTATGCTATGTTGCAATATGTATGCTGCTTACAATGTTTCGCAATGTATGCTGCTTACAATGTTTCAATAGGTTTGCAATTTACAATGTTCCATCATGTAAGCCAATTTTACAATGTTCCAATATGTAAGCAGATTACAATGTTTTAATATGCATGCTATTTACAACGAATAAAAAGATTTACACATAAAAAGAATTGGACTAAGGACAGATCCCTGCGGCACTCCACTGGTTACCTCCTTCTCAGAGTGAGTTCCATTTACTTTGTACCCTTTGTCACCTCCCAATCATCCAATTTCTAACCCAAACAGTAACTTTAGGGTCATCCCTAGGGTGCTCAGTTTGTTTATAAGTTGCCTGTGCAGAACGGTGTCAAAGGCTTTACTGAAATCTAAATATATCACATCTAGGGATCTCCCTCGATCAAACTCCCTGGTAACCCAGTCAAAGAAATCAAACAAATTTGTCTGACAAGATCTGCCTCTGGTGAATCCATGCTGCCTCAGATCTGGTAATCCATTGGGCTACAGAAACCTCACTATTTTCTCTTTCAGCAGCGTTTCAAATAATTTACTCTCCACCGCTTTTATGTAAAGGGACCACATGTGCCTCTCTCCAGTCCTCTGGCACCACTTCTGACTCCAAAGAGGCATTGAAAAGGTCAGTCAGTGGAGCTGCTACAACGTCCCCAAGTTCCTTCAGTATTCTTGGATGTATCCCATCCAATACCATCGCTTTGTCTACTTTTAGTTTAGCTAATGTCTCATGAACATAGTCTTCTTAAAATCGTTCGAGATGTCCCTCGCTTCAGTTCCTGTTTGTGGGTGTTTTCTGAAGTCCTACTCCCGGCCCTTCATCTGTGAACACAGAACGGAAATATTTTTTAAGTAATTCTGCTTTATTCACATCAGTTTCTACATATTCCTTTCTTCACCCTTGAAACTGACAATACCACTTTTGCCCTTCCTCTTCTCACTAAAATATCTGAAAAATGTCTTATCCCCCCATTTTATTGCATTGGCTATTTCTTCTTCTTTCTGTATCTTTGCTTTCTTGACTACTTTGCCAGCCTCTGTAAGTTTTTCCAAATATAGATAGTAACATAGTAACATAGTAAATGACGGCAGATAAAGACCAGTATGATGCTTGTCTTCCTCTCTCTGTGATCTTTTGTATTTTATGAAGGCTTCCCTCTTTTTCTTCACCTTTTCATCTACTTTTTTAGAAAACCACAGTGGCCTCTTTTTTCTTTTACCTTTATTTACCTTTCTAGCAAAAAGGTTTGTTGCCCTTAAAATATCCCCTTTCAGGTTTGCACACTGTTTTTCTACATCCCCCAGCTGTTCCCATCTTACAAACGGCTCCTTGAGGTATTGGCCCATCTTGGCAAAGTTAGTTTTCCTAAAGTCTAAGACCTTCACTTTTGAATGGATTTTATCAGCCCTAGTCCTAATACTGAACCACACCATCTGGTGATCACTGGATGTGAGATGATCTCCCACTATTTCATCAGAAACACTTTTACCATTGGTAGGTATCAAGTCCAGTATGGACCCTTCACAGGTTCTGTTACCATTTACCTGAATAGTTCTGTCTGTAAAGAATCCAGGATCTGCTTACTTCTAGATGATACTGCAACAGGTATGTGCCAATCAACATCCGGCATATTGAAATCCCCTATCAGTAGCATGTCCCCTTTCCTGGAAATGCTGCGTATGTCTTCTTTTTATTTTATTTTTTTATGAAATTTTACAACAATCAAGAAGTAACAAAACCTCCTGTATAAGAAAACAGAGCAAAACAGAAGAAAACAATCCAAGAAAAATTCACAAAATAAAAAAAAAAGAAAACTGCTCGCTTGTTCCTAGCCCACAATAAGAGGAGAAGCTAAAAAAAGAAAAACGTATCACATTATTAAAGTGAAAGAAAAAGGTTAAAGCACTACCCGACATACTAAAAATCTACATCTCGACAGGTGGAGAATCAATAGACACTTCCAGGAGCCGAGCATTTATGAAAGCAATCAGTTGGGAGAGCTCAAAATTTATATGAAACTGAGTGGTATTTAACCAAACACTTACAAGGGTGTTTAAGAAAAAAGAGCCCCCCCCCCCAACTGGAGAACCCCAGGGCAAAGTAGTAAACATTCCCTACGTCGCTTCTGGGCATCCCTAGAAAGATCAGGATACATCCGAACCAACAATCCCTTAAAGTAAATGTCATTTCCTAAAGAACAGTTTTAAAAGCCATTCTTTATCTGATAACAAGACAAACGTAAACACTAAAGTAAAAGAAACAGGAGTCTCCTCGGCAGAAGACTCCAATAAGGCAGTAATATTTAAAGCATCAACAGGCTGATCTGCAATTGTAACAGAGGAAACAGACTTTTTCCCAATCAGCAAATAAAACGCTCTCACAGTGGGAGGAATTAGGTCTGGTGAAACCGCAAGAGTCTCCATTAAATATACTTTAAACATATTCCTCGGTGTTATTGTTGAGACTCTTGGGAAATTAATAATCCTTAAGTTGTTAGCTCGAGATAAGTTCTCCAACTGCTCAATCTTTACTGCCAAAGAGTTAAAGTTTTTTGCAAAGAGCAAAGACTGTTCTTCCAATAACCCAACTCTAGACTGTACTGCAGACAACTCAGATTGTAAACCAGTTACCTTAGATAAAACCAGTTTCACTGCAGCGGCATTAAATTGTACCTTGGCTGCCAAGGAAGAAACCTGCGGCAAAATAGCAGCCCCAAGTGAAACAATTGCTTGCCAAATAGATTCAAGAGTGAAACTTTCAGGTCGTTCCAAAGAGAAGGAAGTGGTTCAGAGGTCAGAACCAAGGATATCTTCCATTCCTGCTGACACTGGTATAGCACCTGTTGCCGCAGCCATTCCAGCTGTTATTCCACCATCTGGACCTGTCAGAGCGGAAGTGTGCTGAAGATGATCCAGGGCAAAGGTCTCCATAGAGCATGCCGTAGCCACACCAAGGCTTCCCAGGTCCGGCGAGGGACTGCAACAAGAGAAGTCTTCCTGCTGCCAACTGCTAGCTGCAAGCTGCTGTTGTAGGCACACCACTTTCAGAGCCGGGCATAGGTCGAGGGAGAGATAACAACTTCCTGAGGCAGACACCGAGCTCTCCAGTTCCAGCATCACAGCAGCCGGGATTGCCTCCCCTGAAACAGCTGGGAATCTAGGTGTACTCAGCACGTAAGCATCCAAAGAACCTGCAGAAATCAGCGTAGAGATACCGGGGGTTGATGAAGGCACCACAAACCTCTTTCCCTTTTGCTTCCGACCCATGATGCTGAGACCATCTCACTAAGCTCAAACCTGCGCCATCTTGGCTCCTCTGCTTATGTCTTCTATTGAATCTCCATCCACTTCTCCCTGTGAAGGAGATCTGTATATCACGCCAATGCAAATGGATTTCTCTTTCCCTCTTTCTAGTTTAACCCACACTGCCTTCTCTCTCTCTTTTAAGCCCTGTAATTCTAAAGCTTTAATATTATCTTTTACATATAGTGCCACTCCTCCTCCCCCCTTTTCCAACCCTGCCCTTTCTGAATAGCCTGGTATAGTTACATCCCAGTCATAGTTGTCTATGAACCATGTCTCTGTAACTATCACTAAATCCTACTTATAAAGCCTGACTTCTTGGGGTTTTCATTTCTAACTTGTGTTTCCTTATTTGTTTGATAGGGCTGCCAACTGACTCCAGATTTTCAGGATAAGCTGATCTGTCCTCAGGTTTACCAAAGTGAATACATGAGCTTGTGGTCTTGCCGTTCTTAGGGAAGGCAAAAGGAAATCAGAAGTATCAGAGTAAAAGTAGGACTGGATCAACTTGTTCTGAAAATCTGGAGTCATTTGGCAATCTTATTTGGTGAAGGTTTGTTGGCTCTGTGACACGTGTGTGACAGAAGATATTTTACTAGAATGTAGTTTTTATGTAGTTGTCTTTAGCAGTCTGTAGGAGGTGGATTGATATTCTAGGGTCTGATGAATCAGGAGTTTTGTGGTTTTAGTCCTAAGACAATGCTGTTTTTTGTATGGTAGATGTGGAGTATACAGAATGCTGTAGGTTTGCAAAGTTGTCAAGTTACCCAGTTCCAGGACTGAGATTTTTTGCCAGTTCTGGTTTTAAATTTACATTGCAATGCAGTATGGCATTTCTAGTCCCTGATTTTACCCATTGAAATCAGTGCTGCAGTTTCCATAATACATCAGGATGAGTGTCAAAAATCCAGTACTGGCTTAAAATCTCACTCCTGGAACCAGGTAACTTGGCAACTCTGGATTTGGAATACATTTTTATTGGATGTGTTACTTTCAAAGTATCTTATAGTAGAGTGCCCATTTTAACAGGCCGGCACTATCATTAGGCGAACTAAGCAGTTATCTAGAGCACTGGGCCTTCGGGGACACCTTTGCTGCCACTTCAAACAGGAAGTTGGTATCGGGCGTCGAAGAGGGGGTGGAAACAAATACACCAGTGGTGCTGAAGTTTAAAAGTAAGTGTTGTGGGGCTGTTTGTGCCCATTTCCACTGCTACATATCCCGGAGAGGACTGGCAGTGATGGCAATGGGCGCTGGAGGGGGCCGAAGGGGTGAATTACGACTAGGGTACCTCATCTCTTTGCGCCTGCCCTGCATGCTATCAAGGTAGCCCCAGAATTTGTATATTATGTCCATCAAACTTTATATGTGAAGGTATAATTATACATGTCAGAACTAGTGTATAATTAGGAGGGGGTGACTGGAGGATGGTGCTACAAGAATGAATATTGGCCTTATATCCTTTCACCGAGCCTTTCCTATTAAAACCAACTGTCCTGGCTCACAATCCCTTTCTCTCCCTCTGAAATCCTTTGCTGGTCCCATGCTTTTTTGAATTCTGATACTGTCTTTGTCATGTTGTGAGGGCTTGTGTGCATCAGTGATACTGAGAGCTGTGCTGCTTAGACTGGTACCTCAGCTGAGACCTGTCCATCTTGGGAGATCTTTCCAGTAATTAAGACAAACCACCCATCTGGACAGCAGCAGTATCGGACAATATTGGCGGCAGAGGATCACATTTCTGTATAACGGCAACAACACTGGCATTACCTATGCAGAAGAAAGGCCTGACAATCTTTTTCCATAACTTGCCATGAAAACCCAATGCATAGTCACAACAAAACAAATTGCGATAATGTTGGAAGATGAGACCCCCAGGTCAGAAAGCACTCAATGAGCTACTGGGGAAGAGCTGAAGACTCTTTACAGTAAAGCCAGCATTTATGATGTGATTGGAACAAAGAACATAATAACATAAGAAATGCCATACTGGGTCAGACCAAGGTCCATCAAGTCCAGTATCCTGTTTCCAACAGTGGCCAATCCAGGTCACAAGTGTAGCGAGGGACTCGAAATGGGGTACCAGGATCCTCTGCAAGGGTTAATATGGAGAATGGCTTAGAATTTTTTTGACAGCCTGAAACTTGATCTGTAGTAGCTTAACAGTGTATGTGTATAGAAGCCAAGGACACATTTTGCTGATGAAATATTTTGTGAGAGAGAATTCTTATGGAGACAGAATGTTTAGTTTGCAGGAAACTTGTCCTGATTATGTATGAGCAATGTCTGTGCCTAGTTTGACCTATAATATGTAGTGTTTAGCTTGACTTGTAACACGTAGATAAACAGAAAGTAATGCAAAGCATGACGTAGAGTGATAAGACAAAAATGTAGAATGACGGAGAGATTTTTACATATCGGATAATCTCCTTTCTTGAATCCTGCTAGACCAGTCCAGAACCCACCCTGGAAGACTCCCTTTTGCAGGTTGGAAAGTCTGCTCCCTATTGTTTGTGTTAGCAATGCTACTACCTGGGAGATTCTTTATGCAGGTTTGGGGAATTCCAGCTGTCATAGAAGGTCTAGTCAGCCTTGTTGTCTGGCTCCACCTTTTCATAGTAAGAGAGCCAAAAACTGCTCCTTATGCCTGGAACTTCCCAAGTCTGTACGTCAGCTACACTAACAGCTCTTATTACATCCTCCAATAATGAATTCCAGAGTTTGATTACGCGGTAATCCAAGAAGCAGTCATTTATATCATCTAGAAAACTTTATCTCTCTAGCATGCCCTGCTGTGACCTTGACCCAGACAATATTGGGGTGAATTGAAATCACCCATTATTACTATGTCATAACTTTTGTTAGTTTCTCTGATTTTTTTCAGCATTTTATCATCCTTCTGTTCATTCTGGCCAAGCGGTCTGGCCAAGCGGTTGGTAGTATACCCCCACTGCCATTGTCTTCCCCTTTTTACATGGAATTTCTATCCATAGAGATTCTACAGTATATTTTGTTTCCTGCAAAACCTTTATCCTGTTAGACACGATGCCTTTCTAACATAGAGTGCAGCCCCTCCACCAATCTGTTCTACTCTATCATTGTGATATAATTTATACCCACGTATCATAATGTCCCATTGGTTGTCTTCCTTCTATCAGGTCTCTGAGATGCCAATCATATCTAGCCCTTGGGGTCATCTGACTGCTGATGTAGCTATGCATGAAAGGAAAGTCAAAAGCTGCAAAGATGTCTTACATATTGGGATACAAAACATACAGTACGAAGTATGAACCAAGGGAAGCTTGAGGCAGTCAGCAAATGAAATAGAATGTGTAGAACTTGATCTGTTGATCGGTGAACTATGGACTGGCATTGAGCACTTTAATCTGATGATCACATGGTATACTATGCTGGAAATGAAAGACAAAGAAAAAATGGTGCTGCATTTATAATTAAGAAGAAACTTGCAAGGACTGGTATGAAATACAATGCAATCAATGAATGTTTAGGACCCGATATTTGGTGCCAGCGACTAGCACGAGCACAGAGCCTAGCCACTAGCGCTGAACCATAAACCCAGATATTCAATACCGGGACCATATCTGGCCCTGGCATTGAATATCTGGGGTTGTGCAAAACCCACAAGCCCGCAGAAGCTAACCGGGCAGCGGCAATATTGAGCCGCTGCCTGGTTAGTTCTCATGAGTAAAGATAGCTGCAGCAAAAGATGGCCTATCTTTTTCCACAGATTTCTAATCGGGCAGTGGTGTAATATCACCATTGACCAGTTAGCGACTGGTGCCACCCCTGGAACGCCACGACATACCCCAATGCTACTTGGGTAGCATCGGGGCATGTAGCAGTGATAATCAGGGATATTCAGTGGCAATAACCATGTTAGTGCGGCTGAATATCCCTCTCAGCAGCATTTATACAGTTTACAGGTCTGTATACCATGTAAATGCCTTTGAATATTGGGTCTACAAGGAATGCCTATTCATTCTGCAGCTCCTTTCTACCTTTCCTCTCTTATCTCTCCCTACACCCAAGGCCAGTGCTACCATTAGCTAAACTAAGCAGTTGCCTAAAGTGACAGCCCTCTAGGGGCACCTGCTGCAATCCTTTGTTGCCACTGATGCCCTTCTCCAAGGCCGACAACGGTAGCAATTGTCCCTGAAACTGTGACACAGCACTTATATTCCATTTCTGGGGCTGCATTGGTGATTCATTCTACCTAATCAGCGGCATCTGCCCTGAACTTCTGGTTTTCTATAAACCGGAAGTATGTGGTGAAGGGGGGGAGGCTGAAGCAGCAGATTGGGTAGAATGAAATTACAATGCAGCCTTGGAGACAGAGAATAGGTGCTGCATCAGGGACAATTAAAGCCATTGTTGGCTCCGCAGAGGGCTGCCTGAGATTGCACCGGGCATGGGGGACAGCAAGATAGAGGGCTCGCCTATGGCACCTCCAATCCTTGTACCGGGCCTGTCTATGCCCCTTCTTGGGAACTCCACTCCTCTGGAAAATCACTTTTATCTGTGCCCTTCTCTGCCACTGCCAACTTCAGACTTCATTTATTTCATCTTGCTGCTCCCTATGCATGGAACAAACTATCTGAGTTAGTATGCCAGGCTCCATCTCTGGCCCTATTCAAATCCAGGCTAAACACACAGTTTTTTAAGACTGCTTTTGGATCCTGATCCCCTTATTCTCCTGCTTATCACCCCTATCTGTATTTTCGCCATTCACCTAGATTTATCCTAGTCCCCAGTTGTTGTGTAGTCTGTGTTGATTAGATTGTAAGCTCTAATGAGACGAGACTGTTTCTTACTTGTATATGTACAGCACTGCATATACCTTGTAGTGCTATACAAATGATGAGTAGTAGTAGCCGATCCACACATATGCTCCAGCAATCTATTCATCTCAAACACCTTCTTCCAGCAACACAAGTGGTGACTGTACACATGAACTTCACCCGATGGATTACATAAAAATCAAATTGACTATGTCTGTGGAAGTCAATAATGGAAAAGTTCAAGTAACATCAATAAAGACAAAACCTGGAGTTGACTGTGGTACAGAATCACCAGCTACTAGTATACAAACTCAAGCTAAAGCAGAAAAAGAGCAAGCCACTCATGAATGTAGCAAAATATGATCTTGAAAATACACAACCAGAATTTAAGGACCGCCTGCAAAATTGATTTGCCACTTTGGATACAAATGAAAGAGTACCAGAAAAGTTATGAGATGACATCAAGAAAGTTGTGCTCAAAGAAAGTGAAAAGTCTCAACAAATAGTGAAAATGCAAAAACTACCAAAATAAATGACGGAAGAAACTCTGTAAATTGCTTGAACGCAGAAAAGCTAAAACCAGAGGAGAAAGAGGTAATCATGGAACTTAACAGATTTCCAACATCCAGCAAGACGAGACAAAGAAATATTACAATGCATGCAAAGAGAGAGAATCGGAAACTATTAGAGGAAGGATAAGATCGGCTTTCCTAAAGCTAAGAGTTGAAGAGAATTCCATCCTTGAATTGGTACGCTAATTTATGCTCAAGGATCTATGTTGAATGATGCTGAGAGGATCAAGAAAAGATGGAAAGAATATACCAGAATCATTATACCATAAAGATCAAGTCGATCAATAGCTGTTTCAATGGTCAGGAACATTGGTGATGAAAGAAGTCAAAGCAGCATTGAAAGCATTATTAAAAAACAAAGCTCCAGGCACTGATGGCCTTCTCATTTAACTATTACAACAATCAGATGCAACTGTTAATATACTTACAAGGCTCTGCCAGGAAATCTAGATGACAACATCATGGCCAACTAAAAAAGATATGTATTTGTATCAGGAGGGTATATTCAGTGGCGGCGGCTAGCACTTGTAAAGAGGCTAGCCACCGCCTTTGAATTCTAACCCTTGATATTAAATACCAGGGCCATATCCGACCACCAGCATTTAATGTCTGGGTTGCTACAGAAGTCATAAACTAACCCGGCAATGGTGATATTGAGCCACTGCACAGTTAGCTTTTGTGGGTAAAGTTAGGCCAGTCTTTGCTGCACCTTACTTTACCTACTTCTCACTAACTGGTCAGTGGCTCAATATTGCTGCTGCCCGATTAGCAACCGATGCCACCTCCACTCTGCCCCAGAATACCCATCATATCTCCCAATGCTAACCATTGTGATAAGGAAGCTTATCATAGCTCAGGAAGGAGCTATAGAAAAGGTGAAGTGACTCTGAACAAGCAACCTGTCAGTTCTGGTAGAAATAAGAAAACAGAATTTTCCCATAAAAGACTACCAGTCCCAGAATGCACCAGGTTTCCAACAGCCATTAGAGGAGCTGAAGTGGGGAGACGTGTGTTCAATCAGGAGGTCTATGAGGTAATCCCTAAGCACTCATCTCAAAGGGCAGGGCCTGATTCAACACAGCTGCGCTGTGTTAGGGAGGAGCACTCATCTAAGCAGAATAAAGGTAGAGTTTATTCTACAGAGAATTATCCTCAGGATCATCATCTTCATGATCAGCTTGGATATCCTCAGTTTCATCTGAAGGATTATCAGAAGCAGAAGCCAAACCGGACGGACAGAGAGGGCAAGAAACCCTTTGGAAGAAGGAAGAGAAAAGCCTTTGGGAGGTCTAGTGGAGTCTGGAGCAGTACGTATACTGGGAGGCATTCCAAGGGCCAGCAAACACCATTGGACTGGGGAAAGCCAGAGGAATGGTGCTGCAGAGCTAGGAATCTCCAGACGGTACCTGTGAGAGAGACGGCTGCACGTGGAAGGGACCCTAAGACCCGTGCCAGAAGGTATGTGAAGAGAGATCCAGTGTCCAGGGATCTGGATTGGAAGGCTGGACATAAGAACTGGACTACATACTGGCCAGGCTATATAGAGAGGAACTCTAACAGCAATGGAAGCTCAGGTATGAACACTGATCTATGCCCTAGCTATAACCTTGAAAGACAGCAGGGAAACAAGTATTCTCCTGAAAGTGCTCCATTGGGAGATTCATCTGTGCCAATCCATGATATTGAACCCATGCTTGTTGAAGAAGGGGGAATGATAGCAGATGAAGAATCTGTTTACATGGACTGCTCTCTGTCTAAACTCCTTTGGTGATTTTTTGTTATAAAGTACAGCAACCATCACAAAGAAATACAAACTTATTCTTTAATATACTCAGAAAAGCTCCTGAGTAGGATTTTTAGCCACACAGTAGAAAGCAAGCCAGCTAAGGGGTTTCAGTTGGGGTAACTGCTAGCAATTGAGCCTTACCTAATTGCTTGTGAGCTCTGAGAGAATCACTTCTGAATCTATGTGGGAAGATATAAGAAGTTTACCTGAAAAGAACAGTTTTTCTCTTCTTTGTGGCTTTTGTTTGTTGTTTGATACATTGCTAAGAGAATATTAGCTAAAGCCTATAGAAAAGACCAGTTTGTTGCCAACCAGGTCTTATTTCTTTTGCTTTGATTGCCTGACAAGTTCAAATGTTTCCTGATTTTGTTTTTCCAAGTTTAACACTGAAAGCAAGTAACCTGATTTATGTGCTACCAAGCATATCTGTGTTGGGTGAAATAACCCCATAAATAAATATCTTATTGGCTTTACACTTGAGCACAACTAAATTATTGTGAGCAGCTGTGTCGGGTGTGAATGGACTGCATTGCCCACAATCCCTTGCCAATCATATTGACATATGCACTTGCCAAGACTGTGAACATTCTCACCCAGGCAGCCGTCTGACACCATGTAACATCAAGGGGTGAAGCAGTGGCAGTCACGGATATCCAGTGGCACTAACCATGGTAGTGCCATTGAATATGCCGTTCGGCAGCATTTAGAAACATAGAAACATAAAAACATGATGACAGAAAAAGACCACATGGCCTATCTAGTCTGTCCTTCCATATCAACCACTACGACAGTTCCCTTTTTTCCTTTAGAGTTCCTCTGTGTTTGTCCCATACTTCTTTGAATTCAGTTACTGTCCTCATCTCTACCACCTCCACTGGGAGGCTATTCCACAGATCCACCACTCTTTCCGTTAAGAAATATTTCCGCATATCACTCTTGAATCTATCCCCCTTTCACCCTCATCCCATGTCCCCTCGTAGCAGAGCTTGCTTTCAATCGAAAGAGGCTCTCTCCCTGAACATTTATGCCACGGAGGTATTTCAACGACTCAATCATATCACCTCTATCCCGTCTTTCCTCTAAGGTGTACATATTAAGATCCTTAAGTCTGTCCTCATATGCTTTATAATGAAGACCACTAACCATTTTAGTAGCCACCCTCTGTACTGACTCCAGCCTGTTTATATTATTTTGAAGGAGCGGTCTCCAGAATTGCACACAATACTCCAAATGAGGTCGCACCAAAGACTTATACAGAGGCACTATCACCTCCTTTCTTCTGCTGGCCATTCCTCCCCCTATGCACCCAAGCATCCTTCTAGCTTTTGCTGTTGCCTTTTCTACCTGCTTTCTACCTCGGTCCAACTCCCTGGTAACCCAGTCAAAGAAATCAATCAGATTTGTCTGACAAGACCTGCCTCTGGTGAATCCATGCTGCCTCAATCCTGTAATCTGCTGGACTCCAGAAAACTCACTATTGTCTCTTTCAGAAGCGTTTCCAATAATTTACTCACCACCGAAGTTAAACTAACTGGCCTGTAGTTTTCAAAGACATCCTTACTTCCGCTTTGTGTAAAGAGACCACATGAGCCTCTCTCCAGTCCTTTGGCACCACTCTCGACTACAACGAGCACTATACAGATACATGTAAGAAACATTCTCTGCTCATCAGAGCTTACAGTCTAGTCAAGACAGGCAATACAACAGCTGGGGACTAGGATAAATAGGTGAATGGTAAGGAGGTGACCAGGAGACTAAGGGGCATCAGGATCCAAAAGAAGCCTTGAAGATGTGGGGTTTTTAGCCTGAATTTTAATAGGGCAGAGATGGAGCCTGATGTACTGGAATCAGTGCTGCAGGTTACATAATCCAGGCCGGTGCTACCATTAGGTGAACTAGGCAGTCAACTGGAACGCTGATCCACCGGGGCTCCCATGCCGCTGCTATTGCCCCTTTTGGGAGAGGCAGCAGTGATAATGTCTGCAAACAGCCCTGCAGCACTTACGTTTACAGTTCGGCACCATGTGGCTGTTTGCTTCTCTTTGCCCCTCTGATGTCCGATGCCGATTTCCTGCTGCAAACAGGAAGTCGACATCAGGTGTCGGAGAGGGGGTGGAAGCAAACATCCCCACAGTGCCAAAGGTTAAAGATAAGCACCGCAGGGCTGTTTGTGGACATTACTGCTGCTGCCTGTCTTGGAGAGGGTCAGCAGCGGTGTGCGCCAGAGTGGGTGCAAGGGATAAGATTTGCCTAGGATGCCTCATTTCCTTGCATTGGCCCTGCCCATAATATAGCGTCATTTGGGAGGGGCATGGGGGGTAGACCCCTCAAATGTTGCAGGCACTAATGGTGAACTGGTCCCCCTGCCCCCACTGCTAGTATGATTTCCTTATCCTTTACCCCCTTCAAATTAAGAAGGAAAAGTACAATAATGATCTTAATAGGACTGTCAGAAATCTAGGCATAGCCTATTGTGTCTCTTGGAACTGGGTGACTTCGAAGGTCGACTGTTTAGATCTTTAAGTTTGTCTCCATTTTCTTTATGACAAGAGTGTTAAACGTTTTAGTAGCTAGTGTCTGAAGTGACTGTGGTTTATATCCGGCGCCAAAACACAGCAAATCTCCTCCCTCTTCCTGCACAGATCTCCAAGAAACCTCAATGCACCAGCACAAGAGCCTTCCAATTCTATGCCCTTTTCGAAGATCATTTCAATGCATCCACTGCCACAAATCCCCAAGATTATACCCTGCCCCTCCTCACCACTTCCACCACTCACCTCCCCCCAACTTCCCTGCACCACCCCCACCATTACCCCACACATCCCCCCCACTCTCAGCTCTTCCCCCAAGTAGGCAAACTCAGCCCCTCACTGCATAGCCTCCAGGCCATCTGTAAATAGTTACTTTTGTTCTTATGTTTATTGTAACAGTTTTTTTCATCAAAGTTACTTGTTTATAGTTCCAACTGTTTCATGTAAACGTTCCTCCTTGTTCAATGTAAACCATTTTGCCTTGCAGAAAAATGGTATATAAAACCAGTTAAATAAATAAATACATATCCTTTTGAAGGTGCAGCCTTCAAAATTGTGCACAGTACTCCAAATGAGATCTCACCAGATACCTATACAGAGGAAATATTGCCTTCTTTTGCCTGCAGGCCATTCCTCTCCCTATGCACCCAAGCATCTTTCTGGCTTTTGTTATCACCTTATCTACTTGCTTGGACACCTTATTATGGTCAATCATGACTACTCCCAGACCACCCTCTTTTGTGCATCCTACTTTACAACCTCCACTTAAATCTACTACTTTCTAAAGAACTAGAGATTTCAGATAAGTAAGATTCAGATCTGCAACAGTTTTATTTGAATCCTTTCCCAAAGGCACTACTAATTGAATGTTAACTGCATTGAGATGCCTTATGAGTCCCAGCCTGCTAATGATATCCCTCAAGGAATACAAAAAGATGTTAAATAGAACTAAAGATAGCGAGTATTGTCCCCTACCCTGAAACCATAGGGCCCAATATTCAATAGTGGCAGCTAGCCATCGACACTAAACTGAAAGCCCAGATATTGAGCCGCTGCCCAGTTAGCTTCAGCAGTGAAAGTTGGGCCACCCTTTAAGGTGTCTAACTTTCACTGTTTGGCGATAACTGGGCAGCAGCTATCACTTCTAGCTGGTTATCAGCAGGTGCAGCCTCCATTCCAGCCCCGGAATGCCTGGATGTCAGACGGCTGGCGGTGGCATTTACATATATTACATATAGTCAATGCTGCTAGTTGGATAGCGAGAAGTGCTGAATATATGTGGAGAGCGATGATGGCCACTGGCTCTATGGAGAGCGGCAATTCTTGGCTATTATTTATATAGCTATATACTCTAAGTTAGGATACCTTTTTGTGGTTCTAAATTAAAACTCATGCTATATGGATAGCAGCTGAATATTGCTGACTATCCATAGAGTTAGGTGGAATGCCCGCATACTGCCCTGGCACTTTCTCGATACCGGTAGTACTGGGGTTGTTTGCAAAAGGTTTCAGCAGCACTATACAGATAGTGCTACTGAAAATTCAGATAGGGCACATATCTGTATAGTGAGTTCTTCTTTAAGGATGAATGCTTTTGAATATTGGGCCATTTTTCTTTGCTCTAAAGTGATTACTTTCTTTGCTGATTTATATATTTGTGTCCTAGCAACTCTCTCCCATTCCTTTCAGCCTCCAGCTCTGTCTCAAGGGCTGATGCTGGGCACATGAGCCTTCATATCTATCCAGGGAAGTTCACCGAGTTGATATCCTTCAAGATACCTACCCTTGTCATTGCAGCAACAGTCCTTCAGCCGGCAGATCATACTGGGCCCTGTGTCACCCTTGAGTGAAGGGGGGGGGCGGGGAGGGGGGGGGGAAGGCTGTGAATGCTTCAGGAGGTCTGACAGGTATCAAACTACCAATCTTGTGCTTGGCAGCAGACAGAGCTGCATTGAGCTAATCATTGCTGATCTATGTGCTTTCTGATGCAAGCCCATTTCACTCTATGGTGCTTACAACAAGATCTCCTTGAAAAAATTGAAGAAATTTAATGCTGCTGAGAACACCACATCCTTAGATTATCTTCTTGCCAAGACAATTGGTACTGGAAAGAAATTATATATAAAGGGCCAAGAATATCTGTCCCTCTGGAGCAAAATAACTCCTCATTACCTAGTACAGATGTGTGTTTTATGTATGCTGCTGTATTGTCTTTGTGTGAGTCTTTGACGTAGAGTGACAAAATATATAGAAGTTTGCAAGAATTCCAAGAGCCATGTTACAAATGCTTTCCTTACTTCTTCTTTCAGCAAACGCTATATAACCAGTACATCAGAAAGCAACAAATGACAGATAATTATTTGCAAAAGAGGTATAGAAATTTGTAAACAAATAGACATCCACTCATCCCTGCTTACATGTTATCAGGATTATTCATTTAATTTATAAACTTAATTTATGAAGGCATATCATCGCTAATGTTCTCTATACTAAAAGTATGCACAGACACACCTTTAGAGTGTGATAAGCAAAAAACGTATCACCATACCAAAGTGGACAAACCAGATAAGACCATATGGGTGGGTAGATTAGATGTCCGGTGTTATTCCTTAAGCCACTCCTTTTGCAGAATGCAACCATAGTTCCTTCTTGATGTTTCTCTACTAACTCACTGAAAGAAAAGGACATAAACAGCAAAAAAGAACCTACAAACGATTTTCACAAACATGGCTGATCTCATGAAAGACCATCCTTACTCTGATTTCACTGAGCACCCTGCAACTACTGAGGAGGAGAAGGAGAGTGAAGAGCAGCAAACTCCAGGTAAAAATACCGAGAGACACAATTTTAAAATGTTGCAGCTATCACTTTGTGTAACTGATATCTGAACTTTTTAAGTTGCATTGCTAACGTTTATTATTTCATTTCTGCTAATATAGTCCCTACTTGTACTGTCTGTGTGGACATAAGCCCTGGACTCAAATCCTGTTCAGGGTAATTCATGCTTTCATCCTTCCAAGGGAGGAAACATGAGAAAATTGCCGTTAGATGTTAAAGCTATTCAATTAACCTGTAAATAGCTTCAATTAGGACCATAGTTCTTTTAACTAGTGAGATCCTGTCCATCAAGGATCTTTCTCTTATATGTGCAAATAGAAAAAATAATTTATGAAAAACCTCCAGAAATAAAGCATTGAACCTCTCCAAGGCTCGCAGTGCAATCTGCCTGTGACACCCTGTATTATAGAGCAAATAAAGAGACTCAGTGTAAAACTAGGACTTGCAATTAATTTTTGCGTGGTGGCCAGATTCAGGAAGGTTCAGCTAAGAATCCAAGAGATATATTTTCCTTTCACACTCAAAGGTGTGTTATCAAATTAACTTTGCTATTAGTAAACTGGGAAACAGTATGGTAGTTTTTAATCTCTCTCAAATAAAAACAAAATGTATTAGAAGCTAGCACAAAGTGTTATGCAATGGGAGGCTTTTTCTCTTAGACCTCTGTAGACCTCTTTCTTAAACCTTCCTCTCTGTATCTTTGCTTGAATTTGTTGATGTTATACCATATTGCAGCTTTCAAAATTATCAACATTTGCTGTATTTTGTGATGCTTATAAGAACTATCACTACTATTGTCTTTTTTGTGTTATAAATGTATTCAACTTTTATTTTTTTAGATGTATTAAATTTCCTACTGTAATAAAACCAAATGAACAACCTTTTACATAATGTTCTTAATAATTTGTTTTACCATTTCCATTTGTACTGGTTTTCTTGTTGAATATGGAGAAATTTCACTTACCATTAATTTCCTTTCCTGAAATCCTGCTAGACCAGTCCAGACAAGTGGGTTAGGTCCCCCTGCTAGCAGATGTTGGAGACAGAGAAAGATACCAGAAGCTTGATTGGCTGAGCTCTGGTAGATATATAACTGTACCCCTAAGGGTCACCTTCAGTATACTCTAACAAAGCAAAGGAATATGGTAACTCCAGAACCATGCATGATAAATCAGCACCAGACTGCCCACGTTCAACAGTAAACCATGTACAATAAGGCCCCCTGAAGTGAGGCACAAGAGAGGCCCAGTAGGAATGGATCCTTGGCTCTGCTTAAAGGGCTGGCCATAAACACACAGTATGGGAAGGCCCTGGACTTGTCTTGCAGGATTCCAGGAAAGGAAATTAATGGTAAGTGAAATGTTTCTTTCCAAACCATCCTGTAGACCACTTCAGACAAGTGGGAAGTACCCAAGCTATCCCACCTCAGGGTAGGAAGAAACAGCGGTTGCCACCACACTGGCCCCAAAGCACGCCACATCTCGCATTTGGGAGCACTTGCTTATGCTGCAGTATGTAGGCTGACTCAATAGTCCTGCGGAGTCAACAGGCAATGGTAGCCTTGGAAGCTGCCAGGCCCTTATGAGGCCCTGCAAAGTGCACAAAAAGATGATCAGACTTCCGAAAGCAATTTGTAACCTTTAAGTAGTACCGAAGGACTCTACTGAGGTCTGTGGCATGGAGCCCTTTGTTGGGCCCAGAACTTTGTTCCTTGGAAAAGGCTGGAAGCAAGATAGTCTGGTTCAAGTGGAAGGATGTGAGAACCTGCAGAAGAAAAGAAGGAACCACTCGTAGGGATACCCCTTTTGCTGAGAAGGAGAGAAAGGGGTACCAGCAAGAGAGAGTTTGCAGTTCGGAGACTCTCTGTGCCAAGGTTATGGCAACTAAGAAAACCATCTTAAGGGACAAATCCCTGAGGATGATCTACTTGAGCAACTCAAAAGGTGGCCACATAAGACATTTGAGGACCAAAGAGAGATCCCAAGGAGGGACCACCGGGTGAATGGGAGGGTAAAGAGCATGCACACCTTTGGGAAACCTGCTCACATCTGCATGGGACGCCAGCGAGCGCCCTGTGATGGGCCTCTGAAGCAAGTTAGTGTAGAGACTTGGACTCAGAGAGCTGAGGGCCAGACCCTTGTCCAACCCCTCCTGAAGGAAGGCTAAGACATCGGGGATATGCACTCTCCAAGGCGAGAGTCGTAGCCAAGCACACCATGTCTCAAAAAGGCGCCAGACCCTCACATATGCTAAGGAAGTATAGAGACACCATGCCTTTAAAAGGCTAGCCATGACTCATCCCGAGTAGCCCTTGTGAGTCAGGTAGTGCCTCTCAAGAGCCAGGCTGTAAGCGAGTAGGGAGCAGGGTTGTCCATCATGATTGGGCCCTGTTGTAGGAGACCCTTGTGGGACCCAAGCGCTAAAGAAGATGTCTGGAGTAGGTGAACAATGTCGGCATACCATGGCTGCCGAGGCCAGTTGAGCGCTACCAGAATCACCGTGCCAAGGTGAGCCTCGATGCACCGAACCCTCCCGATCAGTGCCCATGGAGGGAACAGGTACAACAGAGTTGATGTAGTTGATGGTTGAACACACACATCTAGGCACTGTGACCCATGTTCCTTTCTCTGACTGAAGAAGGAGGGAGTCTTTGCATTTGTCACCATTGCCATCAGATCCATCTTGGGCTGCCCCCAGGTCCGAATTACCTGATGAAAAACCCAGGGGGAAGTTCCCATTCTCAGGAGTTGAGCATGTGACGCCTGAGGAAGTCTGCCTGAATGTTATCTATCCTGGCGATGTGCTGGACTGACAGAGCCTGTAGATGATGTTCCGCCCAGGGGGCCATTTCCTTGGCCACTCCCAAACACTTTGTTCCGCCTTGTCGGTTGAGATAAGACACTGTTGTAGTAGTCAAAAAGGACTCGGATCACCTGAGAGTGAAGGTGGGGCTAAAAATGTAGTAGGGCCAGGTGAATTGCCCTGGCCTCTAGGCAGTTTATCGTCCAGCTGGATTCCAGTGGTGTTCAGGATCCTTGGGCCATCTGGTTCAGGCAATGATCTCCCCAGCCTGTGAGACTGGCATCGGTGATCACCAGAATCCAATGCGGAGTTTTCAAGGGTACACACTGGAGAAGATGGACCAGCAAGAGCCACCAGAGAAGACTGGCCCTAGTTGATCGAGGGAGTGGTAGCTGCCGGTCGTAGTTCTCTGAAAACAGGGACTAGCAGGAGAGAAGTGAATGTTGCAGATCCTGCAATAGAGCATTCGAACTGTATGCACCCTCCCTCTGGAACTCCCTTCCGCACCAGATCTGAACCAAAGACCTCTCCACATTCCGGAAGCAGTTAAAAACCATCCTATTTCATGAATATCTTGGATCTGAAACAAGCATCTCTCACTGACTACCCCTCCAGGTCCCCCGTCTTACCCCCCTGCTACCAACTAAGAATTCTATGTCAAATGTCCAGTACTGTTACCCCTTGTTCAGACCTTCTCTGTTGGCCCCCTGGTGATGCCCCCCCCCCCCCAAATTGATTATTGTCCCACTTTTCTTGTCTAAACCACTTTGACCTGGTGAAAAGCGAGATATAAATGCAGTTAAATAAATAAGTGTCTCAGCCACTATGGACTCTAGAATCTGGAGATAATCCCACACCTGGGGACTGCTTTGCAGAAGAAATAGTCAGAGGAGCGAGGAGAGCTTCCAAAAATGCTCCTGCATCAGAAAAAACATGTCCAGCTGAATATCGAAGTGGGACCCTAAAAATTCCATGTCTTGAGATGGCTGCAGACAACTCTTGGCATGACTGACGACCCAGCTGCGGCTCTCCAGGAAGGCCACCACATGGGAGACAGTCTGGCAGGCCTTGGAGAAAGAACCTGCATGAATGAGCCTGTCATCCAGATATGGTTGGATTCGAATGCCCTGTTGTCGTAAGGCCGTGGCAGCCACAACTATTACTTTGGAGAAGGTGCGTGGAGCCAATGTCAAGCTGAAGGGCAGATTACAGAACTGGAAGTGCTGTCCAAGAATGAAGTATAGAAAACGCTTTGATCTTCACGGATGGGAATATGAAAATATGCCTCCGCCAGGTCGAGAGACGCAAGGAATTCCTCCTTGCAGACAGCCTGAATGACCGACCATAGCATCTCCATGTGAAAGTGTGGTATGAGCAGGGCACAATTGACCACCTTGAGGTCCAAAATTGGACGAAAGGATCCATCCTTTTTGGGTACTACCAAGTAGGTTGAATAACGTCTGGAACCCCTCTCAGAGGGAGGAACTGGCTGAATGGCCTGCAGCATAAGAAGATGGCGCAGAGTGGTCTGTATGGCAGCTCATTTCTGAGGCGATCAAGAGGGTGAAACAAGGAAGGCATCTCGGATGGGCCGTAGACAATTAAGTGCATAGCCCTGATGGACGATGTTGAGGACCCGTTGATCGGAGGTTATCAAAGCCCACTCCTGAGAAAACAGTGCCAGCTGTCCTCCCACCAGTGGCGGCATCCTGGTGGTGCTGTCAGCCCCATCAGCGGGGGAGTCAGGAGGAGCAGGCAAACTTAGCCAGGGCTGAATAGGTGTTTTTCCCTCTTTGTCCCCCACGAAAAGGCTGGGATGTCTGGCTGGAGCGTGCTGATGAGGCCAGCACAAACGACCTGCCGAGCAAGTAGAAATGGGAGTCATACAACCTGGACTGAGTGGTGGTTAAAGAACAGAACATCTGCCCCGAACGTTGTGAAGATGAGCGCGGCCTGTCTACCAGGATCCGCTGGAGCTTGACTTCCCCAAGGTCCTTGACTAACTTGTTAAGGTCTTTCCCAAAAAGTATCTTACCCTTGAAAGGGAGCTTTGTGAGGCAGGCCTTTGATGCCACATTTACAGACCACTGTCAAAGGCAGAGCCAGAGATGTGCCATCATCACGGTGGCTACAGACCGTGCAGAGAGGTGAAGTGGATCATAAGAAGCATCTACCAAGAATGCTGTAACTGATTTCAAGTGGACTAACGCTTGGACAATCATTGCATCCATTGCAGGAGGGCACGGGCCACCAGACCTCCACAAACTGAGGCTTGAAGTGCTAAGGTGGAAGAAGAAAAGGTCATCTTGAGGAGGCCTTTGACCTTCTAGTCCTGTTAATCCCAAAGCGCTGCTCCGCCCTCTACCAGAATAGTTGTGTGCTTGGTGATGACCGTCACCAGAGCGTCTACTGTCGGGTATGCGAGCCATTACGGGAGACCAAAAATAGTGCTGACCCAAACGCCGAGCTGTATGTAAGGGGGCGTCAGGCAGTTCCTACTCTCGGGATACCATCTGTTGAAGCTCTGGCGGGAAGGGAAAGGCTCTGGAGGGCTTACGATTGCCCTGCAGGATGGGATTGGCCTAAGATTTAGCGTGGGTGGGCTCCTGTTCAAGAGGATCAGAGAGGTGTAAGGTTTCCACTATTTGACCAATCAGAGCTGGAAGCTCCTCCCTGCAGAAGAGGCAGATATTTTGCTTGCCGTCCTGCTCCTTGCCTGAAATTTCCAAAGGAGACCATTCCCCATCCTCCCTGTCAGAGGCATCAAGGCTATCATCTGCTGCTGACAGAGCTTCGTCCTCTGGAGGAACCATGGCCCAGGTTCCTGATGCTCAAGAGACCCCCTTTGGGCTGGCCCCCTGGTCCCTGGAAGCTACATCCTTGTGAGTGAATTCCTGGACCCAGAAGCAGATTCTTGGGAAGAATTCTGAGCGGGAGTGGGCTCTGCCCCTGAGGTGCCCTAATCCAAGCACCAGAGGTTCCAAGCCTGTTTGAACAACACTAGGAACTGGGAGTCCTGGTCCTAATCCTGCAGCTTCTGAGAAGGAGGCTGAGCAGGCTGGGGCAGAATCAAAGGTGGTGAATGAACTTCATTAGCCAGAGTAGTGTTCCTGGAGTCTTCTGGGGCTGAGCTAGGTGTGGCCATCATCGCCTGAAGCATCAAGGGAGAGGGGAACTCTGAGTGTGCGGAGAGGGAGGTTTTCCCGGGACCCTGCATTTCCTGCTGCACACAATACAGCTCTGGAGGGAAGAGGGCATTGTGCAAGAAGTCCCCCTGAGGATTCCAGTTTAACAAAACTACTCTGCTGAACTTGTGGCAAGGAGGCCTATCCAGAGTCCAGGGGAGGACAAAGAGACAGAGAATTCACCCTAGTAAAGGGCCCCCTTTACTCAAATCAGGGTAGGAAAGCCATAAACACCTCTAGGGATCAGAAAACTTCCACATGGAAAACATTTCAGGCTCCTCCTAGTGGAATGAAGGGGAGAGGATACAAGGCTCAGAACCCTTTAGGCAGTGAATGCTTCAAGCACTCAGGTGCCCGGAGTCAGGCTGATTGCCATCCCCTGAGTAGGGTGGGGTTGGAGCTAGAGCCCTGGAAGTATAAACCCAGAGCAGAGTATGACTTAGTAGAGAGGAAGAGAGGAGAAGCAGGAAGCCAGGCTGAGCAGAGCAGAGGAACGGAGCTTCCAGCTGGAGAGAGTGCTATTTGGCATGTAGCACGACTGCAGGAGGGTTTGGAGCCAGGAACAAGAGAGACTCCAAGATCCCCCGGGAGGCTGTTAGCTGAGTATGCTGAGCAGGATGGGCAGACAGAGCCTTTGCAGCTGGGAGAGCCCGAGGTGAAGCTAATTGAGGAGGACACTCCCATGGACTGTTCTTTGTGCCAAGCTATAAACCTGGGGAACGTAGAGAAGGCAAGCCAGTCCTGAAAGAAGGTCTCCCAGGAAAAAGGTACCCTTATATCACAAGCAGGGTGGCTGAGATCCCATGTGTTTATAAAGGGGAAGTTTACCACAGACTTTAAATGTGTTCTTGTTTTGTGCTTTAGCCAGCAAGGCTAAGAAGGGAATACAATAGGCTTGCTGGTAAAGACTGTGTATCCTGCAATAGAGAGAACCTTTAAAACTGCATTTTGTGGTTGGATATGTTTTGGACAATTTTTGCTTCCAAGAGTCCTGAACCAACAATCCTATGTGTGGTATGATTGAACCATTGTGTTTATAAAAATAATAAATTTCTGTCATTTGCCTTACCTACTTGAGCCTGACTACAGCTTTCTGCACGGTGCACTCATACAGCTGAATAAGGACTACATTTCCCAGAGGGCATTGCAGGGAAATAGTTTTAAAAAAAGCTGAAAAAGCATACAGCAGAAAGTTCCTTCAATAATCCACGCCCCTCTAACCTAGAGGCGAGTGGTGGTGGCGTGACAAACTCCAATGCAGAAAGACAGGCGAAATATCCTCAAAGAAGCTGCCGCAGCAGCGGCAGGCCGTACAGCAGGCCGGAGAATAAAAAAGGTGCTGTTTTCCCCCCAAAAAATGGCTGCCATGGCTGTAGCACACCGTGCAGCTGAATAAGAAAATGGCCACAGCTGTGAGCAGAGTCAGGGAAAGAGGCAGGAAGTGGTGAGAAATGGAGCCAGGAGGCCACAGCGGCTGATGTATGGAACTAAAAGTGCTGTCATCCGGATGGTACTGAAAGCAGAGGGAACACTGGCTGGAGATCGCAAGCAAGCCTGGTAGGGAGGAATGGGGGGGGGGGGGGAGGGGGTGGTTAGCAGAGGGGAGTAAACTCACTGGGCACTTAGCAGTGTAGTAAATGCAGACGAGCCAAAATGCCATGGAACAGCTGTACTTTAAATTATAGTCGTTAAACTTTGCATTTAAACTTTAGTTTGCAGCTTGTCATGGTATGAGGGCTTGTGTGCAACAATGATGCTGAGAGCTAAGCTATCAGTAGCTTAGCTATTGGCAGGATCTCCCAAGATAGACAGGTCTCAGCTGAGGTGCCAGACTAAGATAAACTGTCCATCTGGGCAGCAGCAGAATGGGACGGTGTTGTAAGCAGAGGATCATATTTCTGTGACAAATGCAACAACACTGGAATTAACTGCACAGAAGAAAGGCTTGGCAAATCTACTTCTGTTTCTTGCCACAAAAACCAATGGATAGCCACAAAACAAATTGCACTATAGTGCTGGAAAATGAGACCCCCAGATTGGAAGGCACTCAAATGGCTACTCGGGATGAGCTTAAGACTTCTCAGAGGAAAGCCAGCATTTATGATGTAGTTGGATCTGCTGAAGTAGCTGTGCATGAAAAGAGAGTCAGAAGTTGCAAAGATATCTTACATATTAGGACATGAAACGTATGAAGCATGAACCAAGGGAAGTTGGAGGGGTCAAAAATGAAATGGAACGTGTACAACTCGATTTGTTGGGTATCTGAACTGAAATGGACTGGGTTTGGGCACTTTGCATCTTATGATCACATGGTCTACTATGCTGGAAATGAAAGACAAAGAAGAAATGGTATTACATTTATAATTAAGAAGGAACTTGCAAGAACTGTAATGAAATACAATGCAGTCAGTGAACGCTTAATTTCTATTAGTCTATGAGGAAAGCCCATCAACACATCTATAATTCAGATATATGCCCCAACAGCTGCAGAAGAGGAAAACGCTGATGAGTTCTATGAACAAGTACAAGCTGAAATTGAATGAACATGCAAACAGGATATCCTGATAGTCATGGGTGACTGGAACGCAAAATTTGGCAACAAAGAAGGCAAAGTGGTTGGAAAATATGGACTTGGTAACAGAAATGAAGCTGGAGAAAGACTGATACAGTAGAATTCTGCAAGACCAATGATCTATTCATCTCAAACACCTTCTTCCAGCAACACAAGCGCCGACTGTACATGTGGACTTCACCCAAAGGATTGTACAGAAATCAAATTGACTACATCTGTGGAAGACAATGATGGAAAAGCTCAATAACATCAACAAAGACAAAACCTGGAACTGACTGTGGTACAGATCACCAACTACTAGTATGCAAACTCAAGCTAAAGTTGAAAAACAGCAAGCCACTCATGAATGTAGCAAAATATGACCTTGAAAATATACCACTGGAATTTAAAGACTGCCCAAAAAATTGATTTGTTGCTTTAGATACAAATGACAGAGTTCCAGAAGAGTTATGGGATGACATCAATAAGATTGTGTTGGAAGAAAGCAAGAAGTCTCTACATATGGTGAAAAAGCAAAAATGGCCAAAATGGATGATTGAAGAAACTCTGAAAATAGTCCAGAAGTGCAGAGAAGCTAAAGTCAGAGGAGAAAGAGAGACAATCGCAGAACTCAGAGATTTCCAATGTGCAGCAAGACAAGACAAGGAGAAGTACTACAATAACACATGCAAGGAAATAGAATCAGAAGCTATTAGAGGAAGAACAAGATCAGCTTTTCCAAAGCTATGAGAGTTAAAGAAAAAATTCCAGCCTCAAATTGGAATGCTACAAGATGCTCAAGGATCCATGTTGAATGATGTTGAGAAGATCAAGAAAAGGTGGAAAGAATATACAGTCATTATACCATTAAGATCAAGTGGACCAACAGCCGTTTCAACCTGTACCTTATGATCAGGAACCGTTGGTGATGAAAAAAGAAGTCGAAGCAGCATTGAAAACCTTATCAAAGAACAAAGCACCGGGCATTGATGACATTCCCATTGAAGTATTCTAGCAATCGGATGAAGCTGTTACCATATTTACAAGGCTTTGCCAGGAAATTTGGAAGACAAACTCATGGCCAACTGACTGGAAAAGATCTGTGTTTATACCAACACTGAAGAAAGGTAACCCAATTGACTGTGGAAATTATTGCACAGTCACTCTGATGCCACATGCCAGCAAGATTCTACTCAAGATCATTCAGCAGAGACTACAACCATGTCTGAAATGAGAACTGCCTGAAGTGCAAGCAGATTTCAGGAAAGGGCGAGGAATGAGAGACATTATCATGGATGTGAGATGGATCCTTGAAAAGACAAAAGAGTACCAAAAGGATATCCATATGTGTTTTATTGACCACAGCAAGGCTTTTGACTGTGTAAATCATGAGAAACTCTGGGCCACATTAAGAAGTATGGGTATACCAGAACCCCTGATCATTCTCTTGCGCAACCTTTACATTGATCAAGAAGCAACAGTTCAAATGGAACTAGGAGAAACAGAATGGTTTAAAATCAGCAAAGGTGTATGACAAGGCTGTATATTTTCCCCCTACCTATTTTATTTATATGCAGAACAAATCATCAGAAAAGCAGGATTGTATGAAGACAACCGACAAGTTCTCTAAATCTGAGTGTATTTTGTTTAATGTAAACCGCACTGATGTCAAATAGCGCGGTATATAAGAGCTGTCAAATAAATAAACAACAACCTTCACTATGCTGATGATACCACATTACTGGCTCAAACTGAAGATGATTTGAAACATTTGGAAAGTGAAGATGATTGTGAAGATGATTTGAAGATCAAGGAATATAATCTTAAAATGGGTCTGCACCTTAACGTTAAGAAGACAAAGATCCTGACAAGTGGCAAAATCAATAAGTTCATCATTGATGGAGAAGAAATTGAAATAGTAGACAGCTTTAACTTACTTGGATCAACAATCAATAAAGAAAGGACTGGCAGTCAAAAAATCCGACAACGTATTGCTCTTGGTAGAATGGCTATGAAGGACCTAGACAAGATCCTCAAGAGCAGAGATGCCTCTCTCCATACAAAGATTCGACTTGTCCAGGCCATGATATTTTCAATAACGTCATATGGATGTGAAAATTGGACAGTGAAAAAGAATAGACAGGAAGAAAATTGATGCCTTTGAATTATGGTGCTGGCGATGAATACTGTGTATACCATGGAATGCCCTTAAGAACAAACCAGTCAGTACTAGAGGAGATCAAACCTAAGCTTACCTTAGAAACTCAGATGACAAGATTTCAACTTTCATACTTTGGACATATCATGCGAAGAGAGATCATTGGAGAAAGACATAATGCTTGGCAAGGTAGAAGGTTACTGTAAAAGAGGAAGGCCGGCAATGAGATGGATCGATACAATAATAGCAGCTATGGACACCACTCTATCAACAATGAGCCGCTTGGCTGAAGACCAAAACAAAGTTTAGGTCAACTATCCAGAGGGTCGCCAGGAGTTGTCATTGACTCGATGGCACATAACAAAATAAAAAAGTAAGTCAAGTCAGAACTACTGAAGGCTCTCCCTGGTGAAGGGCTGCAATGGTTCTCCTGACCAGGAGCCTGTCCTCCCACCCCACTGAAGGAAGCTGTACTGGGAAGTTACACTGGTCCTCCTGACCAGGAGCTCAACCTCACTGCTGTGCCATAGCTGATTATTTGGCCCGAGGAGGTTGTTTTCATGGACATCTGAATGAGGCCTCTTGAGATCGGTGGAGGGCTATGTTTCAGACAAGTGACTTTCATTTGGTTTTATGCCTGTTTGAATGAAAGATAACTGGTGGGCATTGAGGGGTTGAAGTCCCCTTTAATCCTTGATAGGGTTGCGTCCCTAATTTGAATAAAAGAATAAAACGGAACATTGCACCACAAGAGGGAATTTCCTTCAAGGTGTAGGTTCCAACAAAAATAGTTATTATATGTGTTCTCTTGTTTGAAGGAAGGGTTAGCTGGCAGAGTGAATTATTATGTTAATGTTTTGGTGTTCGGGCTTATGCATTTGTTCTGGAAGAATTCTACTATAACTTGTGGGTTTAGGGATTCCTGGGTGTTATCCTGGTTGGGGACTTTGATTAAAGAGTTTACTATGTTAAATAGTTCCCTTTGGTGGTTAAATGAGCCCATGATTAGCTTTGTATGGTAATTTTTCTTATAAATATCAATCGCTTTTTGATATTTCTGGAGATTTTCCATATATTCTTTTTCTACTTTTGTTGTTGTTAAGTGCCATTAAGACGGTGTCGACTCACGGCGACTCTCTGGATAGTTGTCCTAAATTGTGTTCGGTCTTCAGTCAAGCGGCTCATCATTGACAGACTGGCACCTGCAGCTGCTGTCATTGCATCGATCCATCTCATTGCTGGCCTTCCTCCCCTGCCCCAACCCCCCACCTTGCCAAGCATGACGTCCCTCTCCAATGATCTCTTGCTTTGCATGATGTGTCCAAAATATGGACATCTGAACTTCTAAAGAAAGCCTAGGCTTGATTTATTTATTATTTATTTATTTATTACAATTTCTTATATACCGCACTATTGTCAGCGCGGTTTACATACAACAAAATGACCATAACAAACTGCTTGGCTTCACATAGAACAGGAGTAACAACTTGGATAACATGTTTATGCTTTACAGAGAACAGGAGTTGCAACTTGGATAACACAGGGATCTCTTCCAATACTGATGGGCCTGCTCCTCGGGCAGTCCATGACACACACAGCATTCGTAGCCAGCACCACAACTCAAAGGCATCAATTTTCCTCCTTTCCATCTTCTCCACTGTCCAACCCTCGCATCCATATGACGCTACTGAAAATGCCATGGTTTGAACAAGCTGAATCTCCAAATGGAGAGAGACATTTCTATTGAGAATCTTGTCTAGGTCCTTCATAGCCATTCTGCCAAGAGCAATGCGTCATCTGATTTCTTGACTGCTTTGTTGCCTCTTTATTGATAGTTGATCCATTTAGGTTAAATTTGTAGGTTAAAGCTGTTAAAGTTGATTTTCGCCATTTTCATTCTATTCTTCTGAGCTGTTGTTTATGTCTCTTTACTCCATGGTGTACCATATGGCACTTTGTTTTCTGATGTTTTGAGTTGTTGATGGAGCTGAGACTGATTTGTTTATAATTTTGTTCCAGTTTTCTAGGAGTTTGTCAATGCTATTTGTTTCTGGTTCTAGTGGTGGTATAATTTCATCAAGACATGCTTGTTTTCAGAATGTCAAAATCTGCAGTTTAATGCTGGATTGTGTTTCTTGCTGATGATTGTATCAACTTCTTGTACTTTGAAATTAATTATGGTGTAGTCAGACCATGGCATAGTTAGTATTCATTTGTGTGACGTATGGATGCATTTCTCCAGTATATTTTGTTGGGTGAAGATTATAACAAGTGTTCCTCCTTTTTTATGAGTTGGTTTGCCAATTATTTGTTTAAAGTATAATGTACTCATGGCTTCCAGGAAAGAGTGAGCTTGTTTTGTTGATACTGAGGCAAGATTAAAGTCTCCTAAAAGGATGAGATTCTTTGTCTGAGTGTCTTATTTGCACACTAGGTTTAGTATTGTTGATAAGGCATCAGCTGCTGCTACTGGGGATCTGAATATAAGGCCTATTATAAGTTATTTGTTTGCTATGATGAGTGAGTCTAGAGTCAGACCTTCTGTACTTTCTGTGGATATCATTGTTGAAGTTTAAATCATGTTTAGTTAGTATTAGTATTCCTCCCCCTCTGCAACCGGTTCTTAGGCAGTGGAATAGATCATTGTTTCTTGGATGTAATTGGTTCATTAATACCAAATCATTTTCCGAAAACCAGGATTCAGTTATGTACAGTCAAACCTCGGTTTTCATGATTAATCCGTTCCAAAAAGTCTGACTAAAACCGAAACGGACTAAAACCGAAGCAAGATTTCCCATAGGAAATAATGTAAATTCAATTAATCCGTTCCAGACACCCAAAAATATTGACAAAAAGTACATTTTATAGAGAATAACTATATTTTTACATACAGAAAACAATGAGAAATACATATAAATGACTAATGAAATGGATAAATGAACATTTAACATCACATTTAACTTTATTGAAGACTCTTGTTGAGGGGAGAGGGAGGAGGAGAGGTTATTGTTTGGAAGGGGAGCCATGTGGCAATTGCTGCAGCAGCACGAGCTCCCGAAGTCTCAGCCAGCACTTCTCTCAGCTGCCCGATCGTCCACAGCACAGCAAACACAACGAGACTTTAGGACACCAATCTGATCGCTGACTCCGTCTCAACCCCGCAAGAGAAAGAACTGCCTGCCACATTCATTCAACATCTCCTGCTTACCCTGCTACCTCCGAGCCTGAGGGGGCGCTCCAGAGAACAGGCAGGCGGTGGAGAGATCGGGGCCTTCCTCTCTGCAATCCTTGCATGTCTGGCTCGAGGATGTTGCTCACCTGCCTTTCAGATCTCAACACGCGATCGGTGAGTCCGGGGGGGGGGGGGGGGGGCGGGCTGCCGGGACTGGGCAGGCAGTGTAGTGTATGCAGACCAGCGCGAAGGTGACAGTATTGCAGGCACACGCGATCGGTGAGTCCGGGGGGGGGGGGGTGCTGCCGGGACTGGGCAGGCAGTGTACTGTCTGCAGACCAGGGTGTACGAAAACCGAGGCATCGACGAAAACCGAGACAAGATCTCAGTCGGGAAAAGACGTCGAAAACCGAAACCGACGAAAACCGGGGCAACCGAAAACCGAGGTTTGACTGTACATGATATCTAGCTGATTTGTTATTAGGTAATCTGTCAATACTGATATACTGCATTGTAGTCTGAGAATGTACTTGAATTAAAGTATGTGTGTGTCTGTTTTGTCTTTTAGGATTTGTATTCCCTAGTCCATTACATCCATATCTGTGAATAATTGGGATGTGTCTTGAAGGGGGTAAAAGGGTCTGTGCTTGAGTTATTAATGTGAAGATGGCTAGCAAGGTGCATAATGCTGCAAAAGGTGTGAGCATCATCTTAGTAGCTTTGTGTTAACGTCAGGGTTGCCTGTCCGTGAGGTGTTGGTGTTAAGATAGGACCACACCAGAAAAGGTAAACTTTCTCCATTGCAATCTATTTAAAATGCAGCTGCTCAACCTATCTTCTTTCAATGTTGCCACAACCACATGACCCCCTCCCTCAAGTCATTACGCTGGCTTCCCCTACTTATTTCACATAGTTCAAACTTATATTGCTCATCTGCAAATATATTCACTCTACAACTCCTTATTAATTATCTGTCCCTATACTTGTGAATTCTGTTCATATGTCAAGTCTCTTATTTGTGCTTTTTTCCTCCTCTGCTAATTCCTGACTGCTCATTCAGCCATTGTGACATTTTGCCTGGAGCAGACTTCCTGAGTTGATGCATCATGCTCCTTTTCAAATCCAGACTAAAAACTCACCTTTTTTGAGGTCACTTTTATATTTTCAGTCAGTACACAGGGAGCAGAAGCAGTGGACGACCCAGATGCTTAGTGTAAATTCAGAAAAGCTTTATTGAAGATCCCCGACGCGTTTCGGCTTGCGCCTTTCTCAAGGGGAGAGTTGCTTACAAAAAATAATAATACAACCATTAAAAATATACATAAATAACATTGTGAAAAGGCAACCGGGACATATATATATGAGCGAAATTATTATGAAATCAAAAATAACAATAAAACATCATAGCATAGTATAAAATCAATACATACAAATGTATACTAATATAAAAACAAAAGCAAAATTTTTGATACCATGATTCAATGGTAAAAGATTAAAAAACATATAATTAGAAAATGTAATTAAAAAATAATAATTAAAAAGACATAATTAAAATAGGATAGAAACACATAGAAAACCAGACGCAGGGCAGGAAACCAACCAGAAAACTACTCACTGAATCATGCACTGAAATGCCGTTTAAAACTGAGGGACATTAATGTCCTTAGCTTGCCACTGTATGAGTATAAAAAGAAGAAAAATGAAAGGTTATTCAGACATGAATACTCAAAGTGACAGGATACTAAACAACTAAGGAAAAATAAGAACAAATTTTAGGAGTGAATGTAACACTCATGTGGATCATACTTGGAAAACATGACTATATATAACTCAGATACGTCATTACAAAAAGGTTAAACTATGCCTCACAGAATTGTAATGACAAAATTCATAAGCTCTAGTTGTGCCATTCATGCAGAGGGAGCTATTGTATTTAAATAATTCGTGCGGTGAGGGACTAATCATGTGCATAACGAAACTCATAAGTACTTGTAGTGCCATTCAATGTAGAGTGTACTGTTGTATTTAAAACATTCGTGCCGTGAAAAATGATCTTTTACATGAAAACGTGTATATATATTTCTCTTAAATCTACTCACTGCAGGCACAGAGGTGCCTAGGACCCTGTGCTTTATGGTCAAACTCGTGACGACACTACATAAAAGAAACCGTAAAGACTATTAAATGCAAACCGGCAGTACTAAATTGAGACATTGAACCAGCAGACTATTTTTAAATACCTGATTAAATGTGTAGGCACAAACGCGAGATTCTGAATGGCACAACACTGTTTGGTAAAAAATACCTTGGCAGAAAATCACATAGGATGTCCTTCCGAACAGATCAGAAGAGCTCTTTGAGACACTGTCTTAAAAAGACGCTGACTTTCGCGCCAAAAGGGGCGTGGTTATCTTTGTCCAATCCCCGGAGGAGTATCCTAACAGAGGGAGGTGGGAAGTAAGCAAGTGTCATGGTGATGTAAATGTTTGATAATATTGGCAATAAAATGATCGATTCTTAAACCAATGATCATGATAGTTTTAATAGGGATGATATGATTGACCCAAATTGTACATGAGGCTATAGTCTAACAAGACTGCTTGAGGAAACAGCTGCTCCGTTTTAGAAATTACTTTTAAAAATTACTTTTAAAAACGAGCATCGGCTCTTGATTCTGTACAAATGCAATTCTCCTGTTGCATTTAGAATAAACGATCGATTCTTGAACTAATAATCATAATAGGAATGACATGATTAACCCGAATCGTAAGTAAGGCTGTAGTTTATCAGGACTGCTAGAGGAAACAGCTACTCCGTTTTTTAAAAATTATATATTTAAAACGAGCATCGGCTCTAGAACCTGTGCAAATGCATTCCTCTTGAGGAAAATAACAAGGAACAGAAACCAAACCTTTGAAGTGAAATGGATGTGCTAAGTATTAATAATAAAAGTTGGCTCAAAAATTGTGTAAGAACTATGTATATAAGTAATCAATTTATAAAATTAATAATAAAATTTGAAATTAGTTTGTTAAAAAAGTGACTCCAAATTGGTGTAAGACCTAAAATTGGTGTAAACGTAAAATATATGTAATCAATCTATGACTTAATGATAAAATTTAAAATGTATATATATATGAATATAAGTGTTCTATATTGGTTTGTGAGATTTTTATATATGACATCATGTACAATAAATAAAAATCTAGTGAAAAATAAAAAATAAAAAATAATTAATAATTAATAATACAATTTAATAAAATTAATGTAAAAAATATTGTAAAAAATAAAAAATAAAATAATAAAGATAAAAAAATAAAAAATGATAAAAATAAATTAAACGGAAACTAAAAGATAAACTACCAATAGATAATTAAAAAAATCATTAAAATAATTATTTTTAAAAAAGAAAATAAAATTAATAATATAATAATAAAAATACAAATACAAATAAACATAAAAATAAAAATTGGGAAAAAGGGGGGGGGGGTAAATGGCCTCTGTGTATAGTATATTACAAACATTTGTTTCTAAACAAACTAATACGTAAAAATGATAAACCGACTCTTAAAGACATAAATCTATAAATAAGACTGGAAGGTCAGAGAAACACCGACAAATCAACCTCTTGATTAAGGCCATTAGGTTCTAAACTGTTGAATTCATATATGAATCTCTGCTCTAACTTAAGAAGCAATTTGTCTACATCTCCACCTCTCCAGTGCGGGATGACCACTTTTAAAACTACATATTTAAGGTCCTGTACAGAATGGTTCATTTTAAGCCAATGAGCAACTAATGGGCGGTCAGGAACACTTCTTTGGAGGCAACTTCTGTGCTCTATAATACGAGTGCGCACTTGTCGCTTAGTTTTGTCAATGTAGATTAAATTGCAAGGACATAGGATCAAATAAATAACCTTTTCTGTTTTGCAATTTGAAAATGTGTGGAGATATACCTTCTGATGGGTGGTGGATTGCGTTTATAAGCTATCATTATTCTTTTAGATGTAAAGGTAGGCAAGGATGTCAATAAATGCCACTCTTGTTTTATAATCTTAGTAATTTCACTAGAATAATTGGAAAACGTTAGGGGGCATACGATTCGATCTGTCACTGTTTTTCGATCTTTTTTAATTAGTGAAATTACTAAGATTATAAAACAAGAGTGGCATTTATTGACATCCTTGCCTACCTTTACATCTAAAAGAATAATGATAGCTTATAAACGCAATCCAAACTTAGCTAATATTTTGGTTCCCTCAGCCTTGACATATAATAAGCCTCCACTTAGCATAAAAGGTCATCACAAATGTGGAAACTGCTCTGTCTGTGCACACACTATCGTAGCAAAAATTTTTTTTGAGCATCCCACCACCCATCAGAAGGTATATCTCCACACATTTTCAAATTGCAAAACAGAAAAGGTTATTTATTTGATCCTATGTCCTTGCAATTTAATCTACATTGGCAAAACTAAGCGACAAGTGCGCACTCGTATTATAGAGCACAGAAGTTGCCTCCAAAGAAGTGTTCCTGACCGCCCATTAGTTGCTCATTGGCTTAAAATGAACCATTCTGTACAGGACCTTAAATATGTAGTTTTAAAAGTGGTCATCCCGCACTGGAGAGGTGGAGATGTAGACAAATTGCTTCTTAAGTTAGAGCAGAGATTCATATATGAATTCAACAGTTTAGAACCTAATGGCCTTAATCAAGAGGTTGATTTGTCGGTGTTTCTCTGACCTTCCAGTCTTATTTATAGATTTATGTCTTTAAGAGTCGGTTTATCATTTTTACGTATTGGTTTGTTTAGAAACAAATGTTTGTAATATACTATACACAGAGGCCATTTACCCCCCCTTTTTCCCAATTTTTATTTTTATGTTTATTTGTATTTGTATTTTCATTATTATATTATTAATTTTATTTTCTTTTTTAAAAATAATTATTTTAATGATTTTTTAAATTATCTATTGGTAGTTTATCTTTTAGTTTCCGTTTAATTTATTTTTATCATTTTTTATTTTTATTTTATTATATTTTTTTAATGCTGTTATTTACAATATTTTATGGTTTATTAATTATTTAATTATTTATTATTTTATTATTCATATTTTTACCCATAGTTTTTAATGATTATTTATTGTATATATGCCCCAATCTTTTTTCTTTTCTCTTTTCTTTTTTCTTTTTTCTTTTATCTTTTTTCTTATTAAAATATTTTGATAGACAACACTGATATCACCTTATATTTTAATATTTAAATATTTACTACAATTTTGATATATATTTTTTATATTTTTATTTATTTTTTATTTTTTATCTTTATTATTTTAGTTTTTATTTTTTACAATATTTTTTACATTAATTTTATTAAATTTTATTATTAATTATTAATTATTAATTATTAATTATTTTTTATTTTTCACTAGATTTTTATTTATTGTACATGATGTCATATATAAAAATCTCAAACCAATATAGAACACTTATATTCATATATATATACATTTTAAATTTTATCATTAAGTCATAAATTGATTACATATATTTTACGTTTATACATAGGTCTTACACCAATTTGGAGTCACTTTTTTAACAAACTAATTTCAAATTTTATTATTAATTTTATAAATTGATTACTTATATACATAGTTCTTACACAATTTTTGAGCCAACTTTTATTATTAATACTTAGCACATCCATTTCACTTCAAAGGTTTGGTTTCTGTTCCTTGTTATTTTCCTCAAGAGGAATGCATTTGCACAGGTTCTAGAGCCGATGCTCGTTTTAAATATATAATTTTTAAAAAAACGGAGTAGCTGTTTCCTCTAGCAGTCCTGATAAACTACAGCCTTACTTACGATTCGGGTTAATCATGTCATTCCTATTATGATTATTAGTTCAAGAATCGATCGTTTATTCTAAATGCAACAGGAGAATTGCATTTGTACAGAATCAAGAGCCGATGCTCGTTTTTTAAAAGTAATTTTTAAAAGTAATTTCTAAAACGGAGCAGCTGTTTCCTCAAGCAGTCTTGTTAGACTATAGCCTCATGTACAATTCGGGTCAATCATATCATCCCTATTAAAACTATCATGATCATTGTTTTAAGAATCGATCATTTTATTGCCAATATTATCAAACATTTACATCACCATGACACTTGCTTACTTCCCACCTCCCTCTGTTAGGATACTCCTCCGGGGATTGGACAAAGATAACCATGCCCCTTTTGGCGCGAAAGTCATCGTCTTTTTAAGACAGTGTCTCAAAGCGCTCTTCTGATCTGTTCGGAAGGACATCCTATGTGATTTTCTGCCAAGGTATTTTTTACCAAACAGTGTTGTGCCATTCAGAATCTCGCGTTTGTGCCTACACATTTAATCAGGTATTTAAAAATAGTCTGCTGGTTCAATGTCTCAATTTAGTACTGCCGGTTTGCATTTAATAGTCTTTACGGTTTCTTTTATGTAGTGTCGTCACGAGTTTGACCATAAAGCACAGGGTCCTAGGCACCTCTGTGCCTGCAGTGAGTAGATTTAAGAGAAATATATATACACGTTTTCATGTAAAAGATCATTTTTCACGGCACGAATGTTTTAAATACAACAGTACACTCTACATTGAATGGCACTACAAGTACTTATGAGTTTCGTTATGCACATGATTAGTCCCTCACCGCATGAATTATTTAAATACAATAGCTCCCTCTGCATGAATGGCACAACTAGAGCTTATGAATTTTGTCATTGCAATTCTGTGAGGCATAGTTTAACCTTTTTGTAATGACGTATCTGAGTTATATATAGTCATGTTTTCCAAGTATGATCCACATGAGTGTTACATTCACTCCTAAAATTTGTTCTTATTTTTCCTTAGTTGTTTAGTATCCTGTCACTTTGAGTATTCATGTCTGAATAACCTTTCATTTTTTCTTCTTTTTATACTCATACAGTGGCAAGCTAAGGACATTAATGTCCCTCAGTTTTAAACGGCATTTCAGTGCATGATTCAGTGAGTAGTTTTCTGGTTGGTTTCCTGCCCTGCGTCTGGTTTTCTATGTGTTTCTATCCTATTTTAATTATGTCTTTTTAATTATTATTTTTTAATTACATTTTCTAATATATGTTTTTTAATCTTTTACCATTGAATCATGGTATCAAAAATTTTGCTTTTGTTTTTATATTAGTATACATTTGTATGTATTGATTTTATACTATGCTATGATGTTTTATTGTTATTTTTGATTTCATAATAATTTCGCTCATATATATGCCCCTAAGTACTGGAACGCTCTACCCCCAGAGATTCGTGCTATCACTGATCTATCCCTTTTCAGAAAGGCACTCAAATCCCACCTCTTCCCCCAATATTACTTGACCAACTAACTAATCTTATTCACTACCCAAACTAAGAACAAATCCTGTTATGTATACTTGTAAATACTCTTGTAAATACTCTTGTAAATAGTTGCAGTAATGACGTCCCATGTTTTATCCAAGTTCTCTGACCTTGTTCTCTGTAAAACCTAACAGTTTGTTGTTATGGTATGTTGTTATATTGTGAACCGCGCTGATTCTGAATAGAGCGGTATATAAGAGCCTGTAATAAATAAATAATAATAAATATGTCCCGGTTGCCTTTTCACAATGTTATTTATGTATATTTTTAATGGTTGTATTATTTTTTGTAAGCAACTCTCCCCTTGAGAAAGGCGCAAGCCGAAACGCGTCGGGGATCTTCAATAAAGCTTTTCTGAATTTACACTAAGCATCTGGGTCGTCCACTGCTTCTGCTCCCTGTGTACTCACTTTTATATTTTCACCACTTTCTATAATCTTGTTTATCATATATGTTTGTCTTATGAGATATTAGGTTCTGCAGAGCAAGAACAGTCTTTTATATGTGCATATACAGCGCTCTATGCGCCTGTTAGTGTTTTAGAAATGATTAGTAGTAGTAGTTGCAGTTGCTGTCAATTTAGGAAGTGCTTTACAGAAATATACAAGAGATTCCCTTCATTTTGAAGCTTAAAATCCAATAAGAGAGACATGGACAAGAAACACAGATGAAACACTTCAAAGTTAACAGCAGAGCCAGAAGTGAGGACTCATCCAGGGGCAGATTTAAGACATTGACACCCATTGGTAGGACCAGAGGGGATATCATAGAGCATGATCTTTAAGCAAGCAGAATCACTCTTCTGTTTAGTGCAAATATTTAGTGACATTGCAGTCTGGCACCCTGGGCAGTTGCCTGTGCTGTCTATGCCTAAATCCAGGCTTGGGTTCACCTGAGAAAGTGATCTGTCGAAGAAGTAAGGAAGCCAACTACAGGAATGCCCTAGGTTTAGGTTTTTAAAAGTGGCCTCAGGTGGGTTCAGGCAGGAATTGAAGTCCAGATTATGGCATGGAGAAGGGATTGTGTGAGACTATCCAGGCGGAGGGAATGAAATAGCAAGGAAGGAGATCTCACAGACCTGAATACAGCTGTTAAGCCTTAAGGTGACACTCAGCCCTAGGCCTCAAAAGGCTGAAAGTCCTGTGGAGCAGGAGGAGAACCACACTAAAAATTAAAGCAGCCATGGCTCTTGGAGACAAAACTAAAGAAATTATTTCAGTGTTGCTCCTCACAGCAAAGCGTATCTTTCCTCTGAAGCCTTCATCATTTTTTGCACTGGTTTGGTTGGTCTTACTTAGGTGCTTCTTTCTCTGTATTTGATGGCTAGAAGGTCAAATTCCTTTACTAGAGAGAGAGGAACAGAAATCACAAAAAACATGCCTTGATCAATGTCAGACTTGTGACTGAAACATCCATAGGCACAGGAGGGAGAGATTCTCTTCTCTCTACCCTCCCCCCCCCACCCCCCACCGCCGCCATCACTTTACTGCTCTCGGGTGTAGTTGCTCATGGAGGGGAGGGGAGGGGAGGGGAGGAGACACCCCCATCCCAATCGCTGTTTCCTGGATCTTCTCCTCTATCTCCCCCTCACCTGCTTGTTTGTACCCTGTCCCTTCCTGTGCTGGCCGCAGCACTAGTGACATCAAAGTAAAACACAGAAACATGATGGCAGAAAAAGACCACATGGCCTATCTAATCTGCTCTTTCATATCAATTACAATAGTCCCCTTTTTTTCCTTAAGAGATCTTCTGTATTTGCCCCATGCTTTTTTAAATTCAGATACTGTCCTTGTTTCTACTATCTCCACTGGGAGACTATTCCATAAGAACATAAGATATGCCATACTGGGTCAGACCAAGGTCCAAGCCCAGTATCCTGTTTCCAACAGTGGCCAATCTAGGTCATACGTACCTAGCAGTTTCCCCATGCATCTACCACTCTTTCCGTAAAGAAATATTTCCGCATATTACTCCTGAGTCCCTTTCACATCATCCTATGTTCTCTCATAGCAGAGTTTGTTTTCAATCAAAAGAGGCTCTCCTCTTGTGTATTTATGCCATAGAGGTATTTAAATGTCTCTATAATATCTCCTCTATCCTGCCTTTCCTCTAACATATACATATTATGATCTTTAAGTCTGTCCTCATATGCTTTATAATGAAGACCACTAACCATTTTAGTAGCCACCCTCTGCACCAACTCCAACCTGTTTATATCCTTTTGAAGGTGTGGTCTTCAGAATTGCACACAATACTCCACATGAGGTTGCGCCAGAGACTTATACAGAGATACTATCACCTCCTTTTTTCTGCTGGCAATTCCTTTCCCTATGCACCCAAACATCCTTCTGGTTTCATCATCGCCTTTCCTACCTGTTTAGCCGCTTTAAGATCATCAGAAACAATCATGCCCAGGTCCTGCTCTTCTTTCATGGATAGAAGTACACTGTACCGTTCCCTTGGATTTTTGCAGCCCAATTGTATGACCCTGCAGTTTTTAGCATTAAATCTCAGCAGACAAAATTTTCACCATTCTTCAAGCTTAGTTAGGTTCCTCCTCATGTTATCTACTCCTTTCTGCATGTCTACTCTATTGCAGATTTTGATGTCATCCGCAAAGAGCCAAACCTTACCCGACAGCACTTCTGCAATATCACTAACAAAAATATTAAAAAGAATCAGACCAAGGACAGAACCCTGTGGAACACCACTGGTAACATCCTTCTCCTCAGAGTGAGCTCCATTTACTTGTTGCCTCCCACTCAACCAATTTCTAACCCAATCAGTCACTTTCGGGTCCATCCCTAGGGCGCTCAGTTTGTTTATAAGTTGCCTGTGTGGAACAATGTTAAAGGCTTTACTGAAATCTAAGTACACCACATCTAGGGCTCTCCCTCGGTCCAACTCCCTGGTCACCCAGTCAAAGAAATCAATCAAATTTGTCTGACAAGACCTTCCTCTGGTAAACCCATGCTGCACTGGATCCTGCAATCCATTGGACTCCAGCAACCCCACTATTCTCTCTTTTAGCAGTGTTTTCAATAATTTACTCACCACAGAGGTAAGAGACCACATGTGCCTTTCTCCAGTCCTCTGCGATCACTCCCGACTCCAAAGAGGCATTGAAAAGATCAGTCAATAGAGCCGCTGAACATCCCCACGTTCCCTCAGTATTACCATATGTATCTCATCTGGTCCCATCGTTTTGTCTACTTTTAGTTTAGCTAGTTCCTCCTGAACACAGTCTTCTGAAAACCATTCCAGATCCCTGTCACTTCTGTTCCTATTTGTGGGAGTTTTCTGAGGTCCTGCTCCTGGCTCTTAATCTGTGAACACAGAACATAAATATTTGTTAAGCAATTCTGCTTTATCCTCATCAGCGTCTACATATTTCTCCCCTTCCCCTTGAGTCTGACAAAACTACGTTTGCCCTTCCTCCACTCACTAACATATCTGAAAAATGTCTCATCCCTGCATTTTATTGCATTGACTATTTATTCTTCTTTTTGTATCTTTGCTTTCTTGACTAGTTTGCTAGTTTCTCTAAGTTTTCCCCTTTCAGTTTTGCCCATTGCTCTTCTACATCCCCAAACTGTTCCCATCCCACTAAAGACTCCTTGAGGTATTGTCCCATCAGCCTTAGTCCTAATACTGAACCACACCATCTGGTGATCACTGGATATGAGAGTCTCCCACTTGCCTGCCTCATGCTCTAAGAGGCCCTGCCGTGCCTGCCTCTTGCAAGGAGAAGGCAGGCAGGCCCCATGCTCATTTTATTTTAAGGATGTCACCAGGGGCTGCTAGGGTTGCCAACTGGCTCTAGATATGCCCGACAAGTTTGATCCAGTCCTGAGTTTACTCCATTGCATCCTGAGATATTTAGTTCTGATTTCTCTATTGCACTCCATAAGAAAAGCAAGATTAAAGTCACCGCGTGTAAAGGAATAAACCCAGGGTGCATCTGGAGCCAGTTGGTGGCCCAAGGGTGATATGAGGCCTTGTGTGGAGACTCATTGTGAGGCCTCATTTGCATAAAGATTGCATATCCATTGGGCTTCATTTGCAAACATTTAATTTATTTTATTTTAAAATGTTTGTTGCCCATCTAAAATTTTAGACAGCTTTCAAAGGAGCCCTTCACAAGCTTCTTTTTTTGTCCCAACAATGATTTAGGGGCAGGTTTACTAAACATTAATGTGTGTTATATATCACTGCGCCAAAAGAAATAAATGGATGCTGCTGCACTTAATGCACGTTAACATTTTGTGAATGCGCATTAGGTTTTAGTGCATGTCTCTTAATGAGTGTCTGAATACCATTTGCATGGACAGTGAGGATAAAGAAAGACTACCAGATTACCAATACATCTCCTACTGGGAAAAAGAACAAGTGTGACTGTCACATAGAAACTACATGAACAGAATACTGCAGCTTGGTTACATGTGCAAAACATAGTCCATCACCAAATACAGAACAAGGGATCACAATTTAGAAATATGAAGTTAATAATTAAATTGGGAACCTGAAAAGCCAAACTTGGAATGTACAACAACACTGGAGAAATAAAACTATAAATTAATTTCCTCTTGTACTAAACAAAACACAGACATTTGTGATGCACATTTCCCAGAGCTGATATATTCCAGTTAATAAATTCAAAATAAAATATTTTTCTTTCTACCTTTTGTTTGGGCATTTTAGTTTTTTAGTCGCAATTTCCCCAGTTGCTTTCTTTGTTTCTTCTGCTAACGCTCTATTGTCTGCTGTCCATTTGTCCTTTCTTCTGTCTTATTTTTTTCTATTCTTTCTCTTCATCTGCCTCTAACATATTGATATTTCCCCTTTTGCTCTTTCCTTCATTTCTTTCTTTACTCCTTTTTTGTTCACTCTAATTTCACCCCTCCATTCTCAATCCCTTTTGACTTTTCACCTATCAACTTTCCATCTACTCTAACCTCTGGTCCAGCCCATCTCCCCAGTTATTCCAATTCTTGTCTCACTCCTTCCCTAGCCTCTTATTCTCTTCTGTCTTTCACTTGCTCCTCATTACCACATAGCCATGCTCTGTAATCACCTTCCTCCTCTCACTCATCTCCTTGCTAACTTCCTATGGGCTCTTTCAGAGTTCCACCACACCCACCATCTCCCCTCTTTCTCTCACCACCCCAACTGAGCAACGTCCAATCCCCTCACCCTTCCCCTTTACCCTCCAAAGTCCAGCATCTACCTTCCTGGTCTTTTTTCCCTTCCCCCAACCCATAGACCAGCAGTTTTCTATCCCCTTCCCCTTCCCCTTCTCCATCTTCTCCCCCTCCAGTAGTCCAGCATCTCTTCTTTTCTCCTCTCCCAGACCAGAATCTTTTCTTTCTTCTCATCCCCACCCTCATCCCCAGTCCAATATCCCTTCTCTCTCATAAACCAAAATCTCCCTCTCTCTTTCTATCTATCTGTATCTGCCCCCCCCCCCAATCCAGCACCTCCCCTCTCTCTTTTTCTCTCTCTCTGGCCTCCCTATTCCCCCCATGCAAAATTATTGCACAACACCTGGTGTCTTCTTTGTTTCTGCAAGTCAGCGGCAGAAAGATCGCACAGCACCATACCCATCTTCATCTTTCTCTGAAACAGCCTACAGCATTCACTTCTGGTGCACAGTTTAGTGGCTCTGTGCTCTGGAAGTGAATGCTATGGGCAGCACTGGCTGCTCTCGCTGACACAGACAAAGAAAGATGAAGTGGGATGCTGCTACATGATGCCATGATCTTTCTGTTGCTGGAGCTGAATGCACAGTGTATTGCACTTGCCCTGGGCCAGCCACCTCCCACTTACTTTCCTAGTACCCAGTTTTAAGAATCTCTCTTCTTCTTTTCTTGCACCTAATTTTAAAGTCTCCACCAAAGTCCCAGTCCCTGCTCACCCCCATCTCCATGTCTCCAGTATTTACCCTCCTGCCTCCTACATCCTTTCCCCACACTCTCCCAGCTACTTTCTTCTTCAATATTCATTGTCCTGCTATTCCTCTTTCTTACCTGTCTTATGCCCCTCCCTCTGTATGATCTTGTTTGTTCACTCCCACACAAAATATCTATCCTCTTCTCCAACTTCACTCCCCCAGCTTCTGCCTCTTTATTTCCAACCTGACCCCAGCATCTGTCCCTTTAAGGCCTCCCAGCCCCAGCATCACCCCTTCCAGTCCTCTCCCAGCCTCAGCTCTCTTTCAGTCCCAGCACTCCCCAGCATCAGCTCCCTTCTAGTCCCAGCTCCTCCTAGCATCAGCTCCATTCCAGACCCTCCCAGCTTCATCTCCCATCTAGTTCCAGTCCCTCCCAGCATCAGCTCCCTTTCAGGCCCAGTCCCTCCCAGCATCAGCCTATTTCCAGTTCCAGCCCCTCTAGCATCAATTCTCCTTCAGTCCCAGTCCCTCCCAGCTTTATCTCCTTTCCAGTCCCAGCCCCCATCTCCCAGCATTAGTCATCCTCCAGTCCCAAACCCTCCCTGCATCATTTCCCTTCCAGTCCCAGGCCCCCCATCACCCAGCATCAGTCCATTTCCAGTCCTAGCTCCCCAGCAATTCTCTTCCAGTACCAGCAACAGTCCTCCTCCAGTTTCAGTCCCTCCCAACATCAGTTCTTCAGTCCCAGTCCCTCCCAGCCTCATTTCCTTTCCAGTCCCAGTGCCCCATCCCCTCAGCATCGGCCCATTTCCAATCTTAATTCCCCATCAGTTCTCTTCCAGTGCCAGCTCTCCCCAGCATCTCTTCTCCTCCAGTTCCAGACCCCCCCATCTCCCCAGCATCACACTCACCCTGTCACCTCCTCTCCTGCGGCCCTCCCACAGCCTGCATTGGTTGCACAGCCATGGAAGCGTTTTTTTTTCTGCTCCTACAGCGGTGCTGTTACAGCCATCGGCACCATGGAGTTCCTAGAAGGAAAACCTGGACACGTCCTGGTTCTTGCGCAAGACAGGAAGGGCCCAATATTCAAAGGCAGTTACACAGTTTACCGTTAGTGCCACTGACTAGCCCCGATTAACGCCACTACATGCCCTGATGCTAACCGCTTAGCATCAGACTTGTTGGGGGAGTTCCGGGGTGAAGCAGAGGCAGCACCAGTCGCTAACCGGGAGCAACGATATTGCACTGTTGCCCGGTGAGCAATCCATGTATAAAGATAGGCGCAGCAAAAACTAGCCTATCTTTACCTGTGGGAGCTAACCGGGCAGTGGCACAATATCACTGCTGCCCTGCTAGCTTCTGCGGCATCTTTGCTATGTGGCGACCCCGGATATTCAATGTCAGGGCCGCATATGACCCCAGTATTGCATATACGGGGTTAAAGTTTGGCGTCGATGGCTATGTACTGTAGAGGTGCATAGCCGCTGCAAACGAATATGGGGCCTGTAGTGCCCCCATTCCACTTCTACAAACCTTGCAGTTTTGGTGGCTGCAAATTAGTACAGCCGCGGGAGCAAGAAAAACGCTCCCACGGCTGTGCAGAGGTGAGCTGGCGAGGCAGGCTTTGGGCCTTAATGGCTTACCTCTTAAAGTTAGTTATCTGGTGCAGCAGGGCTTCTCAAGGAGCAAGGCCATCCTGCAGATACCTAGGGCTGGCTTGGATGTCACTACTGCTATGGCAGGCACAAGAAGAAAAGGGCAGGCCAGGATGGAGGCATCAAGGCACAGAAGGAACACTCCGGCTCCTTTGTTGCTTATGCCAACATCCAGGTCTGACCTTGGTGACCATACTTAAAATTATTCTTGATGGTACTTCTCTACTAATTCCAAAAACACGTATGAGTAAAAGACTTTATTTATCCAGAACATTACTGTAAAATATAGTATGCTCACTCAAATTGTATTCAAAATGAATGATCATCTTGCACTACTGAAGTGAGAAATAATAAAACCCTTTTATTTGGTCCTCATTTATTATAGAAAACATCAGATACGGCAGACATTTTAAAAAGCTGTTTGTAATCAAATCTGAAGACAAAAAAAGTCAGGTCAATTTTCTGCAGCAGCAGTGAGCCTTATTTTCTAAACACTGGATGCAGTATTCAAAGAAATAGGTATATTCTGCATCACTATATGGGTAGGTAGGGTGCTGAATATATGAATAAGGTGGTCACTATATAAGTAGCTGCTATATGTACAGCTAAATGGTTTAAGTTAGGACTGCAATGCTTACCAATTTAGTTGGATCATTCTGCCCTTGTTCTGCCCTAACTCCACCCTGACACTACAACATTGTTAATAACTTGTAGCAGGTGTTCTCTGTGGACAGCAGGAAAATTCCTTGCATATGGTTGAAGTCATCCAACGGAGACTTGTGCAGGAGCTTTCCCGCTCCTTCTAGAAGCTTTAGAAAGCTCGGTTGCATATGCACGTGTCTTCTTGCTTGTTGCTGCAACGCTATCTGACTCTCAGTCCTATCAAGAGCTGAAGAGAATTCAACTCCAAGGGGAGGAGGGAGACTTGAGAGTACTTTTTCTGATGTCCACGGAGAACACCTGCTACAGGTGAGTAGCTATGTTTTCTCCATGGACAAGCAGGAAAAAAGTCCTTACATATGGAAATCCCTAGCTACAGCCTGCCTTGAACAAAGGGGAGAATACATCAGCCCAACTGAGGTCGATAAAGAAATGTTTTTGTTGGCGATAGGCCTTTTCTGAATTCTTTTTAAAACATTTTTTTAAGGCAGCCTGAACAGAAAGAAATGGGCTTAGAGGGGTAGAGTTAGATTCCACTTCCTGAAAAGATTCTGCAGTACTGATTCACTGAATCTGCTGTTATGTCGGGACTCCCCATCCAAACTGTCATAGGTGTTGGAAAGAGGTGGGCCACACGGTCCCTGGCCCCACCAAAAATCACGGTAAAGACCCATCCTGTCTGCCTGCAGGGATTTGATCTCCCACAGGCTAAACAGGAAGGGCTTTTGCCATGATTGCGACTTCTCTTCTTCTTCTGTCTGCAGGGGATAGGATCCTCGCAGGCAGCCCGCTGCCTGTCGACTGATCATGACAAAGACCCCACGGCTGTTCAGCTGCTACAGGCAGACAGAAAGGGATTGTGCCAAGATTGTGGCTGGCAGGCAGCAAGCTGCCCATGGAGATCCCATCCCCCATGGGCAGAAGAAGAGAAGCCATGATTGCGGCAAAGACCCTTCCTGTCTACCCATGGAAGACTGGATCCCCATGGGCAGAACAGGAAGTGTCTCTGCCTGTAAGGCAGAGCTTGGGGCAGTGCTTGGGCTCCCAAAGAAAAGGCCTTCCACCGCCCCTACAAACCGCAGTGAGAACTGAAAGTATGGACTGAAGGCCATACTGCAGCTTTGCATATCTCCTCTATGGAGACCGTAGGCCACTGACACAACCATTGGCTCTGACATTATGCACCATGACATGACCCTCAATGCATGCCTGAGCATAAATGAAAGAGATGCAGTCTGCAAGCTAAATTGATAAAGTGCATTTGGAGATGGCATATCCTAGCTTGCTGGGGTCAAAAGAAACAAAAAGCTGGATGGATGTTCTATGGGTTTTCATCTGCTCCAAGTAGAAAACTAAGGGGCTTGTTTACAAAGCAGCGGTAGTGGTTCGTGATCGCGATCGCAGCCGCGGCCCCATTGAAATCAATGGGGCCGCGGCTCCGATTACGATTGCAAACCGCTACCGCGGCTTTGTAAACAAGCCCCTAAGGCTCTTTTATAGTCCATCATATGTAATCCAGCTTTCCCTTTGGGAAAAATGTTGGAAGGATGGTTAAGATGAAAATCCATGACCACTTTTGGAAGGAACCTGGGATGAGTGTGAAACTTTGTTGTGAAAGAATTTTGTGTAAGGTGGATAAACAACTAGAGCCTGAATTCACTCACTCTGTGCACTGAAGTGACCGCCACTAGGAATAAGATTATCCAGATCAAAAATTTCAGAAGATAGACTCTGAGAGGCTTGAAAGGAGCTTTTATCAGTTGTGTGAGAACCACATTGAAGTCTCAAAGTACTGTGAGTGGCTTATAAGGAAATGTGAGAATAAACTAGCCTCGTATGAAGCGAATAAACATAGGCTTCAATTGCATGGAGGTAAACCCTTACAGAGTGAGACTTGAATCCAGACTCAGACAGGTGTAGAAGGCATTCAAGCAGTGTTTGTATGGGACAGGCAAAAGGATCTACAGACTATTTTCCATGCCAGACAGCAAACCTCTTCCACATGAAAGTGAAGATCTTCTCATCGAGGCCCTCCTGGACACGAAAAGGACTTTAGTAACATCAATAGGCAGATTTAGAGCAGACTACATTAGCCTCTTAACACCCAAGCTGTGAGGGCTACGGGACTTGATGTTTGGATGCAACATTGTGTCATTCTCCTGCGAATTTAGGTTTTGAGCTTGCCTAAATGCATTGAATTCCAAATGGAGAGTTCCAGAAGTAGAAGGAATGATGGTTGTTGGGACCAATACAGAGCGAAGAGGAGCATTGTGCCTCTGTCTGTTTTGAGTTTCAGGAGAGTCTTGGCAATGAGAAGTACTGGAGGATATGTATACAGCAGGCTCTTCCCCTAATCAAGGAGGAAAGCATTAAAGGCTAGTTTGCTGTGTGGCCCCATCCTGGAGCAGAACTGAGGCACCTGGGCATTTTGAAGAGTGCTGATCTATGGAGGGGGTGCCTCACTCACGAAAGATGTGGAGTGCCACCTTCCTGTCCAGGGTCCATTTCTAAACTACTTGAATATGCAGTTCACCGACGTTGCCTCAACCTTTTCTCTTGTCAGGCCCTCCTGGATCCTTTACAATCTGGCTTTCATCCTTTACATTCTACTGAAACAGCTCTTGCCAAAGTCTCCAGCAACCTGTTCCTGGAAAAATCCAAGGGCCTTTGCTTGATCCTCATCCTTCTTGACCTTTCTGCTGCTTTTGACACTGTTGATCACAACCTTCTCCTCGATACCTTGTTCTCGCTTGGTTTTAAGGTCTCTGTGCTATCCTCGTTCTCTTTTTATCTCTCCCATGGCTCTTTCAGTGTTTGTTCTAGTGAATCTTCCTCTACTGCTATCCTGCTCTCAATTGGTGTACCCCAAGGATCTGTCTTGGGTCCACTCCTTTTCTCTCTCTATACCCAGTCCCTTGGTGCATTCATCTCTTCCCATGGCTTTCAGTACCATCTTTATGCTGAAGACACCCAGATCTACCTCTCTAAATCTGAAATTTCTCCAGCAATCCAGGCCGGATCTCTGCCTGCCTTTCTGAGAATGCTGCATGGATGTCTCACCGCCATGGCCAATACAGAGCTTCTTTTTTATATTTTTTAGTTATGAAATTTCATCAGTACATCCAAGAAAACCATGAATGATCAGCAAAACAGTAAAGAAAGATAATACAGAAAATAAACCACATATCTTAATCCATTGATAAACCAAATATTCCACTAATGAGGCAAGACCAGGTAATAAACTCAACAAGGTATAGACCTAAGGAAATAATACACTTCAAAAGGTTGCCCTCCGAATGTAGCAGCAACAACTGGCCTAACTAGCTGAATTTCCTGGGATTTCCACCAAAGCTGCAGGTCTCTCTCAGGTCACAATAAACTGGAGTAATTGATCTAGCTCAAAAAACACAAAGGGCCCGATTCTGAGTCATGAATAGCGGGGATGGATATCCCCTCCTCTTCTGAGGCATTCCAGGCAAGTGCCGCTGACTCGCCCATGCTTCTGCTCACTGAGCTTCTTATTTTTCCCCCTAAACCCTCCTCTCACCTTCCTCCTTTCTCAATCTCTGTGGATAACTATCTACTCCTCCCTGTTTCCTCAGCTCGCAAACTTGGGGTTGTCTTTGACTTCTCTCTCTCCTTCTCCACACACATCCAACTGATAGCTAAAACCTGCTTTTTTTTTCTCTGTAACATCAACAAAATTCGCTCATTCCATCCCCGCTATTTGTGGTGGCTCCTGCCCCTGACTAACTTCATTGCCGGTTGTGCGGGGAAGTTAGACGGAGGCGGGGAATGGGCAGCCCAGGGGCAGAGAGTTGGCGGGCAGTGGGCGATCGCCGGCCCTGGATATACAGGGCTGATAAGAACATAAGAACATAAGATATGCCATACTGGGTCAGACCAAGGTCCATCAAGCCCAGTATCCTGTTTCCAATAGTGGCCAATCTAGGTCATATGTACCTAGCAGTTTCTCCAAAAGACACAGGTTCCACAATGCTTGTACTCGGTCAAGAATTGATATCCTAGGTCCCTTTTAATAATGGTTTATGGACCTTTCCTCCAGGAACTTGTCCAAACCTTTTTTAAACCCAGCTACACTAACAGCCTTTACTACATCCTCCGGTAACAAATTCCAGAGTTTGATTACATGTTGAGTGAAAAAATATTTTCTTTTATTAGTCTTAAAATAGTTTACCCTGTAGCTTCATTGCATGTCCCCTAGTCGTTCTATATTCTGATAATGTAAACAATCGATCTATGTTTACCCGTTCCACTCCGTTCATTAATTTATAGACTTCTATCATATCTCCCCTCAGTCGTTTCTTTTCCAGGTTAAAGAGGCCTAACCTTTTTAGCCTTTCTTCATAGGAGTATCCTTCCATCCCCTTTACCATTTTGGTGGCTCTTCTCTGAACCTTTTCTAATATCGCTATATCCTTTTTACGATACGGCGACCAGAATTGCACAGAATATTCAAGGTGCGGTCTCACCATGGAACGATATAGAGGCATTATAATATCTTTTGTTTTATTTTCCATTCCTTTCCTTATCATACCTAGCATTCTATTTGCTCTCTTGGCCGCCGCTGCACACTGGGCCGAGAGTTTTAACATGGTATCCACAATGACGCCTAAATCATTTTCCTGGGTGGTGGTTCCTAATGTGGAACTTTGCATCGTGTAACAATAGTTTGGGTTGTTCTTCCCTAGGTGCATAACTTTGCACTTGTCCACATTAAATTTCATCTGCCATTTTGATGGCCAGTCTTCCAATTTATCAAGATCCTCTTGCAATTTTCCGCAATCCTCTTGGATTTTAACAACTTTAAATAGTTTTGTGTCATCTGCAAATTTGATAACCTCACTCGTTATTCCACTTTCCAGGTCGTTTATGAATATGTCAAAAAGCAGCGGACCCAGCACAGATCCCTGGGGTACACCACTATTCACCTGTCTCCATTGGGAAAATTGGCCATTTAGCCCTACCCTCTGTTTCTATCTTTTAACCAGTTCCTGATCCACAGTAGTACACTGCCTCCTATCCCATGACTCTTTAGTTTTGCCAAAAGTCTCTGATGAGGGACCTTGTCAAAGGCTTTCTGAAAGTCCAGATACACTATATCAACCGACTCACCTTTGTCCACCTGTTTATTCACACCTTCAAAAAAACATAACAGATTAGTAAGATAAGATCTTCCTTGTCTAAAGCCATATTGGCTGTCTCCCATTAGGCCATGACTATATACATGCTGAGTAATTTTATTCTTTATGATGGTTTCTACCATTTTCCCGGTACTGACATCAGGCTCACTGGTCTGATTCTAATGTCGGCCCTGTACGTCCAGGGCCAGCGAAATGGACATTTTTTTTTGTTCACTCCGAGGCGCAGAAGGGGCTGAGGCCAGGTTTTATTCCTCGCAGCCCGACCCTGGTCTTAGGAGGCCTGATCAGGGGTCTGGCTGTGGGGAATAAACCTTAATTTCTAGCGGCTGGCATCGCGGCTTTTAAATGGAGCCATGGTGCCATGGGAACATGATGCCATGATGCTGCAGCTCCATTTAAAAGCCTGACTGAGCTATCCGGGCAGTACCTGTACGGCAGTGCCTGTACATGTGAATCACAGTCCCAGCCTGCACGTACAGGCCTGATCGCGATTCTTATCCTGCGGGACTAGACGTTCCCTGTGGGATCAGAATCGTGATTCCCTTTGTACATCTGGCTCAGACCGGACACACAAAGGGGATGTATGTGTGGGACAGAATCCTGCTGAAATTGTTTAGACTGAAAAGTAATCAAACAGGGAAATGACTTTCATTGTAGCGCCCAGAATCGTGGCCCTAGGATGCAGGGCCAGGAATTCCCTGCGCTTCTTTTGTGTATCTCTAGACACATTGAGAAAAACATATTTTAGAGCCAAGAAATATAGCAGACATATTGTGGAAAAGCCATCATAAGATGGCGTTCCTATCTGACTCAAAAGCAAAGCATGCCACCAAATTAGTCCTTTCTATGATGACTTCTAAAGATAATTCCAGGAAGGTAGTTAAGTTTCCTGCTTACAATGACTGGATGACTGGGGGGGGGGGGGGGGGCAGAGATACTGTACCTTCCACGCCCTGACCTGAGGTGTTCAGGGACAAGTATTGGGTCTAAACAGGTGGAACTGCATTCTCAGGTATCTTCAAAACTTCTCCAAGATATTTCCGCAACATGTCCATTGGTGGAATAAACAGACAAAAACCCCCAAACTTAAATTGTTCTTTTGAACCCAATTTTCCAGGAACAGTACCTTTCTATTCAGGATTTCTCTTTCCCTTATCTGTGCATTACTCACCAGTCTGAAGACTCTCCATTGCAGTTTCAACCTGTTCCAACCGAGTAGCATGCTGTGCCTGAGTAGAGTCATGGTGCGCTGTCTTACTCAGGACTTGCTCCAACTGTATAATAGAATCCCATAAAGCACAGTTACTTACCTGTAACAGGTGATCTCTGGGAACAGCAGGAATAAGTCTTCACATATGGGTATCGTCGGTACCGAAGGAGCCTGCGCGGGAACCCTCCCCAGCCTCCAAAAGGAAAGCTTTTGGGAGCATCCCTCAGCACCTGCGTGCTGCCTTCCTGCCTTTCCCAACCGCCTCTCTCCAGTTTGAGTTTTTAAGCTGAGACAAAGAGAGAGAGAGAGGAAAGGAAAGATAGATAGAGAGATACAACTCCTAGGGGAGGTGGGTGGGTTGTGAAGACTTATTCCTGCTGTTCCCAGAGATCACCTGTTACAGGTAAGTAACTGTGCTATCTCCAGGAACAAGCAGGAATGAGTCTTCACATATGGGGACTCCCCAGCTAGAGATGCCAGGGAGATCCCCAAGGTTGTTAGTCCCTGAGAAGGGCACTACCTCCCTCCATGGTTCTCGGGCATCCAACCAGGGATGGGGTGTAGGAGTTGTTTAAGCATGGAACAGGTGTTTAAGAACAGCCTGACCAAACAAGGCATCCCGGCGGGAGTCCTTGTCCAAGCAGTAATGGGCTGTAAAGGTATGAACCGAGGCCCAGGTGGCCGCTCGACAGATTTGGTCTATGGACACAGAGTTTAGATGAGCCATAGAGGCTGCCATGGCCCTCACATTGTGAGCTGTGACATGGCCCTCTAGAGAAAGGTTCTTACCCTGGTAGGCGAAAGAAATACACTGAGCAATCCAATTGGACAGAGTTCTCTTAGAGACTGGAAGACCTAAATGAGAGGGATCAAAAGCAACAAAGATTTGAGAGGACTTTCTATGTTGCTGTGTCCTTTGTAAGTAAAAAGCGAGCGCTCTTTTACAATCCAGGGTATGGAGATTCCTCTCTGCACTTGATGCATGAGGTCCTGGAAAAAAGACAGGTAAATATACTTCCTGATTTAGATGAAAAGGTGAAACCACTTTAGGCATAAAGTGTGGATTGGTCCTGAGGACTACCTTGTCATGATGGAACCTTGTATAAGGAGGATTAGCCACCAAGGCTTGCAGCTCACTGATGCGGCGAGCTGAAGTGACTGCAATGAGAAAAATAACCTTCCAGGAAAGAAATTTCAAGGAGGTAGTGGCTAAGGGTTCAAAGGGTGGCTTCATAAGCTGGCCAAGAACCAGATTCAAGTCCCATGACACTGGAGGTGGTCTAATGGGAGGTTTAGTCAAAAGAAGGCCTCTCATGAATCTTGCTATAAGAGGATGAGAGGAAATAGGCTGTCCATTGAGAGGCTTAAGGGATGCTGCAATAGCACTCAAATGGACTCTTACTGAATTCGTTTTAAGGCCTGCATGGGATAAATGCAGCAAATACTCTAGTAAAGAATTCAGAGGTATTGCAAGAGGGTTAAGACCCTTCTCTGCACACCAAATGGTAAACCTCTTCCATTTAAAAGCATAGGAACATCTGGTGGAAGGCTTTCTGGAAGCATGAAGGATATCCTTCACTTGCTGAGAAAGATGCAAATCTTGAAGGTCTAGGCCTTCAGCAACCAGGCCCTGAGATGAAGAGACTGGGGATTTGGGTGCCACAACGTTCCCTCCTCCTGGGATAGGAGGTCTGGAGCAGATCCCAAGTCCAGGGAGGAGCTTGAGAGAGATGCAGAAGTAGAGGGTACCACACTTGGCGTGGCCAACGTGGTGCTATGAGGATCATAGACCCCCTGTCTCTCTGAAGCTTGAACAGTGTCTTGGGAATTAGGGGAATGGGTGGAAAGGCATAGAGGAAGTCTTGCCCCCAATGAAGGAGGAAGGCATCCCTGGCCTGAACTCCCTGATACGGAATCCTGGAACAGAACCGGGGAAGTTTGGCATTCCACGGACTTGCAAACAGGTCTATGTCTGGGGTTCCCCAAATTTGAAAGATCCTGGTTATCGTGTGAAAGCAGAACTCGACTGAGTCTGTCTGCCCAAGAGTTTTGAACCCCTGGAAGATACACTGCCATGAGATGAATTTGATGCTCTCTGGCGAAGGCCCACAATCTCAGAGCTTCGTTGCAAAGTGACAGAGAGCCAGTCCCCCCCTGCTTGTTCATGTAGAACATGGCTACTTGGTTGTCCATGTGGATGAGGACTGTCTTGTAGCTGAGCAGGGTGTGGAAGACTCTGAGAGCTAGAAAAATTGCTCTGAGCTCTAAGAGGTTGATATGTAGAGATGTCTCCTGTGGAGACCAGATGCCCTGGGTGGAGAGATCTTGTAGATGAGCCCCCCAACACTTTGGGGAGGCATCTGTTGTGAGGGTTGCTTGGGGTAACACCTGTTGAAAGGGGGACCCCAGCAACAGATTTTGGGTGGACTTCCACCACTGGATAGAGCAAAAAAGGCGACTGGAAGTTGCTATTTTGTCTGACAGGCACCCTGATGCCTGGGTCCATTGGGTGGACAAAGTCCATTGAGCTGCCCTCATGTGAAGGCGAGCATAAGGGACCACATGCACAGTGGATGCCATGTGGCCTAACAGTTGTAACATCTCTCGAGCAGTTAAGTGGGACTTTAACTGAATCTGGGAGACTAACTGCACCAAGCGTAGGCAACGGGCCTGGGGAAGATAGGCCCTTGCAGTGGTGGTATCCAGTAAGGCCCCTATGAACTCCAGAGATTGAGTAGGGGTGAGATGGGATTTTGGGATGTTTATTACAAGTCCCAGATATTGAAGGATACGGCTTGTGCAGGCCAGGGAAGCCTGGGCCTCTGACTGGGATGCAGCTCGGATGAGCCAGTCGTCCAGATATGGGAATACAAATATTCCTAGAGTGCGTAGAAATGCAGCTACTACTGCCATGCATTTTGTGAACGCCCTTGGGGCAGAGGCCAGACCGAAGGGAAGCACTCTGTATTGATAGTGCTTTCCTTGGAAAAGGAACCGAAGGAACCTTCTGTGTGTTGGATGGATGAGGACCTGGGTGTACGCATCCTTGAGATCTAGAGAACAAAGCCAGTCCTGACTCTGGAGGTATGGAAGGAGAGTACCGAGAGAAGTCATCTTGAATTTCTCCTTGCATAGAAACTTGTTCAATTCTCTGAGATCTAAAATGGGTCTGTAGCCCCCTGTTTTCTTTGGGATGAGAAAGTAGGGGGAGTAGAACCCTGAGCCCTGTTGAAGAAGGGGTACTTCTTCTATTGCCCCTTGGGCAAGAAGGGTAGCAATCTCCTTACCCAGAAGGTCAAGGAGAGATGTTGGAGAATTGAACTGTCTCACCATGGTGTGAGGGGGAAGGTTTAAGAAATGAAGCTTGTACCCTTCCCTTATGATGGAGAGGGTCCATTGCTCTGCTGTGATTTGTTCCCATCTGGGAGCAAAGTGGGCTAACCTTCCTGGAATGGTGAGAGTCTCTGGCTGTTCTAGAGCCAGAAAGGCTAAGTTCTCTAGTTGTAAGTCAAAGGCCCTGAGGAGGCTGAGGCTGTTGGGCCGTAGCAGTCCTAGCAGCCTTAGGCTTGGCCTGTTTCGGTTGTTGCTGTCTCTTTGTAGCAAAACGACCTGCAGAAGATGCCTGCTGACCATAAGCAGAATAATATTTCCCTTTTTTGGGGAAAAAATCCCTTTTTGAACAACCTTTTCTTAAAAGGAGCAGAAGTAGACTTTGAAAGTCTATCTAAAGCAGAATTTTCAGCATCCATCTGGGTGGCCTTTGCTTGCCAATCTTTGCCAAAAAGGTTTTCACCTGTACAAGGAAGGTTTCCTAGTCCATCCTGAACCCAGGGTTCCAAATCAGAAGCTTGTAACCAAGCAACTCTGTGTGCACCTATGGCAATAGCCGAGGCTCTGCTGGCACCTTCAAAAGAGTCAAAGGCTGCACTGTTGGAAAACTTGGAAATATCCTGGGCATGTTTAAGCCAGGTGAGAAACTCTTCCCTTTTATCTTCTGAAATAAAAGGAGACAAAGTTTGCAGATGATCTGTAACTTCTTTTAGAAACATCCCCATATAGAGATTATAGGAGTTGATTCTGGCAACAAGCATATTGGCCTGGAAAATTCTCCTGCCAAAGGCATCTAAGGTTCTGCATTCTCTTCCTGGAGGAGTAGAAGAGTGCCTTTTTGTACTCTTGATCTTTTTCATAGCAGACTCCACCACAATGGAGTGGTGAGGAAGCTGAGTCTTATGAAAGCCAGGACAAGGAGGAACACGATACATGGTGTCCAACCTACGAGAATGAGGGGAGGTGGTGAGAAGAGTCTCCCATATGCCCAACATGTGATCATAAAGAATCTCATGTATTGGTAAAGTGGCTGCCTCTTTAGGAGCCTTAGGATATTGTAAAATATCTAATTTTTTGGCTCTAGGCTCTGTCTCAGGGGCCACTGAGATGGAAAGGCCCCTGGCCACTTCCCTAATGAAGTCTTGAAAAGACAAGTCTTCTGGAGGAGACATTCTCCTTTTTGGAGAAGAGGGCTCCCGAGAAAGGATCACCGATGCTTCGATAGAGGCCTCTGATTCATCAGAGTCTTCAGAGGAATCGAAGTATCGCCTGTCTGGATGCTCCTGCAGAGCCCGATACGTTTACCGGGTGGTATAGACATCGGGAGTGATCGGTACCGATGGGCATCACAGAACAGTGTACTGCTGCAGTCGACACCGAAGCCGATGTCGATGCAATTCTGGTCGCCGTATCTTAAAAAGGATATAGCGATTTTAGAAAAGGTTCAGAGAAGAGCCACCAAAATGGTAAAGGGGATGGAAGGATACTCCTATGAAGAAAGGCTAAAAAGGTTAGGGCTCTTTAACCTGGAAAAGAGACGGCTGAGGGGAGATATGATAGAAGTCTATAAATTAATGAACAGAGTGGAACGGGTAAACGTAGATCGATTGTTTATGTTATCAGAATATAGAAAGACTAGGTGACATGCAATGAAGCTACAGGGTAAACTATTTAAGACTAATAAAAGAAAATATTTTTCACTCAATGTGTAATCAAACTCTGGAATTTGTTACCAGAGGATGTAGTAAAGGCTGTTAGTGTAGCTGGGTTTAAAAAAGGTTTGGACAAGTTCCTGGAAGAAAGGTCCATAAACCATTATTAAGAAGTGACCGAAGATATCAATGCTTGACCCAGTACAAGCATTGTGGAACTTGTGTCTCTTGGGGAAACTGCTAGGTACATATGACCTAGATTGGCCACTGTGGGAAACAGAATACTGGGCTTGATGGACCTTGGTCTGACCCAGTATGGCATATCTTATGTTCTTATATGTTCTTATGCAATCGGTACCGGCACCGGAACCAATATCGGTGCCGGTGCCGGAATCGGTACCGACAAAGGAGTTTGTTGCGGTACTGAAGGCGTCGCAGCTTGTATGAATGCCGTGATGGCACGCTGCATGGTCAGAATATTCTGATCCATCGACGCCACCAATGTCTGGATGTCGGTACCAGTGGGAACCACCGGTACCCCAGAACATGGCAACAGGTGATCGGTCGAGGCCGAGCCATCGATGTCAACCTGTGACCCCATAGATAAAGCTTTGGAAGCCGGAGCCTCCCGCCGGGGTAATTTTGCTGGTGCGGATTCCTCGAGAGCAAGCCTGGAGGCATCTCGATACTTAGAGGGAGATCTACTCTTCGAGGACCGGCTGGACTTAAGTTTGGTTACCTGAGATCCATGGGAGGAAGAAGAAGCCCTGGAAGACGTCGTTGCCACCGAAGCTGCATCAGAGGGAAACAGGGTACTGAGCTTGGCTGCTCGATTCTGTAGACCTCTTTTAGACATCATGGAACAGGACTCACAATCCGTAATGGAATGGTCAGGACCTAAACATTTTAGACACCAGTCATGGGTGTTGGTGACAGAAATAGTGCTGCTGCACTTCGTGCACTTTTTAAACCCGGAGGCGGGCTTTTCCATGAGGAAAACTTTTCGTAGGCCTAAGGTCACAGAAAGAAAAAATGCACTGAAGTGAGAAAAACAGTAGTTATTTATTTATTTATTTTTTAGAATAAAGAAAGAAAAGACCGGCGGTACCGGTCCGGCGTCGAGAAGGCAGACACGCGACCAAAGAAATAAAAGAAAATAAGAAATTCTTCAGCGGTGACAGGAACACGACCTGCTGGCTCCGCGGAAAAGAAGAACTGGAGAGAGGCAGTTGGGAAAGGCGGGAAGGCAGCGCGCAGGCGCTGTGGGATGCTCCCAAAAGCTTTCCTTTTGGACGCTGGGGAGCGTTCCCGCGCAGGCTCCGTCGGTACCGACGATACCCATATGTGAAGACTCATTCCTGCTTGTTCCTGGAGATCGCAGCCAGCATTACAACAGCTGGTTTCTCCACCAACACTGAATGATGACCCGCTACTGATGAAACAAGAGAAGCCTTCACAGAGGTCTCTATTGTTGAGGGAAGTTCTGGCATCAAGGATTCTGCCGCATTTCTCCATCAGCATCTTCCTGCCTTCCCCAAGTTAACACCAGTTGCGGCGGTGATGGGACTATTCTTTGTTTGGGACTCAGAGAGACCTCACTATAGCTAGTGTCAGAGGCTAAAGTGACCAACAATGCCGAAGTCACCTGTGGCATCGAAGCGGGTGCTGAGAACAGGAGCTGTGTGCACCAGTGCCCTCGATGTGGAGGCGGACACAGAAACTGAGGGCTTTCCCTTCCTCTTCCGAGGCATCCCAGGCAAGTGCCACTGACTTGCCCATGCTACTGCTCACTGAGCTTCTTATTTTTCCCCCTAAACCTTCCTCCTTTCTCAATCTCTGTGGATAATTCTCTACTCCTCCCTGTTTCCTCAGCTCACAACCTTGGGGTTGTCTTTGACTCATCTCTCCTTCTCCACACACATCCAACTGATAGCTAAAACCTGCTGTTTTTTTCTGTATAACATCAACAAAATTCACTCATTCCTTTCTAAACACACTGCTAAGACGCTTATCCATTTTTTAGTAACCTACTCCTTGCTGGTCTCCCTCTGAATCATCTCTCTCCCCTTCAGTCTGTTCAACACTGTGCTGCACGGCTAATTTTCCCCCAGCCTCATGATGCTCATATTAACCCTCTTCTCAAGTAACTTTATTGGCTTCCTAACCATTTCCGCATCTAGTTCAAACTTCTCCTGCTGACCTATAAGTGCACTCACTCTGCAATTCCTCACTACTTTTCTTCTCTTATCTCTCCCTCCACCCCTCCTCAGAAACTCTGCTCTTCTGGCAAATTGCTTCTATCCGTGCCCTTCTCTCCTATTGCTAACTCCAGACTTCGCTCCTTTCACCTTGCTGCTCCTTATGCCTGGAACAACCAACCTGAGTCTGTACATCAGGCACTTTCTCTGGTCCTTTTTAAATCCAGGCTGAAAACTCACCTCTTCGCTACCACTTTCCGATCTTGACTCACCTGGTCTTTGTGTTTCCTTATCATTTCCCCTAGATGTATCCCATCTCTACAGCTACTGTGTCTTGACTAGAATGTAAGCTCTGATGAGCAGGGACCGTCTTTACATGTATCTGTGCAGTGCTGCATACATCTTGTAGCACTATACAAATGTTCAGTAGTAGTAGTAATAGTAGTAGATAAGTAGCTCTTAGCTGCATCCCATGAGAGACAGTGAAGTTTCACAACCTGATTTCCCAACACAGGATGTATAAAGGGGAAGGCAATGGCAGTGGGGGTGTACTATCGACCGCCTGGCCAGAATGAACAAATGGATGATGAAATGCTCAAAGAAATCAGGGAAGCTAACAAAAGTTACAGAACAGTAATAATAATGGGTGATTTAAATTACCCTGGTATTGAATGGGTCAGTGTCACGGCAGGACATGCTAGGGAGATAAAGTTTCTAGATGAAATAAATAACTGCTTCTTGGAGCAGCTGGTTCATGATCTGACCAGAGGGGAAGCCATTTTGGACTTAGTCCTTAGTGGAACACCAGATCTGGTGCAAGAGATAAGAGTGTTGGGGCCATTTGGCAATAGTGAGGGGTAAAAGGGGCAGTAAGAGGGGACAAAGCTATAGCAGAGAGACTGAATGAATTCTTTACTTCAGTCTTTACTGAGGAAGCTGTATTTAAAGGTGATACTACAGAAGAATTGAAAGAAATATTGCTACACCGGGAAGATGTATTACAACTATTTGATAAACTGAAAAGTAGCAAATCACCTTGACCAGATGGTATACATCCAAGGGTATTGAAAGAACTGAAATATGAGATTGCAGACCTGCTATTAGTAATCTTGTGAGCTATCATTAAAATCATCTGTAATATCTGAAGATTAGAGGATCGCCAATCTAACACCAATTTTTCAAGAGGGGTCCAGGGGTGATCCAGGTAGAAACCATCATAAAGAACAAAATTACTCAGCATGGAGATAGTCATGGCTTAATGGGAGACAGCAAACATGGTTTTAGACAAGGAAGATCTTGTCTTACTAATCTGTTATGTTTTTTTGAAGGTTTGACTAAACAGGTAGACAAAGGTGAGTCAGTTGATATAGTGTATCTGGACTTTCAGAAAGCCTTTGACAAGGTCCCTCATCAGAGACTTTTGGCAAAACTAAAAAGTCATGTGATAGGAGGTGATGTACTATTGTGGATCAGGAACTGGTTAAAAGGTAGAAAGCAGAGGGTAGGGCTAAATAGCCAATTTTCCCAATGAAAAAGGTGAATAGTGGAGTACCCCATGGATCTGTGCTGGGTCCGCTGCTTTTTGACATATTCATAAATGATCTGGAAAAGGGAATAGTGAGTGAGGTTATCAAATTTGCAGATGACACCAAACTATTTCAAGTTGTTGAAACCCATGAGTATTGTGGAAAATTGCAAGAGGATCTTGATAAATTGTAAGACTGAGCTTCCAAATGGCAGATGAAATTTAATGTGGACAAGGGCAAAGTTATGCACCTAGGAAAGAATAGCCCAAACTATGGTTACACGATGCTAGGTTCCACATTGAGAACTACCACCCAGGAAAAAGATTTAGGCGTCATCGTGGATAACATGTTAAAAGCCTCCGCCCAGTGTGCAGCGGCAGCCAAGAGAGCAAATAGAATGCTAGGTATCATAAGGAAAGGAATGGAAAATAAAACAAAGGCTATTATAATGCCTCTGTATCATTCCATGGTGCAACCACATCTTGAATATTGTGTGCAATTCTGGTCTCCGTATCTTAAAAAGGATATAGTGTTATTAGAAAATGTACAGAGAAGAGCCACCAAAATGGTAAAGGGGATGGAAGGATACCCCTATGAAGAGAGGCTAAAAAGGTTAGGGCTCTTCAATCTGGAAAAGAGACGGCTGAGGGGAGATATGATAGAGGTCTATAAATTAATGGAGTAGACCGGGTAAACATAGATTGATTGTTTACATCAGAATATAAAAAGACTAGGGGACATGCAATGAAGCTACAGGGTAACCTATTTAAGACTAATAAGAGAAAATATTTTTTCACTCAACGTTTAATCAAATTCTGGAATTCATTACCGGAGGATGTAGTAAAAGCTGTTAGTGTAACTATGTTTAAAAAAGGTTTGGACAAGTTCCTGGAGGAAAGGTCCATAAACCATTATTAAAAGGGACCTGGGATATCACTGCTTGACCCAATACAAGCATTGAGGAACCTGTGTCTTTTGGGAAAACTGCTAGGTATGTATGACCTAGATTGGCCACTGTTGGAAACAGGATACTGGGCTTGATGGACCTTGGTCTGACCCAGTATGGCATATCTTATGTTCTTATGTTCTTATGACAGTGACGTTTCACAACCTGATTATTTCCCAACACAGGAGGTACAACCCCGTTCCTCCCTGCTTGTTGATATAAAACATGGAGACATGATTGTTGGTCTGGGACAGAATGCTCTCTGTAAGGAGATGGTGGGAGCAAAAACAGTAGCAGAATTCAAAAAGGCATGGGACAGACACAGAGGATCACCAAATAGCAAAGGGACTGCTACTGCTGGAGAGAGTTCTGCACTTGTAAGTATTTACTTTTGGGAAATTCTCTAAATATTTGGGAAAAGGGGAATCTTTGGATTAAAAGCTGATTAATCTATATAATTTAGAATCCAGTGTATTTATTAACTCAGTCAGGGCCTAGTATCTGCAGATTTCAGAACGGTCTTACAGGCTGTCATTACACCCCACTTAGATTGCTGCAATAGCATCTTAGAAGGTCTGCCCAAGAAAACCAACCAATAACTACAGGTAGCGCAAAATCTAGCAGCACGTATAATTCATAAGACACACTACTTCGATCATATCTACAACTTGCACTGGTTACCAATTACATCCAGAATAAAATATAAATTCATAATGATAGTGTTCATATTACACAACAAAATATCTCCAACACACCTTAATTCCCTCATCAGCTTACCTGAAATTACGAGAACCAGACAAAACCATTCACAAAATACATACACTATACTTACCCACATTCGGAACATCAATCACATCACCAGCACTAAAGCCTTTACATATATTGCTCCAACACTCTGGAATGAACGCCCAGAAAATTTAAGAGCAATAAAAGTCTTATAATCATTCCGTAAAGAACTCAAAACCCATCTATTCATCAAATATTATGGTACTTCCTCCGACAGTCAACTACACCATGTAACAAACAACTAATGCTATTTATATAAATATGCAGACTAGTGCATCCCCATTCCTTCCCCCCACCCTAATCCCCCCCTTGATTACCCAAATTGTACATAATGTATTATAGTTATGTTGTTAACTTTTTTAGTTATATAAGTTGATTATTGTTCAATGTAAAGTCCATTGTTATGTTATTTGTAGACCGCCACTGATCTCTGGAAGTGACATTATATAAAAAGATTTAAATAAATAAATAAAAATAGCTTTTAGTTTAAAGTTAAAACTCAGTCTGGACTGAATATCAGCAGATAGCTTTTAATTTAAATCAGTTCAGAGTATAGCTTAGCATAAAAGGAGGAATAGGAATAAATTGTTTCTAGAGCCCCTTACAAAGAGGCCTTCCAGATAAGGAGCAAGAGACCTATGGAATTGTTTCAAATAGGTATTAAAGCCAAGTGACAGATCAAAGGGGAATTTGAAAGGCTCCCTCCATCAAAGCAAGGGCTGTGTGAATCACCCAGGAAATTGTTTGCAAATTACCTTAGAAGCATAGGCATAAATAGTTCAACCAGAGCTCTGTGATTCGCAGTCTTGAAGGACTACCCAAAGGGACTGCTACTGCTGGAGAGAGTTCCGCACTTGTAAGTATTTAATTTTGAGAAATCTTTGGATTAAAAGCTGATTGTGTAATTTACAATCCAGTGTACTTGTTAACTCAATCAGGGGCTAGTATCAGCAGATAAATTTTAGTTTAAATTTAAAATTCAGCAGGTAGCTTTTAATTTACATTTAAACTCAGCAAAGGCCTAATATCAGCAGTACTGTCTTGGAAGCCCAGAACAGTTGTATTCCATGCTTTAAGGAAAGTGGAAAGAAGGCCAAAAAACTACCAGCATGGTTTAAAGGTGAGGCCAGAGAGGCTGTTGCTGCATTCATAGCAAAAAACCTGTGAGAGTCAGTTGGACCACTAGATGATAGAGGGGTAAAAGGGGTGCTAAGTGAGGACAAGGCCATAGCAGAGAAAATGAATGAATTGTTTGCTTCAGTCTTTATTGAAGAAGATGTAGGGAAGTTACCAGTGCCTGAAAAGGTATATAATGGTCATGTATCAGAAGAATTGAAAGAAATATCGATAAACCGGGAAGATGTATTACAACTATTTGATAAATTGAAGAGTAGCAAATCACCTGGACCAGATGGTATATATCCAAGGGTGTTGAAATACCTGAAATATGAGACTGCAGACATTCTATTAGTAATCTGTGAACTATCATTGAGATCTGTAGTACCTGAAGATTGGAGAGTGGCCAATGTAACTCCAATTTTTAAAAAGGGTTCCAGCGGTGATCCTGGAAACTACAGACTGGTGAACCTGATGTCAGTACCGGGAAAAATTGTAGAAACCATTATAAAAAATACAATTACTGATCATGTATATAGTTATGGTTTAATGGGAGAAAGCCAACATGGAATTGGCTAAGGAAAATCTTGTCTTATTAATCTGTTATATTTTTTGAAGGTGTGAATAAACAGGTAAACAAAGGTGAGCCAGTTGATATAGTATATCTGGATTTTCAGAAAGCCTTTGACAAGGTCCCTGATGAAGTCTCTTGGCAAAATTAAAAAGTCATGAGATTGGAGAGAATGTATTATTATGGATCAGGAACTGGTTAAAAGATTGAAAGCAGAGAGAAGGGCTAAATGGGCAATTTTCTCAATGGAGAAAGTTAAATAGTGGAGTATCACAGGGATTTGTGCTGGGACCGCTGCTTTTTAACATATTCATAAATGACCTGGAAATGGGACTAACAAGTGAGATGATCAAATTTGCCGATGACAAAAAATTATTCATAGTTGTTAAAACACAAGAGGATTGTGAAAAATTGCAAGAGGTCCTTGATAAATTGGAAGACTTGGGCGTTGTCACCCAGCATGGGACCCCACAGGTTAAGGCAGGGTACTACACTGAGGCCTTATCTTGAACTGGCCAGAAAAATGATATAGAAAGCCTTGCTATGCTCTCTGGGAGTTGTAGTTCTTATAGACCAGCCAAGCAATGAGTTGCGGACGCATGGTAAGGCTCAAAGACAGGATTTTATTCCCCTTCCGGGAGGATTCTTTTTGTAATGAAAAACAAGGCAGATAAACCAACTTCGGGTACAAAAATAAAGAGACAAAATGTGAACAAAAACTGCTTCTTTTTCCAGCTTCTTTACACCAAATGAGAAGGTATTTTAAACAGTCCTTTTTCCAACAAACATAAACCTTTTCTCTGTTACTTCCACAGTTAGAAAGTTTCACAGCTCCTTTAACATAGAGAGGAGATCTCGTCTGCAATTGTGAGCGTACAATCCATGTATTCAACAGTGGGTTGGTCCCCCTGCACTTCACACTGCATGTCCTCACTCTCTGTTGCAAACAGTCTCTCTTTCAAATAGCTAGACGTGTTATTTAGCAGTCTCTCCCTATCACAAAAAGAGACTTCTTTTCTTCCTCTGTTAACGTCTGTGAAAAACAATTACCGTATTCACTAGAGTTCCTTTCTTGAGAGCCCTTCAAGTGCTGCCAATCATATGGGAAGTTCCTGCATTCACTTCTCTTTCTATTAGAGGTAATAAGCTTACCTTCTGGCTCTCTCAGCTTAGAGTTCCTCGGCACAGCTGAAGCTACCGGAGTGGAACAGGACGGCAATTCCTTACAGGTTTTCCCTTTTGGCTTTTCCCCAGGTACAAAACTGTCTTCAGGATAGAAGACTTTATCCTTTCTGTCCCTGTAGCCTGGGTAATTGGCTTTTCCAGCCTGTCTCAGCCTGGCTTTAAAACTGCCTTCTCTGTTACCTTTTGTATAAGCGTTACTGTGTTCAAAGGTGTCTGTGCACTGCCTTCTATGGCAGACTCCTGGGTTTTCTCTCTCAGCCTTGGAGCTAAACCTTTCGGTTCTCCCAGCCCTCTCAGTGGCTCCGCTCCAACCCAGACTTCTGGCAGAATGTCCTGGGCTCCTGGGGTTCTCTGCCCTTTCATAGTTCCTTGACTTCTCAGGAGTTTCTGCAGTGGCTGCTCTCTCTGCCTCTCTGCTAATTCCTGTAACTCCTGGGACTTCTCTGGCTTCCAGGATTTCTGTTGCTTCTGCTCTCTCAGCTCTGTCTAACCCGAACCTGAACTTGCACTCGCCCTTCCCTCTAACTCCAGGTGAGTGAGGTTTATCCACGTGTGTCTCAACCCCGCCTCCTTTCAGCTGCTCCTCATTCCCTAATGATTCCTGAGCTTTCCTGCAGCTTGGGCGTGTTCTCAGAGCTTGAGACCTGGTTTGTTTATGTTGCCTATAGCAACTCCCTGTCATGTGCTTGTCTGAAGTGTCAGTGTCAGATCCACTATCTGTATTTCTACTTATTTCCATGGGCTCTGCTAGATCCACTTCGTGACAGCGTCCAACTGACAAATGAAATTTAATGGAGGACAAATGCAAAGTTATGCACCTAGGAAAGAACAACCCCGACTACGGTTATATGATGCAAGATACCACCTTACAAACCACCAGCCAGGAAAAACATTTAGGCGTCATCATGGATAATACATTGAAACCCTCCACCCAGTGTGCAGCGGCAGACAAGAAAGCAAATAGAATGCTAGGAATCATAAAGAAAGGAATGGAGAATAAAACAAAGCATATTATAATGCCTCTGTATCGTTCCTTGGTGTGACAACACCTTGAATATTGTGTGTAATTCTAGTCACTGTATCTTAAAAAGGATATAGCGGAATTAGAAAAGGCAGAGAGAAGAGCTACCAAAATGATAAAGAGGATGGATAGAATACCCCTATGAGCAGAGGCTTTAAAAATTATAGTTGGTGATTCGATCATTAGGCATGTAGATAGCTGGGTGTCTGTTGGACGTGAGGATCGCCTGGTAACATGCCTGCCTGGTGCGAAGGTAGCGGACCTCACGTGCCACCTTGATAAGGTCTTAGATAGTGCTGGGGAGGAGTCTGCTGTCTTGGTACATGTTGGTACCAATGACATAGGAAAATGTGGTAGGGAGGTTCTGGAGGCTAAATTTAGGCTTTTAGGTAGGAAGTTGAAATCCAGAACTTCCAGGGTAGCGTTCTCCAAAATGCTTCCCGTTCCACGCGCAGGACCCAAAAGGCAGGCAAAGCTCCGGAGTCTCAATGCGTGGATGAGACAATGGTGCAGAGATGAGGGTTTTGGATTTGTTAGGAACTGGGGAACATTCTGGGGAAAGGAGGGGCTCTTCCGAAGGGATGGGCTTCACCTTAACCGGGATGGAACCAGGCTGCTGGCATTAACCTTTAAAAAGGAGATAGAGCAGCTTTTAAATTAGATAAAAGGGGAAAGCCGACAGTCGCCCAAGAGCGGATAGTTCGGAAGAATGTATCCTTGAAGGATACTACCAAAAGCAGAGAGGTTCCAAAAAAGAGTAAAGTAGCCCAAATGCCCTCGAGTATGGAGCAGACAGAGCATAAAGATCCCAAATTACCAATGTCTACCAATAGCCAAATTAATATGAATAAAATACAGTCTCTAAAATGCTTGTATGCAAATGCTAGAAGTCTAAAAAATAAGATGGGAGAGTTAGAATATATAGCGCTAAATGAGAGGTTAGATATGATTGGAATATCAGAGACATGGTGGAAGGAGGACAACCAGTGGGACACTGTGATACCTGGGTACAAACTATATTGTAATGATAGAGCTGATCAAATTGGTGGAGGGGTTGCGCTCTATGTTGGAGAGGGCATTGAGTCAGAAAGGATTACAGTTTTGCAAGAAACAAAATTTGCTGTAGAATCTCTATGGATTGAAATTCCATGTAAAAAGGGGAAGGCGATGACAGTGGGGGTGTACTATCGACCGCCTGGCCAGAATGAACAAATGGATGATGAAATGCTCAAAGAAATCAAGGAAGCTTACAAAAGTTACAGTGCAGTAATAATAATGGGTGATTTCAATTACCCCGGTATCAACTGGGTCAGTGTCACGTCAGGACATGCTAGGGAGATAAAGTTCCTAGATGAAATAAATGACTGCTTCTTGGAGCAGCTGGTTCATGAACCGACCAGAGGGGAAGCCATATTAGACCTAGTCCTTAGTGGAACACCAGATCTAGTGCAAGAGATAAGGGTGTTGGGGCCACTTGGCAATAGTGATCATAACATGATCGCCTTTGATTTAATTAGTGGAGGAGAGATAGTAAGGAAATCCACAGTACTACCTTTTAACGTTTGAAAGGGAGACTATGATAAAATGAGGAAAATAGTTAAGAAAAAACTAAAACGAGCAGTTGCAAAGGTTAAAGACTTACATCAAGCTTGGATGTTGTTGAAAAATACTATCTTGGAAGCCCAGACCAGAGGTATTCCATGCTTTAATAAAAGTGGAAGGAAGTCCAAAAAACTGCCAGCATGGTTTAAAGTGAGGTCAGAAAGGCTGTTGTTGCCAAAAAAGCAACTTTCAGGAAATGGAAAAAAAGAGCCAAACAACGAAACCTGGAAACAGCACAAGCACTGGCAAGTCAAATGCAAGGCATTGATAAGGCAGGCAAAGGGAGAATTTGAGAAGCTTGCTGCGGAAGCAAAAACGCAAAATAAAGACTTTTTCAAGTACATTCGTAGCAAAAAAAATGTGAGATAGTCAGTTGGTCCATTAGTTAAAGGGGCACTGAGAGGCGACAAGGCGATAGCGGAGAGACTGAATGAATTCTTTTCTTTGGTCTTTATTGAGGAAGATGTAGGAATGTTACCCATGACTGAAGTTGTATTTAAAGGTGCGGAAAAATTGAAGGAAATATCGATACATCGGGAAGATTTATTACAACTATTAGGTAAACTGAAGAGTAGCAAATCACCTGGGCCGGATGGTATACATCCAAGGGTGTTGAAAGAACTAAAATATGAGATTGCAGACCTGCTATTAGTAATCTGTGAACTATCATTAAAATCATCTCTAATTCCTGAAGATTGGAGGATCACCAATGTAACACCAATTTTTAAAAAGGGTTCCAGGGGTGATCCGGGAAACTACAGACCGGTAAGCCTGACGTCAGTACTGGGAAAAATGGTAGAAACCATCATAAAGAATAAAATTACTCAGCATGTAGATAGTCATGGCCTAATGGGCGACAGCCAACATGGCTTTAGACAAGGAAGATCTTGTTTTACTAATCTGTTATGTTTTTTGAAAGTGTGAATAAACAGGTGGACAAAGGTGTGTTGGTTGATATAGTGTATCTGGACTTTCAGAAATGCTTTGACAAGGTCCCTCATCAGAGACTTTTGGAAAAACTAAAGAGCCATGGGATAGGAGGCAGTGTACTACTGTGGATCAGGAACTGGTTAAAAGATAGAAAGCAGAGGTTAGGGCTAAATGGCAATTTTCCCAATGGAGAAAGGTGAATAGTGGTGTACCCCAGGGCTCTGTGCTGGGTCTGCTGCTTTTTGACATATTCATAAATGACCAGGAAAGTGGAATAAAGAGTGAGGTTATCAAATTTGCAGATGACACAAAACTATTTAAGGTTGTTAAAACCCAAGAGGATTGTGGAAAATTGCAAGAGGATCTTGATAAATTGGAAGACTGGGCATCAAAATGGCAGATGAAATTTAATGTGGACAAGTGCAAAGTTATGCACCTAGGGAAGAACAACCCAAACTATGGTTACACGCTGCAAGGTTCCACATTAGGAACCGCCACCCAGGAAAATGATTTAGGCGTCATTGTGGATAACATGTTAAAACCCTCGGCCCAGTGTGCAGCGGCGGCCAAGAAAGCAAATAGAATGCTAGGTATCATAAGGAATGGAATGGAAAATAAAACAAAAGATATTATAATGCCTCTATATCGTTCCATGGTGAGACCGCACCTTGAATTTGTGTGCAATTCTGGTCGCCGTATCTTAAAAAGGATATAGCGTTATTAGAAAAGGTTCAGAGAAGAGCCACCAAAATGGTAAAGGGGATGGAAGGATACTCCTATGAAGAAAGGCTAAAAAGGTTAGGCCTCTAACCTGGAAAAGAGATGGCTGAGGGGAGATATGTTAGAAGTCTATAAATTAATTGTTGTAAATATTGTAACAATATGTATATATGTAATTGCACCTGTAAATATTGTATCAGATTTTTGTGCAGTGTGAACCCAGTGTGAATCTTGGCATGCAATCATTCTGTATTAACTGTTGATTACCCCTCCTGATATGTATAGTCAACCGCTGCTGATCGCTGGAAGCAGCGGTATACAAATGTTCTCTAAATAAATAAATAAAAATAAATAATGAACGGATTGGAATGGGTAAACGTAGATCGATTGTTTACGTTATCAGAATATATAAAGACTAGGGGACATGCAATGAAGCTACAGGGTAAACTATTTAAGACTAATAAAAGAAAATATTTTTTCACTCAACGTGTAATCAAACTTTGGAATTTGTTACCGGAGTATGTAGTAAAGGCTGTTAGTGTAGCTGGGTTTAAAAAAGGTTTGGACAAGTTCCTGGAGGAAAGGTCCATAAACCATTATTAAGAAGGGACCCAGGATATCAATGCTTGACCCAGTACAAGCATTGTGGAACCTGTGTTTTTTTGGGGAAACTGCTAGGTACGTGTGACCTAGATTGGCCACTGTTGGAAATAGGATATTGGGCTTGATGGATCTTGGTCTGACCCAGTATGGCATATCTTATGTTCTTATGTTCTTATTAGGGCTCTTCAACTTGGAAAAGAGTCAGCTGAGGGGAGATATGATAGAGGTCTATAACTTAATGAATGGAGTGGAACGGTTAAACGTAGATTGGTTGTTTATGTCAACAAAAAGTAGAAAGACTAGAGGACATGCAATGAAACTACAGTGTAACTCATTTAACACTAATAAGAGAAAATATATTTTTTTCTCAATGCATAATCACACTCTGGAATTGTTACCAGAGGGTGTAGTAAAAGCAATTACTGTAGCTGGGTTTAAAAAAGGCTTGGACATCTTCCTCGAAGAAAGGTTCATAACCCATTTTTAAGAAGAAGTTGGGACTGCTACTGCTTACCCAAAAATGAGCATTGTTGACCCTGTGTGCCTTTTTGGGAACCTGCCAGGTACTTGCAACTTGGATTGGCCACTATTGGAAACAGGATACTGAGCTTGATGGACTTTGGTCTGACCCAGTATGGCTTTTCTTATATTCTTAAGTTCTTAGAATGGAATCAAAGCAAACAAAAATAACTTCATAAAGAGAAAGAGGTAACCTGCACGGAGTGGCAGGTGCAGCTCTTCAAGTCTAGCTACCTTACTGGGCAGAGTGGATGTATTATGTTGCCTTATCTGCTGTCATGTACTGCATTACTATATATTTTGTTTGTTAGCCCATAGAGATTTTGCTATTGCTCTTAATTCCAAGAAGTTGATCTGATGAGACATTTTTGGAGGGACCAATACCCCTGAGTGTGGAATCTTTCGAGGTGAGCACCCCATCCTACTTTGAATGCAATTGTGATGAGAAGTGTTCGATGAGAAGGAATTTGGAAGGGAAGACCTTTGGCCATATTATTTTGAATAGTCCACCAGCTGAGAGATTCCGTGAGTGGACAAGTGACAGACAGAGTGTTGCTGAGCTTTCCAGTGGCCTGAGTCCACTGAGTGCTCAAGGTACATTGAGCTTGTCTCGTATGGAGATGTGCCAAGAGTGTAACATGAACAGTTGAAGCTATGTGGTCTAAGTCTCAACATGATACAAGATAATGTCAACTGACTCATTTGAACCTCTTGCACTATCATTATTGATATGGATAGTCTGTTGAATGGGAGGATGGTCTTCCCTTGAGTCATGCCAAGCAGAGCTCTGATAAACTCCAATTTTTGGGAGGAATGGAAATGAACCCTAACAGTTCCAGCAGATGAATGGTGACCTGCAGAGATTCCAGAGCTCCTTCTAGAGCAGGGGTCTCAAACACGCGGCCCGCGGGCCGCATGCGGCCCGCGAGACAACTTTGTGCGGCCCGCGACGGCGGAAAACCAAAAATCCCCCAAAACCCTGGCTTCTGCTGCTGCCGTTGCCGCCGTGGCAGCAGCAGAATCAATTGTGAAATTAAAAAAAAAAACTGACTTCTGCTGCTCAAGCAGCTGTCCTGCGGCCCCTTTCCCTCTGCCCGGAGATCCGACTCTGCTCTCAGCGGCGTGCTTTTCAAGCCGCGAAGAGAGTATTCCCCTCTCGCGCGGCTTGAAAAACCGCACGAGAGGGGAATACTCTCGTCGCGGCTTGAAAAGCACGCCGCTGATAGAGCAGAGTCGGATCTCCGGGCCGAGGGAAAGGGGCCGCAGGACAGCTGCTTGTGCAGCAGAAGTCAGTTTTTTTTTAATTTGACAAATGATTCTGCTGCTGCCACGGCGGCAACGGCAGCAGCAGAAGCCAGGGTTTTGGGGTTTTTTTTTGTTGGACGGTAATGAGCTATGGAGGGGCTGACTGAACTGGAAGTGGGCTATTGGCAGAGGGGGGAGGGGAGGGTTATGACTGGTAATGGGCTGGGGGGGGGGGTTATAACTGGTAATGGGCTATGGTGGGGGCTAGGACTGGAAATGGGCAGATGGGGGGTAGGACTGGAAGTGGGCTATTGGCAGGGGGGGTTATGACTGGTAATGGGCTCGGGGGGGGGTTATAACTAGAAATGGGCTATGGTGGGGGCTAGGACTGGAAATGGGCAGATGGGGGTTAGGACTGGAAATGGGCTATTGGCAGGGGGGGGTGATGACTGGTAATGTGCTATGGTGGGGGCTAGGACTGGAAATGGGCAGATGGGGGTTAGGACTGGAAGTGGGCTATTGGCAGGGGGGGGGTTAGGACTGGTAATGGGCTATGGTGGGGCTAGGATAGGACTGGAAATGGGCAGATGGGGGTTAGGACTGGAAGTGGGCTATTGGCAGGGGGGGGTTATGACTGGTAATGGGCTATGGTGGGGGCTAGGACTGGAAATGGGCAGATGGGGGTTAGGACTGGAAGTGGGCTATTGGCAGGGGGGGGGGTTATGACTGGTAATGGGCTATGGTGGGGCTAGGACTGGATACGGGCAGTTGGGGGTGAGGACGGGAAGTGGGCTATGGGCAGGGGGGGTTTATGACTGGTAATGGGCTATGGTGGGGGCTAGGACTGAAAATGGGGTGATGGGGGTATGAACTGGAGGTGGGCTGATTGGGGGGTTAGGACTGGTAATGGCCTATGAGGGGAGGTAAGACTGAAAATGGGGTGATGGGGGATACGACTGCAAGTGGGCTATGGGGGGGACTAGGACTGGTAATGGGCTATGGGGGGGGTAAGACTGAAAATGGGGTGATGGGGGGGTAAGACTGGAAATGCTCTATGGGGAGGTTAGGACTGGTTATGGGCTATGGGGGGTCTAGGCCTGGTAATGGGCTGGAGGGGTTGCTAGGACTGGACCTGGGCTGAGTGGAAGGGGGGCTTGAACTGCAAATGGCTGATGGGGAGGGGGGCTTGGAATGGAAATGGGCTGTGAGGGGAGGGAGCTAGGATTGGAAATGGGCTGATGGGGGGCTAGGATTGGAAATGGGCTGATGGTGAGGCTAGGATAGGACTGGAAATGGACTGATGCAGGGACTAGAAAGGAGCAGATGCTGGGTGGGGCTGGAACTAGAAGGGAGCTGATGTTGGGGGAGGATTAGAATGGGATGGAGCTGGGAAAGTGAAATGGAGAGGGGAAAAAATATTTGTCTGGAAGAGAAGACATATCGACAATTGGCCAGGTATTGGGAGAGTAAGTGGGGATTGAGGATGGAGGGGTAAAATTTGAGTGGATGAAATAGGAATGAGGAAAGAGCAAAAGGAGAAAGATTAGTATGTTAAAGCAGATGTAGAGAGAGAGAATGGAAAAAAACTAGAAGAGAGAAGAAAGGACAAATGGACAGCAGACGATGGAGATAGCAGAAGACACGAAGAAACCAGAAGTGGCTGGAGCAATTGCAACTGAAAAAAAATGCACAAAAGGTAGAAAAATATCTCTTTATTTTGAATTTATTAACTGGAATATGTCAGCTCTGGGAAATGTGCATCATTAATGTCTGTGCGTTGGTACAAGAAATTATTTATAGTTTTATTTCTACAGTGCTGAGGTATTCTGTGTAATTCCTATTTGACATTGCTACTTGTTCTCTTTCCCAGTAGGTCATGTATTGTTCTCTGAAATGTATTGATTTAATATTTGCAGTGTTGCCTTTTGATAGGTAGGGTCTGGTGCTTTGTGAGTCCTGGTAGTGCTGTTATGATACGGGGGGTTTGCTATGGGTTCCAAATGGGCAGTGTTAGTAGTAGTTCCTAATGTGCCTGGCGGTTGGCACTGGATTATAGTAATATAGAAATTTTCTAGTCTTTCTTTATCCATGCACTCATTATGCAACATTATGCAAATATTTATGCAAATGAGGCCCCTTATGCAAATGAGGCCCCTTATGCAAATGAGGCCCGTGTCTTATGCGGCCCCCGGGTTACTTTACAAGTCCTCATTCGGCCCTCAAAGCAATTTGAGTTTGAGACCCCTGTTCTAGAGTGCTGCTCTTTAGCAGCCAGTCATTCAAATAGAGAAAAGCATGCACTCCCAGCTTGTGTATAAAGCATAGTTACTCACCTGTAGCAGATGTTCTCTGTGAATATCAGGAATAAGTCCTCACATATGGGTAGCATCACCAATGGAGCCCTGCACAGAATGCTCCCCAGCTTTCAAAGGAAGCTTTTGGGAGGTATGCTGTACATGTACGCCTGCCTTCCCCATCCACCGCAGTGCGATATTCTCCAATATGATTACATAGCAGGAGCCAAAAGGCAACTCCCTGGAGAGTTGAGAGGGTTGTGAGGACTTATTCCTGCTATTCACGGAGAACACCTGCTAAAGGTGAGTAACTACGCTTCCTCCGTGAACAAGCAGGAAATAAGTCCTCACATTTGGGATGCCCAAGTTCCAGGCTACCAGAACCTGAGGAGAAGAATAGCCCAACCAGGCATTGAGAACTGGAGAAGCCAGAAAGACCGAAAGGCAGTCAACAATACCAGGGAAATTTTGAGCAGGTAGCCTGGACAGACAAAAGGGCTGGTGGGCAGGAGTTGACTCTCAAGACCCAAAGAGATGCCAGAGTATGGCCTGTCCAAAATTGCTGTCCTGTAGTGGGCTGCAAAGGTATGAACTGAAGATCATGTTGCAGCCCTGCAGATCTGTTCTGAGGAGACAGAGTGGAGGCTGGCTACCGATGTAGCCATCGCATGGATATTGTGGGCCGTGACATGACCCGCAAGGCTCAGACCAGCCAAGGAATATGCATGGATGATGCAATCAATGAACCAGAGGGATAGCGTACACTTCAAAACAGCGACCCCAGCCTATTGGGGTGGAAGGAGATGAACAACTGAGAGGATTGATGGTGCATCTTTGTGCGCTCCAAATAGAAGGCCAACACGCAATCCAGTGTGTGCAACGCTGCCTCACCATGATTGATGTGAAGCCGGGGAAAGAATGTCAGAAGGACAATGGACTGACTGAGGTGAAAAGCCGAGATCACCTTCTGCTGAAAATGCGGGTGCATGCAGAGCACTACCTGGATCTGGTGGAACTTGATGTATGGAGGGTGTGTGACCAGAGCCTGGAGCTCACTCACACATGGGGCTGACGTGAAGGCCACCAAGAAGAGGACCTTCCAGATCAAGAACTTCAGCGGACACGCATTCAGTGACTTAAATGGAGCCCACATGAGCTGGCTGAGGACCATGTTCAGGGGGCTTAACTGGAGGTTTCGAGAGAAGCAAGCCCCACATGAATCAGCATACCAGAGGCTGAGCTGAGACAGGCTTCCCATCGCAGCCACAATGGAACTCTCCTATCACAATGCGATGCACACACAGTGAGTTGAACAAGTCCAGACTGAGAAAGGCTCAAAAAATACTCCAACAGCTAGTCCACATGGCAGACAAAGGGATCCAATGCCCGACTAGCACACCAGATGGTGAAACATCACCACTTGAAAGCGTAGGCTTTACGCGCTGACTCCTTGCGAGAGGCGAGCAGGATCTCTGTGACACCCTTGGGGAGGACAAGCTCTGCAAGAGCTACTCACTCATTATCCATGCTGTGAGGGCTAGGGAGCGGATGTTGGGATGTAACAGGGAACCAGCCTCCTGTGAGATGAGGTCTGGGTTGGAGACCAGACGAAGAGGTTTCCTCTGTGAGATCTATAGCAGTAACGGGAACCACGGCTATCGAGGCCAGTAAGGGGTGATGAGAATCATGGATCCCCTCTCAGCCTGGGGCTTCCAGAGTGTCTTCACGATGAGTGGAATTGAGGAGGGGTAGGCATATAATAGGCCTCTCCCCTAGTGGATCAGGAAGGCATCCGGAGCCAGGAAATCACTGGCCAGCCTCCGCGAGCACAATCAAGCTACCTGGATATTCTGTGCTATGGCAAAAAGGTCCACATCGGAGTACCCACTCCCAAAAGATCCGGTCCACCACCACCCTCTTGATGGACCACTCGTGTGACTGAAGAACCCAGCTGGAGATCCGCTAAGCCGTTACTCTTGCCGGGCAAATACATTGCCCTGAGATTCATGCCATGGAGCAGAGCAAACTTCCATGCAAGTTTGCGGGCATGCAAGTTTGCGGGCATGAACCACCACATCAGGGACTGTGCGAGTGATACAGTGACCACCACCCTGTCCCGCAGGCAGCCAGAGGCTTGCTGCCATTGCATTCGCAAGATTCATTGAATCCATATGTGGAGGCAGACCTGAGGGATGACATGCACCGCGGCTGCTATGTGTCCGAGGGCTCGCAGCAGCCCATGGGCTATGGTGTGGCACTGGTGTTCAAATGCACCCACTACTTTGAGGAGACACTGCAGGCAGTCTGCCATCAGGAAAGTTCTTGCCCGAGTGCTATTGAGGAGGGCCCCAATGATCCTGGGGGCTGCAGCCAGCCTGAAGAGAAGTATCTGGTACTGATAGTGCTGGCCGCCCAGCACGAACCAAAGGTACTATCTGTGATAGGGGTGGATCAGAATATGCGCATATGCATCCTTCAGATCCAATGAGCAAAGTCTTGTAGAAGGAATGGGAGCAGTGTCCCAATGAGGCCATTTTGAACTTTTCGTGCACCAAGAATTGGTTGAGATTTTTGCAGATCCAGAATGGGGCAGAATCCGCTGGTCTTTTTGGGGACTAGAAAGTATCTGGAGTAAAAGTCCTGCCCAATTGGGGCTGGGGGAACCGGCTTGATGGCAAGATCGGCCAGCAGGGCCATGACTTCAATCTGTAGGAGGCTCCGGTGAGTGGGGTCCATGGGATACTCTCTGGGATAGTAAGGAGGTAGCAGCTGGGTGAAATGCAGCCGACTGCTACTTTGGATGATCTGTAGCACCCAGGCATCTGAGGTGACAAGAGGCCACCTGTGGGCAATGTGGATGAGCCTCCGGACCTCGGACAGCGGTTGACTGACTAGGGTCCTGAAAACCCCATCAAAAAACCCCACCCAGCTTAGGCTGGGGGGGGCAGGCTGTGCCTTCAGGGTTTTCCCCCTCTGTTGAGTGAGGGAGGTCTAGATCTTAGGCTGCACTTGCAGCTGGGATGGAAAGTACCTCCGTGGGAACAGAAGGAAAGCCTTCTTGGTTGGCGCTTTCTTCCACACAGGATCTGCAGTCTTTCTGGAGAGCCTGGTGAGGGTATCCTGCTCCTTTTCCAGTGCCTCAGCCTTTTCCTCTATGGGCTTACAGAAGAATTTTTCACCCCAACAGGGGACATTGGCAATCTTGTCCTGTACCCACTGCTCCAGGTCAGAGGACTGCAACCAGGCCATCCACCATGCAGGAATCTCTATGGCTGCTACTCTACTGGCAGATTCAAAAGCGTTGTAGGTGCCCCAGACCATACATTTAGAGCAATCCCTACCGTGAGCTACAAGACCTCGAAAGGACTCATGGTGGTCCTCAGGGACGAGGAAAGCAATGTCCTCGATGTCCAGCATGACATCTTTGAGGAACATGGTCATGTACATTTGGTAGGCCAGGATCTGGGCCATCAGCATGGAACCCTGGAAGAACCATCTCCCAAAGGAGTCCAGGATCCATGCTTCCCACGTTGATGGCACCGAGGAGTGTGTCTTAGCATTCTTTGCCCGCTTCAGGGCAGATTCAACCACAATGGAATTGTGGGGTAATTGAGGCTTCTCGAACACCAGAGCCTTCTGGACCCAGTACAGGAAATTGAGCTGGTGCTGATGGCTGGGAGTATGAGTGGCACCTCCCACAGCTGCAGAAGCAGCCACTGCAGAACATGGTAGACAGGAACCCTACTGCCTCAGAAGGAGCTGAGGGGTACTGGAGGAGTTCCAGTTCCTCCACCCTCAGTTCCTCTTCCAATTCCAGAGAAAAGGGTATGGCCTTAGGCAGGTCTCGAACAAAATCCTGAAAGGACATGTCTTCCGGGGCGTCTTCCGCTGATCTGGAGAGGGTGATGGGTCAGACAGAAGATCCTGGGCCTGAAGGTCCAACACTGTCAGGTTATTCCGATTTGGATTCCGAGAAGAAGTCAAAGTAACGTCAAGTCTCCTCCAAGCGTCGACTGTGTGGCTCAGGAGAGAGTGGACATCGATGGTCCCCCTTGTGCCTGGTATGCCGATGGCGATGCCCTGGGCCTCAGACTCCGATATACTGGAGAGGGAGATTGCTCCAGCTACTGGCATTGATACCGGTCTCCCACCCGATGATCCAGCTGCAGTGTTCAGGGCAAGAGTTTCCAGGATCAGCTGAAAGGAGTGCAGTGATGACATCTCTCTCCGACAACATGTTATAGGCCCTACCCATGAAGCTGGCCATACTTTGGATTTAGTTCTCTCACCCTCTACGTTACTACCAGTGATCTCTTCTCCTACTGCGATGGGCATTCCCTGGTCAGATCACTTTTGCATTTTCTTTACAGTCTCTTACTCCTCTCCAGAGACCGTCCGTCCGCTAGCATCCTCCTCTCCTCCCTCTCTTTGCCGCCGTCTCACCTCTGACACCCTCAGGGCTTTTCCCCCTGCCCCTTTTCTCTTTCCCTTGGACTTTCCTCTGCGTTCGCCTGATAGTCAGGCTTCTCTCTGGAATTCTCTTCTCACTAATGCCTTGGATGGTTTAGCGCCATTCCGACCCTCTTCTAGATCTCGTAGTTCTGGGCACTCTCCTTGGTACCATCCTTCCTTGCGTCTCCAGCGGACTCAGCTCCGACAAGTGCAGCGTCGTTGGTCTCGTCACCCCTCTCCAGAATTACGTCTTCATTTCAAGCAGCTATTTGTTGACTATCGTTCGGCCGTTCAGGCTGCTAAACATACTTTTTACACTGCTGAGATTTCTGAAGCCGCGCACTCCTCCAGACAGCTTTTCACAATCCTCCGTAAGCTTTCTACTACTGGTTCTAGTTGTGCCCCAGTATCCAAGACTCCGGACCCCCAACTTTTGGCCACTTTCTTCTCTGATAAAATATTGAATTTGCGTTCCTCATTTTTGAAACCCCCCCCCCTCCTCCACTATCCCCCTTGTCTCCCGCCCCTCCTTGTGGGCTACCAAGTTCTTCTATCGACCCTGTGTCAGTGCCCTCTCCTTCTCCGCCTAACCAAGCTCTTGCTCACACTTGGTCCTCTTTCCATCCAGTCGCTTCTGCAGAGTTACTACAGATGTTGTCTAAATCAAGGAAGACTACCTGCTTGTTAGACCTGATTCCGTCCCGTTGGCTATCTGAGCCTTCTTTACAACTTATACCAATCCTCACTATCATTATTAATTCTAGCTTTTCCTCTGGTCTTTTCCCGTCTCTGTGGAAATCTTCTGTTGTCCGTCCCCTTCTGAAGCAGTCTTCCCTTGACCCCTCTATTTTGTCCCATTGGCGCCCTGTCTCGAACCTCCCCTTACTAGCTAAACTTCTGGAACGGTTTGCTTTTGAACAATTAAACTCTCACGTTGAGGCCACTAATACTCTCCACCCTCGTCAATCTGGCTTTCAACAAGGGCATAGCACCGAGACTGTTCTTTTGGCGCTCCTAAACGAATTGCATGCCACCCATTACCGCGGTGATATCACTCTTATCGTTTCCCTTGACCTCTCTGATTCGACCTGATTGATCACCGGACTCTCCTTTCTCATCTATCTGATATAGGGCTGCGGGGCACGGTCTTACAATGGTTTCGCTCCTTTCTCATGGCTCGCTCTTTCACCGTTCAATCTAATGGCCATTCCTCCTCCTCTCTTCCTCTCACCTGTGGTGTCTCTCAGGGTTCTGTCCTTTCCCTTCTGTTATTTAATATTTTTCTCGCTCCCTTGCCCCTTCTGATTCAACAGTATCCTGTATCCTCTTATATCTATGCAGATGACATCATCCTCCTTTGTCATACCTCTCTGCTCACTCTGGATATCTCCCAATTTAACAACTGTCTCTCCCATATCGCTTCTTGGCTCTCTCAGAATTTCCTTCACTTAAACCCTTCAAAGTCCACGGCTATGTGTGTGTCCTTAAGTGGCTGTTGTCCTACCATTGCCCCCGTGATTGGTTCGACCCTCATTCCACTTGTCTCTTCTTTCCATTATTTGGGAGTAATTTTCGACTCATCGCTTTCTTTCCATAGCCATATCTCTTCCCTTACCCGTCGTTCGTTCGCAGTTTTACGTCAGATTAGGGCTGTCCGTTCCCTTCTTCCCTTTGGTTCTCTGGTCACCCTTGTTCTAGCTTTGCTTATCAGTAGATTTGATTATTGCAACATCCTCTTAGCTAATCTCCCGAGCTATCAGCTTCAGCGCTTGCAGTCTATTCAAAACACTGCAGCTCGCCTTATCACTTCTGCCCATCGTTTTGATCATATTACTCCCGTTCTCCTTCGTTTGCATTGGTTGCCCCTCCGTTTTCGTTTCCACTATAAGTTTCTCATCTTAACACACCGTACTATTTATACTGACAATCCTCTGTATCTTGCTGACCTTATTTCCCTCCATACCCCTTATCGTCAACTTCGGTCCCTCCATGCTAATCGTTTATCCTTACCCTCTCCATCTCAAGCACATCTGGAACAAACTCGGCATTCGACTTTCCTTTTCCATGGCCCGTTACTATGGAATGCATTACCACCTTCTCTCCGGCTAGAACCCTCTTATCCCCAGTTCAAAACACTACTCAAAACTCATCTGTTCCAACAAGCCTTTGATCTCCCTCCTGGTACTCCTCCCTGAAGTTGTTGATGGTTTGTTTGTTTAATGTCCATTGTATGTCCTGTCTCCCCTTGATTGTTTTCCCTGTTTTGGTCTTTTGAAGTCCTTGGTCTAAATGTGTGGCCATTAATTGCTTGCCCTGTCCTTTCTTTGCTTTCCTGTTATTTTATGGTGTTCTTTTTTCTATAGTTAGCAGTGTTGACCTTGATTTTTATTGTACACCGCTTTAATGTCTCGGCCAAAGCGGTCTATCAAATGTTGAAATAAAGATAAAGATAAAGATGCTCCATGCCACGAAGACTGCATTTTGCAGATCTTCCACCATCAGCAGATAAGCTTCTAAGGCTCATAGGCATTCCTCCAGAACCACCACCAAAGAGGATGTCAATGCCACTGTCGCAGACATTGCCGGTGAACTCTCGGGTGGGGACTCCACAATGATAGCAACATCAGAAGACATCCGGCAGCCCTCCTGGGGACTGGAAATGGACTCTGCTGTTCAGGTCGGGTCCTCCTGCCAGGGAAGCTTGGTCAGCCGTTCTCGGCCCTCGCTGTCAATCTCGCATCTAGAGGGGCTGTGATGGTGCTGCATGTGGATTTTCTCCTTGTGCTGCTCTTTCGATGTGGATGGGGTCTCTGTAGAGGGACGCCCCTGTCCACCCAAACCCTTATGCTCCGACTGAACCCGCTTCTCTTTTTCCTTGGCCACCTCAGGTGTGGATGAGGTGGTTGGGGCTGAGGATACTGAATCAGATGAGCCAAAGAGGGACTTCTTCTAATTTTCTGACCCTTCAGCCCTCAACGCATCATCTGCAAACAGAGTTCACAGGATGCCAGCTGGTGGTCAGGTCCCAAGGCATTGTAAGCGCCAATTATGGCTGTCAGTGGCAGAAATGGTCTTGCCAAATTTGGTGCATTTTTAAAGCCGCTAACAGGCTTAGACATGCCAAAAAATACTGCCTCGGCAAAATCAAACTGAAAAATGGCCATGGGTGGGAAAAAGCCCCCGGAGGGGAAAATGACACCAAAAAGGTGCAAAAACTACAGAAAAAAACACCCAGAGGATGAGAAAAAAACTCAGCCACAAGGGCAAGAAATTCAAACTTTTTTCTGGACTGCAGGAGCACATCCTAGGACTCCATGAAAAAAAGAAGACTGGAGAATATGGCACTTCAGTGGGTGGGGAAGGCAGGTGTGCATGCGCGGCATACCTCCCAGACGTTTCCTCTGGAAGTTGGGGAGCGTTCCATGTGGGGCTCCACTAGTGACATCACCCATATGTGAGGACATTTCCTGCGTATTGTGGTAAGGAGAGCTGTATAGAAGGGATGGAATGGGAAGAAAGTGAGACCTGTGCCTTTAAAAGCAGAGATCAACAGAGTTCCCATAGTAACCACAAGCCTCCGAGGCAGACTACAGCTAGTACTAAGCCCCGCCCACTTAATGACGTTAGAGCTAGGTTGAGCCCTAACAGCTCTCACGTGTGCAGGGAGAAAGGCGTGGTGCCTAAGAAGCACCAGTTTAAAACTGCTTCAGTGTTTGAGAAAGGGGGGGAAGAGGAAGGCGAGAAGCAAAGCAGGCAGCAGCAGACATGGCAGAACTTGCAGGAAACCACGCAGCAAGAGAGTCTGAAACAGCTGGGAGCTGAGCAGCAGAGAGCCCTGGAATCAAGGCAGAAACGTGTCTCAAGGTACCTCAGAGAAAGGAAGCTGGAGGAGTCAATTCCCAGGTGGGGAAACAGCTTGGGGGAGCCAGTTGAGCCCTGGAGGTAGAGAGAATAAGTTGCCTAAAGTTCCTAGCAAAGCTCTTTCTGAAGAAGTGGTTAGAGAGCTAAGAAAAAGTGCCAAACGCTGTGTTAGCCAGAGGGTTGTAAAGCAAACTTCAGACAGAAATAAGAAGTGTGCCAGTGACTGCCGTGACTCAGCAGTGAGAGATATTGAAAGGCTGATAAGGGAGAGAGAAACTCCGTCTTTAGAGCCTGTTGCTACAGAGCAGAGAGAACACTTGCTGCTAAAGCTGGATGAGCTGCTACGGGGTGTAAATCATAAATCCTATGATACCTGTCCACAGGAAGATAGCTCTAGTGAGTCTACTCATGAAATGGAAATAGAATTGTGTGAAAGCCCATCTGAAAGTGATACTGAAGAAATGCAATGTTCTTATTGCAAGGCAAACGAACTGAAAATGTGCTAAGTTCAAGCCCATGTGAAGGAAGGGTTTGTGTAAAGCACTTATAAGCTAGTTTCTATGAACTGAGAAGGGAAAGAAACTTGCTGGAAGTTTAAAAACAGTTATAACCTCTTTTCTATGGAAGCTGTGAAAGAAAAGAAACTTGTTGAAAGTTTAAGTTACTTTGATATGGTCAACAGCCTTAGCTTTAGAAGGTAGTTACCAGAAGGAAGCTAAGAGTTGACACTGTGAAGAAGAACTTCCTGTCTGTTTGAGTTAAGCCTGTTGGGAGTTTATTTATCCTTTGCCTTTGGGAGAAATTATCCTTACCTGTGTTTAGTGCAACGAATTTGATGCGAGGGGGAAACCCTGAAAAATAAATTTCTCTGTTTTGCCAAACAAACCGTGTGGTCACACTGCTTGCTCAAAAGAATAGCTGAAACTACATATCCCAGCAGTCCATGCTGGCAGCCATATTGGGGACAGTATTCAGAAGGGCAATTAAGGCGAGCCCTCTTGCTCATCGGCCACCGGCTAGGGTGGGAGGACGCGACAGTATTCACGGAGAAACATTGCTACTGTGGTGAGGCATTTTGTGAATATGAGACATACTGACGTGCGGGCAAAAGGCAATATGTGGTACTGAAAGTGTCCCAACAATGAATCTGAGATACTTCCTGTGAGCTGGATGTATCTGGATGTAGAAAGGAAAGTAGGTACCTAAAGAAATCATTCTGAATTTTTTCTTGACCAAATATTTGTTCAGATCTTAGGTCTAGGATGGAACTATATCCCTCTACCTTGTTGAGGGCTATGAAGTACCTTGAATAAAATACTTGCCTTTCTTGCCCTGGTGGAATGGGCTTCATCACAGACTCAGTCTGAAGGGTGGAAATTTCCTAAAGAAGTAATGCCTTGATTCTAAAGGTTTAGGGATTGAACCCTTGGAGGACAATTTGGAGGAAGTTCAAATAGAAGGAGTTTGTAATCTTTTTGGATAATTTGGAGGGGTTACTTCTGAGCAAAGTGAGTGAGTCTTCTTCCAACTGGTGAGCCCCCAGCAAGGCTAATGACTACAGTCTGCAGGAACCACTTTTGGCTGGGGTGCAGGCTGGGCCTTCTGAGACTTCTCCTGTTTAGGTCAAGCACGAGGACTCTGCTTGGATTGGGTGTGGCAGGAGTCAGGCAAATACTTACCTAATGCCAAGCACCTAAGAGGGCTAAGGCATTGCGGAAAAAATAGAAAACTTAAAATCACTTGAAAACCCTGATCTAAGGTAAATTACAGAAAAAAAGACATGAAAAACCACAACAGGAGGCAGGAAAATTGTGCGAAAAAGTGCTATAAAAGAGGCTACTCATGCAATTAAAGTAAAATACATCTATGGGGCTCCATGAAAAGAAAAGGACTGAGGGTAAGATGGCGCTATGGTGGCAGGCAAGAAGGTGTGAACATACATGGGCAAGCTTCCAAAAGCTTCAAGAAGGATCTGGGAAAGCTCCCACGCAGTGCTCCATCGGATGATGTGACCCATATGTAAGGACTGTTTACCTGCTTGGCCATAGAGAAATGGATAATGCCATGATAGTTGCAGAGATTTTCAGTCGTACTATCTGGATAGAACTGTTGAAAATCCACAGATAGAGGGTCTTATTCATTTAGTGGCAACCATTATGAGGGCACTTTTATAAGGATCACCTAGATTTAGGCAACAAGAACATATACAAAGGGGATATTTTAGTAATTTACGACATAAGGAGATACTTATGTGCATAAGTAAGCACATTTGCACTATGCCCCATTTTGTAAAAAATGCACATATATGCTATGGCACATACTTTTACTGTGGGTGTGCACATGGGTGGAGTTTGGACAGAACATGGGTGGGATGCAAGTGGTTTCTTTAGAAATCTAGGTACAAGCATTTACCCTAATTCTAGAGCTAGTATAAGTGATGTGCCCTAACTTAATATGCATTTTCAACCACTTTAGCATTTTATAAAGAAAAGGAGGTGCCTACTTTTAAGTTGTTCAAAAATGTATCGGTCTACACCCCTATCTAACACCGAAATGGTACATAGCTCAATGGAAGTGTATATTTATTTATTGAATGTTATTTATATACCGCCTTATCCTTCAATCAAAGCGGATTCCACAGCAAACAATCGAGGGAGGGGTCAATTGAATTCATGCAGTGGTATGTGTTGTGTGTTAGTGTTGGCAGTTTGAAGATTGGAGGGTGCTATATACATAGTGCATTATTATACATTGTGAGCTATTATACATTTATATATACAGTCATGGGGGGGGGGGAGAGGTGAGGGGCTGATGCTCTGTCTGTTAGCTCAGGTGGTATGACCATAGTGTTCGATGAACAGGGTTGTCTTCAGCTGTTTTTGGAAGTCCTTGAGGTCTGTGGTTAGTCTCAGTTCATCTGGGAGGGTGTTCTAGATGGATGGGGCAGCCAGGGAGAGTGCTCGTTGCGCGGTGTCCTTGCGAGTCTTGGCGTAGTCTTTTGGAGTGTTTACACGATTGGAGGTGCCTCTTCTCCTTGGTCGAGTGCTTGTGTCGGGTTGTATGAGTGAGTATAGGCTTATGGCAGAGGTGTGCTGTTTGATCTTGAATATATTTATGATAGTTTTGTATTTGATGCGTGAGGAGGATTGGGAGCCAGTGCAGATCTTTCAGTATAGGTGTGATGTGTTCTTGTCTTCTTATGATGCCTGATATAATGCGGGCTGCTGTGTTTTGTGCCAGTTGTAGCGGTCTGAGGGTCTGTTTGGGGAGCCCAGTGTAGATAGGGTTGCAGAAGTCTAGTAGAGGTGTTATTAGTGCCTGGCATACAGTGCGAAAGTGGTCTGGGGCGAGGAGGGGCTTGAGTCTTCTGATGAGTCGAATTCTGTGGTATGTGCTCTTGGTTGTTCTGCTTATGTGTGCTTGGAGGTTCAGATCCTTGTCTAGGGTGACTCCGAGATATTTTACTTCTGATTTTATAGGTATGAGTGCGTCTTTTGTCTTGATGTCAGGTGGGGGGATAAAGTCCGTGTTTCTCGTGATGATCAGTGCTTCCGTCTTACTGTAGTTTATTGCGAGGTTGTTCTTTTGAAGCCAGTTTGATATTTGTGTGAGGCAGTTTGTTATTTTGGAGTTGTCCAGGTTGTCGACTGAGATTGGTGTTTAGATCATGATGTCGTCTGCGTAGATTGTATATTCTATGTTGTGATCTTTCATGATGTCACATATTGGCTGGATGTAGAGGTTGAATAATAATGCTGATAAGGCAGATCCTTGTGGCACTCCTTGTTTGATTTTTTTGGGTCGGGAGGTGTTGTGGCCTACCTTGACCTGTATTTGTCTGTCGGTCAAGTATGATTGGAACCATTTCAGGGTGGATCCATGTAGACCGATGTTCTGAAGTCTTTCCAGTAGAGTCTTGTCGACTGTGTCAAATGCTGAGGAGATGTCTATGAATATCATTAGGATTCCTTTCTTAGTGTTGTCTATGATGCGGAGGACGCTGTCGAAGAGGTATATCAGCAGTGTTTCTACCCCGTGGTTGAGGCGGAACCCGTGTTGGTGGTTGTCCAGTGGAGCGTAGTTGTCTATGTGCTCTTGTAATTGGTGCTGTATGGTTTTTTCGATTATTTTTGCTAAGAAGGGTATGCTGGAGATAGGTCTGTATGCTGCTGGATTGTTCTTGTCGAGTGTGGATTTCTTCGGGATGGGTCTTATAGTGGCGAGCTTCAGTTGATTTGGCATGCACCCTTGGGTTAGGGAGGTGTGCACCATTTTGTGTATGGTTTGGATGAAGTTGGACTTGGTGGCCTTGACCCAGGTCACTGGACAGGGATCCATGGGGGCTGTGCTTGTCTTGATTGATGTGATGATATGTGAGAGTTGTTCTGTGGATGGGGTGTTGAATGTTCCCCAGATATTTGGGGGTTTGTTAGTCTTTGGGGCTGGGCTGAGTTCCGTTTGTACAGCCGAGTGAAATTTTTCTTGGAGGTGGTCCACAAATCTTTGTGGGTCTATTTGCACTTTGTCTTCTGTATTCTGATCCTTGGTAAGGATTTTTATGATTTCGAATAGTTCTCTGGGTTTGTTGTTGGAGTTGCGTATTATGTTAGTGTGATATTCCATTTTTGTTTGGTTGATGCATTTGTTGTATTGTTTTTGTTTTGTTATGTACAGTTCCGGGTGACTTGTTCTGTCCCCATCTCTGTTCTATTTTTCTGAGGTTCCTCTTTTCGTTTTGTATGGTTTTCGAGTACCATGGCTTGTGTTGTAGTTTGTTGCGGCAAAGTGTCCTGTGTCTATAGTTTGTTGCTTTGGCAGCGTTGTATATGGTGTTGTTCCTTGGAACTCCTGTTCCTTCTCTACCTCCTTCCTCCTCATTCCCCTTCTGCTGGTCAAATCTAATGACCACTTTTTATAATCCTGCTTCTCAGGGCTTAGCTCTGCCCCTCCCCCAACCAGGTGTTTCTCATTAACTCCTGAGCTTGGGGATATGTTACAGATGGGCATGCCTGTTCTGCTCGTGACTCTTTTTGTTTACCTTTCCCTTGAAAACATTGAGCCATGTGCTCTGACTGCCTGTCAGTTTCTGAAACGAAATTTTCTTCTCTCCCTATCTCCATAGGCTCAGAAAGGTCTTCTACATGACAGATCCCCCCCCTTAAGATATTACAGGCCGACGAGCTTATATTCGGACAGCTCGTAATCCCTAATGGGGCGTTAATGTGCTTTTCCACTCTAACTAGCCTTGCTGCCACTGACCTCTCATGCCAGGGCTTAAGGACGTTTAGATGGTAGATTTGACGGCATCCCCTATCGTTTTCTACCGCCTAGGAAACAGGACCTACTTTTTCTACCACCTTACATGGACCTCTCCATTGGGATTCGAACTTTGGTCCGGCGTCCGCCACCATGATCACTACCTTATCACCTATTGCTAATTGCCGAGGCCTTGTCCCCCGGTCATAATATCTTTTTTGTCGCTGTTGACTGGCCTGCAAGTTTTCTACTGATGCTTGAGAAGTCCTTTTCAGGCGACTCCTCAGATCCTTTAGGAAATGAGGTACCCCGATATCCTCAATTTCCGGCTCCACCCATTGTTCGCGTAAAATGTCTAAAACCCCTCTGGGAGCTCGACCAAACAATAACTCATAAGGTGATGCCCCTAAGGATGCCTGCGTACGCTCCCGACAGGCATATAAAACGAATGGGAGTAAGGTATCCCACGCAGACATTTTCCCATTTAGGCCGCGTCTCAACATCTGCTTAATGGTCTGGTTCATCCTTTCAACCAGTCCGTTGGACTGGGGGTGGTATGCGGCGGTCCTTATGGTGGCGCACCCCAAATGCATCCCACACTAGGGCTAGGTACCTTGACATGAAGTTACTGCCTTGGTCCGTGAGCATTTCCTGTGGAAAGCCTACCTCGCAAAACAGTTTAATTAGTTCTAAGGCTATCATCCTAGCCGAGGTACTCCGCAAGTGTATTGCCCATGGGAAACGAGTAGCCTGGTCTACTATCACTAATATATATTGGAAACCTCTTGGTGTCTTAATCAGGGGTCCTACAATATCCATCGCCATACGGCGAATTGATGTTGATGTTGTGGGCGTGGGTATCATGGGCAACGCCCGTGGCTTGGTCGAGGTAACTCGCTGACATGTGGGCCATGACTCACAGTAGCGGGTAGTCTCTTTAAAAAACCCCGGCCAATAAAAACGGGCCAGGATTTGGTCCAACGTCCCCTGGATCCCTTTATGGCCGCCTACCGGGTGATCATGGACCAGCCTTAAAACTATTGCTTTGAATGTAGTTGGTACTACTAATTGCTTTCTCACCGCTCCCATATGCGGCTTGTTGCTCTCCCTATATAATACCCCTTTATCTAAGAGGAATCTAGGAAGGGTATCTAACAGTTTGGGCGTACTCAAATGCTCGTTTCAATGCGGGGTCAGCTTGTTGCTCCTTTGGAAAGGAAGGAAATTTCCTGACAAGATCAGCGGGAACCCAGGGCAAACCTTCTCCGGCTTCCAGCTCAGCCCTCCCTTGGGTCCTACGCTGTCTCTCTCGGCGCCTATCTGCTTTTCCTTTTCTGACCTTTTTGGAAGGGGCATTGATCAGGTCTTCATGTACAGGAAGCATCTTTGATACCTCCTCTTCCAATTCATCTTCACTCTCTGGGGGTTCATCCCTATCCTCAGGGAGTTCCTCCTTCTCTTTGGGAAGTCCCTCTATCCCCTCAGATGGTTCAACCCTTACTCCTGAGGTTCCCGCCTGGGACCTGGTGGAGACCATGCCTGTTTTAACATATAGGCCCTTCTCTATCCCTCTGCAAAACGGGGGCCAATCCCTCCCCAAGACAATATCGTGAGGAAGCCGTGGGACTACGGCCACCAGAACCTCCTTTTGGGTTCCCAACCCTTTTACTGAGAGCCTATACTTATTTATGTATTTATATTCTCTTATATACCGCGCTATTCTGCATCAGTGCGGTTTACATTGAACAAACTGAAATTACATTGAACAGAGCATTATAAAACCTGGAGATAACTATTTTACAGGGAACATGGGCTATGGAGGGTTAAGTGGCTTGCCCAAGACCACAAGGAGCACCTGTGGGACTAGAAACCCCAGTCCTTCCAGCCCAAGGTTGCTGTCCTCTAGTGGGATTTGAACCCCCGACCTTCCGGCCTGAAGTACCTTGCCCCAACCACTAGGCTACTCCTCCACTCCAGGGCCATTATACAGCGGATAATAAGAGGATGCACCATGCACACAGTGTATTTTAACCTGACCTTCTGCTTGACTCGGTACTGATCTCATGCGGGCTTCAATGGCCTGCCAGAGCTTCTTCGAGACCATGCTCTGGTCAGCACCCGAGTCAAGCAGTGCATGAGCTACAATGCCCTGAACTTCCACCTTTAACAGGAACCCTTCTTGCACCTGTTTTCCTCTTCCAGTCATTAGAGCTGTTCGCAATGTACAATTTCTCTGAAAATGCCCTACTTTCCCGCAGTTATAACATTTTCCTTTTGACAATGGTACAACAGTATTCATACTGGATATATTAGCTCTTAAGCTCTTTTCTGATCTTCCAAAGTTGGCTGCCCCAGCCACTTTCAGAACGCCTCCTTTTGGTTTACCGGCCAACTCTGCCTCAAAATAGTGTTCTGTAAGGATGGCTGCCTCTGCGGTGGTCTGGCAACTTTGTAGGATCAGGAAAGATTTGACCTCAGGGGGTACTGCTTCCATGAATTGTTCCAGAACGATAGTATCGATCACAGACTCAGAAGTCTCTCTGGAACAAGCCATTTCCACGCTAAACCTTTAATCCTTTGATACAATGCTTTAGGTGTTTCATTAGGCTTCAGCCTAGCCTCCCTAAGTCAGCGTCAGCTGGGTGTGTCTGCAAGCTGCTATACGGCATTTTAAAACAAACTTCTTCTCTGCCTTCCCGTGGCTTCCCTTTGTAGCACTCTAACGAGCAGGGCTGTAAAGTACCATATATACTGGAGTTGCTGCTTGGGGAGCTTAATACTTCCTGGCAACTACAAGGAAATATTTTAAAACTAGGTTCAAATCTGGACAATTTGGGAAGCCTACCTTTTGGCTTTAAAGAGGAAGGAATTCTCTGTTCTGCTGGGTCAGAAAGGGTTCCAAACACCGGTTGTGTTTTCTTGCCTTTTAGCTTATCAGCTTCTGCCTCAGACGTATAAATATTCTCATGCCAGTATGTCTCTCTCCCTGGAGCCTCTGAGTTTTCCCAAGCCAGCCTCTCAGGAGGTTTCTCCTTCCTCCAGCCTTTACTGGACGGCACCGGCCCTGTGCTGCTCACACCTGGCTTTTGGGCTTTGGCTTTCTGGGTCCTTACTCCTCCTTGACTCCTTTTGGTCAGCGTGCTCCCTTGCTTGATCCCCTGCTGGATCCCTTGCCTTTGTCTTTGCTCTTGTCCTGGCGTCTCTCCCTCGGAGCTTCCTTGGAACTCCTGTTCCTTCTCTTCCTCCTTCCTCCTCATTCCCCTTCTGCTGGTCAAATCTAATGACCACTTTTTATAATCCTGCTTCTCAGGGCTTAGCTCTGCCCCTCCCCCAACCAGGTATTTCTCATTAACTCCTGAGCTTGGGGATACGTTACAGCATGGGCGTGCCTGTTCAGCTCGTGACTCTTTTTGTTTACCTTTCCCTTGAAAACATTGAGCCATGTGCTCTGACTGCCTGTCAGTTTCTGAAACGAAATTTTCTTCTCTCCCTATCTCCATAGGCTCAAAAGGGTCTTCTACATGACAGTGACCATGTTGTTGTAGGGGGCCACGGTGTGTATGTGTGTGGGTAGTGGTAGTGTGTATGTGGTGGAATGAGTAGTGTGAGTAGGAGGCTGAGGGGAAGAATCAGGTGTGTGTGTGCGCATGTTCTCTGTTCGGTCCTGGGGTTTGCATTTACGTTTGCTGGTCTTCTTTTCTGGCTGGTTGCAGGTGGTTTCTGTGTGGCTTCCATGGGGCGCTTTAGTGGGGCTGTGCTTTCTTTCCTCAGATTGCCTTTGTGCCTTGCCTAAGGGCCAAGCCAAAGGGCCCTCTGCGAGGCCCTCGGGTGCGGGCCCGCAACGCGCGGGCGCGCCCTGTAGGGACACCGCTTTTAAATGTTTGCTGCTGCTTCCTTTGTTGCTCCCACTGCCCCGATTGGGCAGGAGCTTCTGAGCGGGAGGATGTCCCACTCAGGCGCTCTACCCCGATCGGGGGAACTGCTGAGCGATGCGGGGAGGTGGAGGGCTGAAGCGGCTCCCTTATTGTAGGGACGCCGCTTTTAAATGTTTGCTGCTGCTTCCTTTGTTGCTCCCACTGCCCCGATTGGGTAGGAGCTTCTGAGTGGGAGTATGTCCCGCTCAGGCGCTCTACCCCGATCGGGGGAGCTGCTGAGCGGTGCGGTGAGGTGGAGGGCTGAACGTATATAGTTCTATGTAAATCAGCTTTGACAGTTAATGTATATAGTTAAAGAGCTCTTTGTAATTGAAGATGTACCTTTCACTGTACTATTCAAATTGTTGTTCATTGTAAACCACATTTGATCTTTAGAAATTTGTAATAAATAAAAATAAAATAGCACCTAAGTAAGTACCTCTTTATAAAATTACCCTCTAAACCTGTTTTCTGTTTCCTTCACTTTTTGCAAGCATAGTGCAGTGTGCACCCAGTAACTCAAAATCCTGGTTGGCAAACACTTGAAAATATAATTGTCCATATATTCAGCAGATTTAAAAGTGCATTTCCATGTACTGTACCCCTAATAGCACCTTTTATCTCTTTACTGGAGCATTATCTATAATGTCAGGTTTTTCCACGAGTTTTTTCTGGCAGTGATGTTTCACCCCGTTTGCTGCTTTCTTTCCTGGAATGATGGTAGGAGGGTATGGAGGGGAAAGGGGAAGAAGGGGTAGGCAACTTCCAGTCCCCATAGACACTAATACACTAAAGTTTTCAAGATCTCCTTAATGAATATGGATGAGAGAAATGTGCCTGCACATTCTTTCAACTGCATACAAAATCCATCTCATGCATATTCATTTTGGATATCTGGAAAACCTGAGTGGGCTAGTGTTCTCAGGGACTTGCTGCCTATCCCGAGGAGAGGTGGTGTTTTAAATATTTGTCTATACTTTTTAATTAAAAGCTGCTTTGCCTTCTGTTTTATTTTTGTAGTGGTCAAGACACGTCTTAGAGACCGAGAGCTTCTCAAGAAAAGAAAAGCAGAAGTACAAGAAAGAGAAACTTTCGAGTGGGTTATTGGGTAATTGCTACATGGTTAGCGACAAAAACAGAACTAAACTAGAGTTGCAAACTACCTCCAGATTTCTTTAGCAGAGTGGATCCAGTGCTGGCTTTGCTCATTGCATGCAAGACTTGCTGTCTTAATTTTGTTTGAGAAAGCAAATCAGAACTACATCTACCCTGCTGGTTGAATTGGGAGTCAACTGACAGATTCTGTAAAGGTATTAGGTATCACACTAGATTTCTTCCTCTTTTTTGATAAACAAGTGTCTTTGCTGGGTTAGGATATCTTTTCTGTCCTTTTATACAACTTGCTTAGTTAAGCCTTTATTAGATCATAAGAACCTACAAAGTCTTATCCACACTTTGATTTTTAATAGGTTTGATTGTTGTTGTTGTTAAGTGCCGTCGAGTCGGAGTCGACTCATGGCGACCCTCTGGATAGCTATCCTAAATTGTGTTCGATCTTCAGTCAGGCGGCTCATTGTTGACAGACTGGTACCCGTAGCTGCTGTTATTGTATTGATCCATCTCATTGCTGGTCTTCCTCTTTTGCGTTGACCTTCTTCTATCTTGCCAAGCATGATGTCTTTCTCTAATGATCTCTCTCTCCGCATGATGTGTCCAAAGTATGAAAGTCGAAGTCTTGTCATCTGAGCTTCTAAAGAAAGCTTAGGTTTGATCTCCTCTAGTACAGACTGGTTTGTTCTTCAGGCAGTCCATGGTATACACAGTATTCGCCGCCAGCACCATAATTCAAAGGCATCAATTTTCTTCCTGTCTATCTTTTTCACTGTCCAGCTTTCACATCCATATGATGTTATTGAAAATACCATGGCCTGAACAAGTCGAATCTTTGTATGGAGAGAGACATCTCTGCTCTTGAGAAACTTATCTAGGTCTTTCATAGCCATTCTGCCAAGAGCAATGCGTTGTCTGATTTCTTGACTGCTTGTTGCTTCTTTATTGATAGTTGATCCAAGTAGGTTAAAGTTATTCACGATTTCAATTTCTTCTCCTTCGACGATGAACCTGTTGATTATGCCAGTAGTCATGATCTTTGTCTTCTTTACATTAAGGTGCAGGCCCACTTTGAGACTATTTTCTTTGATTGTGAGAAGCAAATGTTTCAGATCATCTTCACTTTCCGCCAGTAATGTGGTATCATCAGCATAGCGAAGGTTGTTGATGAGTCTTCCACCAATCTTCACACCTCTGTTGTTTTCATACAATCCTGCTTCTCTGATGATTTGTTCTGCATATAAATTAAACAGGTAGGGGGAAAGTATGCAGCCTTGTCTTACACCTTTGCTTATTTTAAACCATTCTGTTTCTCCTTGTTCCGTTCGAACTGTTGCTTCTTGATCAATGTACAGATTGTGCAAGAGAACGATCAGGTGTTCTGGTATACCCATGCTTCTCAATGTGGCCCAGAGTTTCTCATGGTTTACACAGTCAAAAGCTTTGCTATAGTCGATAAAGCACAAATAGATATCCTTTTGGTATTCTTTGCAGGTTTGATTACTGCAACTCTTTTCTACTGGGCTCTGGGGGTACCCAATTAAAGAGGATGCAAACTATACAAAATACTGCAGTCGTTCTTTTATAGCATTAGCCAGTTCAGTCACATTACTCCTTTATTGTACAAGCAACATTGGCTACTGATAATGTATAGATTTAATTTAAATTTCTCCTCTTAACCCATCGGGCATATTATTACAGTTAGCCACAATACTTTATGCATATTGCTAATACCTTAGTCATTAGGGTGTCCTACTTATGTCTCAGCTTTGTTTAATTTATCTTTCCTCACCATTGGCAATTCAAATTTACTGAGCTCAAACATTCTTTTTCTCTTATATTGCCCCTCCTGCTCTGGACATTAGAAGTGAGTATAGTTACTATACATGAAATTTAAATCAGCTTTAAAAACCTATTTGTTTACCCAGACCTTCAACAAAATTATATACTGTAAATTCTAGATTGATCACTGGCTGAAGTCTTAGGGGTATGTTTACTAAACCGCAGTAATGTAGCAGCGGCTACGTTAACACGCGATAATATAGAAATATGACGACAGAAAAAGACCACATGGCCTATCTAGTCTGTCCTTCCACATCAACAACTACAACAGTCCCCCTTTTACCCTCAGAGATCCTGTGTTTGTCCCATGCTTTTTTGAATTCAGTTACTGTCCTCATCTCTACCACCTCCACTGGGAGACTATTTCACGAATCCACTACTCTTTCCATAAAGAAATATTTCCGCATATCACTCCTGAATCTATCTCCCTTCACCCTCATCCCATGTCCCCTCATAGCAGAACTTGCTTTCAATTGAAAGAGGCTCTCTCCCTGAACATTTATGCCACGGAGGTATTTAAACATCTCAATCATATCACCTCTATCCCGCCTTTCCTCTAAGGTGTACATATTAAGATCCTTAAGTCTGTCCTCATATGGTTTATAATGAAGACCACTAATCATTTTAGTAGCCACCCTCTGCACCGACTCCATCCAGTTCACATCCTTTTGAAGGTGCGGTCTCCAGAATTGCACACTATACTCCAAATGAGGTTGCAGCAAAGACTTATACAGAGGCATTATCACCTCCTTTTTTCTACTAGCCATTCCTCTCCGTATGCACCCAAGCATCCTTCTAGCTTTTGCCGTCGCCTTTTCTACCTGTTTAGCTACTTTAAGATCATCAGACACAACCACGCCAAGGTCCCGCTCTTCTTTAGTGGACAAAAGTACTTCACCCCCTATACTATATTGCTCCCTTGGATTGCAGCAGCCCAAATGCATGACCTTACATTTTTTAACATTAAATCCCAGCTGCCACATTCTAGACCATTCAAGCTTAGCTAGATCCCTCCTCATGTTATCTACCCCTTCCTGGGAGTCTACTCTATTACAGATTTTGGTATCATCCGCAAAGAGGCAAACCTTACCCGACAGCCCTTCCGCTATATCACTAACAAAGATGTTAAAAAGAATCGGACCAAGGACAGATCCCTGGGGCACACCACTGGTAACATCCTTCTCCTCAGAGTGAGCTCCATTTACCTGTACTCTTTGTCGCCTCCCACCCAAGCAATTTCTAACCCAAGCAGTAACTTTAGGGTTCATCCCTAGGGTGCTCAGTTTGTTTATAAGTCGCATGTGAGGAACAGTGTCAAAGGCTTTACTGAAATCTAAATACACCACATCTAGGGATCTCCCGCAGTCCAACTCCCTGGTCACCGAGTCAAAGAAATCAATTAGATTTGTCTGACAAGACCTGCCTCTGGTGAATCCATGCTTCCTCGGATCCTGTAATCCGCTGGACTCCAGAAACCTCACTATTTTCTCTTTCAGCAGCGTTTCCAATAATTTACTCACCACCGAAGTTAAACTAACCGGCCTGTAGTTTTCAACCACATCCTTACTGCCGCTTTTGTGTAAAGGCACCACATGAGCCTCTCTCAAGTCCTTTGGCACCACTCCTGACTCCAAAGAGGCTTTGAAAAGGTCAGTCAGTGGAGCTGCTAGAACGTCCCCAAGTTCCCTCAGTATTCTAGGGTGTATCCCATCCGGTCCCATTGCTTTGTATACTTTAAGTTGAGCTAGTGTCTCACGAACACAGTCTTCTGAAAATTGTTCAAGGTGTACCTCACTTCTGTTCCTGTTTGTGGGTGTTTTCTGAGGTCCTGCTCCTGGTTCTTCATCTGTGAACACAGAACAGAAATATCTGTTAAGCAATTCTGCTTTATCCTCATCAGCTTCTACATATTCCTCCCCTGCGCCCTTGAGTCTGAGAATACCACTTTTGCCCTTCCTCTTCTCACTAACATATCTGAAAAATGTCTTATCCCCCCATTTTGTTGCATTGGCTATTTCCTCCTCCTTTTGAATCTTTGCCTTCCTGACTACTTTGCTAGCTTCTCTACGTTTTTCCAAATATAGATGCCTGTCTTCCTCTCTCTGTGATCTCTTGTATTTCATGAAGGCCTCCCTCTTTTTCTTCACTTTTTCAGCTACTTTTTTCGAAAGCCATAGCGGTCTCCTTTTCCTTTTACCTTTATTTACCATTTTAAGAAAAAGGTTGGTTGCCCGTAAAGTATCCCCTTTCAGTTTTGCCCACTGTTTTTCTACATCCCCCAGCTGTTCCCATCCCACTAACTACTCCCTGAGGTATTGGCCCATCTTGGCAAAGTTAGTCTTCCTAAAGTCTAAGATCCTCACCTTTGAATGGATTCTAACAGCCCTAGTCCTAATATTGAACAATGATCTCCCAGTACAACATCAGAAACACTTTCACCATTGGTAAGCACCAAGTCCAGTATGGTCCCTTCACATGTGGGATCTGTTACCAATTGCCTGAATAGTTCTTCCTGTAGAGAATCCAGGATCTCTTTACTTCTAGATGATACTGCAGCAGGAATGTGCCAATCAACATCTGGCATATTGAAATCTCCTATCAGTAGCACTTCCCCTTTCCTAGCAATGCTGCGTATGTCTTCAATTAACTCTCTGTCCACCTCTTCCTCTTGTGAGTGAGGTCTGTATATCACACCAATGCAAATAGATTTCTCTTTCCCTCTGTCTAGTTTAACCCACAATGCCTCCTCTCTCCCTTTTAAGCTCTGTAATGCGTGCTAATGTTACCAGATGCAACATTAACGCTAACGTCTCCGTCCGCGCTAAGTCCCGCAGAGGGTGCAGAGAGGGCAGAGAGAAGGGGTCAATGGGCGGGGAGTGGGTGGGGAGAGGCTCCTGCTACACTAATGCGGGGAACTGAAGGGCTGAACATTACCGCGAGTGAAAACTTGTCATTAGAGGCACATTTTTAGGAGAGAGAAACCTTTTCAGTGTCAGCAATGTACAGCATAGGCAGGGAGCCCAAAATATGTGATAGTAGTGCTACATGTGCAGCAACAGCAGAGTGCCCAAGTATGAAAGGGCACTATGGTGATGCTGCAAATGGGGCATAGGGGGCTGCAGGCGGTACATGCAGTGGGGCAGCTGGGGCGCAGGGTGGACTAGGAAGATGCCTAGGTGGCACATAGGAATGCAGAAACTGGAAAGCAGCAAGACAGCAACTGACCAAGGTCAAACATGCCCAGGAGTCTGTGTCCCACAGTGTCCCATCCAGGGGACATTACCCAGCAGGTACTCCAAAGGGCACATAACAGTGGCAGGTGGTGCCGTGGGGAAGCGTGGATGTCTATGTAGGCACCCCTCCCCCAGACACCATACCCTAGGCAGGCGCCTACCTGTACACTGGATGGCCTGGGACTTCGCACCACCAGCACCATCAGCATATGGGCATGTCAGCATGGTGGGGGAGGGGTGCTGGTGGTGGAGGGGGCAGTGGCATCTGCCCACAGCAGACCAAGTACAAGCCCTGTTCATGTGGGTGGCGCGCAGTGCAACAGACAAGGTCTGTCTGATGAACAATCATGGTAGCCCCAGGGACTGACCTTCCTCTGTGGCAACAGTATATGATGCAGTACACACAGTCAGTGTGTCCTGGGGCAGAATGTCACAGGTTCAAGTCCCAGCTGTGGCCCCTGTAGACCATGTCCTGTCAGACGGCTGCCTAGGGTGAGAACTTACACAATCTTGACGATGCATATATTCATATGATTCTTGCAAGGTGTTGTGGGTAATGTAGTTCATTCACTCCCAAACACAGCTGAAGACAATAATTGAGTTGTGAAACCAAGTGGTAAAGCCAATAAAATTCTTCTTTTATTGATGGGGTTTAATTCACCCAGCACAAATATGCTTGGTAGCAATATAAATGAGGTTACTTGCTTGCAGTGTTTAAATGGATAACATAAAGTCACAAGGCAAATCAGAAAACAACCTTCAGCTTGTCAGGCAATTAGCTAATGTTTTCTTAGCAAATAATTACCAAATAGAAAAGGCACAAAGAAATGAATAAACTTTGCTTGTTAGGTTAACTTCTGCTTATTTTCCACGCAGATCCCAGCAGTGATTCTCCCTTGCTCACACACACAATCAGGTGCAGCTATAATTACTATCAATTGACCAGCTGAAACCCTTTAGCTGGCTGGCTGCTACTGTGTGAACCCAAATCCTGCTTTAAGAGCTGTTTGCAGTGGAAATAAAGAACAAAGTTAGGTTTCTTTGTGATGGCTGAGGTGTTTGCTCACAGAAAGCTAGCAATAGCATTTAGATAGAGAACAGTCCATGTAATGAATAGTTTCATCTGCTGTATCTCCCCCTTCATCAATCAGCATAGGGTCACTATCATACATTGGCACAGACGAGTCTTTCATTAAGGCACTATCATGAGAATGCTTATTTCCTTGCTGCCATTCTCTATTATAGATAGGGTCTGGATCAGTGTTCATACCTGAGCCTCTCCTGCTATCATATTTCCTCTCTGTATAGCCTGGCCAGTATGTAATCCAATTCTGATGTCCAGCCTTCCAATCTTGATCCCTGGACACTGGATCCTCTCTCACATACCTTCTGGCATAGGTCTGAAAGTCCCTTCCACGTGCAGTCTTCTCTCTTCCAGGTAGCCACTGGTGATTCCTATCTCTGCCCTTCCATTCCTCTGGCTGACTCCAGTCCAATGGACTCTGCTGGCATTTGGAATACCTCCCAGTATGGGTACTGCCTTGGACTCTCCCAGACCTGCCAATGGCCTTTCTTCTCTTCCTTCCAGAGAGTTTCCTTCTCTCTCTATCCGCTTGGCTTGGCTTCTGTTTCTCCAGGTGATGCTTAAACCTGTAGCTGGGCTGGAGCTTGTAGCCGTTGCTGAAGCTCTCCCTGAAGCTCTTTCTGTAGCTGTTATCTGAAGAATAAGCTCTATTCTTATTCTGTTCTAATGTGTGCTCCTCCCTAACACAGCACAGCTGTGTTGAATCAGGCCCTGCCCTTTGAGATGAGTGCTTAGGGATTACCTCATAGCTCTCTTGATTGCACACACGTTTTCTCACTTCAGCCCCTCTCATGGCTGCTGGAAACCTGGTGCATTCTGGGACTGGTAGTCTTTTATGTGAAAACTCTGTTTTCTTACTTCTACCAAAACTGACAGGTTGCTTGTTCAGAGTCACATCATCTTTTCTATAGCTCCTACCTGAGCTATGATAAGCTTCCTTATCACAGTCCCTACATAGCACATACAACAAACATGTGCACTCCTTAGACTAGAGCATCGGCCAACAGAGGCAGAAACACCCACACACACAGGCTCCACTATCCAAAGCCTCATGGAGAGTCAGGCTGTTGGGCCCGGCACAGAGCAGCACTTACCACCAAAGCACTACTACTAGCACCTGCATACCTTAGCAATGCCTGCACTGTGCTCAGGACTAGTGTGGCGGTCAGGGCTGCCAACCACCCCTATCTTTGCACAATGCTGAAATAGGAGTGGGAGTGTGTGTATGTCTATCCATTGTTTTGTGGCTGCCTACTCCTCACTGGGCCCACAATGCTTACACTGTTTCCAGCATTAGCCTGCCAATGTCCATAATGAGGAACAAGGTATTGTGCGTATGGCACGGACAGGCGGACTGGGCAGGATGCATCTGCACAGGGTGTGGGCAATGGCTGGGACATTGTAGTGCCCGACCACCACCTGCATGGACAGGGTGGCCACAGCATGTCATGCTGGGAGGTCACTCTCACCCTGTGCTATACCATGTTTCTCTCAAGTGATATCTGTGTGTTCTTTGTTCTTGGACCCAATCACCGAGAGACCTGCTTGGTGTCTGTGCTTATATCCCACTTCTGTGTGCACATAGTTCCTCCGGGAACATGCACTATGGACTGGCAAGTGGACTGTCTGCAGTTAGTGTGTGTATGGCTGGAACACCTTGCAGGGTGCAGCAGGTGCAGACTCACTGTGCCCTCTGCTGGTGAATGTCAGATCATGGTGGGGGGGCAGCTGAGCTTTTTCAGTTCTATGGCCTGTCTGCCAGTACCCTTGTGATAAGTACAGATCTGTATCAACTGCCCTGGACAGCACCCTTTCACAAGCAGGACTGGGGTTGCTGGTCCCACAGCCCTTCATCATGTCCCTCCGTTGCAACAATGTACAGTGTGGGTCTGTTGGGGGCAGATCCTGTCCACCATCCTGACCCAGTGAGGGTAGTTTGGTAGGTGGTGCTACATAATCCATATGTGAGTCAAGACACCCCCCTGCTCCTATAACAAGTGACTATGGCAACCACATTGGATATGCACTATTCTGGGTGCATCATGGTCCACAAGGGCTAGATGTGACTGGGGAGTACAAGTGGACAAAGGACTAGCTTAGGTATGTCTGCAAGGAATACCTGTCACACACTGCCACCGATGGGGACCTGCAGCAAAGTATCTCAACTAACCCTGGTACTGCGGACCTGGTGCTGGATGCCCCATCTCACCCTCAGGGTGAGCGCAGAACCCGCACAGTGACATGGTCTGTAGCTACTCTGTGCCAGTAACACACACAGTCTGTTCCCCCTACCAAGGTGAGGTGCTGTAGAGGTGCATACCCCATCTGGTGATCTGATGTAGACTGCTAGTCTGCATGTGCATTGCATCATAGGTACTGGTGGGTTTACCGTATCCTGGTAACCACAGCAGACATTTCGTGCGGTGACCTGCAGTCTTTCTGTAGCCAGGCATTGCTGTGCTAAGAGCCAGAGAGGTGTAGCACACTGGTTAATACAATGACTTCCTAGGCAGCAGTCATGGGTTCAATCCCTCTTTGTTCTCCTTTTTTTTATGCCTGTCCTACACAAATACTTGGCATTCCTATAACAGTCATATCTGGGCAGATCTGTGCTGCCAGCACATAATACCCTCATCACAGTTGCCAACCATCCTTCTGTCCATCTATCTGTGTCTGCCAGCTGTGTAGCATCCTGACCTCATGTGCAAGCTGCTACCCCATGTCCTGCACTGCTACCCTTTTCTGCATTGCGGCTCTTCATGCTTGCCTCTCCTGTGTCTGCTCTGCATGGCACTACTACTCCTCTGTCCTCCTATCATTGCAAATATCTTGCTACCTCTACCTCCACTGGAGGACACATAATCCCATCCTCTTCCACCACTGTCATTGTAGCGCTTTACACTGCCAACACCCTGTGCATTGGTATAGCTGCCTCCAATATGTTTGTCCATTTTACCGGATACCACATCGGCTGCATGCAGATTTGGCAGCTCCATCAGCTCCCACCTCTACTTCCTTCCATCACTTGTCCATTGCCTTTCCTTTGTGCTCTGTGCAGTATTAGGATTACATCTGTTTTTTGGCCTTACATTTCATGCTTGTCAACTTGGGGCACCTTACTGCCCTTGGGCACCATATCTTGGGTCACCTTAACATCCTTAGGGCACCTTATATGGCACCATAGGTCAAGGCACCTTATAAGATGCCCTAACCTAAGGCGCCCTATAAGGCACCTTATAAAGCGCCTTGTCAGCCTTGTAATGTGCTTTGTCATTTTTAACGTGCAGTGTCCTGTTAATGTGCGCTAAATGGCCAAGGTGCCCTTTAATGCGTGTTAAACGGCCATTGCTACCTTAACGCCGGTACGCCCACTTCCTTATATGGCATTGCTCACGTTAACGCTGCACTTAACGCTGGTAATGTTACCACGCTTTAGTAAATATACCCCTTAATGTCTTTTCCTAACCTCTTATGGCCTGGGTGGTGTTACTTAAGTTAGTATAAATTGGATGTATTAACTATCCTAGTACGTTCTGTCTTGGAATTTCTATCTTAGATCATATTTTGTTATGTAGTCCAGCCCTTGCTTTTAATGTAAAGCACCTTGCTGTTCACTTTGAATGAGAGGGAGTATATCAAATAGTTTAAACATTAAACCCTAAACTAAACTTAAAAATAAACTTTCATTTTAAAATCATTTAATATCAGTTATATACCACCACCACCAATGCACAGATTAGTTCTCAGTAGTTTACAGTACAGTCTAATAGAGTTTTTTCCTCTTCTTTTATTTGCTTTTAATTTCTTATTGCACATTGCTCTGCTGTTATGAAGGGCGGTATATCAAGTTTTAATAAACCATAAACCATCATGAAACAGAATCGTGTTATTAGGCATGTTTTGCATGAGACAAAATTGTCTATTGAGAGTCAATCCATCTGACTGTCCATATGCATAGCTTTGCACATGTTCAAACAAATCTATGCCTACAAAGACAGAATGCAGCAGGCCACCCCTGCACCACATGCAGAAACACTGCACCTCTGCACTGCAGACACAGACATCTCACTCCTGCCACAAGTGTGCACACAGACACCCCATCCCTGCTTCAAGCATGTGCACACAGAGACACCCCATTCCTGCCAAAAGTATGTACACAGAGACACCCCATCCCTGCCTCAAGCGTACGCAGAGATACCTCGCCCCTGCCTCAAGCGTGCGCACAGAGATACCTTACCTCTGCCTCAAGTATGCACACAGAGACATCCCATCCCTGCCTCAAGTGTGTGCGTACAGACACACATACAAACCATCTCAAGATAGACACAAATTTACAGTATAGATGACACTAATCATAAAGGTGCCTCTTACAGCCCTTGCTGCCCTAAGAGACACACTTTATCATGTCTCCTCGCTCTCGCTCCCCCTTCGCAGGGCATGTATTTGTTTGGAAAGGAAGGAAGGGAATACATACCATTTTGTCACACTATAAGTTAATTAATCTTCTTGCCACCCTGTGCTCTATCTACTCACCATGCATTCCATCAGTGAAACATGCCTTTTTTCAATGCTTACAGCATGTACTTTTCAACTTCTCTTATATATGTTTTATGTGAATCTTTTTGTAATCAGCTTTATTCCCTTTTCCCCCTTCTTCAGTACCAACTCTTCCCCTGAATCTTTGTTACCCTTTCGTCCTTTTTATAAGATCTCCGAAGAGGAAACCTCTCATGTTTCCTCCTCTAAACTCGCTACCTGTTCCTCTGATCCTATCCCCATCCATCTTCTTAGCTTCATCGCCTCCACTGTAGTCCCTTCCATCTCTCATGTTCTCAACCTATCGCTCTCGTCTCCAGTGACTTGTTCCTGGCTAAATCCAAGGGCCTTTACTCAGTCCTCATTCTTCTTGACCTTTCTGCTGCTTTTGATACTGTTGATCACCACCTTCTCCTCGACACTTTGTCCTCACTTGGTTTTAGGGGCTCTGTGCTGTCCTGGTTCTCTTCTTATCTCTCCCATCACTCTTTCAGTGCTTGTTCTGGTGGTTCCTCCTCTACTACTATCCCACTCTCAGTTAGTGTACCCCAAGGGTCTGTTCTGGGCCCTCTCCTTTTATCTCTCTATACCCAGTCCCTTGGTGCTCTTATCTCCTCCCATGACTTTCAGTACCATTTTTATGCTGATGACTGAGATCTATCTACCCCTGATATCTCTTTGACACTCCAGGCTCGAATCTCTGCCTGCCTATCTGTCATCGCTGTCTGGATGTCTCACCACCATTTGAAATTGAACATGGCCAAAATGGAACTTCTTATTTGTCCCCCTAAACCCTTCTCTTCCCTTCCTCCTTTCTCTATCTCTGTGGATAGCATTCTTCTACTTCCTGTTTCCTCAGCTTGCAACCTTGGGGTCATCTTTGTTTCGACCCTCTCCTTCTCCATACACATCCAACTAAAACCTGTCATTTATTTCTTTATAACATTAACAAAATTTGCCTCTTCCTTTCTGAGCACACTACTAAAACACTTATCTACTCCTTAGTCACCTCCTGTCTAGACTACTGCAACCTCCTCTTGCTGGTCTCCTTCTGAATCATCTCTCTCCCTTTCAGTCTGTTCAGAACTCTGCTGCTGGCTAATCTTCCACCAGCCCAGATATACGCATATAACCTCTCTTAAGTCATTTCATTGGTTCCCCTTCCATTTCCATATCCAGTTCAAACTTTTCCTTCTGACCTACAAATGCATTCATTCTACTGCTCATCACTATCTTTCCTCTCTCCTCTCTCCCTACACCCCTCCTCATGAACTCCGCTCTTCTACTGTCTTGCTTCTCTCTTTTCTTCCTCTATCAATTCCAGACTTTCTTCCTTTCACCTTGCTGCTCCTTATGCCTGGAATAAACTACCTGAGTCCAGGGGCAGCCCAAGGGGGGTGCCGGGCCATGTGTAGAGACTCAGTGCAGGGCCTCATTTGCATAAGGGGCCTCATTTGCATAATGTTACCATACACTAACCTTTAGTAAACATGCCTCTTAATGAGTGTATGGATAAAGAAAGACTAAAAGATTTCTACCTTACTATAATGCAGTGCCCACCGCCAGACACATTAGGAACTACTACAAACACTGCCCATTTAGAACTCATAGCAAACCTGCCGTATCCTAACAGCACTACACTCTACTTATCAAAAGGCAACACTGCAAATATTAAACCAATACATTTCAGAGAACAATACATGACCTACTGGGGAAAGACAACAAGTGGCAATGTCAACTAGGAATTACATAAACAGAATACCTCAGCTCAGTTACACATGCAGAACATACAGTATAGAGTTTTTCTCTCTTGGCACTGTTAAGTCCGCCGGGGCTGATGGGATCCTGATCCCTTGCTTTCCTTATTTGTACCTTTGTTCTCAGTTATTGTATTGTCTGTCTTGCTTAGATAATAAGTTCTGATGAGCAGGGACTATCTTTTATATGTATCTATACAGCATTGCATATGCCTTGGAGCGCTATATAAATGATAAATAGTGGTAGTAGTAGTAGTAGTAATTTATACCAACCCTAACAACTAACAAACACTCTCTCTAGCTTGTCCTCCAATCCTGTGCCACATCTACCTGAAAGAATTTCAATTGAACCTGAATCTCGGCCAAGACTACTTTTGTATGCTAAATGTTACAAATCTGCTGAATCCTGGTTCAAACATTATGATCTGGTGAATACTGTCTTTTAAATGTGTGTGTGTGTGTTTTATGCCTTCGAGTCAATGCTGACTCCTGACGACCCAACCCCGGGGTTTTAAGATTGAAAGGGTCTATTTTATTGCTTAATGTGCTCTTTTTGGAATACTAAACCTTTCTATATGAGGTGGGAGCATGAGGGATGAAAGCAGACTTGTACATAAAAGCTATGAACTTATTTTTTATTTGTTTATGTGTTGGTGGCAGAATTATCATTTTTTGGCCCAATACTGAGCTGTAGTGAGCGTGTTTTTTTAATGCTAGCCATGACATTACAAAAAAACATATCCAGCATCATTATCCGCTTGGATTTAGGGGCTCTTTTCTGTCCTATTTTTCTTCTTATCTCTCCCATTGCACTTTTAGTGTATGTTCTGGTGGATCCTCCTCTAGCCCCATCTGCTTTCAGTTGGTGTACCTCAGGGCTATGTCTTAGGACCTCTCCTTTTCTCAATATACACTCAGTCCCTTGATGCACTTATTTCCTCCCTAATACTACTACTACTACTGAGCATTTGTATAGCGCTACCAGTCATACGCAGCGCTGCACAAACATGTAAGACAATCCCTGCTCGTCAGAACTTACAATCTAGTTAAGACAAAACACAGAAGGTGGTTTTCAGTACCATCTTTATGCTGACAGCTCTCAGATTTACCTTACTGTGCCTGAAATCTATCTAGAAATCCAGGCCCAGATCTCTGCCTGCTTATCCGACATTCAGGGCTGGCCCAAGAGTTTCTGCCGCCCTAGACAGAAACCCCAGTTTTGACACCCACCCAACCCCTCTGAAGCTGCATGCCGCCCCCCCCCCCCCAGCTGCCACCACCATCATGGCTGAAGAATACCCGTGATATGGCCACAATACCTCGGCTCTTTCGGTCTCTGGTCCCTCAAGCAGTGAGAAATAAGCAGGGAGTAACACAGAACACAATCAAACACAAGGTTCTACTTTCTTTGAGCTCAGAGGGAAGGCAACAGAAGGCCCGTGGACACAGCACAGTTCCACTTCTGTTGGATTCAAAGTCTTCCTCCCTTGAAGCCCTTTTTATTATAGAAAAAGGGGAAGTAACACACTCAATCAAAAAAATCAAACACAAGGTGTCGCTAGAATTCTTTTACAGAGTAAGAGCCGATTACAGTGTATTAGATGAAATTTACTTGATTATGACAGAATTATTTATAATTGCAGAGTTGCAGAAATTATGCTATGCCAGCAGTGACCTATAGTTGACTGTACAATGAACTATGGTTGCACAGTTCATAGCCTATGTTTACTCTTTATGCTTGCGTTAACAATGTTCTCAAACTATTTTAAGACAGTTGCACAGAACTCATGATCATGATATCCTATTCTATTTAAGAAGAAGAAGGTGAAAGGATAAACTTGTGAGTGACAGTCATTGTTAGCAAAGTTCTTCTATCACCACATTTTAGAGATCTGTATCAAGAAATTCATCTATCTTCAATTACATATTGGGGATTCTGGTATCCCTTTTACCTGCCCATTCTTACAGTCCCCCCTGTGATTCTATAAAGAATCATTACAAAGGGCGGTAGCTGAAACATTTCCAATTCCTGAATAATCTTCTACTGTGGGCTTCATTTTGCAGATGTTCCTTCAGAGTCCTAGGCACATCTGGTCCATAGGTGAGCTCCATCTTGTTTGTTGGAAGAAGTCGTTATACAAAATCATGTGACAATGTTTGCCTTTGCTTAGCCTCAATAAGAATGTACGTCTTGTATTAAGGTTGTTCTCTGAACGTGTGTATAGCACTTTAATATGGGTCATACGTTCAATAGTAACTTCACGTAGTGATAGTAGATAATCCAATTTTTCTTTAAAACATAATAGACAGTGATTTTTTTTAATTTATTAATCCTTTTAAAAAACGGTTTTCCAAACTTTTTGCCACAGGTAAAAGAAGTATTTCCCGACGCTCAACTGCAGCGTCTCTATAGCGTTTCAGTATTGCACTTTCTTCAGGAGGTTCTTCTTTGTATTATTACTGTCGCTGCCCGCGTCTCCTTGTCTTTTTCTTTTTCTGAATCGAAAAGACGCCGCGTCTTTTCGATTCAGAAAAAGAAAAAGACAAGGAGACGCGGGCAGCGACAGTAATAATACAAAGAAGAACCTCCTGAAGAAAGTGCAATACTGAAACGCTATAGAGACGCTGCAGTTGAGCGTCGGGAAATACTTCTTTTACCTGTGGCAAAAAGTTTGGAAAACTGTTTTTTAAAAGGATTAATAAATTTAAAAAAACCACTGTCTATTATGTTTTAAAGAAAAATTGGATTATCTACTATCACTACGTGAAGTTACTATTGAACGTATGACCCATATTAAAGTTCAATAAGAATGTATACAGAGAGCAAGACTTTACCAATTATTCTTGTAAGCACTACCTCTTCTAGCAGTGGCCAACTGCTTCTCATAGATCTATCAATAATTCAGAGATTAGTCCCTCATATCATGACGCCAGTCATCACTCCAGATTCTTCAGCAGCATCCTTTCGCACCATGGGTTGTGCTATGCACATCTTAGATAAAGCTTTTTCAGTGACTGTCCATCCAGGCTTCACTGCTGTGCATACATGAGTAGTCCCTCTGGAATCACTGATCTTTACCAGGAGTTTCCATATTAAACAGCATTATAGATTTCTCTTCATTCACAGTAGTTGTCTTCTTCGGCCCATAGGATTCAGTGCATACAATATATAATTTGTAAAAACCCAACCCTCCACTACAGCATCTCTCTTGATTCCATACAATTGCAAACAAGCACAATTATTCATCCCTAATGACAGTCTTGAATTGTTGAACAGAATTATATTATCTATTGTTAATTACAATACATCTATTGCTAGCACTAAATTATTACATAGCTAGCCTGTAACATACTTCTATTTTTTGCATCTACATTCCTATCCCTCACTTGGTTTGCAGCTTGCCGTGCTGTGAGGGCTTGTGTGCATCAGTGATGCTGAGAGCTAAACTATCGGTAGTTTAACTACTGGCAGGGTCTCCCAAGATGGACAGGTCTCATCTGAGGTGCCAGACCAAGACAAACCACCCATCTGGGCAGCAGCAGAATGGGATAGTGTTGACGGTGGAGGATCACATTTTTGTGACAATGGCAACAACACCAAACTTAAACTGCGCGGAAGAAAGGCCCGGCAATCTACTTCTGTATCTTGCCATGAAAACCCAATGGATAGTTACAACAAAACAAATTGTGCTATAGTGCTGTAAGATGAGACCCCCAGGTCAGAAGGCACTCGTCTAGCTACTGGGGAAGAGCTGAAGACTTTTCAGAGTAAAGCCAGTATTTATGATGTGGTTGGATCAAAGCCCTCAAGATGTCTGACTGCTGATGTAGCTGCGCATGAAATGAGAGTCAGAAGCTGTAAAGATGTCTTACACATTGGAACATGGAACATACGAAGCATGAACCAAGGGAAGTTGGAGGTGGTTAAGAATGAAATGGAACGTGTACAACTTGATCTGTTGGGTGTCAGCGAACTGAAATGGACTGGCATCGGGCACTTTGCATCAGATAATCACATGGTCTACTTTGCTGGACATGAAAGACAAAGAAGAAATGGTGTTGCATTTATAATAAAGAAGAAACTTGCAAGAACTGTAATGAAATACAATGCATTCAGCGAACGCTTAATCTCTATTCGTCTATAAGGAATGCCTATTAACACAAATATAATTCAAGTATATGCCCCAACAACAGCTGCAGAAGAGAATGAAATTGAAGAGTTCTATGAACATGTACAAGCTGAAATTGACAGAACATGCAAACAGGATATCCTGATAGTCATGGGTGACTGGAACGCAAACGTTGGCAACAAAGAAGACGACAAAGTAGTTGGAAAATACGGACTTGGCAACAGAAATGAAGCTGGAGAAAGACTGATAGAATTCTGCAAGACCAACGATCTATTCATCTCAAACACTTTCTTCCAGCAACACAAGCGGCGACTGTACACATGGACTTCACCCAATGGAATGTATAAAAATCAAACTGCCTACATCTGTGGACGTCAACGATGGAAAAGCTCTATAACATCAACAAAGACAAAACCTGGAGCTGACTGGTACAGATCATCAACTACTAGTATGCAAACTCAAGCTAAAGTTGAAAAAGAGCAAACCACTGAGGAATGCAGCAACATATGACCTTGTGAATATACCACTGGAATTTAAAGACTGCCTGCAAAATCGATTTGCTGATTTAGATACAAATGACAGAGCTCCAGAAGAGTTATGGAATGACATCAAGAAGGTTGTGTTGGAAGAAAGCGAGAAGTCTCTACAAAAGGTGAAAAATAAAAAATGGCCAAAATGGATGACGGAAGAAACTCTGAAAATTGCTCAGAAATGCAGAGAAGCTAAAGCCAGAGGAGAAAGAAAGACAATCCAGAGCTCAGAGATTTCCAAAGTGCAGCAAGACAGGACAAGGAAAAGTACTACAATGACGCATGCAAGGAAATAGAAGCAGAAACTATTAGAGGAAGAACAAGATTGGCTTTCCTAAATCTACGAGAATTGAAGAAAAAGTTCCAGCCTCGAATTGGAATGTTACAAGATGCTCAAGGTTCTATGTTGAATGATGCTGAGAAGATCAAGAACAGATGGAAGGAATATACAGAGTTTTTATATGATAAAGATCAAGTGGACCAACAGACGTTTCAACCTGCACCTTATGATCGGGAACCATTGGTGATGAAAGAAGAAGTTGAAGCAGCATTGAAAGCCTTATCAAAGAACAAAGCACCAGGCATTGATAGCATTCCCATAGAAGTATTACAGCAATCTGATGCAGCTGTTACCGTACTTACAAGGCTCTGCCAAGAAATATGGAAGACAACATCATGGGCAACTGACTGGAAAAGATCTGTGTTTATACCAATACTAAAGAAAGGTGATCCAACTGACTGTGGAAATTATCGCACAATCGCTCTGATCCCACATGCCGGCAAGATTCTACTGAAGATTATTCAAAAGAGACTACAACCATACCTGGAACAAGAACTACCTGAAGTGCAAGCAGGGTTCAGCAAAGTGCGAGGAACGAGAGACATCATTGCGGATGTGAGATGGATCCTTGAAAAGACTAAATAATACCAAAAGGATATCTATTTGTGCTTTATCGACTATAGCAAAACTTTTGACTGTGTAATCCATGAGAAACTCTGGGCCACATTAAGAAGCATGGGTATACCAGAACACCTGATCGTACTCTTGCACAATCTGTACATTGATCAAGAAGCAACAGTTTGAATGGAACAAGGAGAAACAGAATGTTTTAAAATAAGCAAAGATGTAAGATAAGGCTGCATACTTTCCCCCTACCTGTTTAATTTATATGCAGAACAAATCATCAGAGAAGCAGGATTGTATGAAAACAGAGGTGTGAAGATTGGTGGAAGACTCATCAACAACCTTCGCTATGCTGATGATACCACATTACTGGCTGAAAGTGAAGATGATCTGAAACATTTGCTTCTCACAATCAAAGAACATAGTCTCAAAATGGGCCTGCACCTTAATGTAAAGAAGACAAAGATCATGACAACTGGCATCATCAACAGGTTCATCGTTGAAGGAGAAGAAATTGAAATCGTGAACAACTTTAACCTACTTGGATCAACTATCAATAAAGAATCAATAAGCAGTCAAGAAATCAGACGATGCATTGCTCTTGGCAGAATGGCTATGAAAGACCTAGATAAGATTCTAAAGAGCAGAGATGTCTCTCTCCATACAAAGATTCGACTTGTTCAAGCCATGGTATTTTCAATAACATCATATGGATGTGAAAGCTGGACAGTGAAAAAGATAGACAGGAAGAAAATTTGATGCCTTTGAATTATGGTGCTGGTGGCGAATACTGTATACCATGGACTGCCCGAAGAACAAACCAGTCGGTACTAGATGAGATCAAACCTAAGCTTTCTTTAGGAGCTCAGATGACAAGACTTCGACTTTCATACTTTGGACACATCATGCGAAGAGAGATATCATTAGAGAAAGACATCATGCTTGGCAAGATAGAAGGTCAACGCAAAAGAGGAAGGCCAGCAATGAGATGGATTGATACAATAACAGCAGCTATGGGTACCAGTCTGTCAACAATGAGCCGCCTGTCTGAAGACCGAACACAATTTAGGAGAGCTATCCAGAGGGTCGCCATGAGTCGACGCCGACTCGATGGCACTTAACAACAACAACACATTCCTATACTTATTCTGTTTACTTGCCAAATCAAATGTTAGCATGTGGCCTAATAGACAAATTTCTTTTTTCCTGTCAGGAACACAATTGTACATATTCATATCACTAATTATATTTGCGATGTACTCTCCAGTTATAAAAATATACAAGGTATAGTCAATCTGGTTATTCAAGGGGTAACAAACATTAAAACATAACTAGCTGTTTATGAGAAATAAATTAAACTAATTTCAATTGTTTGTCAACAATTATTAGGAAGACTGTCTTATCTTAGGTGATGGTTCGACTCACATTATTTTAAACATTATCAGTAACACACCCTTTTTCTTTTTATGTTTTTTTTTAATACCTCTTTCCCCACTAGTCACAGCAGTTCACATTCAAACAAAACTTGGTACAGCACATTAAACAGGAACATTGATAACTTGGAATTTTTCCCTTGTAAGGCAATGAGGGGTTAAGTGACTTGTCCAAGGTCACAAGTAGTGCTAATACTCTAATCATTAGAATACTTCTCTATTCCATTCTAATTTGCATAGACATCTAAGCTCGCAAAGGAAGGAACATTTACATAAGGATGTATACATTCATAAACTATAAAACTTTAACACCAAATTTGAACCAATTAGAAAGTCAATTACCACCTCTTAATGGCTTAACAGTTCTCTCTTTGTTACACTGTTTTCAGAACAAAACAGCATAATAGTAAAGCATCAGCATATAGAGCTCCCCATGCAAGAAGTGTGAGACAAAATCAGTATTGATGATCAAGTGAGCAGTTAACTCAAGAGCTCTAGAAAGAGCGAACACTCCAGCTAGTTGATCACTAGCAAATAGCAAAGCAGCCGACTCTGCCACAGAATCAACTCTTACAATTGCATCAATTTTCCTTATTCATTGCGTAAAGCAGAACCATCACTACATAGTGAGGTCAAACAGTAACGATCTAGAGCTGGAAGAAAGCTGGGGTTTTTTTCCAAGTGTAGAAGATGCAAAAACTGAATGAGAAGCAAAGACATGCAAGGGATGTTGCAGTACTAGAAAATCGGTAATTTGGATTGCAAAGACTACTGCTGCCAGAGACTGAAAGCATGGAAGCATTACTGCTACAACAGGGTCACAAGTCTAAAAAATAACCCAGTGGCTTAAGTCCAATGGGAAATTTCTGAGCAAGAACACAAACAGCAGCAGTAGAAGAGGTAGCATATTGAATCTACCTCAGTGATACCAATTTAGAAACTATTCCACTAGCAACAAGGCATTTGCTTCACACTTGCAATTAACAGTTCTGCAGAGGTCTTTCCATAATAACTAAAACATACATGACATGAGAATTTAAGATCACTCCTCCAATCGACTCTTGCAGATTAATTTAAAACAGACTGAGAGAAATATCAGCATAGATGTGATTTTCAACTAGTCTACTATCACAAAGGAAAAATAAAACATTATACATATATTTACCCACTTTTTCCCTTTAATTAAACAAACTTGCTTGACTTAACGCTGCCCCCACCCCCCCAGCTTCCGCTGGCACCACTGTCCCCCTCTAGCTACCACCTTCCTCTCCCCCAAATGGAATTGGCGGCAGCTGTGGGAGGGTGGTGCAGCAGTGGCACACATTGGCAGCCACACCACCCTCCCACAGCTGCCGCCGATTCCATTTGGGGGAGAGGCAGGCAGTGGCAGTATTTCTAAAAGCGGTGGCAAGAAGGTGCTGCTTTTTGGAAATGCTGCTGACATTGCTGCCTGGATGTCCCACCACTGTCTGAAACTGAACATGGCCAAACTGAGCTCTTTATTTTTCCCCATAAACCCACCTCCCCCCTTCTTCCTCTCTCTATTTCAGTGGATAACACTATACTCCTCCCTGTTTCCTCAGCTCACAACCTTGGGGTCATCTGACTCTGCTCTCTCTCTCTGCACACATCCAACAGATAGCTAAAAACTCTCGCTTCTTTCTATATAAAATTGTCAACATTTGTCCCTTCCTTTCTACACACACTAAGACACTTATCCACTCTTTAGTCACCTCCTGTCTAGACTATTGTAACCTCCTACTTGCTGGTCTCCCTCTGAGTCATCTCTCTCCCCTTCAATCTGTTCAAAACTCTGCTGTGTGGCTAATCTTCCACCAGCCTCAATATGCTCGTATAACCCCTCTTCTCAAAGTCACTTCATTGGCTCCCTATCCGTTTCCATATCCAGTTCAAACTTCTCCTACGGATTTATAAGTGCATTCATTCTGTTGCTTCTCACTATCTTTCCTCTCTTATCTCTCCATACACCCTTAATCAGGAACGCTGCTCTTCTGGCAGATTGCTTCTATCTGTGCCCTTCTACTGCTAACTCCAGACTTCAATCCTTTCACCTTGATCCTCCTTATGCCTGGAACAAACTACCTGAGTCTGTATGTCAGGCTTCATCTCTGGCCCTTTTCAAATCCAGGCTGAAAACTCACTTCTTTGAGGATACTTTTCGATCCTGATCCACTTAGGGGTATGTTTACTAAACCGTGGTAACGTTACCGGTGATAAGTGCAGCGTTTAATGTGAGTAATGCCATATAAGGAAGTGGGCGTACCGGCGTTAAGGTAGTAATGGCCGTGTAACCAGGGGCGGCCCAAGGGGGGTGCGGGGCCATGTGCGGAGACTCGGTGCGGGGCCTCATTTGCATAAGTGGTCTTATTTGCATAAATATTTGCATAATGTTACCATTCACTAACTTTTAGTAAACATGTCTCTTAATGAGTGTATGGATAAAGAAAGACTAAAAGATTTCTACATTACTATAATCCAGTGCCAACCGCCAGGCACATTAGGAACTACTACAAACGCTGCCCATTTAGAACCCATAGCAAACCCGCCGTATCCTGACAGCATTACCAGGACTCACAAAGCACCATACCCTACCTATCAAAAGGCAACACTGCAAATATTAAACCAATACATTTCAGAGAATACTGGGGAAAGAGAACAAGTGGCAACGTCAAAAAGGAATTACATAAACAGAATACCTCAGCTCAGTTACACATGCAGAACATAGACCATCACCAAACAAGGAATCACAATTTAGAAACAGGAAGGCAATAATTAAACTGGGAACCCCAAAAGCCAAACTTGGAATGTACAACAACACTGTAGAAATAAAACTATAAATTAATTTCCTCTTGTACCAAACAAAGCGCAGATGTTAATGATGCACATTTCCCAGAGCTGACATATTCCAGTTAATAAATTCAAAATAAAGAGATATCTTTCTACCTTTTGTGCATTTTTTTTTCAGTTGCAATTGGTCCAGCCACTTTCTTCTGGTTTCTTCATGTTTTCTGCTAACTCTCCATCGTCTGCTGTCCATTTGTCCTTTCTTCTCTCTTCTAGTTTTTTTTTTTCCATTCTCTCTCTCTACATCTGCTTTAACATACTAATCTTTCTCCTTTTGCTCTTTCCTCATTCCTATTTCATCCACACAAATTTTACCCCTCCATCCTCAATCCCCAATTACTCTCCCAATACCTGGCCAATTGTAGATTTTTCATCCCTCCTACACAAAATATTTTTCCCCTCTCCATTTTAATCTCCCAGCCCCATCCCATTCTAATCCTCCCCCAACATCAGCTCCCTTCTAGTTCCAGTCTCACCCAGCATCCATTCCCTTCTAGTCCCTGCATCAGCCCATTTCCAGTCCTAGCCCCCCATCAGCCCATTTCCAGTCCTAGCTCCCCCATCCATTTCCAGTCCAAGTCCCTTCAGCAGCTCATTTCCAATCCTAGCCCCCCCATCAGCCCATTTCTAGTCATTTCCTAGCCCCACCATCAGCCCATGTCAAATCATAGCTCCCCTCCACTCAGCCCAATTCCAGTCCAAGCCCCCCCCATGAGCCTACTTCCAGTTCTAGCCCCTCCATGAGTCCATTTCAATTCAAGCCCCCACCACAGCCCATTTCCAATCTTAGCTCCCCCCAACAGCCCATTTCCAGTCCTATCCTAGCTGTTCCATCAGCCCATTTTCAGTCCTAGCTCCCTTCCCTCACAGCCCATTTCCATTCCAAGCCCCCTCCCCATCAGCTATTTGCAGTTCAAGTCTCCCCTTCCACTCAGCCCATTTCCAGTCCTAGCAACCCCCCAACCCATTACCAGTCCTAGCCCCCCGTCAATCAACTTCCAGTCCTAACCCCCATCACCCCATTTTCAGTTTAAGCCCCCCCTATAACCCATTACCAGTCCTAACCCCCCATCAGCCCATTTCCAGTCAGCCCCCCATAGCCCATTGCCAGTCCTAACCCCCCCATCAGCCCACAGCCCATTACCAGTCCTAACCACATCAGCCCACCTCAAGTCCTAACCCCTTCCCATCAGTCCATTTCCTGTCCTAGCACCCCCATAACCCATTATCAGTCCTACCCCCCCATCAGCCCACTACCAGTCTTAACCCCCCCCATAGCCCATTACCAGTCCTAACCCCCCCATCAGCCCATTACCAGTCCTAACCCCCCCATCAGCCCACTACCAGTCTTAACCCCCCCCATAGCCCATTGCCAGTCTTAACCCCCCAGCCCATTGCCAGTCTTAACCCCCCCTCCCTAGCCCACTGCCAGTCTTAAACCCCCCCATAGCCCACTGCCAGTCTTAACCCCCCTCCCCAGCCCATTGCCAGTCTTAACCCCCCCTCCATAGCCCATTGCCAGTATTAACCCCTCTCCCTCCCTCCCTAGCCCATTGCCAGTCTTAACCCCCCTCCCTCCCTCCCTCCCTCCCTAGCCCATTGCCAGTTTTAAACCCCTCCCTCAATAGCCCACTGCCAGTCTTAACCCCCCCATAGCCCACTGCCAGTCTTAACCCCCCTCCCCAGCCCATTGCCAGTATTATCCCCCCTCCCTTTCCCACTGCCATTGTTTAACCCCCCCATAGCCCACTGCCAGTCTTAACCCCCCTCCCCAGCCCATTGCCAGTCTCAACCCCCCCTCCCTCCCCAGCCCATTGCCAGTCTTAACCCCCCCTCCCTAGCCCATTGCCAGTCTCAACCCCCCTCCCTCCCTAGCCCAGTGCCAGTCTTAACCCCCCTCCCTCCCTCCCTAGCCCATTGCCAGTCTTTCCCTCCCTCCCTCCCTAGCCCACTGCCAGTTTTAACCCCCCCATAGCCCATTACCAGTCTTAACCCCCCATAGCCCATTGCCAGTCTTAACCCCCCTCCCTAGCCCATTGCCAGTCTCAACCCCCCTCCCTCCCTAGCCCATTGCCAGTCTCAACCCCCCTCCCTCCCTCCCTAGCCCACTGCCAGTCTTAACCCCCCCATAGCCCATTGCCAGTCTTAACCCCCCATAGCCCACTGCCAGTCTTAACCCCCTCCCCAGCCCATTGCCAGTCTTAATCCCCCAGCCCATTGCCAGTCTTAACCCCCCCCCATAGCCCACTGCCAGTCTTAACCCCCCCCAATAGCCCACTGCCAGTCTTAACCCCCCTCCCCTGCCCATTGCCAGTCTCAACCCCCCTCCCTCCCTAGCCCATTGCCAGTCTTAACCCCCTCCCTCCCTCCCTAGCCCATTGACAGTCCTACCCGCCCCCCCTCGGCTCATGGCAATTAAAAAAAAAAAAAAAAAAAAGCTGGCCGCTGCGGCATGGAGTGTCCCGCGGGGCTCCCTCTGCCCGGCGGAACTCTCCCGGTGCGGCTGAGCCCCTCTCTGCCGGCTTGCAGATACGCAAAGGGAGAGAGTCTCCCTCGCGTCTCTGTTAAGCCCGCAGGGGCTGATGGGAAGCAGGGGCTGATGGGAAATTTCCCATCTGCCCCTGCGGGCTTAACAAAGACGCGAGGGAGACTCTCTTCGCGTATCTGCAAGCCGGCAGAGAGGGGCTCAGCCGCGCCGGGAGAGTTCCGCCGGGCAGAGGGAGCCCCGCGGGACACTCCATGCCGCAGCGGCCAGCTTTTTTTTTTTTTTTTAAATTCAATTAAGAAAAAGCAGAATGTTCTTTGCGCGGGGCCCCCCGAAGCGCGGGGCCCTGTGCAAAAAACATTCTTGCTCAATGGACGGGCCGGCCCTGCGTGTAACGCGCATTAAAGGGCGCCTTGGCCAGTTAGTGCACATTAAAGATGAGAAACAAAACACATTACAAGGCTGACAAGGCGCTTTATAAGGTGCCTTTATTAGACAACGTTTTGATGGTGGTGAGAATAGAGGAGGAATGTGACAAATTCTATCTACCCTTTTGATGTCTAGGACATCTGTACCTTGCCCACTCACAATCTTAAATGACAGAGGTGTAAAATCTAGTCCTGGAGGGCCACAAAACAGTCAGGTTGGCAGGATATCTCTAATGCATATATATCTCATGCATATTCATTAGGGCTATGCCAAAAACCTACCAGGATTGTGGCCCTCCAGGACAGGGTTGGACACCCCTGCTCTACATCTTTGCAATGGAGGGGCATAGCTTTTAAACTAGAAAATAGGGGAAAGCCGACAGTCACCCAAGAGCGCATGGTTCGGACCAAGGTATCCTTGAAGGATACTACCAAAAGCAGTGAGGTTCCAGAAGGGAGTATAGTAGCCCAAATGCCCTTGAGTAAGGAGCAGACAGAGCATAAAGATTCCCAATTACCCATGCCTACCAATAGCCAGATTAATATTAATAAAATACAGTCTCTAAAATGCTTGTATGCCAATGCTAGAAGTCTAAACAATAAGATGGGAGAATTAGAATATATAGCACTAAATGAGAGGTTAGATATGATTGCACTCTCAGAGTCATGGTGGAAGGAGGATAACCAGTGGGACACTGTGATACCTGGATACAAACTATATCGTAATGATAGAGCTGAACAAATTGGTGGAGGGGTTGCGCTCTATGTTAGAGAGGGCATTGAGTCAGAAAGGATTAAAGTTTTGCAGGGAACAAAATTTGCTGTAGAATCTCTATGGATTGAAATTCCATTAATGAAGGGGAAGGTGATGGCAGTGGGAGTATACTATCGACCGCCTGGCCAGAATGAACAAATGGATGATGAAATGCTCAAAGAAATCAAGGAAGCTAACAAAAGCCACAACAGAGTAGTAATAATGGGTGATTTCAATTACCCCGGTATCGACTGGGACAGTGTCACAGCAGGACAAGCTAAAGAGATAAAGTTTCTAGATGAAATAAATGACTGCTTCTTGGAGCAGCTGATTCATGAACCAACCAGAGGGGAAGCCATACTGGACCTAGTCCTTAGTGGAACGCCAGATCTGGTGCAAGAAATAAGGGTGTTGGGACCACTTGGCAATAGTGATCATAGTATGATCATGTTTGATTTAATCAGTAGAGGACAGATAGTAAAGGAATCCACAGTAATACCTTTTAACTTTCAAAAGGGAGACTATGATAGAATGAGGAATATAGTTCGGAAAAAAACTAAAAGGAGCGGTTCCAAAGGTTAAAGACTTACAGCAAGCTTGGGTGTTATTTAAAAATACTATCCTCGAAGCCCAGACCAGCTGTATTCCACGCATTAAGAAAAGTGGAAGAAAGTCCAAAAAACTGCCAGCATGGTTTAAAGGTGAGGTCAGAGAGGCTGTTGCTGCCAAAAGAGCAACCTTCAGGAAATGGAAAAACGAGCCAAATGATGAAAACTGGAAACAGCACAAGCACTGGCAAGTTAAATGCAAAGCATTGATAAGGCAGGCAAAGCGGGAATTTGAGAAGAAACTTGCTACGGAAGCAAAAACACGAAATAAAGACTTTTTCAAGTACATTCGTAGCAAAAGGCCTGTGAGAGAGTCAATTGGACCATTAGATGATAGAGGGGTAAAAGGGGCAGTAAGAGGAGACAAGGCTATAGCAGAGAGACTGAATGAATTCTTTGCTTCGGTCTTTACTGAGGAAGATGTAGGGATGTTACCCAAGACTGAAGTGGTATTTAAAGGTGATACTGCAGAGGAATTGAGAGAAATATCGCTACACCGGGAAGATATATTACAACTATTTGATAAACTGAATAGTAGCAAATCACCTGGACCGGATGGTATACATCCCAGAGTGTTGAAAGAACTGAAATATGAGATTGCAGACCTGCTATTGGTAATCTGTGAACTTTCATTAAAATCATCTGTAATACCTGAAGATTGGAGGGTCGCCAACGTAACACCAATTTTTAAAAAGGGTTCCAGGGGTGACCCGGGAAATTACAGACCGGTGAGCCTGACGTCAGTACCAGGGAAAATGGTAGAAACCATCATAAAGAACAAAATTACACAGCATGTAGATAGTCATGGCCTAATGGGAGACAGCCAACATGGCTTTAGACAAGGAAGATCTTGTCTTACTAATCTGATCTGTTTTTTTGAAGGTGTGCATAAACAGGTAGACAAAGGTGAGTCGGTTGATATAGTGTATCTGGACTTTCAGAAAGCTTTTGACAAGGTCCCCCATCAGAGACTTTTGGCAAAGCTAAAAAGTCATGGGATAGGAGGCAGTGTACTATTGTGGATCGGGAACTGGTTAAAAGATAGAAAGCAGAGGGTAGGGCTAAATGGCCAATATTCCCAATGGAAAAAGGTGAATAGTGGAGTACCCCAGGGATCTGTACTGGGTCCGCTGCTTTTTGACATATTCATAAATGACCTGGAAAAGGGAATAACTAGTGAGGTTATCAAATTTGCAGATGACACAAAACTGTTTAAATTTGTTAAAACCCAAGAGGATTGTGGAAAACTGCAGGAGGATCTGGATAAATTGGAAGACTGGGCATCCAAATGGCAGATGAAATTTAATGTGGACAAGTGCAAAGTTATGCACCTAGGAAAGAACAACCCACACTATAGTTACACGATGCAAGGCTCCACATTAGAAACCACCACCCAGGAAAAAGATTTAGGAGTCATCGTGGATAACATGTTAAAACCCTCCGCCCAGTGTGCAGCGGCAGCCAAGAAAGCAAATAGAATGCTAGGTATCATAAGGAAAGGGATGGAGAATAAAACAAAGGATATTATAATGCCTCTGTATCGCTCCATGGTACGACCGCACCTTGAATATTGTGTGCAATTCTGGTCACCGTATCTTAAAAAGGACATAGAGTTATTAGAAAAAGTACAGAGAAGAGCCACCAAATTGGTGAAGGGGATGGAAGGCTACTCCTATGAAGAGAGGCTAAAAAGGTTAGGGCTCTTTAACCTGGAAAAGAGACGGCTGAGGGGAGATATGATAGAGGTCTATAAATTAATGAATGGAGTGGAACGGATAAACGTGGATCAATTGTTTACGCTATCAGAATATAGAAGGACTAGGGGACATGTAATGAAGCTACGGGGTAAACTATTTAAGACAAATAAGAGAAAATATTTCTTCACTCAACGTGTAATCAAACTCTGGAATCTGTTACCGGAGGATGTAGTAAGGGCTGTTAGTATAGCTGGGTTTAAAAAAGGTTTGGACAAGTTCCTGGAGGAAAGGTCCATAAACCACTATTAAAAAGGGACCCAGGATATCAATGCTTGACCTAGTACAAGCACTGCAGAACCTGTGTCTTTTGGGGAACTGCTAGGTACGTATGACCTAGATTGGCCACTGTTGGAAACAGGATACTGGGCTTGATGGACCTCGGTCTGACCCAGTATGGCATTTCTTATGTTCTTATGTTCTTATGATGAAGGGCTGTGGGACCATCAACCCCAGTCCTGCTGGCAAAAGGGCACCGTCCAGGGCAGTTGCTGCAGATCTGTACTTATCACAGAGGCACTGGCAGTAGGCCTGGAAAAGCTCAGCTGCCCCCCCCACGATCTGACATTCACCAGCAGAGGGCACAGTCAGTCTGCAGCTGCTGCACCCTGCAAGGCATTCCAGCCATACACATACTGACTGCAGACAGTCTGCTAACCAGTCCATAGTACATGTCCCTGGAGGAACTATGTGCATCCATAAGTGGGATGTAAGCACAGAAACCAAGCAGGTATCTCAGTGATTGGGCCCCAGAACAGAAAACACACAGATATCACTTGAGAGAAACACTGTACAGCACGCTGTGGGAACCTAGACATGCCATGGTCACTGCTCAGTCAAGGTGAGAGTGACCTCCAAGCATGACATGCTGTGGCCACCCTGTCCATGCAGGTGGTGGTCGGGCAATACAATGTCCCAGCCATTGCCCCACACCCTGTGCAGATGCATCCTGCCCAGTCTGCCCTGTCTGGACCATACGCACAATACCTTGCTCCTCATTATGCACATTGGCAGGCTAACACTGGAAACAGTGTAAGCATTGTGGGCCCAGTGAGGAGTAGGCAGCCTCAAAACAATTTAGACATACACACACTCCCACTCCTATTTCAGCATTGTGCAAAGATAGGGGTGGTTGGCAGCCCTGACCGCCACACTAGTCCTGAGCACAGTGCAGGCATTGCTAAGGTATGCAGGTGCTAGTAGTAGTACTTTGGTGGTAAGGGCGGCTCCATGCTGGGCCCAACAGCCTGACTCTCCATGAGGCTTTGGATAGTGGGGCCTGTGGGTATGGGTGTTTGCACCCCTGTTAGCCAATGTTCTAGGGAGTGCACATGTTTATGTTGTATGTGCAATGTGGGGTAAAATGTAGAAACATGGTCTGCAGGAGCCACAGCTAGGACTTGAACCTTTGACCTTCTACCCCAGGACACACTGGCAGTGTGTACTGAACCATACTGTTGCCACAGAGTCAAGTCAATCCCTGGGGATACCATGACTGTTCAGACATACCTTGTCTGTTGCACTGCACGCCACCCACCTGAACAGGGCTTGGCCTTGGTCTGCTGTGGGCAGATGCTACTGCCCCCTCCACCACCATGCTGACATGCCCATATGCTGGTGGTGCTCAGTCCCAGGCCGTCTAGTGTGCAGGTAGGCGGCTGCCTAGGGTGTGGGGTCTGTGGTAGGGTTGCCTATATAGACATCCACACTTCCCCCCCCCCCAGCACCGCCTGCCAATGTTATGTGCCCTTCGGGGTATCTGCTGGGTAATGTCCCCTGGATGGGACACTGTGGGACACAGACTCGTGGACATGTTTAACCTTGGACAGTTGCTGTCTTGCTGATTTTCAGATTTTGCATTCCTATGTGCCACCTAGGCATCTGCCTAGCCCACCCTGTGCCCCAGCTGTCCCACTGTATGTCCCGCCTGCAGCCTCCTATGCTCCATTTGCAGCATCGCCATACTGCCCTTTCATACCTGGGCACTATGCTGTTGCTGCACATGTGGCACTACTATCACGTATTTTGGGCTCCCTGCCTATGCTGTACATTGCTGACACTAAAATTGTTTCTCTCTCCTGCAAATGTGCATCTACCGACAGGTTTTCACTCACGGTAATGTTCAGCCTTTCAGTTTACCGCGTTAGTGTAGCAGGGGCCTCTCCCCGCCCACTCCCTGCCCATTGACCCCTTCTCTTCGCCCTCTCTCCACCCTCTGCGGGACTTAATGCTGCCGGAGACATTACCGCGCACTAACGTTGCATCTGGTAACGTTAGCACGCGTTAACGTTACATTTGGTAACGTTATCGCGCATTAATGTAGCTACTGCTATGTTACCGCGGTTTAGTAAACATACCCCTTAGACTCCTATATGTTTCCTTACCTTTCCCCTAGATGTATCCTTGTCCTCAGCTGTTGTGTTGTCTGTCTTGACTAGATTGTAAGCTCTGATGAGCAGGGACCATCTTTTACATGTGTCTGTACAGCGCTGCATACGCCTTGTAGCACTATACAAATAAGTAGTAATAGTAAGTACTGAATATATGTGGAGATCACTCAGTGCCAGTCACAATACATATTGCAGCAATATTCAGCTGCTAAGCAGTTTAACGTAGGACAGCTTCTATTTTCTATCCTTAATTAAACCACTTAGCTATATGATAAGTGCCTGAATTTTACCACTACATGCATAGCTGGGCAAAACACCCTCATTCTCTCCTTACTTCACCCTACTTGTCTTTATAAAATAGCACCTATGTAGGCACTTATGAGAGGTGGAAGACTAGCCCAGTGGTTAGAGCAGTGGCCGGGTGACTAAGAGGCCAGCGTTTAGTTCCCACAGACACTCCTTGTGGTCTTGGGCAAGTCACTTTACCCTCCATTGCTTTGGAAGAAAGACCTGGCAATCTATTTCTGATCATTTATTTATTTTATTTTATTTATTTATATTCTCTTATATACCGCGCTATTCTGCATCAGTGTGGTTTACATTGAACAAACTGAAATTACATTGAACAGGGCATTATAATTTGGAGATAACTATTTTACAGGGAACATGGGCTATGGAGGGTTAAGTGGCTTACCCAAGACCACAAGGAGCACTAGTGGGACTAGAAACCCCAGTCCTTCTGGCCCAAGGTTGCTGTCCTCTAGTGGGATTTGAACTCCTGACCTTCAGGCCTGAAGTACCTTGCCCCAACCACTAGGCCACTCCTCCACTCCTTACCTTACCAAGAAAATCCAGGCGTCACACTGACCACACACATTCCATTGCAGGAGCCTATGTAGGTTCTGATTCATGGCACCCTGTTATAAAATTATCCTCCTTGGAAGTAAACTTATATAGGGCATCTAGGCACCTATGTAGATGCTATTTTATAAAGACACAGGCAGCTATGTGTCTATAAAATACTAGCATAAGTGGCAGAAATAGGTGTAAATGTCAGCATCTTCCTTCCAGAACAAGTATAAATGTTCATGCGTAAAGTCTGAAAGTACATGTGTTTTAAATATTTTATAATCAATGTATACTTTGCAAACTCTGCCTTCATTCTGCCCAGACTGTGCCCCTAGCTATGCCTACCGGCACAGTATGCAACTTCTTAACAAGGTGCCTACATTTAAGCCAGTCAGTGTTTTATAAAAAGCCTTTTACATAAAAAAGACTTTATAATATTAACTTGTTAGGGGTGTAATTTTACAGCAGGGCTCCTAGGTTATTAGGGTAGGAAGATGTCTATATTTAGCATATTTTATAAAGATACATCGGTGCCTATGTATCTGTCTTTGTCCTGCAGAAATGGCACCTAGACTGAAGGCACGGACATTATGCTGCTATCAAGCAGGCTTAACACTAGAAGCCCCAAAAAGGCATTTTACTTAGAAATCCCAAAGTGCGTCAATTGACACATTATCACGACGACTGCGTTGAGCATGAAATGCAGATGTGAATTAATTTGAAGTTACTTATTTGTTTACTACGTGCAGTATGTGACATCTTACATAACTGACATGGTTCTAGCAGTGGCGCTGGTATAAACCTTCAAAGATGCATTTGTGTCAATTGACGCACTTTGGGGCTTCTGTGTATTTCACATGCCAATGCATATATTTTATAAAACAGGCACGTATTTGTGACACCACTCATATGCTTCTCCCCTGAGCACTAGCTTGCACTGTAAGTATGCTTTTAAGCATGACCTAATTTTATAAAATCCCTTTTAAATTCTTAAAATTGTGTTTCAGGTGTGAAAAATATTTACAAAATTGCATCACACATCTATTGTATTATTGTACTATTGTGATCCACCTAAAGATTTGGATAAAGCAGACAATAAATGTTTTAAATAAATAAATATTCAGTACCAGCTTCTATCCACATAGCCATGCTAAATATATTTGCATTTTTTTTTAAATACCACCACCAGCATTTCAAAAATGCAATTATCGCCAGTAATGAGTATGGACCCATGCATTTCCAAAAGTGAACTGGATCATTCAGTTTACAGCATACTTCTGATTTGCAGCAGATTTATCAGGTAACATTTGACTCAGGGCATATTGTATCATCCTATTACAAATGGATGAGAGAGCATCATTTAAAACTATACAGGGATTGAAGAACGCATGGGAAAATGTGACTGTGTCCAAAGATTCACTGGAGTGAGGTGAATTTTGAGTAAGGCCAGCAGAGGAAAAGAATGATGTTGTCTTAGTCCATTCATTTTTCTTAGCAGTTCAGATCACTTGGACTCCTTGAAGGCTTTGGAAAGCAGGGCTACTAGAGATTAAGGGGTATGTTTACTAAACTGCGGTAATGTCATTCGCATTAGGTTCCGCAGTAAAGGTAGAGATGCCTATATAAAGGCGTGGGCGTTGCATCGTTACAGCAAGCTGTAGCAGGTAACGCACGTTACAAGGCGCCTTAGACTAACGAGTGTTACAAGGCGCCTTGTAAGGCACCTTGCAAGGCACCTTGTAAGGCGTCTTATAAGGCGCCTTGTAAGGTGCCTTGTAAGGCGTCTTATAAGGCGCCTTGTAAGGTGCCTTGTAAGGAGCCCAATAAGGTGCCATGTAAAGTGCCTAGTAAGGTGCCCTGTAAGATGCCTCATAAGGCGCCCTATAGAGCCTCCTAGGCTAAGCACCATATTAGGAACCCTTGGACAAGGCACCGCAGAAGGCACCCTGAGCTATGGAACCATAGGTTAAGGTGGCCTAACAAGGTTATGGTGTCCTAGGTTAGTGTGCCCTAGGGACTTCAAGGTGCCTCAGGATGACATGCATGACCTGTGTGGAACAGAGACAGATGTAGCCCTAACACTAGATAGAGCACTCAGGAAAGGCAATGAACAGGTGAGTGAAGGAGGGAGAGGTGGGAGCCGCTGGACCTGCCATATCAGCGGGCATCCCATGTGCCTGCCAGTACTGATGACAAACATGGTGGGGCAGCTGTACCACAGCACAGGGTGCTGGCAATGTAAAGTACTGGAAAAACAGTTGGTGGCAGATGATGGGAATACGTGTCCCCCAGTGGAGGTGGAGGTGGCAAGATAGTTACAATGATGGGTGGACAGAGGAGTGGTGGTGCCATGCAGATCAGGCACAGGCGAGGCAAGAATGAAGAGGCACAATGCAGGAAAGGGTAGCAGTGCATAACATGGGGTGGCAGCCTGCACTGGCAGACAGGACTCTACACAGCTGACAGACGCAGATAGACGGACCGAGGGAATGTTGGCAATTGTGGCGAGGGTATTATGGGCTGGAAGCACAGATCTGCAAAAATATGATCTCTACAGTCATGCACACTATTTGAGTAGGACAGGCATGAGAGGAGGGAACAATGAGGAACTGAACTCATGAGCACTGCTAAGAATGGCATTGTATTAACCAATAGGCTATACCTCCATGGTGTTTGTCACAGCAATGTCTGGGTACAGAAGGACTGCAGGTCACCGCACAAACTGTCTGCTCTGAGTGCCAGGATAGGGTAACCCCACCAGAACCCATGATGCAATGCACATGCTGAATAGCAGTCTACAGCTGATCACCAAATGGGGTCTGCACCTCTCCGGTACCTCAGCTTAGAAAGACGAACTGACAGTGCGTGATACTGGCACAGAGTAGCTACAGAGCATGCCATTGTGCAGGTTCTGTGTTCACCCTGAGGGATAGGATGGGTGCCCAGCACTAGGTCCGCAGTATATGTGGTGCTAGAGATAGGTCCTGCTGTACATCCCCATCACTACCAGTGTGTGACAGGTGTTCCTTGCAGTGCAGCCGAAGGTAATTTGGTGTCCATCTGTATCCTGCAGTAACATGTGGCCCTGTGGGACCAGACACCAGCCAGATTGGTGTGTACCCTGTGTTAGGGTCTGGCTGACATGGGCAGCTGTTATTAGGGCAGAGGGGTTCCCAGAATTGCATGAGGTGTGTGTAGCAGTGCCTTTATAGGTCACAGTGGTATACACAACATACCCCAAAGGGCCCACATCACCCTTTTTGTAGGTAAAGAACAGCTGCCCCCGCCCCGGGGAAGCAACCTCCATCCTGTTTGTATGAAACAGCCCTCCAGGGTTGGTGGGCCAGAGCCATACCTATGACTGGGGCAGTTTCAGACCAGCAGCAATGCTGGGGTTAGGTCTGGAAAACCCCAACTGCCTCCCACCACTGTCTACCAGTCACCAGCAGACAGCACAGTCAGACTGTACCTTATAGGTTTTCTGACCATGCACAGTCTAACTGCAGACAGTCCACCAGCCAGTCCATAGTGCATGCTCACAGAGGAGCTATGTGCAGCAAGCAGGCATCTCAGTGATTGGGACCCCAGCATTGGGGAACACAAATATATCACTGGAGGCAGATAGTGTAGAGCGCTATGTGGGAACCTAGACCTGCCATGGTCACTGCTCGGTCAGAGTGAGTGCCCTCCCAGCATGCCATGCTGTGGCCACCCTGTCCATGCAGGTGGTGGTCAGGCACTACAGTGTCCCAGCCATTGCCCCACAACCTGTGAAGATGCATCCTGGCCAATCTGCCCTGTCCGGGCCATACCCAAAATACCTTGCTCCTCATTATGCACCTATTCAGGCTAACACTGGTAACAGTGGGACATTTTGGGCCCAGTGAAGGGTGGACAGCCACAAAAAAATGGATAGACATACACACACGCTCACTCCTATTGCAGCATTGTACAAAGATAGGGGTGGTTGGCAACCCTGCCTGCCACACTGGTTCTGATCACAGTGCTGACATTGCTAAACTGTGCAGGGGGTAGTAGTAGTGCTCTGGTGATAACTTCAGCTCAATGCTGGGGCCAACAGCCTGACTCTCCATGCATCTTTGGATTGTGGAGCCTGTGTGGGTGGGAGTTTGTACCCCTGTTCGCCGCTGTTTTGGGCTTTGCACATGTTGCTGTTGTATCTGCATTGTAGGGTAAAACATAGGGACATGCTCTGCAGGAACCACAGCTGGGGCTTGAACCTGTGACCCTCTGCTTCTGGACACACTGGCTGGGTGTACTGCACCACACTGTTGCCACAGATGCACAGTCCCTGGGGCTACCTGTACTTTTCCTCAGCCAGACTTTGTATGTTGCACTGCACACCACGTACTGATGCAGGGCATGGCCTAGGTCCACTACAGGGAGGTGGCACTGCCCCCTCCAGCACGGGCACATCCCCCCTGCCAATCTGACATGGCCATTTGCTGTTGGTGCTGGTAATGTGCAGTCCCAGGCCATCCACTGTGTAGGTAGGCGCCCACCTAGGGAGCGGATCCTGGGGTGGGGGGGGGGGCATACATGGACATCCTCACATCCCCCCCATCACTGCCTACCAATATTATGTCCCTTCCACATGGGGGCAGGATGGCTGGGGGGATGTCAGGTCAGTGCTCTAGCAACTATTGACTAGGGTGAACCAGGTAGATATAGGTGGATTGTGTTTGGCCTTGGTCAGCTGCTGTCTTGCTGATTTCCGGTTTCTATGTTCCTAGGCGCCCGCCTGGTCCACCCTGTGCCACAGCTGCCCATGCTACATGTCCCGCCTGTGGCCCTCTATGCCCCATTTTCACCATCGCCATAGTGGCCATTTATACTTTGGCACTATAGTGTTGCTGAAAATGGAGCACTACTATCACATTTCTTGGGCTCCCTGCCTAGGCTGTACATTGCTGACACTTAAATGGTTTCTCTCTCCTGCAAATGTGCATCTAACGGCAGGTTTTCATTCGCGGTAGTATTCAGCCCTTCAGTTCAGCGCGTTAGTGTGAAAGGAGCCTCTCCCCGCCCACCCATTGACTCCTTCTCTCCGCCCTCTCTCCACCTTCTGTGGTGTTTACTGTGGTCGGGGACGTTAACGATCGTTAAGTAACATTAACGCACGTTAACGTTACATACCATGCGTTAACGTTACCTAACAATTGTTAATGTTACATAATGCGCGGTTTGTAACGTTACCGCAGTTTAGTAAACATACCCCTAAGTGACTGTTACAGGATCACCTGAGGTGGTTGTTAAGTGCCATCAAGTCGATACTGACTCTTGGCAATCCTCTGGATATGTAGTTACCCATATGAATGTTCCAATATACAGTCATTCTGGAAGGATGTATGGGATAGTATTAGAGAAATTTTACTTTTGGAAGTTGATATTTTTAACTGCTTAGCAATTTTTAATTCCTTATTGGTGGATAAGGACTTGCCTATGACTAAACTGAAATTATTAAACCTCTTGGCACATCAAATGATATTCTCCAACTGAAATGATACCAACATAGTAAATTTCATTATTGGTGGAACAGTGTGCATATGACATATAAATATAAAATTAATACAGTGGAACGAGCTAACATACTTAATATCATTAAGATATGATAACCAGTTGATGAATGTTTCCAGTATGATAAAGAAATGAGTTATGCAAATGACATGAAAAGTCAATTACGCTAGCTTTCAGAATACAAGTTAACAATGAAGACATGTCACCTTCCTGATAGCATTGTCTTTTTATATTTCATTTTTGTTCCCAAAAGTCAGGAAGGAATTATATAAAAGGGGGTATTTTGTGTGTGTATGTGACTTTATTTCTTTTCCATCTCCCATTACATGTAGAAACTAAACTTGGAGCACAGGAACTTCCCCCAGCTTACCTCTTCTCTTTCTGTTGCTAGATGTAATAAAGCAATCTGATAAAATAAATAGTAGCAAATCACCTGGTCCAGATAGCATATATCCCAGGGTGCTGAAAAAAACTCCAAAATGAGATTGCAGACCTATTAGTAATCTGTGAACTATCATTGAAATCATCTGTAGTACCTGAAGATTGGATAGTGGCCGGCATAATGCTAATTTTGAAAAAGGGTTCGGAGGTGATCCAGAAAACTGCAGACCAGTGATCCTGACATCAGTACTGAACAAAATGGTAGAAACTATTATAAAGAACAAAATTACTGAACAGATAGACAATCATGGTTTAATGAGACAATGAGGCACATATCAAATGGGATGTCCACGTACAATCTGGGATGTCAAAGCCAGAACAACTGAAAAGAAAGGCAGGCACGTGCATGTTCAGGCACAATTCCAGAAACGTGGATATGCCTGATATGCACATGTATCAAATGTCTATATAGATGTCCCCAGGAGAGCATTTCAGAACCAAAATGTCTATAGCATAATGGCTAGAATAGTGGCTTAAGAACTGGGTGGCCAAGGTTTAAATCCCAGTGTTAGACTTGTAATCAAAACTAGTCATTTAATTCTCTACACTCTGGATGTTTTAAGGTGAAAACAAACACTTTCCTGATACCTATTAATTCCTGGAGCAGGAATAAATATGCACGTGCCAGCAGACAGCTCCACTGCTTCTGGGATCGAATGGAAATGTGTAAGTCCATTGCCCCTCCTGTGCCACACTCCCATGCATACTTGAATGTCCCTGTACTGGAGATGTCTACAAACAGCATTTGTAGAATTGTTACAGAGATGTGGCTGTGATTTTTATGTCCACATGCATATTTGCAGACGTCCAACCACAACCTGAGGGCCCTTTGGCATGGCCCTTAGGTGGGGACCATGGAGGGGACCTTTCTACAAAGACTGAAACCCAGCAGAGGTAGAGAAAATCCAACTGAAACGTATTATAATGTGAATCTTCAGAGAACGCCCCGAATACCTCGGAAGCCACAAGAAACCACTGTCTCCTGATACGCGAGGCAAGTAATGCAAATTCAGGCTATACAAAGATAGTTTCACCTGAAGGATTAAATCAATTCCATAGATATATCAGAAAAGGAGCACTAATTCAGCACTATCTGGGTTCACTAATTCACTAAGGTTACCTCCAGAATAGTCCAGACTGAGAACCAGCAATGTTACAACAAGACATAATGTTCCTCTCAATCCTCTTAATACTGCTAATCCTCTCACAACAGACAATAATGCTTCACACCAGAACATACATACCCACATATGCTCTCCATCTGCATACCTATCACCATGGCACATACAACATCCCACCACATGGAACCACCACATCAAACAGGAGACACGCAAAACACACACATACAAAACAGATGCCACAATTAGAACAGGCCCCAACTATTCTACTCAATATAACCATACCAACCCAATGGTAGGCACATACGTCACCTGCACTCTCATAAACAGAAGATCAGTCAGAAACAAGGTTAACACCATCACAGATTGCATACACACACAAAGACTAGATATACTCTGCATAACAGAGACTTGGCTAAATGACACTGATAAGTAATTTTAAACCAAATCACCCCACCTACCTACATCCCCTTCAACTGTCCCAGAACAGGCAGAAAGGGTGGAGGAGTACTGATACTGGCTAGGAGCTGCTACAAATTCAAAACCAACCTCACAACCAGCACAGAAGAATCCAACATAATCCAAATCTCTAACAAATAGCTATATGCCTTGCATATAGACCACCAAACACCAAATCTGACAACCTGTCGAATATACTTGAAAAAGTCTGCACACATGATTCTACAATCAAGCCACTCATTGTCCTAGGAGACTTCAACATTGGACCAACACCAGACAAAAATGTCAAAGCCATCCTCAAAGTTATGGAAACACTTTATTACCATCAACTGATCAATGAACTCACTCACAGAACAACCCTGGACCTAATATTCACCCCTAAATCACTACAAGCACTCAACACAATCTCCCATCCCACAGTAGTGCCAATACCATGGTCAGACCATCACATAATATCCATCACAATGCAGATTAAACAACCAACCCAACAACCACAACAAGAACCTGAAACAAAAAGAAGATTTAAAGTCCTTTGATAAAGAAACCTTTTTGAAAGAAGTAACCACAAATATACAACAAAATACAGATGACCTCGGGGGCGCTCGTGAGCCCACAGCAAGATGGTCACGTTCTAAAAGAGCTCCGTCCTCACAACCCCGAAAACTATAGAAAACATGCGCTAACTGCAGCAACCTGCTCCCCTCTACCTACCCTGGGTCGGCACGAGCAAGCGATCCCCCGCGGTGCCTGAATCAGCAGCTTGGCGGGCACACTGGAGCCTGGAAAACCGCGGGGATCGCCCCTGAAGTGTGGCCTGCTGAACGCTTCCATCCGTCGAGGGCCCTAAGTCTGACTACTCCCGCGACCAACATTTAGGCCCCACGCGGGGTTTAGATATCACCGGCGCGGAACGGAGATTTGCAAAACTGAGCGGCAGCTTCCCGGGCGCGGCACGGTGAAGCGTGCGGCAGCCCGTTGAACAGGGGAGGCAACTATTCTTGGCGCTGAGACCGCTGCATGCACGGCTGAGTCTTTACCTGAGAGGCCTACAGAGAGACGTGTGGAGACCGCGTGGCATCAGCCGGTGTTTGATATCTCCTCCTGCCACTGTAAATCACCCCGAGGAGGGTAAGTCTGAGCGGCAACTCTCTTCTCCTCTGCACTGTGGCTTGAATTAGAAGCTGGTGCCCGGGGCTATATCCTAGCAGCTAGGTTTCCCGCTGAAGCCTGCATCTTCCCTGAGTGGTCCTTGGAGGCCCTGATGAATGTTTGTTGCCCTGGGAGGGCTGAGGCAGCTTTTCCTATGGCTTCACTGTTTATCCAGTGCCCTATGTCTTGCTGACATTGCTTCTACACGTTTCCTGACACTGTGAGAAGGTGACTGCGCTGCGGATTTGTGAAAAGCCTGGACGCCGCTGCCTCCTTGGTGCCCCCACTTTTGCTGGCATTGGATACATTTTTCTCCTACCACTGTGTGATTTTGGTGACTGTGTGAAATGGCTGCTAAAGCCAAAAATTCTGAAACTCGGGAGGGGATGCGCTCCTCCCAGCGCTTGCAGAACAAGTCTGGAGCCCCAAGTAGCCCGCACGAACAACCCCTCCCATCAGGTTCTGATGATGAGACTGTCAGCGAGGAGGATTTGGATCCGCATAAGCAACTCTCCTCGGCTCAACTCAAACAAGAACTCCGTAGGGGCTTTGCGGAATTAGCTAATGAATTTCGCGCGCTACGGGAGGACCTGATGAAAGATGTCGCCGAGCTCAGGACCGACGTCAAGGAACTGGGAACCCGAGTGGAAGACGTGGAGACCAAAATGGTAGAACAGGACGGGACTCTGATGGATTTACAATGTGCTTTAGACCGGCAGCATGCACAAGCAATGGAATTGACTTATAAAATTGATGACATTGAAAACCGCTCCCGCCGCAACAATGTACGCTTCCGTGGGATCCCGGAGGCGGTAAGGGGCGGAGAAGATCTACCAACTGTACTTAAATTGCTGATAGCGGAATTGCTCTCGGCAGAGGACTTGGCTGCTCACGCCTCTGGTATGGAAATTGAACGAGTTCACCGCGCTTTGGGGAAACCCCCAATAACCAACCTCGTGATGTCATTGCGAGATTTCTGCGCTACTCTGATGCTGAGCTCCTTATCCGCCGAGGCCGGGAGAAAAAGACGGTTCACTTTCAGGACGCGATAGTGTCCATTTACCAGGACCTCTCAACGTTTACCCTGGCGCGGAGGAGAGAGATGAAGCCAGTTTCAGCGGTCCTGAACAGCAAGGGGATTCGCTATTCTTGGTCCTTCCCATTTAGGATGAACTTTCTTTTGGGCAACAAAAAGATCTCTGCAAAGGACTACACTGAAGTCTGGCGAGCCCTTCGCCAGGCGGGTTTAGTAGATGACAATGCTCAGCCTCATCCGCCGCCCACTAAGCCCCAACACTCCAGGTGGACCCGGGTGGGCAAGTCCACTTGATCTCTTTTTGTGGACTTGAGGAACTCCTCTCACTTTTTATTTTTTTTAAGGAGTCTTAATCTATGGGTCCCCTGATCTTTGGATAAGTGGTGGTGGGAAATGGATTGGGGACCCTTCCCTTTTTTGATACATGAGGGGTGGCAGATGATCTGCAAACGTTTTGTTGTTGTTATTGCTTTGCTAAAGGGATATGGTGAGTTTGATGACCTGGGGGGGGGGTGGAGGAGTAGTGGGGAGTGTGTTCTTCTCTATTTTTCACTGTTTAGGTTGAATTTCTGCTTTGAGGGGTTCTGGGGGGCTCGGGGTTTGTGGTCAATTTACCGTGTCCTGTAATAATTTAAACAGGCAGGTGGTATTGACGGCAAGGGGGGGGAGGGGTGGGAGGGGAGGCTTTTTTTCAATGTGGAATTGGGGGGTGTGCTTGGGTTTGGGAGGAGGAACTATGGCTCCGGTTCTAGGAGGGTGGAGTGGGTGGGCCCGATCCACCAATTCCCCAGGTTTGATGGGGGGGAGCTACCACTGGGACCTTCTGGATCGTAGGCGGCAGCGAGAGAGTGGATTGTAATTGCTAATGGTGCGCTTTGTTTCTTTGAATGTTAAGGGCCTTAACTCCCCAAGGAAGAGGTCCCTGCTGTTCTCAGAATTGCGCACCCTGCAGGGGGACATTGTTTACTTACAGGAGACCCATCTTCAGAACTGTAAGCAGGGCTGGCTAAAGAGGTCCCCGTACACTGAGGTGCGGGTGGCCTCAGACGTACAAGGGCGGAAGAAGCGGGGGGTAGCCTTATTATTTCACCAGAGCCTCTCTCTCCAGATAGAGGAGACAAAGCAAGATACTTTGGGGAGGTGGCTTTTCTTGAATATCCGCTTAGAAGGGCATTTGCTAACCTTAGCTAATGTTTACGCTCCCAACACAGGTCAGGGGGCCTTCTTTACACAATTGAAAGCCTTGCTAGCGGATTTTGCAAGGGGTCCTATTGTTCTGGGGTGGGACTGTAACACGCATTTGGTGCCCCATCTGGATTCCACAAGTCGCGCTGGGGGGCGAGTGGGGGGGTCGGCAAGAGCCCTGCAGCGTCTTATGCTCGACTTAGGTTTGAGGGACATCTGGAGGGACACCCACGGGGGGGGAAAGAGGCTATACGTACTACTCTCCGGTCCATCAGGTTCACACTCGCATTGATTACTTTCTACTGGACCAGCGCCTGATGGACGGGAGAGTGAAGGCTGGACATGGAGCGCTGACTTGGTCAGACCATGCCCCGTGCTGGCTTGCTCTGCCGGCCGGATTGTATAGTGAACTCCAACGGCTTTGGCGATTAGACGTGAGGTTCCTACGGCGGCAGGGTGCAGTGCAGGACCACGTCCGCTTTATCACGGAATTTTTTGAGATTAACAATTCTGGGGACGTTCTTCTCCCCACGGTGTGGGATGCTTATAAGGCTACGGCTCGAGGTCAGCTCATGGCGGAGGCAGCGCGCACGCGCAAAATGTGGAGGCGTGACCACGACCGGTTGGTGGAGGAGACTACTCGCCTAGGTCTGGAACACGCCCGAACTGGTTCCCGGCAGGCTCTGCGTCAGTGGCGGGCCGCTCGAGCCAACTTGGATGCGTGTCTGCAGAGAGAATTAGACAATAAACGCCGGAAACTACGGCAAACCTTTTATGAGCATGGGAACAAAACAGGCCGCTTCCTAGCTTTGCGTCTTCGCCAACAACAATCTGCGAGAGTGGTGCGAGAATTGCGAGACGCTGAGGGACGCGGGAGGGTTATTTCCCGGGAGATACGTGATCTCTTTGCTGACTTTCTGGAGCAGCTCTATAAGGCGGAGCCTTTTGAGCGGGATCGTGTACAGGATTATCTGCAGAGGATTGCTCTGCCGCATCTCTCCGACTCTGATCGGGCTCAGCTAGATTTTGAAATAATGGTAGACGAAGTGGAAACTGCAATCCAACGATTGAAAACTGGTAGTGCGCCCGGTAGTGATGGCTTCCCAGCAGAATATTATAAGAAGTTTAGGACACAATCAGCGCCAACCTTGACTATCTTGTTCAAAGAGATCTCGGCGGGGGTCTCGTTGCCGCCGTCCTTGCGCGAGGCACTGATTGTGATGATACCCAAGCCTGGTAAACCATTGCACGATGCGGCGTCGTACCGCCCCATCTCCCTGTTAAACGTTGACGTTAAAATATTTGCCTCTGTGTTGGCGGCACGCCTGAACCGGGTCCTTCCGAGCTTGGTCCACCCAGATCAGGTTGGCTTCGTGCCGGGCCGCCAGGCTGCAGATAACATTAGGCGTATGTTGCAGGTCATACACGTAGCCCAGCGGGAGCCACAACCAGCCCTGCTGGTGGGGATTGACGCAGAAAAAGCTTTCGATCGGGTCGATTGGGAATATCTATGGTGTGTGCTGGAGGCAATGGGCTTCGGCTCAAATTTTATCTGCTGGGTTCGTAGTCTCTATCAGATGCCCCAGGCGTGCGTTCGGATTAATGGGGGACACTCGAGGTATTTTTTGCTGGAATGGGGCACGCGACAGGGTTGCCCTCTTTTGCCCCTGCTCTTTGCACTAGCAATGGAACCCTTAGCTCAGAGCTTCCGAGAACATATAGGTTTGAGGGGGGTTCTTATTGGCCCTGCGGAATATAGGATTGCACTCTTTGCGGATGACATCATACTGTCCCTGGTCAATCCGTCCACTTCCCTTCCAATAGCGATGCAGTTGTTCGAAAACTATGCTCGGGTATCCGGTTTCAAAATTAACTACACCAAATCGGAGATCTTGAATGTTGGGGTCCCCAGGGCGGTTTGTGCGGAACTTCAAGCGGCTTATCCTCTTCGCTGGGTGTCCGGAGCTCTACGCTACTTAGGGGTGCATTTGACTGTGGAGAGGGCAGACCTCTTTAAAGTCAACTATGACCCCTTGCTTCGTCAGATTCGGCGGGATCTAGAGGTTTGGAATGGCCTGCTCCTTTCCTGGTTCGGGCGTATAGCCGTAGTCAAGATGGTGGTTGTTCCCCGCTTTCTTTACCTTTTTCAGGTTCTGCCCCTCCCCATCGCACGGGCTACCTTGGCGACCTGGCAGCAGCTGCTTATGAAATTCATCTGACGCTACCACCGCCCGCGCTTGGCGCGACAGGTCCTTTATGCCCGTACGCACTCTGGAGGTATGGGCATGCCCAATTTACAGTGGTACTATGCGGCGGCGCAATGCCGGGCGGGGGTGGAGTGGATGATTGCCGATAGCACTAAGCGATGGGTACAAATGGAAATGGACTTGGCGGGGGGAGCCGGCCTGGGAGACTGGCTGTGGCTTGGTCCAAAACTTCGCCGGGGTGTCCGCACCAGCAATCCCTATATACTTCATACCCTCCGTTGTTGGGACCAACACTTTCAATCTCGCGACATGGATTTATCCCCTTTAGCCCCTATAGTAGATAATGCCTCTTTCCCGCCGGGGTTAAGTGATATAGTCTTTCGGCAGTGGGGACATCACGGCCTTAGTCGGGTCGGGCAATTTTTTGCTGATGGTCAACTATTACCTTTTCGTGCGATACAAGCTGAATTTGACATTCCGGCCAGGCAACATTTTCAATATTTGCAAGTGACCCACTGGGTTCGATCCAAATCTGTTCGGCCCCAGGTTGCTCGGGCCCTGACAGAATTGGAACGCTACTGTGAGGGGTGCACTACCACTAAGGGACTTGTGGCGACTTTATATGCCCACTTGCAGGGATCCCACTCGTGTTCTCCTAGACATAGGGAGCTTTGGAAATCCGACTTGAGCCTTTCCTATACTGAGAAGCAGTGGGAAGGGGTGGAAACTCAATTGTGGAAGAGTGCGGTAGCGATTAATGCCCGTGAAACCAATTATAAAATACTGTACCGTTGGTACATGACTCCGGCGCAGATAGCGCGCATATATCCTGGTGCGGTGGACCTCTGCTGGCGTAACTGTGGGCAATGGGGTACCCTAGGGCATATATGGTGGGACTGCCCCTGCATTCGAGCCTTTTGGAGGGGTATACAATATCGGATGCAATTGCTCCTGGGGGTGAGTGTCCCTTGGGATCCGGGGATCTTCCTGTTTGGGGCCTCGGTGCCGGGTGCACGGGCTCTGCAACTAGCTCTACTCCGCCATGGCCTGAATGCAGCTAGATTATCCCTTGCAGCAGCCTGGAAGCGTGCTTCGGCCCCTTCCTTTCAGGCTTGGCTGGAACGGATGTGGGATATGTATGCCATGGAGCGAGGGGTAGCAGTCAGTAGGATGCGCCTGGCGCGCTTTGAGCTGGTGTGGGCGCCCTTTGTTTCTCGATATGGTGTGTGACTATGCTGGCTAGGAGAGGGGGGGCGTTCAAACGTTAAAGGGAGCCTGCCCTCTGAGTGTGCCTTTTGCTCACCGCACTCCTGTGCTTGAACATTAGCAAGCCATAGTGGGGGGGATTGGGAGGTGGGGGTGGGAGGGGGGTATCTGGTTAGGGAGGTTTTGGGGGGGGGAGAAAGGGAGGTTGGGGGGTCACTGTCCCCTGTTTCCTTATTGTAAAATTGCAAAAATGAAGGCATATTGTTGAATGTTGTTGTGATCTGAAGATATGTTATCACTGTTGCATCTTCTTTGAAGATTTTTGTGGTTTATGATGCTCTGTATTTTTTGGAAGCCTTTCAATAAAAAAAAAAAAAAAAATACAGATGACCTCAACAAGATCATCGTGAACTGGTCCAACACACTAACTACCATAACAAAAGTGCCACCCATGAAATGCACACACACACACACACATGAAACAAACCTTCAGCACCTTGGTACACCAGATCAATAAGGGATGCAAAAAGAGAACCAAGAAAAATAGAAAGACAATGGAGAAAAAGCAAAGACCAGGACACTCAACAACTATACTATGTTAAACAAAAGGAGTACAACATCCCGATCAACAACTGCAAGCAACAACACCACACAAATATCATGCGATCCGTGAACAAACCAAGGGAGCTCTTCAGCATTGTACATACACTCACCAAAGACAACATGCATCAGGAGAACATCGAAGTCCACCCCCAAGACATGGCAAACTACCTAGCCAAAAAGCACAATGAACTCAATAAACACTTGCCAGCTACACCCATAAAATGTAGCACAAAAAACACAAAAATACAATCACTCGCACAACCTTGGGAAGAATTTGCCTTACCATCTCAAACAAATAGAGCAAATAATCACTTCACTCAACACCACCACTCACCAAATGACCCATGCCCTGTACAATGGATAAAAACCACCAAGGAAAAACACACCATACATACAAAATATAGTCAAAATATCCCTACTACAAGGACACATGCCAGTCTCCCTTAAACAAGCATCCATACGACCAATCCTGAAAAACACTTCGCTCTGCAAGAAGGACTCCACAACATACCGCCCGATCTCCAGCTTGCCATTTTTGGCAAAGATCATAGAAAAGACCATTCTGATGCAGCTCCAGGACCATATAGATCACAATGCACCACTAGATCCACAACAGCACGTCACAATGTGGAAACACTATTAGCATCACTCTTCAAAAACATCCTGAAAGGAATGGACAACCTAAAGAAAGGTTTTCTCTTCATTTTCATGGACATCTCATCTGCCTTTGATTCAGTTTTATTTTATTTTATTTATTTAACATTTTTATACCATGTTTTCCATGTGATCAAATGCGGTTTACAAATAACAACATTGTAGATTGTACAGAACAAGTACAAATTCTATTACAGGAAACGCTGTAAAAACTATATACATAGGAACTGATACAATTTTAAACTATGTACATAAGTGTGCTTAGGGATTCTAAGCAGTTGGAGTTATTTAATCTCTAATACAAAATTTACAAAATTTAAAACTATGTACATAAATGGACTTAGGATTTATAGGCAGCAGAACTTTTTAGAATCTCTGGTCTTATTGATGTGTGGTATTTAGGGTGCAAGGATGGAAGCTATGTGTTTGTCTTGTTCTGCAAGTGTGCCATAGTGGATGGAGAATAGATGAGTTTTGAGCTTTTTGCGAAAGTTTTATAGGTCATTTAAGTCCCTGAGGTTGTCTGGTAGGGCGTTCCATAGGTTTGGGGCTACATGTGAAAAGGCTTTATTATTTGTTTGTTTCCTGGCTTTCCTGAAGTCTGTTGGAATAACCAGTTTTTATTGTGGTTGTGTTGGTTTCTATTGTTGGGTTCCTTAGATATTAGTGTTCATAGGTGGGAGGGGGCAATGTCATTTATTACTTTGAAGGTGGAGATCAAGATTTTGTAATTGATGCAGCTTTGGATTGGGGAGCCAATGGAGGGCGTAAAGGGTTGGGGTTATGTGCATCACTAGGTTGATGCTCATAATTGCTGTAGCAGTCATATTTTGAACAGTTTGGAGCCGTCTTAATGCCTGTTTGGTGATACCCTGCAGCATGGTGTTGGCGTAGTCAAGGTGAGGCATTATGATGGCTTGTATAATTGATTTGAAGTCATCATGGTGAAGAAGGGGGTGGAGTTGCTTTAATAGTCTTAGCTTGCATAGGATATTTTTGGTTGTTTGTTTTAAGTGGGGTGTCATGCTTAGAGTGTGATCTATAATTACTCCCAAGTATTTTACTTCACTGCTAGTGGAGATGTTGAAATCCTGGAGTTCAATTGTAGTTGGAGGAGTAAAGTGCTGATTCCTAATAACGAACATGGCTTCAGTTTTTGTAGTGTTGATCATTAGGTTATGATTTTTGAGCCAGGTCAGGATTTCAGAAAAACAATCAGAGAGAATTTGTATTGTGGGGTTTATGATGTTAAATGGGAGGTATATCATAATATCATCCTTGTAAATATGGTAGTTTACGCGGAATCTTTTAAATATGGCGCAGATGGGTTGTAAATAAATATTGAAGAGTAGGGCTGATAGGGCGGATCCTTGGGGGAGGCCCTGTTCCTGTTTGTATGGCTCGGAGATTAGCTGATCAACTCTTACTTCTTGTGTTCTGTTTGGCAGGTATGAAGAGAACCATTTGAGGACTATTTCTTGAATTCCAATCTGTTTGAGTCTTCTGAGCATTATGTAATAGTTGACACTGTTGAAGGCTGCGGTGATGTCAAGAAAAATGAGAAGGAATGTTTTTTTGGTGTTATCAATACCATGTGTAAGTGTATCAAATAGGACCGTGAGGAGTGTTTCGACCCCTTGGTAGGGATGAAAGCCATATTGGTGTTCATCAAGTGGGGCAAATGTGTCAATATGGTCCTTGAGTTGTATTTGTACAGTTTTTTCTATTATTTTAGTCATAAAAGGTAGGCTTGATATAGGCCTGTATGATGTTGGTAATTTGTTATCAGTTGTGTTGTTTTTTAAGATTGGGCGGATTTGAGCATGTTTGAGAGAGAGGGGTAAATAACCACTTTGGAGGGATAGGTTGATTATAGGGAGTATGAATGATGATAGTTCTGGTATTGCTGCTTTTATCCAGATTACTGGACATGGGTCGAGATAGGAAGTAATAGTATTTATTTTGGTTATGGTGTTTTTAAGTATCTCTATCGTTCTATGGTGCGACCGCACCTTGAATATTGTGTGCAATTCTGGTCACCATATCTTAAAAAGAATATAGCGTTATTAGAAAAGATTCAGAGAAGAGCCACCAAAATGGTAAAGGGGATGGAAGGATACCCCTATGAAGAAAGGCTAAAAAGGTTAGGGCTCTTTAACCTGCAAAAGAGACGGCTGAGGGGAGATTTGATAGAATTCTATAAATTGATGAATGGAGTAGAATGGGTAAACGTAGATCGATTGTTTACGTTATCAGAATATATAAAGACTAGGGGACATGCAATGAAGCTACAGGGTAAACTATTTAAGACTAATAAGAGAAAATATTTTTTCACTCAACGTGTAATCAGACTCTGGAATTTGTTACTGGAGGATGTAGTAAAGGCTGTTAGTGTAGCTGAGTTTAAAAAAGGTTTGGACAAGTTCCTGGAGGAAAGGTCCATAAACCATTATAAAAAGGGGACCCAGGATATCAATGTTTGACCCAATACAAGCATTGTGGAACCTGTGTCTTTTGGGGAAACTGCTAGGTACGTATGACCTAGATTGGCCACTGTTGGAAACAGGATACTCGGCTTGATGCACCTTGGTCTGACCCAGTATGGCATATCTTATGTTCTCCTTTGAGATGGGGTAAAAGCTAGTCCAGGGGTTAGAATGTGAGGACTGGTCTTTGTTAGTGAAAATCATAAGGGGTGTTTGATGTTGAAGTTTCTGCATGTAGTGGTTTGCTAGGGTTTGAGGAGAAATTTTATGATCTAGTTGTTTATTTGCTGAGTTATTGGTTAGTGATTGGACGATACTGAAGAGTTCCCTGGCTCAGTTTAGTGATTTGGATAATAGACTAGAGTAGTGTTTTTTTCTTGCAATATCAATGGAGTCCCTGTATAGTTTGAGATAATTTAAGTAAGTGTCCTGGTGTATTTTGGATTTCGTACGACGCCATTTGCGCTCTGCTCTGCATAGTTCAGTTTTTGTGCATTTTGTTTATAGATGGAACCAGGGGGCGTTTTTCCTAGTTGTTGGTTGGCTGTAGGTTCTATTTGAGGTAGCTGCCTTAGAAATAGTGTTATTCCAGTTTATAATGGCATCATCTAGATTAGTAGGGTCCAGGGAAAGATGTTGGATAGTCATCTTTATTAAATATTTTGAATCTGTTGAGTTGAGGGGTGTGGGTAGTTTTGTTTGGTGAGGTGTTCGTCCAGGGTATTTGGAGCTTTATTAGATAATGGTCTGACCATGGTACAGGATGTATTTTCAGTGAGTTGGGGTTATATTTTTTGTAAAGTGAGGTGGGTAGGAACACAAGGTCAAGGGTGTTGCCTTTTATGTGAGTATGATTATTTATGATTTGGATGTGATATGTATCTTCAATGGTATTTAAAAATGATGTCATGTGGTTCTGTGATAGGGTTGGAAGGTTAAGATCACCAAGTAGGATCAAGAGATTGGAGTCATTGGGGGAGCCCAGTAGTTCAATTAGTAAGTCCAGGTTGTCTGGATTTGGGTCAGGTGGTCTATACACTAGGCATATGCTACAATGTTTGATTTTTATAGTGAGTATGCCAATATTAGAGATGTTGTCAGATGTGACCAAGGACACTTTCAGAGATTCTTTTATGATTATGAGGACTCCTCCTCTCTTAGCAGTCCTTTGTGTGTGGAAGATTTCATAACCTGGCATCCTCAATTGATTGAGATTGTATCTGTGTCTGTGAGCCAAGTTTCGGTTATGAAGACAATGTCAGGGGTTTGTTCAGATAGCAGATCTTGATGTTTCACACCATATCCTGATCCAATGACTCCAAGACACTGGCATCACCAGCACTACACTAAAATGGTTCACTTCATACCTAAAGGACAGGAAACAAAAGGTCAAATGTGGAGCAAATTACTCAGAACCCTTCTCTATATCACAAGGCATCCCACAAGGCTCAGCACTCTCATCAATACATGTGTCCCATCTGTGATATCATCAAAAACAAAATTCTATTCCACCTGTATGCCGACGACCTCATGGTATACACCCCGATTAACCTGGAAGCACCAAACCTAACAACCATCACTCACTGTCTGGAAGATGTAGCCACCTGGCTCAACAGCAACAATCTCAAATTAAACCTCAAGAAAACAGAAGCACTATACATCAGCAGAAGCACTACCTTCAACCCTCCACAACAAATCCAACTACAGAACTAAACCATAGCTGTAAAAGATGAAGTGCGCTACCTAGGCATCACCCTAGACAAAAACAATCAACCTCCAATCACACATTAACAAGGCATACCACAAACAAGGCATACCAGAGAAGGCATACCACAAACTTAACCTCATAAGAAGGCTAAAGCCACTTCTACACCAGGATCACTTCCGGACCGTATGTCAAGCCATTATCACACCGATCCAGGTCACACACCCTCTCCAGATGATGCAAAACACGACAGCACAAATCATCAGTGGAAGCAATAAGACGGACCACATTACACCAATATTACACCAATTACACTGGCTCCCAATTCAAGCATGCGCCAAGTTCAAAACAATATTAAAATCATCCACCATTCCACAGCAGATATCCTGGAAACCCCAACAACAAGAGAAACCAGCACTCACCCTAGAAAGATAAGCAAAAGATGTATGATCAAGGTGCCTATGGACTATTGAAACAGCAACCAGTCAACCTCCAAGAGAGCTTTCTCACTAGCCGCACCACACCTATGGAACACCCTCCCTGAAGAAATCCGCTCCACCGAAGACATTAAGGACTTTCGAAAAAAACTCAAGACCTTTCTGTTCATAGAACATTATGGACATATCACCTAATCTGACTGCCACGCTGGCCCTAACATACATCCACTTTGAAACAATAGAACACCCTCAGTAACCATACCTAGATGTAGATATGTAGATATGTTACGTAACTTGTAAATAGTTATCACCCTGTTATAACCCAAGCTAAGTTAATTGTACCCTGTTCGAGTTTGAAGTTCAGTGTAAACTGCTTTGATTCCAGGATAAAGCTGTATAAAAAATAGGTTAAATAAATAAACTAAACATTTTAGAATGACTCTCAAAGCTAACATGGATTTAACCATGGAAAGTCATGTCTCACTAATCTGTTATATTTTTTTTGTAGGTGTGAATAAACAGGTAGATAACGGTGAACCAGTTGATATGTTGCATCTGTATTTTCAGAAAGCCTTTTAAAAGATCCTTCACAAGAGACTCTTGAGGAAATTAAAACATTATGGGATAGGAAGCAGCATCTTATTGTGGATTGGGAACTGGTTAAAAGACAGAAACAGAGGGGGCTAAATGGCCAATTTTCTCAATGGAGAAAGATGAATAGTGGAGTATCCCAGGGAACTGTGCTGGGCTCACTGCTTTTTAACATATTCATATATGATCTGGAAATGGGAATAATGAGTGAGGTAATTGTATTTGCAAAATGATACAAAAGTATTCAAAGTTGCTAAAACACAGGAGGATTGGGGACTTTGAGAAATTGGAAGACTGGACTTTCAAATGGCAGATGAAATTTAATGTGGACAAGTCTAAGTTCTTCACTTAGGGCTTTACCTGCCCTCAAATAACTTCCCTGCCAGTTGTGCAGGAAAGTTAGATGAGGGCTGGGAATGGTTAGTATGGGGCAGAGAGTGGGTGGGCAGTGGGCGGTCGCCAGTCCTGGACATACAGGGCCGATTCTAATGTCGGCCCTGTATGTCTGGGGCCAGTAAAATGTCCGGGGAAGTTGTTCCACCTCTGAGGTGGAATAATTTCCCTGGACATTTTGTTTTGGAAGGCCCGAAGCATGGATAGGGCAGGGGGGGGGCCAGGGTTTATTCCTCGCAGCCCGACCCTGGCCTTAGGAGGCCAGATCAGGGGCCGGGCTGTAGGAAATAAACTCTTGTTCTTGGCGGCCGGCATCGCAGCTTTTAAATGGAGTCGCGGTGCCATGGCAACAGGACACCATTGCGCCGTGGCTCCATTTAAAAGCCCTGACTGAGTTAGCCAGGTGTAGTCCTGCATGTGCAGGCCAGACAGAATCACTGTCCTGGCCTCAGACCGGATGCACAGAGGGGATCTACGTCCAGGACAGAATCTGGCCTTTAAGGAAGAACAACCCAAACTATGATTATACAATGCAAGGATCCACACTAGAAACCACCACCCAGGAAAAGGATATGGGTGTCATCGTGAATAATACATTGATATCCTCTGTTCAGGAATGGAGAATAAAAACAAAGATATAGTGCCTTTGTATTGCTCCAAGAGGTGACCAAACCTTGAATATTGTGTTCGTATTTGGTCACCATATCTTAAAAAGGATATAACAGAATTAGAAGAGGTACAGAGAAGAGCAACCAGAATGATAAAGGGGATGGAAGGATACCCCTACAAGGAAAGGCTTAAAAGGTTACGGTTCTTCAGCTTGGAAAAGAGACAGCTGAGAAAAGATACGGTATGATAGAGGTTTTTAAATAAGTGAAATGGAACGGGTAAACGTAGATTGTTTGTTTACTCCTTCAAAAAGTAGAAAGACTAGGGGGACATGCAATGAAGCTACAATGTAGCATGTTTAAGACTAATCAGAAATAATATCTTTTCACTCAACATGTAATCAAACTCTGGAATTTGTTCACAAAAGATGAAGTAAAAGCTGTTAATGTAGCTGTGTTTAAAAGAGGTTTGGACAAGTTCCTGAAGGAAAAATCCATATATCATTGTGTCACGGCAGGGACTAGACTGTGGCCTAGGCGAGCAGCTAGACTGCCGGATGACCCTCTTCGTTGAAAGGAGTAGTTGTGACACGAATGGGTCAGGTGTTCAAATAAGGATTTATTCCCCTCCCGGGGTTGGATTCTCAAAAGTATAATACATCAAAAGTAAGGACAAAAGCCATACACTCTGGCAGGTAAATAAAGGAAATCAAATACGGCTTCTTGCTTCTTAATGAACTTATAATCACAGGCAACTATATTATTCAGCATACAGTTCCTTTTTCCAGACGTCACTTCTGTGCTCTTCACAGCTTCTTTAAGCCATGCTCTAACTCTGGCTTCAGCACAAAGAGGTAATTTTGTCAGATAGTGTTAATGTACAATCCATCACTTCATCGATAGACAGTTCACTAGCAGAATCTATTAGCATTGGTTCCTGCTGTGTTTTATCTGGACAAACATCTTCCTTATAACAGGTCTGTAAACTTCTCAGTGCCGTGTCTTCAACAGGCTTATCTGACCAGCCCTCTTTAAGGTAAGGCAAACTGCTATCGTATAGCTCAGAGTATAAGAGAGGAGAGACACTTCCTAGAATAGCTTTTCCCTTTAAAGCCTCGTTGTGTCCTACCTTTAATACTTTGCTGTGGATAATGGAACTGCTCTGCTATAGAAGGATTTTTCCCTGGGAAGTTTCCTTCGGGGTTTGGCTTCTTCAAACTCTTCCCCTTCAGACATACAGATATCCTTCACACAGTATTTCTCCCTCTCTAGGGCTTGTAACTGTTTCCAAGTGTCACACTCTTCAGATACATACGGTTTCTCTCTCTTCCTTCCATTCACTCTGCACAGCACGTAGCTTCTGAGAATCAAACTGCGTCACAGGTAACTGACTCTCACAGCTGATTTCTCCTCTGAATCTCTCCCTTGGTTCTTTCCTGTTCCTCCAACTTGAACTGGAACTCACAGACTCTCCTGTGGACTCTATCGTGTGTTTTCCCAACAGCTCTCTGATGTCCACCTTATGAGTCTTCCTGGAGTTCTCTCTGTAATTCTTGGCAGTTCCCTGGAGGAAACTCCCTGTAGTTCTCCCTGTAATTCACCTTGTAATTCTCTTCGTAGTTCTCCCCTCTCTGTTCTGAGTACTTCTTATACTGCTGCTTGGGCGTTCCCTTGCTCAGGTGAAATCCATTTGAATCAAGAGCTGGGAAACGTTTGCTAGTTGGGCGGGGCTGTAGACCTCGTGTCTGGGTCTGTTTACATTGCTCCTGACAACTAGGGATCATGTGGCTTGCCTGCCTGTCAGAATCTGATCTGAATCTAACAGATTCCTGTGCTTTCAAGGCAAGGGACAGATCTTCCTCATTACAATTGTTAAAGCAGACTGGAGAAATTCACTTTTTTATCCCTGGGATAAGCAGCATGAAATCTGTATACCATTTGGAAACCTGGCAGGTACTTGTGGAAACAGGATACTGGGCTTGATGGACCTTTGATATGGCCAAGTATGGCATATCTTATTCCAGTGCTCTGGCCCTACAGCCTTCTCATTGGCTGCTTCCGACCCACAGTCGCTGCAGCTAGTTCACTGGAAGCAGTCAGGGCAGGCTCACTCACACAAGGGGGAGAGAGGATTAGAGAGCTGCAGGTGGAGGTTCTAAATTCTGAAAAATGTACAAATATGCTAAGCCTTCCTTGTAGCTTCCAGACATTAATGTAAAAGTCAACAGAATCATGAAAACAGCCAGCCAATTGTGCTCATGACTCAGAAGGATAGGATTAACATCTGACAGCACTCCATCCATCCACCCCTAAACTTTGGACTGCAGGTATTTTCCTAAATAGTCATTTTCTTAATCTGGCCCTGGCCATAGCAACAGATACTAGCTAACAGTATAGATAGCAACTAATAAGAAAGCAGTACAATTTAGTCAGTAACATTCACAACAGAAATAAAAGCAAAGAAAATGAAATATGTATGTAAATAATTTAAAATGCAGTACCTCATAACTAGGGAATTATTAGTAATCCCTGCATCTCTATGGGTGTAGTGTTCATGTGTGTTGTATCTCTGTTGCATGTTCTGTATTTGCCGTGCATGTGTTGCATCTGTGGTGGGATAGCTAATGGTGGTGGGGTATTTATGGAGGATGTATTTTTGGGGATTGGTGACAGTGTGGGGAGGTAGTTTGCAGGATGTTGGGGCAATTACAGTGGAGCATTTTGGGGAGTTGGGCATTTGCATGGAGGGGATTTTTAGAGAGTGGGACAGTAATGGAGGAATATTTTTGGTGGGGACGGAAATTTGAAGGATAGTGGGGCAGCTGCTGGGGAGCAGTCTTGGGGGGGGGGTGTAGATCATTTGCAGGGTGGTATTTTTGGGAGTGGAGGCAGTTTGCGAGGTAGTGGGGCATATGGAGAGACATTTGAGATGATGGGGCAGTTGTGAGAGGATAGTTTAGGGGTAAGGCAATTGTGAGAAGTTGGTTATTGGGGTTGGACAGTTTGTGGTGTTGTAGAGCAGTTGTGGAGGTGTAGTTTTTGGGGGTGGAGCAGTTTGCAGGGTGGTGAGGCAGTTGGGGAATTTTTTTATAGTCACAGTATTTAGTGAATTAGTAGAGCAATTGCAAGGGAGCATTTTCGGAGGGGGCAGTGTACTGGGTGGTGGGCAATTGTGGGGGGCACATTTTGGGTGGAGGGGCAGTTTGGGGGATTAGGAGAATAGAGAACAAGGAGAAATTCACTAACTATGATTCAGTGTATGTAAGTTTCTGCAGAAGCTGGAACTCCTCTCATAGAAACACGTTTGGATATCTTTTTGTGGGGCTTCTTTCTCTGGAAACCTCAGTCTAATGTGGCCCATTTTCAAACTGCCTTTTTACCAATTTTCCCCATATCCCATGTTTCGTCCCTTTCTGATATTTTCCTCTTGGACAGACAGACATTCTCAACCCATTTTTTTAATTTTTTCCATCTTCCACTGGGTTGGAAAGAATAAAAAGATAGCAAAAAGTAGCAATGACAGCAGTAGGTAACGACAAATTCTTATGCGGAGAAAAACTTCAGAATACTGAGAGAACTACAGTACATAGTATGTGGACCGAGAAATGTCTGTTGGGCTCTGTGGACAAACAAAGACTAATGGAATGAGGTGCGGTGGAGGGTACTCACACACATGCACAGTACAAACAGATCTAAAAGCCTCTAGAAGGAGCTGGGAAAGATTCCCACACAGAGCTCGCCCATATGTAAGCACGTATCCAGCTTGTGCCTGGAGAAATATACATGCAAAAATGTACAGCACATACACATTCATACAAACATGCACAGGCATACCAATCCAAAAGATGCATACATACACATACCAAAAACATGAAAAACATAAAAAATATATATTCATACAGACACCACATTCATAAGACACACACACAGGCAATGCAGACATCCTCTGCTTATATCTTCATTGCCTATCTTGACTTGAAAATCTAATAAGCATTTCAAAATGCTCTTCAATATTCAAAGAAAATAGAGTAGTTGATTTTGCTGGGGACTATCTTTTCAACATTTTTGGTGGCCAGGAATATGTGATGCTTGCTGAAATACTATTATAATCATTGTCAAATGATGTTTTGAAATATATTATGGTGGGGGAGGGGCCTGACCACTTTTACTTGCTGTAAGAGTTCTTCTTTTAGCACTATGGAAAGGGCCTGATGCTACTTCTATTACTCACTGGCCTTGATCTTACACTTCTAGCTTTCTTTTAAGTAGACTTCAACCATGGCAGGCATTACTGTTCCATGCAATAGTTGTTCTATTGTAAACCGTGCTGATTATGAAAGTGCGGTATAAAACCAAATAAATAAATATAGTAACATAGTATATGATGGCAGATAAAGACCAGTATGGTTCATCTAGTCTGCCCAGCAAGGTGGCAAGAGTAGGTGCACTTGCCACTCCATGTAGTTCACCTCTCCCCATGCCTTTGTTTACCGTTCCGTGTAGGTCACCCCTATTTGTTCAGATATAAGAGTTAGTTATGCTTATTTTGATTTTATCCTGTTGCTATAAAGGAATCCACTATGTCTGTCCCATGCCATTTTGAATTCTGTCACTGTGTTAGCCCTCACCACTTCCATCGGGAGGGCATTCCAAGCATCCACCACCCTTTCAGTGAAAAAGTATTTCCTGACATTGCCTTTCAGTTTACCCCCTTGCAGCTTCATGTTATGCCCTCTAGTTTGACAGCTTCCCCGTCTTTGGAAGAGGTTTGTTTGTCCATGAATACTCTTAAAGAATTTAAAGGTCTGAATCATATCTCCACTGTCCCTATTCTCCAGAGTGTACATATTTAGGTCTTCAAGTCTCTTCTCATAAGTCTTCTGACGCAGGCTCCAAATCATTTTGGTCGCCTTCCTCTGAACCGCTTCCAGCCTTTTTATATCCTTTGCAAGATACGGTCTCCAAAACTGAACACAATATTCCAAGTGAGGCCTCACCAGCGACTTGTACAGTGGCATTAGTACCTCTTCCTTTCTGCTGGTAATTCCTCTCTGTTTGCAACCCACCATCCTTCTGGTTTTTGCCACCACCTTGTCACACTATATCACCACCTTGAGATCAGAAACAGTCACACCAAGATCTTTCTCCTGGTCCGTGCACATCAATCTTTCACCCCCATCGCATACAATTCCCTTGGATTTCTGCTTCCCAAGTGCCTTACACTGCACTTCTTCACATTAAATCTTAACTGCCAAGGATTAGACCATTCTTCCAGCTTTTGTAGATCTTTCCTCATGTTCCCCACTCCCTGAGGGAAGTCCACTTTTTTGCAAATTTTCATGTCATCTGCAAAAAGACAGACTTTTCCATTCAGCCCTTCAGCAATGTCACTCACAAATATATTGAACAGTATCGGTCCCAAGACCAAACCCTGGGGCACACAGCTAATCACCTTCCTTTCATCTGAGTGAGTTCTGTTTACCTTCACCTTCTGTCATCAGTCAGTCAACCAATTTCTGATCCATTTCACCATCTTGGGACCCATCCCCAAGCTGTTGAATTTATTGATAAGCCTCCAATGAGGAACAGTATCAAAGGCTTTGTTGAAATCTAGGTAGATCACATCCATTGCATGCCCTTGATCTAGTTCTCTGGTCACCGAGTCAAATAACTCAATCAGATTTGTTTGGCAAGATTGTCCTTTGGTTAAACCATGTTGCCTCGGATCATACAACCTGTTGGTTTCTAGGAAGTCCACTGTTCGCTTTTTCAGGAGCGCCTCCATTACTTTTTCTGCCACCGAGGTAAGGCTTACTGGCTGGTAGTTTGTCACTTCTTCCCTATTACCACTTTGTGGAGAGGTACCACATCAGCACTTCTCCAGTCCTGTAGTACTTCTATCTCCAAGGATCTATTAAAAACATCCTTTAAAGGCCCTGCAAGAACTTCTCTGAACTCTTTCAGTATCCTGGGGTGTATCCCATCTGGTCCCATAGACTTGTCCACTTTCAGTTTTGCAAGCTGTTCTATCACATCATCTTTTGTGAATGGTGTGGTATCTACTCCATTCCCATTTGTATTGTCACGCCCTTGCTCCTTGCTCCTTGCATTCAGCATCGAGGGTCGTGGTTCTAATAGAAACTTTCCCTTTTCAGCCTTCTCTGAATGGTTCCCTCGCAATGCTTCTTGGGAAATGTAGTTTAACTGCTACACATATGGCTTCTGGTAGAAAAATAAAAACTTGTAGTTTGGCTCTTTTGGTAAGGCAATGACAGAAATTTATTAAACTCAAATGCAAGGTCCATAAAATTACCTCCTGCAGGATTATTTCTACAGGTTTCTTTCAAAAACACAACAAGACATAAGCAAAAGTCAAAACAAAGTATCAGCTTACAGTATTCTTCAGCTCAAAAGCAAAAACCCCTTTAACAGCAAGGCTACCAGCTTTCTCTAGCCTTGCTGGTTAAAAGCACAAACACAAACAGCTTTCTTCAATGGCAGTTTTCTCTCTTTTCAGTTCCAAACATTTCCAGGCTGTGCTCCTCTTTATAAGCAAAGCAAAACTTCCAACAGGAACAAACTTCCAATAAGCAAACAAAGCTCTACTCAGGTTTTCTTAGGAACATTCAAAAGCAAAACAAAAGCTTTTTTCCTCTCACCGTTAGCTTGGCTTCTTGCCGTCTCACTGCACAGGATAGCAGGTGTTTAACAAGCACAATTATACAGCTTCAGCTTGTTCTCACTTCTCAGCAAAAGACTCCCCTCTTTAACACAGGGAATTCACAAAACATCGACCTTGCTTTTCAAGATTACCTTGCCTTGGAGAGTTTTCTCTTATGGTTGGCTTTCCTTCAACCCCTCTGTAGCTAAGGCTTGGCACCAAGAGCAATCCATGAATATATCTTCCTCATTCAAAACTGCATCAGGTTCTCCTAGTTGCATTGGTTCTATCTCTCCTTCTAGCTCACTGGGCTTAGCTGACAGCCTCTCATTAGAGCTGAGAGTGTCTCCTGCAACTCTGCACTGCTCAGTATGGGACTGGCTTCTAAGGCTTATACCTGTGCCTTGGCTTGTAGCTGTTTCTCCTCTCTTGTGCTCTGTACCTCTCTCTGGCTATTTCCAGCACTCTCCTCTCCTGCTGTTCCTGTTCCCATTGCTCCTGCTCTCCTTGCTAACCTCTGTATAATCTAACCTAGGCTTAAATCTCCAGGGTTCCAGCCCCACTTCTCTTCCCAGGTGACGGAGATCAGCTTGCCCTCTGGCACCTGGGTAATCAGGGAGCTTACTGACGTAAGGGTCTTTTACCTTGGGTCTGTATTCACTCTTCCTTACTCCACTAGGGGAACTCTGAAACCTGTTTCAGCTGGGAATTTTCTGGTTTCTAGGTGTGGTTGTGGTTTTATTTCTCTGACCTTGCAAAATAGGTTCTTTTATTAGGGTGAATTCTTTGGGTTTTTTCCCTTTCTCCTAACTCAGAATGAGCTTCCTTACCACAGTAGATTTGTCAATCACAGGTGGTCCTTCTCTAGGATATTTTCTAGTGAAAACAGAGCAGAAGTATTTGTTTAGCATTGTCACATTTTCAATGTTACTTTTCACGAATTCGTTCCCAGCACTTTTGAGTCCTGCAATTCCACCTCTGATTTTCCTCCTCTCCCAAATATACCTGAAAAAAGTCGTCGCCACACTTCACATCTTTAGTCATCTTTTCTTCTGCCTTTGATTTTGCTATCCTTATTTCTCTTTTTGTCTCTTTTAGTTTTATCCTGTATTATTTTCTGTGTTCCTCTGTTTGCGAGCTTCTGAATTTTGTGAAAGCTGTGGTTTTTGCCTTTATTTGTGCAGCCACTTCTTTGGAGAACCAAATAGGTTTCCTTTTCCTCTTGTTTTTATTTACTTTCCTTATGTATGTATCTGTAGCATCTTTTATTGCTTTCTTTAGTTTAGCCCATTGCAATTGCACTTCCCTTAGTCCCTCCCACCCTATCAACTCCTCCTTCAGGCACTTGGCCATTTTACTGAAGTCAGCGTTTTTGAAGTCTAAGACTGAGTTTGCTGTGATTGGATTCCACCTTGGCTTTTATATCAAACCACACCGTGTGATGATTGCTGCTGCTCACATGAGCACCCACCTGGATATTCAACATGCTATCTCCATTGGTGTGCACTAAATCCAGCACAGAGTTCTCCTTGGTCAGTTCCATCACCATTTGTTTAAGTAACGCATCTTGGAAGCCATCCACAATTTTTTTACTTCTTTCCAGATTTGCAGAAGGAACACTCCAATACACATCAGGTAGATTAAAGTCACTTCCCCCTTCATGGCTATCTTTGCAATATCAACAATCAATTCACTATCCATTTCTTCTGTTTGAGTTGGAGGCCTATAGACCACACCAGTATGGATGAAAGTGCCATCTCCTCTTTCCAACATCATCCAGAGTGCTTCTTCTTTTCCCCATGTCCCCTGCATTTCAGCAGCTTTAATATTGCTTTTGACATACAGGGCTACTCCTCCTCCTTTTCTATTCTCTCTATCTCTTCTAAACAGATTATAGCCAGCTATGGCTATATCTCATTCATGTGACTCGTTAAACCATATTTCTATAATGGCCACAATGCCCAAGTCCATTTCCATCATTAGGGCTTCCAGATCAGGAACTTTGTTGGTTAGGCTTTGTGCATTTGTACTCATTGCTTTCCAGCATTTGTTGAATGGCTTGCCTGCCTTTTGCATGGGTTTTGTTCTACACGCCCCTTCCTGCTTGCCATTGATGGTTTGTTCAAAAGTGTGGTTGTTTCCAATGTTGTTTTTCTTTTGCTGGGAGTGACGTACTGAACTTGTCCTTCTCCATCCGTCATCCCCTTTCCCTAATTTTAATGCCTGTCCACATAATGCCTGAATTTTTCACTTAGGATCCTTTTCCCTGTGATGGAGAGATGTAGTCCATCCCCATTAGCTCATTTCCAGTCCAAGCCCTCCATCAGCCATTTCCAGTCCTATCCTAGCCTCCATCAGTGATTTTCCAGGCCAAGCCCCCCCAATCACTCCATTTCCCGTCCTGGCCGCAAATCAGCCCATTTCCAGTCCAAACCCCCCAGTCAATCCATTTTCAGTCCAAGCTCCCCCCAACAGCCATTTCCAGTCCTATCCTAGCCCCCATCATCCCATTTCCAGTTCATGCCCCCCACCAGCCCATTTCCAATCCTAGCCCCTCCATCAGATCATTTCCAGTCCTATGCTAGCTCCCCATCAGCCCTTTACCATTCCATGCCCTCCATCAGCCTATTTCCAATCCTAGCTCCGCCATCCGCCATTTCCAGTCCTATCCTAGTCCCCCATCCGCCATTTTCAGTCCTAACCTAGCCCCCCATTAGCTCATTTCCAGTCCAAGCTCCCCCCAATCAGTCCATTTCCAGTCCTAGCCTCCCCATCAGCCCATTTCCAATCCTATCCTAGCCCTCCCCCCCCTCCCTGAAGACCCTTTTGCCCCTCTGAATGGCTTCAGAGGGATCCTGGGAGACCTGAAACTCCAGCTCACCTCTGCACAGTACCAGAGTGAAGAGCGGCATGTTTCTTCACTCTAGTAGCTTTATTCTCGTGAAGCACGCTGGGGGTCGGGAAACAGGAAATGACCTTTAACCTTTCCTGGCCCTCAGCATGCTTCACGAGAATACAGCTATTGGAGTGAAGAAACAGGCTGCTCTTCATGCCGGTGCTGTGCAGAGGTGAGCCATGGCTTCCAGTTTCCAAGCTCCCTCTGAAGCCGGCCCTTTTAAATGGAACACATATGCAGAATGAAATTTGCGTGGGGCCTGTGTGAACAACATTTTCACACAATGTTCGGGCCGGCCCTGGTTAGGGGGACAAATTCTTAAGTATAGACCTCCTCAAGGGCTCAAATGGTGTGGCCACCAAGGTCCAAAGAATCAAATGAAGATTCCAAGAAGGAACCACCAGGTGCAGAAGGCAACGCAAATGCTTTTCCCCTGAGAAATCTGCCCACATCCGGGTATGAAGCCAGGGAGTACCCTGCCACCGGCCCTCTAAAACAAACCAAGGTAACCACCAAACCAAGGGACAGGCCTTAGTCAAAACCATCCTGAAGGAAGGAGAGAAGGGCCGGCAAGTCCATATCACTACAACTGACTTTGCGCTCCCGGCATCACTGCTCAAATAGATGCCAAACGTGCACATAGGCACTTTAATAGTTTGGCAACCATAGCAGGAGTGTAGTCCTTATGCTCTAAACATCACCTCGAGAGTCAAGCCATAAGCGAGAAGGGAACTAGATCATCCAGAAAGATTGTCCCCAGCAAGATTGGCCCCTGCCTTAGGAGCCCCCACACCAATGGGAGCCAGAGGCCCATCAGATCTGAATACCACAGCCTCCTCAATTAGTCTGGTGCCACCAGCACTGCTGGATCCTGATGGCGGTCGACACAATGAAGCACCTGTCCTACAACAGGCTACCGAGGAAATGCATACAGCAGATCCTGCTTTAGCCATGGCTGAACCAAGATATTCATGCCCTGGGAGCCTGCCTCCTTGTGGCAACTGATGAACCTTTGCACTTTTCCATTAGCCTGTGTTGCCTGAGATCCATCTCGGGTCAGCCCCGTCTGTTCAGGATCTTCTGGAACACTAACCAGTTCAGCTCCCATTCTGCAGGATTTAGTTAGTCTGCTTCCATATTCTCCACCTGCAATATGCTGCTCCAAGATGCCAAGATATTCCGCCCTGCCCATGCAAACAGAAGGGTCATTTCCTGGAAGACCCTGGAACTCCTTTCCCCCTTGCCGAATGACATAGAGCACCGCTGTGGCGTTGTCTGAGAAGATCCAAACTGCTCTGTCTCAGACTATGTCATAGAGATACAGGAGATCCAAACAAATGGCCCTTGCCTCCAACCAATTGACGGGCCAAGACACTTCCTGCTTGTTCTAGCAACCTTGGGCCATCAGCCCATCGGGTCAATTTGGCATCCATCATCAATAGAAGCCATTGGAGATCATCCAGGGGAAGACTTTTCAGCAGACTGGGCTGTTCACCATTTCAGGTTATCTACCACCAGTGGGGCAAGAGGGAGCCTGATGCTGAAGTCCTGTGAGGAAGGAGACCTGCAGGACAACAGAGACCATTGTAGCAGATGCATATGTACCCATGCCCAGAGGACCATCTCAATAGTTGCAGCCATTGACCCCAGGAGCAGGAGATAGTCACAGGCCCTGAGAGCCTACTGTCTCCGAAATGCTTTCAGCCGAGACCGCAGCTTCTCCACCCTCTTCTCAGGAGGAAAACCTTCACTGAGCCAATGTTGAACCATGCCCCAAGGTACTCTAATGACTGGAAAAGCTCCCGGAATATTTTGTCATAATTGATCACCCAGCCCAGACTCTCCATAAAATGCACCATATGAGCAGTCACCCTACTACTATTACTACTTTTAATCATTTGTATAGTACTACAAGGCATATGCAGTGCTGTACATATAGATGTAAGACAGTCCCTGCTCATCAGAACTTACAATCTAATCAAGACAAAACACATGGAGGCCAATTCAGATTGGGGCACGTCTGGCCCATCCGGACATCCAAAATCTGGATGGGCTGGATTTGTACTCAATTCTGCCCCCACGGGAACTAGATGTTCCTGCGGGACCAGAATTGGGCCTTAGATGATTCAGTGAGCCTAGACGTGCAGCAATCACCCCATCTAGCCCTCCCAATGCTCTAGCATGGAGCCTCGGTGCCATGGTGTCCTGTCACCATGGTACCGGGATGCCATACGGTAGCATTGGGAGGGCCTGACCACTGAAATAGCCCTCTCTCACACCGTCCAAGCCTTTGTGGGAGACATCATGGCCGGTCTTAGGCAGCGGGCGCTTCCCAGACACTGCGTCGTGGGTTGGGGGGGGGGGCCCTGGCTCGATCACCGGCATCGGGCTGACTTATTCCACCTCTGCGATGAATAAGTCAGACGTACAACCCTGATCCCCCAGACATACAGGGCCGTGACCTGAATCATCCCTGTACATCTGGGTTATGCGGCCCGCCTTCGCTCTGCCCAGACTCCTCCTTTGGCTGTCCGCCTCCTGCCCTGTCCAAAGCTTCTCACACAAAGCCATTGTACATGCGAGGAGTTCCATGGACCGAATCGGCACACAAAGATAGGTGGGGATGTACATCTGAAGCAGACGTACATCCCCACTATTCACTGTACAGAATCTACCCCATAGGGAAACTGGGGACTAGAGTATGGCAAGATATACATAAGTAGTGAACAAGAGAGTGAGGTGCATCAGGATCCAAAAGCAGCTTCAAAAAGGTGGGCTTTTAGCCTGGATTTGAATAGGGCTAGAGAAGGGGCTTAACACACAGATTCAGGTAGTTTGTTCCAGGCATATGGAGCGACAAGGTGGAATGAACGAAGTCTGGAGTTGGCAGTGGCAGAGAAGGGCACAGATAAAAGGGATCTGCCCCGCAGGGCTTTTTCATGCAACCTGGCCCGAATGAGCCAACTATCCAGATAAGGATGCACACAAATAAGTTAGTGCCACAGGGCAGCAGCCACCATCACCATAACCTAGATGAATGTCCTCGGTGCAGTGGAGAAACTGAAGGGTGGAGTGGCAAACTGGAAATAGGAGCCGAGAACAAAGAAGTGAAGGAAGCACTGTTGATCCTCACAGATGGGAATGTGGGCCAAGTCCAATGATGCAGGAAACTCTCCATGTCAGATCGCTGTTATGAATGACCTCAATTTCTCCATATGGAAATGAAAGGTTTTCAGATCCAAAATCGGGCAAAGGAGCCATCCTTCTTCAGCACCACAAAATAAATGGAATATCAGTCCTTGTCCCTTTCAAGTGGGCAACACCGGCATTACAGCCTGGAGACTGAGGAACTTCTCCAGAGTATACTGAAGGATGTTCCTCTTGGCCACAGATCCACAAGGAGATATCAGGAAGGCATCTGGGATGGGATCCTGGCATTCCAAAACATAACTGAACTGAATGATGTCGAGCACCCACTGGTCCAAGGTCACATGGACCATTCCTGAAAGAAGAGACGGAACCAGCCACCCACAGGAATGGGCCCCCAACCCATCAGTGTATCTGATGGGAGAATCCAGATTTGGAGGAAGAAGACACCTCACAGGCCCGTGAGTCCCTTGAAAGGACCAACTCTGGGACTGGGAGCTGGAGGGAGGAAACAATGCCCTCCCTGGTAATATTTCTGGAAGTCCATGGTGGTAAGAGGGGAATGTAAATCACAGGAAGAGAGACCATGCTTCCCAGGCCCTTTAGGTCAATCACCTGGAAGACAATGAGGTTTGGAAACTTGTAGCTCCTTGACCAGCTTCCCCAAACCTAAGCTTCTCCTTGAAGGGAAGTCCAGATAGTCAAGACTTGGACCCTGCCCAATGGAAAAGCCAAAGCCAGCGAGGCATCACCATGGAAAAGGCACTCTCCTTCACCATCAAGAAGCCCAATTCATGCATGGCATCTACCAAAAAGACTGCTCTGACTCCAGGAACAATAAAGTGTCATCCTTAGGAGAAACTGGATCCAAAGGAGCAGGGCACAGGCCTTTGCGAATGACCACTTAGAAGATAAGGGAGGCAGCCAAAAACTGATTCTTTAGAAAGGCCACCACCTTGCGATTCACTTGATCCTTAAGGTTCGCACCACCCTCTACTGGAATGGTGGTGTGTTTAGTAATGGCCATCACCTGCACATTCACCTCGGGTAATCACATCCAGGCAGCAAGGTCCTCCTGAGGAAGAGCATAGAGCCTATTCACAATTCTGCCCCCTTTCAACGGGGTGGCAGGTGAGTCTCATTTTGTGCATATCATGCTCTTCAGGACTTCAAGGAAAGGAAATGCCTTAGAGCAGGAGTCTCCGACTTCAGTCCTGCAGGGCTGCAAACCAGTCAGGTTTTCAGGATGCCCTAATGAATGTGAATGAGATATTTGCATGCACTGCCCCCATTGTATTCAAACTTGTCTCATGTATATTGTGATGGGGCCTGTGGTTAGAGGCCTGTTTAGCCCTATATAGGCGGTTGCCTAGGGCGTATGCACAAGTAATTGCTCTGGCCTTGTAAATAAAAAGTCTTTCAGAGCAACTTGAAATGAAAAGTGGGTTTTATTCCCCGTCCCGCTCGGACATTGTCAAAGGAAACAGAAACTTTAAATCAGATAAGCTTAGCAACAAAAGTGGTGACACACGTATTTTCTCTTGTTATATTCACAGAGTTCTCTTCATCCAGTATTTACATCATACGGTTGCATTTAACACAGACACTGCAATCCATAGGAATATCCTCTTGCAGACTAGCAGCGTCTTCCCATATCATTTCCCCAGCACTACTCACACTGCTGGTATCAGACCCTTCTTGAGAACGGTATTCAGCTATAGCGTCTTGTGACACTTCACTATAACAGTCACTGGAGGCTTTTCCCCCTTTGGGTCTATATCTCTCTCTGTAGCTGGTTCTGCCTGGGCTTGCCTCCCAGAACATTAGCTCTGAAACATCTTGCTTCTTATGTCTGTAATCAGAACCCCGCCCTTTGCAGTTATAAGCTTTAAACTTCTCTTTGTTACTATAGGGAAGTTTCCTTCTCTCTGCAGGGCTTGTCTTTATGCTTGGCTCTCTATAGCCTTTGCTTCTAGCCTCCCGGGCTGGTTGAACAGGAATATATTTGTTCCTAACTTTACACCTATTTCTTAAGCTGTAGCCATGCATGGAGTGCCCATCCCCCAACACTTCCCTCTCACCGTGACCTCTGCCTTGAGCTGGCAAATACTGGCCTCTGGGGTAGTGGGGTAATCCTGGCTTCTCTCCAAAGCTATTCCTGGTAGCAGGTCTTCCCTTAGTGCAGCTTGCCTTGAACCTTCCTTCTCGAGAGCTGGAGACAGACTCACTTCCTGACTCCTCGTGAGAAGAATTTCCTCCCAGCAATCCCCTGGGGCTTCTGCTCAGCTGACCTGGGACACACCTCCTGCTCCTCTCTCTCCTACTGCTTCCCGTGGTGATCCTGCTTCTGACTCTGCTCTCTAACTGACTGGAACCCTGCCCTAAATAATCCCTAGCTCTACACGTGACCTGGGGACTCTCACTCAGGTGTTCCTGATGGGACTTTTGTTTGCTACGTAGCAAGAATTTCCCTTGCTGCAGTGAATCATGGTGCCTAGTGCTGCTTTCTAAAGCTGACTCTGAGGTAAGTCTCTCTTTTATCTTATTTTCCCTGGGCTGTGTGCCCCTTGCTGCATCACAATATTCATTAGGGATATCCTGAAAATCTGACTTGTTTGCGACCCTCCAGGACTGGAGTTGGAGATCCCTGCCCTAGAGGGTTTTCTGAGCCCCTGCAGCAGAGGATGTACCTGAAGCTCCTACTCTGTCGACCCAGTATCTGACAGCCGCAGGGCAGAAGAAACTTGATCAATCAAGGTCACCAGTTTCTCTTTCCGAAACAAATGAGTGATGAGAGAAGCATCCTGGTCATTTGACACCTGAGGCTCATCCTCTTCAGACATGGAGTCACCATCCAATCCCCCAGAACTCAAAGCAGGATCCTTAGCACATAAAAGCTGATCCAAGTTTCCCGAGTCCATCCTCTTCTGGGGTCACTTCTGTGCAGGGGCCCTTCCTGTGCTCTGCAGAGTTGATAAAGTAGAAGAGAAATCTATGTCCACCAACTACAAATGACCCCTCCTCCCCCAGGAGTGAGCAGAACCTCTGTGGCAAGGAGGCAGAGGAAAGGCAGAAGGCAGTGACACCTACTGGAAGACTAGTGCCTCAGTCAGAGTGGCTTCCTGAAGCAAGCCCTTCCATTTCCACAAGGTGCGCTGGAGCAAGTCACACTAATATTTAGTGCATGCACCAAGGCCACGGAGTTACAGCATGTTGCAGGAAGGTGCTTATTTGGTGCATAAATGGCACATATTGAAGACATGCAGACCATGCATACGAGTGCACAGAGATAAATAAGAACATAAGAAATGCCTTACCTTGTCAGACCAAGGTCTATCAAGCCCAGTATTCTGTTTCCAACAGTGGCCAATCCAGGCCACAAGTACATGGCAGGATCCCAAAGAGACACACAGGTTACACAATGCATGTGAATTTTGCGGGTCCTCTTTAATAATGGTTTATGTACCTTTCCTTCAGGAACTTGTCCAAACACTTTTTTAAACCTACCTACACTAACAGCTTTTACTACATCCTCTGGTAATGAATTCCAGAGTTTGATTACCCTTTCAAGCAACAGGATAAAATAAAAATAAACTTAACTATCTAATTTCTCAACAAACAGGGGTGTCCTACACGGAGCAGTGGGTTCACCCCTAAACAAAGACATGGGGAGGGGTGACCTGCACGGAGCGGCAGGTGCACCTATTCTTGCCATCTTACTGGGCAGACTAGATGGACCATACTGGTCCTTATCTGCCATCATTTACTATGTTACTATGATTACACATTGAGTAAAAAACTATATTCTCTTATTAGTCTTAAATGGGTTGCACTGTAGCTTCATTGCGTGTCCTCTAGTCTTTCTACTTTTTGATGGTGTAAACAACCGATCTACGTTTACCCGTTCCATTCCATTCATTAATTTGTAGACCTCTATCATATCCCCCCTCAGCCATCTCTTTTACAAGTTGAAGAGCCCCAACCTTTAAAGCCTCTCCCCATAGGGGTATCCTTCCATTTACTTTACCATTTTTGTTGCTCTTCTTTGTAACTTTTCTAATTCAACTATATCCTTTATAAGATACGGTGACCAGAATTACGCACAATATTCAAGGTATGGTTGCACCATGGAACAATACAGAGGCATTATAATATCCATTGTTTTATTCTTCATTCCTTTCCTTATGATTCCTAGCATTCTATTTGCTTTCTTGGCCACCGTTGCATACTGGGTGGAGGATTTCAACGTATTATCCTCGATGACGCTTAAATCTTCTTCCTGATTGGTGGTTTTTAAGGTGGTAACCATAGTTCTGGTTGTTCTTTCTGAGGTGCAAAACTTTGCACTTGTCCACATTAAATTTCATATGCCATTTGGATGTCCAGTCTTCCAATTTATCAAGATCCTCTTGCAATTTTTCACAATTCTTTTGTGTTTTAACAACGTTGAATAATTTTGTGACATCTGCAAATTTGATGACCTCACTCGATATTCCCATTTCCAGGTCATTTATGAATATGTTAAAAAGCAGCAGGCCCAACACAGACCCCTGGGGTTCTCCACTGTTCACCTTTCTCCATTGAGAAGATTATCCATTTGGCCTTACTCTCTGCTTCCAATCCCATGACTTTTTAATTTCGCCAAGAGTCTCTCATGAGGAACCTTGTCAAAAGCTTTCTGAAAATCCAGATACGCTATATTAACCAGCTCACCTTTGTCTACCTGTATATTCACATCTTCAGAAAAATATAACAGATGGCTAAATCCATATTGACTTTCTCCCATTAAACCATGGCTATCTACATGTTCAGTAATTTTACTCTTTATAATGGTTTCTACCATTTTGCCCGGTACTGACATCAGGCTCACCGATCTGTAGTTTCCCGGATCACCCCTGGAACCCTTTTTAAAAACTGGAGTTAAATTTGCCACTCTCCAATCCTCAGGTACTACAGATGATTTTAATGATAGTTCACAGATTACTGATAGTAGGTCTGCAATCTCAAATTTCAGTTCTTTCAACACCCTTGCATGTATACCATCCGGGCCAGGTGATTTGCTACTCTTCAGTTTATCAAACAGTTGTAATGCATTCCGCATCCTCAAACTCAAAGAAAATCATCATAATCAGAGATTATGTACATAGTTTATTAGCTTCTTGTTCTAAGCAAAATATAAATTGTAAATTATGTTAACTGTAATTACAAAGTTTATGATATAAAAATTTATACCACCATTCTATGTAAAATGTTCTATTCTTTGTAAACCACCCCTGATCTTTGGAAGGGGTGGTATAGAAGAATCTAATAAATTAATAAATACATCCTCCCAGATAATCAATATTTCTTTCAATTCTTCTGCTACAATACCTTTATATACCATTTCAGGCATGGGTAAATTCACTACATCTTCTTCAGTAAAGACTAAAGCAAAGAATTTATTCAGTCTCTCCATTATGGCCTTGTCCTTCCTTAGTGCCCCTTTTACCCCTCTATCATTCAGTAGTACATAAGAACATAAGATATGCCATACTGGGTCAGACCAAGGTCCATTAAGCCCAGTATCCTGTTTCCAACAGTGGCCAATCCAGGTCACAAGTACCTAGCACTTTCCCCAAAAGACACAGGTTCCTCAATGCTTGTATTGGGTCAAGCAGTGATATCCCGAGTCCCTTTTAATAATGGTTTATGGACCTTTCCTCCAGGAACTTGTCCAAACCTTTTTTAAACCCAGCTACACTAACAGCTCTTACTACATCCCCTGGTAACAAATTCCAGAGTTTGATTACACGTTGAGTGAAAAAATATTTTCTCTTATTAGTTTTAAATAGGTTACCCTGTAGCTTCATTGCATGTTCCCTAGTCTTTTTATATTCTGATGATGTAAACAATCGATCTACATTTACCTGTTCCACTCCATTCATTAATTTATAGACCTTTATCATATCTCCCCTTAGCCATCTCTTTTCCAGGTTGAAGAGCCCTAACCTTTTTAGCCTCTCTTCATAGGAGTAGTCTTCCATCCCCTTTACCATTTTGGTGGCTCTTCTCTGTACCTTTTCTAATAACGCTATATCCTTTTTAAGATACGGCGACCAGAATTGCAAGCAATATTCAAGGTGCGGTCGCACCATGGAATGATACAGAGGCATTATAATGTCCTTTGTTTTATTTTCCATTCCTTTCCTTATGATACCTAGCATTCTATTTGCTCTCTTGGCTGCCGCTGCACACTGGGCGGAGGGTTTTAACATGCTATCCACAATGACGCCTAAATCTTTTTCCTGGGGGGTGGTTCCCAATGTGGAACCTTGCATTGTGTAACCATAGTTTGGGTTGTTCTTTGCTATGTGCATAACTTTGCACTTGTCCACATTAAATTTCATCTGCTATTTGAATGCCCAGTCTTCCAATTTATCAAGATCCTCTTGCAATTTTCCACAATCCTCATGGGTTTTAACAACTTTAAATAGTTTTGTGTAATCTGCAAATTTGATAACCTCACTAGTTATTCCCTTTTCCAGGTCATTTATGAATATGTCAAAAAGCAGTGGACACAGCACAGATCCCTGGGGTACTCCACTATTCACCTTTCTCCATTGGAAAAAATTGTCCATTTAGCCCTACCCTCTGCTTTCTATCTTTTAACCAGTTCCTGATCCACAATAGTACATTACCTCCTATCCCATGACTTTTTAGTTTTGCCAAAAGTCTCTGATGAGGGACCTTGTCAAAGGCTTTCTGAAAGTCCAGATACACTATATCAACCGACTCACCTTTGTCTACCTGTTTATTCACACCTTCAAAAAAACAGAACAGATTAGTAAGAGAAGATCTTCGTTGTCTAAAGCCATGTTGGCTGTCTCCCATTAGGCCATGACTATCTACATGTTCACTAATTGTGTTCTTTATGATGGTTTCTACCATTTTTCCTGGTACTGACGTCAGGCTCACCGGTCTGTAGTTTCCCGGATCATCCCTGGAACCCTTTTTAGAAATTGGCGTTACATAGGCGATCCTCCAATCTTCAGGTATTACAGATGATTTTAATGATAGTTCACAGATTACTGATAGTAGGTCTGCAATCTCAAATTTCAGTTCTTTCAACACCCTTGCATGTATACCATCCGGGCCAGGTGATTTGCTACTCTTCAGTTTATCAAATAGCTGTAATCAGTGCTTTTTTTTGGAAAAAGATATCTGCCGGTACGCATTCCTCAGGAGTCAGTTGTCAGTACACTTATTTCGAGCAATAGCCTATTTAATTAAACATAGCTAAGGAAACTCTAAAAACCGATCAATTCATGCATTTTCTCATTTGCAAAAATAAAGCATGCCTCAACTAATTAACCTTTAAAATGTTATAGAAAACGATTAACCGGCCACACTGAGGTCACGGCAAGCCTTCTCCAGACTCGCCTTCCCTCGGGCTCACATCAGAACGGCTCTTGTCGGGGCGGATCCAACCTTTGCCCTTCACCATTGCTCCTCAATGCTTGCTTCTGCCTATCACTAGGGCCCTCCCCGAATGACTTGGGCAGAAGAGGCTCTGCCCTATGATACTGCCTCTTCAGCAGGACTCTCCCCTAAGACTAGGGGAGAAGAGGCTATCGCAATCCCCCCCCCCCCCATTCCCAGTAGTAGGTTTTCCCTACTAAAGGGAAAAGGGTTTTATTTAGCCTGCACATGACAACGTTCACCTTAAGGTCACACAGATACAAAGTTAATATCTAACCGGGACGCACTATAGCAAATCGTTAGATGCAACCATCGAGATCAGCCTATAGTCTGTGGATTACAGACACTGTGTCCAGCTCCAATCCATTTAGAGTGCAGTCACCCCATTGCCTGTAGACGGGATATTACAGTTGCTTCCTTAGCATTTAACAGGAAGGTCCGATATGATCGACTATAAGCAGTGATAACTAAGCTACTTCGGCTCTGATAAAATCATAGCCGCCCTAGGACATCCTAGTCTATTTGTGGCAGGTCTGCTACAGTTGCTTAGATGAACTATGATATCTGGCTCTGAATGGTCAACAGTCTAAACAGTTAATGAAAAACGCAGCTATAGTAAAAGCTGACACGTTCCCGTTTCGCCCAGCTATAAAATTAAAAAAATAAAATGAATCAAAAATTCAAAATCAAAATGAAAGAGAGACGGCAATGAGATATAGCTACTTAATATTTTTAATTTTTTTGGCTCAAGATTTTCCAGTACGCCGTACCGACACGTACCATCACAAAAAAAGCACTGGTTGTAATACATCTTCCCGGTGTAGCAATATTTCTTTCAATTCTTCTGCAGTATCACCTTTAAATACCACTTTAGTCATGGGTAACATTCCTACATCTTCCTCAGTAAAGACCAAAGCAAAGAATTCATTCAGTCTCTCCGCTATAGTCTTGTCACCTCTTACTGCCCCTTTTACCCCTCTATCATCTAATGGTCCAACTGACAGGTGGGCTAAACTAAAGGCGGCAATAAAAGGGGCAACAGATAAATATGTAAGAAAAGTAAATAAAAACGAGAGGAGAAGGAAACCTATTTGGTTTTCCAAAGAGGTGGCTGCTCAAATAAAGGCAAAAACACAGCTTTCTCAAAATTTAAAAGCTTGCAAACAGAAGAACACAGAAATGAATACAGGATCAAGCTCAGAGAGACTAAAAGAGAAATAAGGATAGCAAAATCAAAGGCAGAGGAAAAGATGGCTAAAGATGTTAAGGGTGGTGACAAATCTTTCTTCAGGTATATTCGGGAAAGGAAGAAGATCAGAGTTGGAATTGCAGGACTCAGAAGTGCTGGGAAAGGACTCATGGAAAGTGACAAAAGCGAAATTGCTAAGCAAATACTTCTGCTCTGTTTTTACAAAAGAAGACCCTGGAGATGGACCAGCTATGACTCCCAAATATAAAAATGGGAATGAAGTAGATACCACACCATTCACAGAAGATGAGGTGTTAGAACAACTTGCTAAACTGAAAGTGGACAAAGCCATGGGATTGGATGGGATACATCCCAGGATACTGAAAGAGCTCAGAGAAGTTCTTGCAGGACCCTTAAAGGATGTCTTCAACAGATCCTTGGAAACAGTAGAGGTTCTTCAGGACTGGAGAATGACTGATGTTGTACCTCTACACAAAAGTGGTGACAGGGAAGAAGTGTCAAACTACAGGCCCGTGAGACTTACCTCGGTGGCGGGAAAAGTAATGGAGGCACTCCTGAAAGAGTGAATAGTGAACTTTCTCAAAACCAACAGGTTGCAAGATCCGAGGCAACATGGTTTTACCAAAGGACGGTCTTGCCAAACAAATCTGATTGAGTTCTTTGACTGGGTAACCAAGGAACTTGATCAGGGGCATGCAATGGATGTCATCTACCTGGATTTCATCAAAGCCTTTGATATTGTTCCTCATAGGAGGCTTATCAATAAATTCAGTAGCTTGGGGATGGGTCCCAAGATGGTAAACTGGATTAGAAATTGGTTGACAGACAGACAACAGAAGGTGATGGTACATGGAGTTCACTCGGATGAGAGGAAGGTGATTAGCGGGGTGCCCCAGGGTTCAGTCCTGGGCCCGGCACTGTTCAATATATTTGTGAGTGATATTGCTGAAGGACTGAATGGAAAGGTCTGTCTTTTTGCAGATGACACAAAAATTTGCAACAAAGTGGACTCCACTGAGGGAGTGGTTAACATGAGGAAAGAACTACAAAAGCTGGAAGACTGGTCTAATGCTTGGCAACTATGATTTAATGCGAAAACGTGCAGTGTCATGCACTTGGGTAGCAGAAATCCAAGGGGAATGTACACGATAGGGGGCGAGAGGTTGGTATGCACGGTTCAGGATAAAGACCTTGGTGTGATTATCTCTGATGATCTCAGGGTGGCAAAACAGTGCGACAAGGTGGTGGCAATAGCCAGGAGGATGTTGGGCTGCATACAAAGAGGGATTACCAGCAGAAAGGAAGAGGTACTTATGCCACTGTACAAGTCACTGGTGAGGCCTCACTTGGAATACTGTGTTCAGTTTTGGAGACCATATCTTGCAAAAGATGTAAAAAGACTGGAAACTGTTCAGAGAAAGGTGACCAAAATGATTTGGAGCCTGCATCAGAAGCCTTATGAGAAGAGACTTGAAGACCTAAATATGTACACTTTGGAGGAGTGGAGGGACAGGGGAGATATGATTCAGACCTTTAAATACTTAAAGAGAAATGATGAACAAACAAACCTCTTCCAAAGACGGGGAAGCTGTAAAACTAGAGAGCATAACATGAAGCTGCAAGGTGGTAAATTGAAAGGCAATGTCAGGAAATATTTCTTCATTGAAAGGGTGGTGGATGCTTGGAATGCCCTCCTGATGGAAGTGGTGGGGGCAAACACAGTGACAGAATTCAAAACGGCATGGGACAAACACAGTGGATCCCTTTACAGCAACAGGATAAAAACAAAATAAACGGTACCATCTAACTTCTGAACCATCTAACGTCTCAACAAATAGGGGTGTCCTACATGGAGTGGTGGGTTCTCCCCTAAATAAAGACATGAGGAGGGGTGGCCTGCACAGAGCGACAGGTGCATCTACTCTTGCCATCTTGCTGGGCAGACTATATGGACCATGCTGGTCTTTATCTGCCATAATTTACTATGTTACTATGTTACTATGACTCTCTCACAGGATTTTTGCTACGAATGTACTTGAAAAAGTCTTTATTATGCGTTTTTGCTTCCACAGCAAGTTTCCTCTCAAATTCTCTTTGCCTGCCTTATCAATGCCTTGCTTTTAACTTGCCAGTGCTTGTGCTGTTTCCAGTTTGTCATTTGGCTCTTTCCATATCCTGAAAGATGTTTTTTTTTGGCAACAGCCTCTGACCTCACCCTTAAACCATGCAGGCAGTTTTTTGGACTTCCTTCCACTTTTATTAAAGCGTGGAATACAGCTGGTCTGGGTTTCCAAGTTAGTATTTTTAAACAATACCCAAGCTTGATGTAAGTCGTTAACCTTAGCAACTGCTCCTTTTAGTTTTTCTTGACTATTATCCTCATCTTATCATAATTTCCCTTTCAAAAGTTAAAAGGTAGTACTATGGAGTTCGTTACCATCCCTCCTCCATTAATTAAATGAAACGTGATCATGATATGATCACTATTGCCAAGTGGCCCAACATCCTTATCTCTTGCACCAGATCTGGTGTTCCACTAAAGACTAAGTCCAAAATGGCTTCCCCTCTGGTTGGTTCATGAACCAGCTGCTCCAAAAAGCAGTTGTTTATTTCATCTAGAATGTTTATCTCCCTAGCATGTACTGCCGTGACACTGACCCAGTCAATACCGGAAGGACTGGGGTTTCTAGTCCCACAGATGCTCCTTGTGGTCTTGGGCAAGCCACTTAACCCTCCATTGCCCATGTTCCCTGTAAGTATTAGTGTATGTGTCTCATATCCCTGCGTGTTAAATGTATCCCTCAATTGTGTTGTGACCGCTTTGATTGAAGGATAAGGCGGTATACAAAACTGTCTAAATAAATAAATAAAATACCGGGGTAATTGAAATCACCCATGATCATTACCGTTCTGTAACTTTTGTTAGCTTCCCTGATTTCTTTGAGCATTTCATCATCCATTTGTTCATTCTGGCCAGGCGGTCGATATTACACTCCCACTGCCATTGCCTTCCTCTTTTTACATGGAATGTCAATCCATAGAGATTCTATGGAGAATTTTGTTTCCTGCAGAACTTTAATTCTTTGTGACTCAATGCCCTCTCTAACATGGAGCGCAACCCCTCCACCATTTTGATCAGCTCTATCATTGTGATATAGTTTGTACCCAGGTATCAGTGTCCCACTGGTTGTCCTCCTTCCACCATGTCCCCGAGATACCAATCATATCTAACTTCTCATTTAGTGCTATATATTCTAATTCTCCCATCTTATTTTTTAGACTTCTAGCATTTGCATACAAGCTACAACTGACTGTCTCACAGATTTTGCTACCCATGTACTTGAAAAAAACTTTTATTATGTGTTTTTGCTTCCATGGCAATCTTTTTTTCAAATTCTCTTTGCCTGCCTTATCCATGTCTTGCATCTAACTACGCATATTCCTTTGCATCGATACCATACGTGCCAAGATGCACGCTGAAACACCACACAGCCAAGCACCAGTAGCGTGCACACACAGCGCTAGCTTAAAGTGGGAATCTGTGGGAAAAGACTATGGAGCAGTAACAGTTCTACTCCTGTACCCCACAAATGCCCCACTGAGTGGACGAAATTGGGGACCCTGCAGACATCTTTAAAATAAGCACAGAAGTGCAGATTCAGTACAGAAATAGGAATTTAGATTTGCTACTGTGCTTAGTGCTACTCCCCTGCAGCCAAGTCCTGAAGCCATATACCTTTTGAAACCTTCGTCCAAATGTTTGAGAGAGAGCCAGGGATGAGTAGGGAAAGGGGGGCACTGAGGCTGTGCTAGGCTTGTGATATTAATCCAACAATTTGACTGTTCAACCGGCCCTTAACACAGTAAGGATGAAGAACTGAACTGACATGTCTCCTCTTTGTAAAAGCCAGGAGGCACAGTGTTAAGGGTGACCTAACAGATGCTTCCCACATTGAGCTCAAGTCCCTAAGTGTGGTTACTCACAAGCTAAATCAATCTTTCTCAAAATTTTCACAGAGCTGCTCTAATGTATCCACACTCTGCTGGAGACAGAGAAATGGTGAAATTAGACTTAACTGCTACTGCTACTACTACTACTACTGAGCATTTATAAAGCGCTAAAAGACACACGCAGCGCTGTACAGAAAAAGACAAAAATAGACAGCCCCTGCCCAATAGAGCTTACAATCTAAAAAAGACAAAACAAAGAAGGCAAAGGATGAGGAAAGAACAAAGGCAACAGAAGGATAACAGGAGAAACAAGACAAAGGAAAAAGGTAAGAAAAGGGAAAAGAAAAGGAACAGGTGAAAACAAGACAAGGGAAGAGGACGAGAACAGGTAAGTCATGAACCAAAGGCAGAAGCAAAGAGGTGAGCTTTGAACCTGGATTTGAAGAGGGTCAGAGAAGATGCCTGATGTATAGACAAAGGAAGTCTATTCCAGGCGTAGGGTGCTGCAAGGTGAAAAGAGCAAAGCCTGGAGTTGGCAACAGAGGAGAAAGGCATAGCAAGAAGCAGTTGGCTAGAAGAGCGGAGTTCACAAGAGGGGATATAAGGAGAAATGAGAGAAGAAAGGTAAAGAGGAGCTGCAGAATGAATGCATTTATAGGTCATGAGGAGAAGCTTGAACTGAATGCAGAAATGGATAAGGAACCAGTGAAGAGACCTGAGGAGAGGAGTGATATGGGCAAAACTAGGTTAGCTGAAGATCAAACGAGCAGCAGAATGCTGAATAGACTGAAGGGGTGAAAGATGACTCCGTGGAAGACCAGCAAGGAGCATATTACAGTAATCAAGGTGAGAGATAAGTGAATGGATGAGCGTTTTAGTAGTATGTTCTGAAAGAAAAGGGCGGATTTTGCCAATATTAAAGAGAAAGAAGCGGCAGGTCATGGCGACAAGGTGAATATGTGTGGAGAATGAGAGCGAAGAATCAAAAATAACCCCTAAATTGCGAGCTGAGGGAACAGAGCCATTCACAGAGACTGAAAAAGGAGGAAGAGGAAGGGAAATTTTAGGGGAAAAGATGAGAAGTTCGGTCTTGGCCATGTTCAATTTCAAGCGGCAATGGAACATCCAATCAGCAATAGCAGAAAGGCAATTAGAGATCCTGGTCTGGATTGAAGAAGAGAGATCAGGAGTAGAGAGATAGATCTGGGAATCATCAGCATAGAGATGGTACTGAAAACCATGGGAGGAAATGAGCGCACCAAGGGACTGGGTATAGAGAGAGAAGAGGAGCAGACCCAAGACAGAACTGCTAATTGATGTTCCTTGAATTACTGTAGTCCAGTCCCGTTACCTATGAGTAATCACACCCCACCAGCAGCTTGGAGACTGAGCATGTCATCTTTTCATGACATCACCCTACATATTCATCTGGCACTTCCTACTAGCCTCCAGTAACCTTTTAACAAAGCAAATTCACAGGAGCAACAAATAAGAACTATGCTACAATCATAAGAAAAAAAAACAACCCTTGCAATTCGGGCAGTCTCAGACCCCACCAAGGGAGGGGAAAGAAAATGCTTCCTTGTAAAAAACTGGCCACAAGGAGATCCTTTGGAGACCAGTCACTCTGGCTACCCTTTCAAGAATGTACTCATTATATCCCTTTGAGTCTCATCCTTTATTACTAATTATTTTTGTTTTGAAAAGAGCCCTTATCCTCAGCAGCTCCGCCTGGACCACTCAACTAGAGATGGCTTTCTTCAGGCCCGGGAACGATAGACAAGAATATTAGGTACTGTGGTGGCGAAGCAGGGTTAAACCCTGGAGAAAGTAGGAGAAATCAGTCTTTTTCCCCTAAAGCAAAGAGCAGTTCAGGAAGGGAAAGGGTTAAACCTCCAACAAATGTGAAAAACTCTATGCACCGAAAGCTAGAGAGGGAGCCACACCTCAGCTCCATGGTGACCAAGGGAGCTGACGTGGGAAGCAGAGGGGCGGAGTCAAAGCCCATAGGACAGCCCCAAACACTTAAGCAGGAAGAAACAGTGAGAGAGACGTGGAGAGAGACAGGAAAAAACACGAGAGGAGCAGCAAAGAGAAGTGGGAGAGAAGAAGGAATAATCCTCAGGAGGAAAGTCTGGAAAGCTTGTCCAGGAGTCAGAGGAGTTCTTCTCATGAGTCTTCTGTAGAAGCTGTCCTGAAAGGTGGGAGAATAGGCAGAAGCAAAGGCCCTATTGGAAAGCTGCATAAGGATTCTTATTGCAGGCAGCATGTCTGTAGCTCCAGTTCCGAGAGAAGCCCAGCTGATAGAAAGCAATTAGCTGACCAGAAGCTTGGGAGACAGGAGTCCGAGCCAGATCCTGCTGGGAAGCATGGTACAAGAGTCCAGGTGAAGCAGTCTGGGGACAAGTGGTTGCCTTTAGCACTACCAGAGAAGTCAAGGAGTGCTAGGAAAAATGTGAGCCCTCTTGAAACCTTTAAATCTGTGTTAAAGGAGAGTGGTCTCCTTGGTTCTTCCCCTATACCTCAGTTTAATGAAGTCTCGCTGGAGACAGCTTAAAAACCTGTTAGAGAAATGGCAGCCTACTGTTGAGAACCCTGAGAATAGGCAAGTTGTATCAGACTCGGAGGAAGAGGCTATGCAGGTTGAAGAAGCCCCTTTAGAGAGTGAATGTTCTGATATGGAGACAGACTGTGCTTATTGCCAGAGGGAGTAAAGCTGCTAACGTTTTATGCTGATGTTATAAGTGCTGGAAGAAGCCTGAAACTTGGCTTGAGGGATTAACACTGGGGAAGGCAATAAGAAGCAAGAAGTGTGAAGCCTAGCCAGTTTGGCAACTTCGAATGAAGAGAATGCTATTGTTTTACTGATTGTTATACAAATGCAACAGTTGGTATAATGAAGAGAAAGAGCTGTTGATGATTTTGATTGGATGCCTCAACTAACCCAAGGATAAGCAAAGTGAAATTGCAAATGGAAGAAGGCTTTTGGAAAGTTGTTTGAAGCAATCGTGCGTGGAAGTATAACACATGGACTTTGCTGTATCAGTTGACTTTATTTCTGTATGGAGAAGAATCCTTTATTCTTTATGTTCAGTAGGGGTAGTAGAAAAATACCTGTGCAACAATAAAACTTATTGTTACCCTTAAATCCTTGGCTGTTTGTCTTGACCACAACTACATGGAACATAAGACCCGCAGCACTTATAGGGATACACAAATGTGGTCCGTCCTCTTCTACTAGGCATCCGCCTATACAAAGCGGAGGACGTGACAGTACATACCAACCAGGGAGTATTCGGGATTGGACTGGAGTAACTCAAGGAACATCAATTAGCAGGTAAGTCTAATTTCACCTTCCTTATTGTTCCTCCAGTCCAGTCCCATTACCTGTGGGATGTACCATAGCAGTACTATCCTTGGGAGGGACCCACGAGCCCAGCCTGAAGCACCGCTGAACCAAACCACATGTCAGCTGCTGCCTGCACATCCAGACAGTAATGCTTGACAAAGGAATGAAAAGAGGACCAAATTGCCACCTTGCAAATATCCAGAGGTGGAACCAAACTGAATTCTGCCCATGATGCTGCTTGCACCTTGGTCAAATGAGCCCGCAAGCCTTGGGGCAAGATTCTATGCTTTAGGAGATAGGCCGAGGAGATGGCCTCCTTAACCAATTGTGAAATAGAGGCTTTGGAAGCTGCCTCCCTCTTGTGTGGTCCACCAAATAAAATGAAGAAGTGATCCAACTTCCGAAAGGGAACTGTACTCTTCAAGTACCTTCACAGAACCCATCAGACATCCAGTCGATGCAGAAAGGGGTCCTCCAGCATTCCCTCTGCTCCGAAAAATACTGAAAATGTCACTGACTGATTCAGTTAAAAAACCGAAAGTATCTTGGGCAGAAAGGACGGCACGGGGTGCAACACTACTCTCTCTTGATATGACCAGAAACGGAGCTCAACATGACAGTGCTTGAAGCTCTGGGATTCTCCTGGTGGAGCAAATAGCCACAAAAAAGACTGTTTTTAATGTCAGGTCCTTCAAAGAACAGCCATTGAGAGGCTCAAAGGGTGCCTCTGTCAGTATGGATAACACCCAAACTATGGTTACACGATGCAAGGTTCCACATTAGGAACCACCACCCAGGAAAAAGATTTAGGCGTCATTGTGGATAACATGTTAAAACCCTCGGCCCAGTGTGCAGCGGCAGCCAAGAGAGCAAATAGAATGCTAGGTATCATAAGGAAAGGAATGGAAAATAAAAAAGATATTATAATGCCTCTATACCGTTCCATGGTGAGACCGCACCTTGAATATTGTTTGCAATTCTGGTCGCCGTATCTTAAAAAGGATACAGCGTAGAGATCACGTGATGTGGTGAGCTGGGGAAGACGTGAGTCACCTTAGCTCTGGGCCCCCCTCCTCCTACCGTTAATATATTGCCGTGAACTGCAAGATTATCACCTGGTCCAAGCTCTGAGAGACCGGTGAAGGGGCCCCCACTCCGTACAGGTGTAATTTGTGTGGAATGGCGACCTCGGCGAAAGGGGGGAGACGTGAGAAGGACCGGACCACCGGGCCGGTGAAAATGGCGGAGTCCCCTCCAAAAGCGGGTGCTGCGGCTTCCTCCACAATGATCGAAGAGATCTCGGCAGCGGTTACCGCTGCACTCTCCACACAGTTTGATGCCCTGCATACCAAAATAGATACGCTGCAGTGCTCGCTGACCACACTTGGCACTAGAGTACAAGAGGCCGAAGGCCGAATAGCGCAGGCAGAGGAGGAAGTGGCGATCTTAAAGCGTGAAATGAGCATACTGCGGAGAGAAGCAAAAACCCACGAATTGAAACTTGATGATCTAGAGAACAGATCCCGACGAAATAATCTACGTCTGTTGGGCATTGATGAATCTATTCTCGACAAAGATCTACGAACATACGTGGAAAATCTAGCCGCCTCTTTGATTGAGGGAGAAGATGGGAGCTCCTCTATAGTGGTGGACAGAGCCCACAGAGTGGGGCCGAAGCCGCAAACGCCAAACGCCCGGCCCAGAGTGGTATTAGCCAGATTCCTCTATTATACTCAGAAGGAGGCAGTATTAAAGGCAGCGCGTCAGAAGAGCACTGTAGAACACGGGAATATGAAGCTCCGTATAACACCGGATTACTCGGCCGCGCTGAGCCAGCGCCGCAAGGCCTATGCCCCGATCTGCCAACGCCTGATAGCAGCGAATGTACGCTTCCACGTGCAGTACCCAGCCAAGTTACACGTGATACATCAAGGTACTCACCGGGCCTTTGAATCTGCGACGGAGGCAAGCTCTTACGTGGAACAGCTACTGGCATCATTGACGGCTCGCCCCGGAGAACACCTCTCATGACTGCGGCCCGGAGGGGCTGAGGGAAAGAGAAATAAGTTGAACTGAGAGGAGACGCGGGCCTTCTGCCGAGGAGTGACGAAGCTCTCCCTGAAAAATGGGCCTTGGCATGCAGCATGACTGGCCTACGGGTGAGTGGGGAGATATCTGGCCCCTGAACGGTAGACTAACATCTAGACGCTGCAGCTAATAAGCACCCGGACTGGTGAGGAGGCTCTCTTTGCTACATTTACACTGCCGGGTGAGCAACTTTGTATCATCGGACCTGTTATTTATGTTTCCATTTGCGGGGCTGCTGTCCCCCCCCGTAGAGGATTCTTGCCGTTATCGGAGCATGCAGCCTTGAGTGGCTGGATGGTCCCTAATAAGTACGAAGCCCCGAGGTGGGAGGACTGTGTTTAGGTGCGGCTCGTACTGAACTGGGACGTCTCTGGCTGCGAGATATCTAATCACTTTCAACTGTCCCTACCGAGCAGGCTAAGATCTTGCTGTTTTCATCTTATGACTGCCTGTGTTGTCTCCCCTCTCCTCTGTTGCAGTGTATAGAGAAGAGGATAATGTGCAAAGGGGGGGGGGACTGGAAGGGAGGGCAGCACACGAATGATAAAGGATGGAGGGGGATCTGATGGGTGGGCCCCTGGAGGGGAACAAAAAAAAAAAAAAAGAGGGACCTATAGGTAAGACACTCGGGAAGAGCACATAGGGCACGGGGATATTGGCAGGGGGGGGAGAGGGGGGGGGAACGGGGACCCATACCATGGGAGGGGCTGGTTGTTATGGGCTGAAGGGTTGAAGAGATGGCTGAAGGACCTACGGGGATGGAGGGGGTCCTGTTCACATCTTAGTGATCACTATGGGAGTGAGGAGGGGTTTGGAGAGGGAGATTATAATAGGGGGGGGTTGGGGATAGGGAAGGGGGGCGGAGAAGGGGAGGGACAGAGGGTGGGGTGGGCATTAGGGGAAGGGGGAGGGAGGGGGCGCAACCGCTGGAGATACTGAGAGAGGGCACTGGGGAATCATCTTGGGGGAGGAGGGGAGGACCTCGGGCTGGGGAGGTTTCTTCCTTGTATGCTACTGGATCTGTGTTATTTAACAATTCTTATTGTGTGCAGACGTGAAGATTATATCTTGGAATGTATGTGGTATAGGCGACCCTATCAAGCGATATAAAGTGTTGCAGGCCTTAGCGAGGCACCAATGCGATATTGCAATGTTGCAAGAGACCCACCAGAGCACGGTAGAACATGCTAAACTTAAAAGAGAGTGGGTGGGCCAAGAATGGGGGGCCCCAGCGCAGGGTAAGAAAGGCGGAGTGGTCATTTTGATACACAAGAGACTTCGGTTTACTAAGGAGGAGGTCTATGTTGACCCGGATGGTAGATATGTTCTGCTGTATGGGATGCTAGAGGGGAAACCCGTGGTGATGGGCAACGTATATAGCCCCAACGTGTTGGATAGGGATCTGTATGCCCGCTTAGGCTCGCAAGTGGAACAATTGCCCGACGTTCCATTGATTTTGGCAGGCGACTTTAATAGCGTGCTCGACCTCGAGTTGGATGTATCTAGGGACGGCGCTAGGGGGACACGCAGACAGGGTACGAAGGCCTTGCAGCATCTATGGCGGAGACTGCAACTGACGGATCCGTGGCGGCTGTTACACCCCGGGGAACGTGACTTTACTCACCTGTCTCGCGCGCATGGTACTAGCGCCAGAAATGATTATGTGCTACTTTCGGAACGACTCTTTGCTTACGTACGTGACGTGCAGATTGGCCCATTGGAAATCTCTGATCATGCGTTAATCTGGGTGGACCTGGAGTGGCGGGACGCTACCCCGCAAGCTCGTGTCTGGCGATTCCCTGTTGATTTATACCACGACGCGGATTTCTCTGTGTTTCTCAAGCAGAAGTGGCAGGACTTTGCCGCTTCTAATGCACAGCATCGAAATAACCCTGAACTCTTTTGGGAAACGGCCAAAGTGGTACTAAGGGGAGACATAATAGGGTATGTGGCACGTAAACGTAAACTGATAGCAAAACATATCATCCGCCTTGAAGCGCAGGTCTGCCGAGCTAGACGCAGGCAGGCTACCAACCCTTCGGTGGCAAACAGGAAGGAGTTATGGGACTCCCAATCGGCCCTCAATGAACTACTCCACCAGAGGGCCCGGAAATCCTTTATGTATTATAAATATCAACTTTACCGTTTCGGGGATAAAGCCGGGAAACTACTGGCCAGGTGCCTGCGGGGAAGGGGGGGGACTCGAACGGTGGTGGCCCTGAGAGACATGCAGGGTACGTTGCAGAAAGAGAATCGGGAAATTGCTCAGATTTTTCGACAGTTCTATCAGAAACTCTACTCACGTGGGGCTGACCCGGCTCTCACTATGGAGGAGTATCAGAGGGGGGTGCAACTACCCCAATTGGATGACGAGCTACGTGCGGGCCTAGAGATGCCGGTTACGCTGGAAGAAGTTTCTCGGGTGGTCCAGCAGGCGAGTTGTTGCCGAGCCCCGGGTCCTGATGGACTGGGGGCCGAGTTTTATAAGCTATTGGGAGATCTGCTGCCGTCAACGTTGGTGGCGGTCTATCATCAACGGATCGCACAAGGGACGTTTGTATGGGGTGGTAACCACGCTCATATCATTCTATTCCCTAAGCCCGGTAAAGACCACACACAAGCAGAGTCCTACCGGCCTATATCACTGCTTAACTTCGACCTGAAGATCTTAGCTAAAGTCCTGGCTACGCGACTTGCCTCGGTTCTTGGGGACCTGGTGCATGAGTCCCAGGTTGGATTTGTGCAGGGCCGACATGCGGTACGGAATCTACGTAGGATTCTGGCGTCCCTGGAGTGGGTCCACCGTCACGGTGTACCCTCGCTGTTGGTCAGTTTTGATGCCGAGAAGGCTTTTGACCGGGTGGGGTGGTCATACCTGAAGACTCTGTGTCCTTCTGTCGTATGGTGGAGCTTCTTTACTCTAAACCCACGGCGAGTGTGCTGTGTAACGGGTGCCTGTCCGAGGATATTTGTTTGGAAAGAGGTACTCGGCAGGGGTGCCCACTGTCCCCTTTGCTCTTTGCGCTGTCCCTGGACCCCCTGATACGGAAGATCGAGGCATCGGCGGAGATTAAAGGGGTGCGTATGGGACAGCTCGGGTTTAAGATAGCGGCTTTTGCCGATGACGTGTTGGTACATCTCTCGGTCCCGCGGACCTCACTCCCGAGGCTACTGGAGGAGTTCTCTTGCTTTGGGAGCTTCGCGGGACTACGCATAAATATGGCCAAGTCAGAGGCGCTGGACGTGGGGGGTACGCTTCGCGTGGCTTGGGGTGACTCCATCCCCCTTCGGTGGGCAGAGGAATCCTTTATCTACCTTGGTATTGCTCTGACCCGGGATCCCAAGCAACTATATCGAGAGAACGTGAATCGGATTATGGCTAAGACTCGCTCGCAATTACAGGCGTGGGCCCCTCTCCCCCTTTCCCTCTTGGGTAGGGCGGCGGCCCTGGGTATGGTGGTTTTGCCGCGTATTCTGTATTGGATGCAGACGCTGCCCGTGTGGCCGAGGGAGCGGGATCTACAAGAGTTAGAGCGCGCTTTCCGGGGTTTTTTGTGGAAAGGGGCACGAGCTTGTATTCCCCTGTTTCGCTTGCAGAGGAGATGGAAAGATGGGGGAATCGGAATCCCTGACTTGCGGCTTTATGCCCTAGCCTGCCAGGCACGCCATATCGGGGACTGGTTGGGAGGGATGGAAGACTATACCCCACGCGCGCTAGAGGAGGCTTTGGTGGCTCCGCAGGCCTTGCTCGCAGCTTTGCATTTGGCAAGTTCGAGTTTGCCCAGCTGGGTAACTCAGAGTGTGTTGATATGGCCGGCTCGATGTTCATGGCAGCAATTCAACAAATGGTGGGGGGAGTCCCCGGAAGTTTCAAGTTGGTTACCCATACAGGGTAACGTCTGTTTCATTCCAGGAACGGACACGTCTACGTTCCGGCTTTGGGAACAGAAGGGGATTCGGAATATAGGGCATGTGGTGGACCTTGAGGGGAAGGGTAAACCCTTTGCGGGTCTGTGTAGGGAATACGAGCTGAGCCCTAAACATTATTTTGCATATGTTCAGATTTCCCATTATGTCGCCTCACTCCCTCGGGGTGGGCTTGGGGCAGAACGTACAGCGCGAATACTTGAGTTCTTCGGACTGGGGGCGGATTCTCCGTCGTCCATAGCTGGGCTGAAGCGACGTATCGATACGTTGATACGACCACTTGACTTCTCGAGGGAGGAGCGAGCGTGGGCTAGGGAGCTGGGGGTAGAGGTGTTGCCCGGTGTGGTTCATCGGGCTCTGTGCAGTATTGGGGAACTGGTCGATGGGGCCCGCTGGAGAGAAATACAGATTAAATGTATCCTTCGAGCCCATTTCTCCCCGAGACGAGCTCTTCGTAGCCACATCACCTTGGACGGGAGCTGCCCAAAATGTGGCGCTATACTGGCTGATTTAGGTCATATGTGGTGGGGCTGTCCGAAAATCCGCCGGTATTGGCTGCGGATTCGGAACTATATGAATGGAGTGCTGCGTCAGCGGATTAGCTGGACCGGGTCAGTCATGGTACTAGATCACCTTGGACCACTCCGCCCGAAGGGTAGATGGGAGCGCCTCCTACTTAGGAAAGCATGTGTTGTGGGAAAAGGGCCGCTCCTGCGTAGATGGCGGGAGCCTACTCCTCCTTCCTTCTGGGAATGGCGTAACAGCTTTCACCAGCTGATGCTATTGGAGAAGAGGGGGGCGAGAGGTAGGGCTAAACGCTGGACCTCCTTTTTGCTGACCTGGGAGCCCTATATCTATACCTTACAGTCTGCCCTACGCAATGAAGTGCTGCAGGCATACCATTAGATAGGGATGGGGAAGCCACCGATCAGGCGTCGCAGAGGAGAGTTGGGAACAGGATGATTTCACGGTCATGAGTAGAAACAGGGGTTGCGAAGGGGGGGGGGGCGGACAGGCTATCCATGGGGGGGGGGGGGGAAAAAAAATAAATAAGATAAAATGAAATAAAAAGGCCGTGCTGGTGGATCTCTATCACTTCTGGCTGCCTACCCTGGGCGGTGGACAAGATACAGCCCTGCCCGGGTATCGGAGTCTGTTGTGTTATGCTATATGGTATTATGCTATGTTATGATATGTTATGTTTACTTTGTATTTGTTTGGGTTTGCTGGATGTTGTTTATGCATCAGATACCTTGCTTTAATAAAAATGATTTGGAAAAAAAAAAAAAAAAAGGATACAGCGTTATTAGAAAAGGTTCAGAGAAGAGCCACCAAAATGGTAAAGGGGATGGAAGGATACTCCTATGAAGAAAGGCTAAAAAGGTTAGGGCTCTTTAACCTGGAAAAGAGACGGCTGAGGGGAGATATGATAGAAGTCTATAAATTAATGAACGGAGTGGAACGGGTAAACGTAGATCGACTGTTTACCTTATCAGAATATAGGAAGACTAGGGGACATGCAATAAAGCTACAGGGTAAACTATTTAAGACTAATAAAAGAAAATATTTATATAAGAACATAAGACATGCCATACTGGGTCAGACCGAGGTCCATCAAGCCCAGTATCCTGTTTCCAACAGTGGCCAATCTAGGTCATACGTACCTAGCAATATCCCCAAAAGACACAGGTTCCACAATGCTTGTACTCGGTCAAGCATTGATATCCTGGGTCCCTTTTTAATAGTGGTTTATGGACCTTTCCTCCAGGAACTTGTCCAAACCTTTTTTAAACCCAGCTATACTAACAGCCCTTACTACATCCTCCGGTAACAGATTCCAGAGTTTGATTACACGTTGAGTGAAAAAATATTTTCTCTTATTTGTCTTAAATAGTTTACCCTGTAGCTTCATTACATGTCCCCTAGTCTTTCTATACTCTGATAGCGTAAACAATTGATCCACGTTTATCCGTTCCACTCCATTCATTAATTTATAGACCTCTATCATATCTCCCCTCAGCCGTCTCTTCTCCTGGCTAAAGAGCCCTAACCTTCTTAGCCTCTCTTCATAGGAGTAGCCTTCCATCCCCTTCACCAATTTGGTGGCTCTTCTCTGTACTTTTTCTACTAACGCTATGTCCTTTTTAAGATACGCTGACCAGAATTGCACACAATATTCAAGGTGCGGTCATACCATGGAGCGATACAGAGGCATTATAACATCCTTTGTTTTATTCTCCATCCCTTTCCTTATGATACCTAGCATTCTATTTGCTTTCTTGGCTGCCGCTGCACACTGGGCGGAGGGTTTTAACATGTTATCCACGATGACTCCTAAATCTTTTTCCTGGGTGGTGGTTTCTAATGTGGAGCCTTGCATCGTGTAACTATAGTGTGGGTTGTTCTTTCCTAGGTGCATAACTTTGCACTTGTCCACATTAAATTTCATCTGCCATTTGGATGCCCAGTCTTCCAATTTATCCAGATCCTCCTGCAGTTTTCCACAATCCTCTTGGGTTTTAACAACTTTAAACAGTTTTGTGTCATCTGCAAATTTGATAACCTCACTAGTTATTCCCTTTTCCAGGTCATTTATGAATATGTCAAAAAGCAGCGGACCCAGTACAGATCCCTGGGGTACTCCACTATTCACCTTTTTTCCATTGGGAATATTGGCCATTTAGCCCTACCCTCTGCTTTCTATCTTTTAACCAGTTCCCGATCCACAATAGTACACTGCCTTCTATCCCATGACTTTTTAGCTTCGCCAAAAGTCTCTGATGGGGGACTTTGTCAAAAGCTTTCTGAAAGTCCAGATACACTATATCAACTGACTCACCTTTGTCTACCTGTTTATGCACACCTTCAAAAAAACATATCAGATTAGTAAACAAGATCTTCCTTGTCTAAAGCCATGTTGGCTGTCTCCCATTAGGCCATGACTATCTACATGCTGTGTAATTTTGTTCTTTATGATGGTTTCTACCATTTTCCCTGGTACTGACGTCAGGCTCACCGGTCTATAATTTCCTGGGTCACCCCTGGAACCCTTTTTAAAAATTGGTGTTACGTTGGCGACCCTCCAATCTTCAGGTATTACAGATTATTTTAATGAAAGTTCACAGATTACCAATAGCAGGTCTGCAATCTCATATTTCAGTTCTTTCAACACTCTGGGATGTATACCATCCGGTCCAGGTGATTTGCTACTATTCAGTTTATCAAATAGTTGTAATATATCTTCCCGGTGTAGCGATATTTCTCTCAATTCCTCTGCAGTATCACCTTTAAATACCACTTCAGTCTTGGGTAACATCCCTACATCTTCCTCAGTAAAGACCGAAGCAAAGAATTCATTCAGTCTCTCTGCTATAGCCTTGTTTCCTCTTACTGCCCCTTTTACCCCTCTATCATCTAATGGTCCAATTGACTCTCTCATAGGCCTTTTCCTACGAATGTACTTGAAAAAGTCTTTATTTCGTGTTTTTGCTTCCGTAGCAAGTTTCTTCTCAAATTCCCGCTTTGCCTGCCTTATCAATGCTTTGCATTTAACTTGCCAGTGCTTGTGCTGTTTCCAGTTTTCATCATTTGGCTCTTTTTTCCATTTCCTGAAGGTTGCTTTTTTGGCAGTAACAGCCTCTCTGACCTCACCTTTAAACCATGCTGGCAGTTTTTTGGACTTTCTTCCACTTTTCCTAATGCGTGGAATACAGCTGGTCTGGGCTTCGAGGATAGTATTTTTAAATAACACCCAAGCTTGCTGTAAGTCTTTAACCTTTGGAACCGCTCCTTTTAGTTTTTTCTAACTATATTCCTCATTCTATCATAGTCTCCCTTTTGAAAGTTAAAAGGTAGTACTGTGGATGCCTTTACTATCTGTCCTCCACTAATTAAATCAAACATGATCATACTATGATCACTATTGCCAAGTGGTCCCAATACCCTTATTTCTTGCACCAGATCTGGCGTTCCACTAAGGACTAGGTCCAGTATGGCTTCCCCTCTGGTTGGTTCATGAACCATCTGCTCCAAGTAGCAGTCATTTATTCCATCTAGAAACTTTATCTCTTTAGCTTGTCCTGCTGTGACACTGACCCAGTCGATACCGGGGTAATTGAAATCACCCATTATTACTACTCTGTTGTGACTTTTGTTAGCTTCCTTGATTTCTTTGAGCATTTCATCATCCATTTGTTCATTCTGGCCAGGCGGTCGATAGTATACTCCAACTGCCATCACCTTCCCCTTCATAAATGGAATTTCAATCCATAGAGATTCTACAGCAAATTTTGTTCCCTGCAAAACTTTAATCCTTTCTGACTCAATGCCCTCTTTAACATAGAGCGCAACCCCTCCACCAATTTGATAAGCTCTATCATTACGATATAGTGTGTATCCAGGTATCACAGTGTCCCACTGGTTATCCTCCTTCCACCATGTCTCTGAGAGTGCAATCATATCTAACTCAACGTGTAATCAAACTCTGGAATTTGTTACCGGAGGATGTAGTAAAGGCTGTTAGTGTAGCTGGGTTTAAAAAAGGTTTGGACAAGTTCCTGGAGGAAAGGTCCATAAACCATTATTAAGAAGGGACCCAGGATATCAATGCTTGACCTAGTACAAGCATTGCAGAACCTGTGTCTTTTGGGGAAACTGCTAGGTACGTGTGACCTAGATTGGCCACTGTTGGAAACAGGATACTGGGCTTTATGGACCTTGGTCTGACCCAGTATGGCATATCTTATGTTCTAATGTGGAACCTTGCATCGTGTAACCATAGTTTGGGTTGTTCTTCCCTAGGTGCATAACTTTGCACTTGTCCACATTAAATTTCATCTGCCATTTTGATGCCCAGTCTTCCAATTTATCAAGATCCTCTTGCAATATTCCACAATCCTCTTGGGTTTTAACAACTTTAAATAGTTTTGTGTTATCTGCAAATTTGATAACCTCACTCATTCCATTTTCCAGGTCATTTATGAATATGTCAAAAAGCAGCGGACCCAGCACATTCATTTTAAGTGTATCTGATTCTGTCTCCTCCTCTACTGGTTTCACTTTGATGTTTGAAAAAAGGGAGTGCAAAAAAGCGAGAAATGGAGAAAATTCTCCTTCCAGAACCTGGATGGTCTGTGGATAGCATATACCTCTCATAAAGAGCCTGATACATTGAGGTATTTTTCCCACAGACATAGAATGGCAGTCCCTAAGTGTCAATAGCATAAATGAACAGATTACTCAGATGTCTGAGTGTCAGCAAAATATTTTACTGAATTTAAGTACTGTATGAAAAATATTGTCATCATTTAGTCACGTAAATGCTTTTAATATTTCCTCAGAGATCAGAATAAGCACAAAAGGCAGAGAAAAGGGAGAGGGACTGGACGAAGGAGAGCCACACGTCAAACCAAAGAACCTCAAGTAGAGGCTGAACCAGAAGAAATCCAAGATTCACAAGCAGAGAATGGGCAGATCTATTTGGAGCATAAGGAAGAACCAGCTGTGATAGTGCTGGAAGCCACAGGCATCGGGACACAACATGAGTCAGTGGAGTATGTCCCTCAAAGCACTGCACATACAGGTAGGTGCAGGACTGTCCCAATCATTAGGCAAAACTAGGCAGTCACCTAGGGCAGAAGGTTCTGGAGAGCAGCATTCAAAGCAAAACAATAGATTTTGATAGCCACTCAAACGCAGAGCCATCAGCACATTCGTTTACCTGCATGAAGTGCAAGCACACACATACATATATACATACAAAGCAACAATTAATATTTAAAAGTATGCATTTTTACTGGATTGTTGTTGGAAGGATGGTGTTCAGATGATCATGACTGTTGAGTTTATCTCAAAATCCTGTGGCTGTAGGGAGATATAAGGCTGAAGGTTTGCCTAGGGTGCCCGACAGGGCCGTACCGAGGGAAGATCGCGCCCTGTGCGACTTGCACATCGGGCGCGCCCCCCCCCCCTTCTGTGGCGGGAGAGAAGAGGCATGCCTGATGTGCAAGTCGCAGGCACGCTAAGCAGATCTTTCCCTCCATGAAAGATATGCTTAACATGCCGGCAAGAAGGTTTAAGGGGCGCATTTTAGCTGTCCTGCCATTGCCTGCTGTCGCTGAGAGAAGAAAAAGTGGCGGCGGCAGGCAACAGAAGACAGCTAAAATGTGCCCCTTAAACCTTTGTACCCTGTGCAGCCGCACTGCTCACACAGGGCTAGGTACGGGCCTGGTGCCCGATACCTTGCATTGGTTCTGGTGCCAGCTCTGAGTAGGCGGAAACGTCTGGCGTACCATGAAGCAGCAGTGCTGACTATCTTCCTCAAAGTATGAACTCACCTTATTGGTTTATCTTTCCCCCGTCTTTTAGAATTATTTTGGTTTCCTAATGATTTTGTTTTTTTATACTTCCACACACATTTCTAATAAGCACTTTATACTCATCAATACTAATGTACTCCCTATAACTACTACTACTATTAATCATTTATATAGTATTACAAAGTGTATGCAGTGCTGTACAGATACATCTAAAAAAACAATGTCCTGACTGAGGTCACTGTCTATAGGGATGTACAGGTCAAAAAATGTTGTTTAATTTCAATTTTTGTTCAATTTTTTTTTGTTTTCCTTTAGTAACAGTGTGCACTGTTGCATGAACAAACATGAAGCTGCTTGCCCTAAGTTACAACTAGTAACAATATATATACACACACAATTGTAGTGGCAAAACACTTATGTTTTACAGTAATCAGGGCCGTACCAAAGGCTGTGCGAGTGGGGTGGCCGCACAAAGGACAAATACAGAAAGGGAGCTGATATCATCAATGGGCTTCCAGAAAGCTCAAAAAGAGTGAATTACTACATGTGGTAGGGGCAGAGGGGGCACCAGATTCATTAGTCGCACAGAGTGCATTTCTAGCTTAGTATGATCCTGACTGTGATTTTTATTAGGTGCATCAAGATGGAATCAGCAGGGAGTTTGATAGATTCTTAAGACTACAGAGACAGTAGCTGCAGCAGGTCAAATTGCACCTTGAGCCCTACTTCACCTATTTAAAGCATTTAAACTGTAAACTCTGCAGCTCAACCAGACTCTCTACTCCTGTCCTGTAATGCCTCACTGTTACTCCCTCATACCCAAAGTTAACCTTGTGTACACTTGGAAGATCCTGCCAAGCACTACTTAGGCCCTACTTGTACCTGTGTGTATGCCCCTACACTGATAATTACCTATTCATCAACCGAGTTCCCGCTTGCCTCGGCAAATACTCCAAATTGTAAGCTATTCTCTGGTGGTTTTTAGGGATACTAAAACCCTCATAAAACTCAGAGATCACATGATTCCTAGAAGTTCATCTGCAGATCAAATACAAAAGATTAAGGTGGATCACTGACCAGTCAGACACAGCTAATAATTTAATTTAATTTGCGAGTTTTTATATACCGCACCTTCCATTGATCAGTTGCGGTTTACATGGAACAGTAAACAGGCAAAGCTGCTGTTACAGATAACATTGTGAGACTACAAAGAAATTCAATTTTACAATTAACAGTTTGTTAACTATATACAAAGAACCAAATATTAACTATGTACAGGTATGTATGTTTGAGATCGTCGGTTTGGGGTTCTCTCATTTATTCCAGTTCAAAGCTGGGATATGTCAGCTGGCGAAGCTATCCTTTCCTGTTGAATAGGTGAGTTCGACAAGGATCCGTAGTATGTTGAGAATAAGTGGGTTTTGATAAACTGAAAAATGTATTAAGAAACATAAGAACTGCCATAATGAGTCAGATCAAAGATCCTTTAAGCTCAGTATCTTGTTTCCAACAATGGCCAATCCAAGTCACGAGTATCTGACAAATCTCACAAGTAGCCAGTTTCATGCTACTTATTCTCAGGGATAAGCAGTGGATTTCTCTCAGCCTATATTAATTGTTTATTGACTTTTCCTCAAGAAATTTGTCCATACCCTTTTTTAAATGCAGCTACACTACAGCTTTTACCACATCTGCTGGCAATGAGTTTAAAAAAATAATTATAGATTGAGAGACAAATATTTTCTTCTATATTTTAAATATATTACTTTCTAGCTTCATGTCATATCCCCTAGTACTTGTACTTTTTTAAAGCTTAAACGATTGATTCATGTCTACCCATTCCACTCCGCTCAGGATTTTATATACCTCTATCATATTGCCCCTCAGGAGTCTCTTCTCCAGGCTGAAGAGACCTAACCTCTTTAGCCTTTCCTCATAGTCGTTCCAACCCCTTTATCATTTTGGCCTCCCTTCCCTCCATTGCCTGGCATTCTGATCACACTGCCAAGAAAAGCTAGGAACTACAGGTTTACCAGGAGTCAGCACTGTCTCGAAGGCACAGATTGCATTTTTTCTTTGCACCTTTCCTAATGCCACTATATCTTTTTTTGAAATGCAGAGACCAGAACTGCACACTGTACTCAAGGTGCAGTTATACTATGGAACAATACAGAGGCACTATGATGTTCTTTGTTTTATTTTCTATTTCTTTCCAAATGATCCCTAACATTCTATTTGCTTTTTAGGCTACCACCACACAATGAACAAGTGGAAAAAAATGATCAACTAAAAACTGATTTGATTCTTCAAACCACCAACAACTAAAAAAACTTGGGCATACAGTTATCACTATCTAGAAAAGTTTCACTGTACTGAGCAGCTTCTAGAGAGGTTTAGATTAGGCTGCTCTCATTAAAGCATATAGATCTGAGACAGGGCCTTGACGAATCTTCCTCCTCTGTACCTGGGTATAAACTATATCTCAATGATAGGGTAGACCAAATAGGGGAGGGGTTGCGCATTGACCAAACAGGATAAAGGTTTTACAGAAAACAAAATACACTATAGAATCTCTATGGATAGAAATTTCATATAAAAAGGAGATGATGGTGACAGCAGTGGGGGTATACTACCATCCGCCTGGCCAGAATAAACAGATGGATGATGAAATGCTAAAAGAACTGAGGGAAGCTAATAAAAATTACAACACAGTAATAATGGGTGATTTCAATTACCCCAGTATCGACTGGGTCAATGTCATATCAGGACATGTTGAGGAAGTAAAGTTTCTAGATAAAATAAATGACAGCTTCTTGGAGAAGCTGGTTCATGAACCAATGAGAGGGGAAACTATTTTAGACCTAGTCCTTAGTGGAACACAGGATCTGGTACAGGAGATAATGGTGTTGGGGCTACTTAGCAATAATAATCATAGCATTATTGTATTTGATTTAATAAATGGAGGACATCAAAGAAATCTACAGCACTAAAATGAGGAAAATAATTAAGCAAAACACTAAAAGGAGTCGTTGCAAAGGTTAAAGGTTTACATCAAGCATAGGCATTGTTTAAAAATACTATCTTGGAAGCCCAGACCAGCTATATTCCACGCTTTAAGAAAGGGTGGAAGGAAGGCCAAGAATGGTTTAAAGGTGAGGTCAGAGATGATGCTGTAGCCAAAAAAGCATCATTCAGGAAATAGAAAAAGGAGCCAAAATGGGAAACATAGGCACTGGCAAGTTAGATGCAAGGCACTGATGAGGCAGGCAAAGGGAGAATTTGAAAAGAAGCTTGATGTGGAAGTAAACATGCATAATAAAACCTTTCAAATATACTCATAACAAAAAACTTGAGTCAGTTGGACCATTAGATGACAGAGTGATAGAAGGGGCGGACAAGACCATAGCAGAGAGACTGAATTAATTATTTGCCTTGATTTTTACTGAAGAAAATGTAGGGAAATTACTGTATCAGAAGAATTGAAACAATAAACCAGGAAGATGTATTACAACTATTTGATAAACTAAAGAGTAGTAAATCACCTGGACTAGATGGTATACATCCCAGGGTGCTGAAAGAACTGAAATATGAGATTGAAAATCTACTATTATGAATCTGTGGACTAGTATTAAAATCAGCTGTAGTACCTGAAGATTGGAGAATGGCCAATATAGCACCAATTTTTAAAAAGGGTTCCAGGGGCGGGAAACTACAGACTGGTGAGCCTGACATCAGTACTGGGAAAAATGGTAGAAACCATTATACAGAATGAAATTACTGAGCATGTAGAACTGCAATTAGAGGCTTTAAACCCTGAAAAATGTCTAGACATGTTAGCCTTCCTTCTAGCTTCATTAATGCTAAAATCAATAGAAGCATGAAAAGAGCCAAACAGCTGTCAATCCTACCCAGAGCCACAGAAGCACCTGCAAACTGGCCAGCCACCTAGAGCACTATAATTTGGGGGACAACAGTGGCAGTGACTCATTAAAAGCACCTCGTCAACAGTGGCGGCCATTTATATTAAATCCGAGCCCACTGCCATGCTGCCAAAAATTGCACCTCTAGAACTGCTCACTGCAGGCTGCAGCTGCAGAGAAAGCTTTGAAGGTTTGCCAACAGTTGTATCTCTCCCTCTTCTCTCCTACATCACTCTGAAAGGGGATCAAACAAAAAGAGTCACATTCTATAGGCACTGAAAAGCTTGCAGCCTACATGGCTCACATCCAGGGCCAGCCCAACCACTAAGCAAACTAGGTGATTGCCTAGGGTGGCAGCTTCTGCGGGGTGGCAAAGAGCAGGCCACTCAAACTAAACAATATATTCTGACAACCAGGAGGGGCTTAAGGTTTGCCTAGGGTGCAAACACTTGGAACTAACTCTGGTGCTGGTCCTGCTCACATACCGTCTCAAAGCCCCATATATCCCATTTCTCATTGCCGTGCCAAATTGCAGCACTGAAGCGGCAGCATCAGCAGCTAGCCTAGGATCCAGCAGCTGCTCAGTTTACAGCCTTTAACAAATCAAGGGCAGCCACAGTGTAATAGTATATAACGTGCTCCAGCAGGGGCCCTGAAACTAGTTCCCATTTTTTTTGTCTGAGCATGTATGCAAGTTCTCATGCTCCCTGACATTGCCTCTGACTGCCAGCCATTTTTTCTCTGCAGAAGCCTCCACACATACTCAGAGCACCCTAACTCTATAGACAGGGAAAATAATATCTTCCAATCTCATGGATCTCCTGCCTAAAGCAGCTTCCCATGATCCTGAGCACAGAGAGGTGAGAGGGAAACGACAAAAGCAGTTGCTCAACCAACAAGCAAGCAAGGCAACAGAACAGAAAGCCTCTTTTCCATGCTGTCTTAAGACTCTGTGCAGTGTCATGCTACTCCCACTGGCCTCTCCCTCACTTCCCCCTCTGGGCTGCAATTGAGCACTAGAGGAGGAAAAACAGTTCAGCTGCAAGCCAAAACCCTTTCCCTGACCAGATGCACACCCCTGGGAGTCAACACTGGACTGTGCCTTCAACCCCCCCCCCCCCCCCCACCCCGCATGCATGGCCCTACCGATCCTAGAGGCAACAGTAAAAGAGAAATCAAAAAGTACGCATGCAGCTACTGGCAGTAACAAAGGAAGAAGCGGCCTGTGCCAGGGAGTACCTATTTATTTATTTAACAGGTTTTCTATATACCACTTTATCATTAATTCAAAGCTGTTTATATAGAACAATTACAGCAACCAGCTTTTACATAGAACAGGGTTATTAAAATTTGGAGGATTAAATGGGGTATGACTGCTACTAACTATTACAGATTACTAACTACAGTATACGTATACAGATACATTGTTGCGGTGTGATGGGGTACAAATGCTACATTTAACAGATGTTCAATATATACAGATACATTGTTGTGGTATGTGTACAACATGGTTATATTTACATTGTGGGAGAGGTCTGTGAGGTTTAGAGGTCCTTGAGGTTTTTTTTATCAAAAAATTAAATCAAGATGGTCATGGGGTGGTACTATGAGTTCAATAGTTTGATGGGTTGTTTTGGATCATTTCCTTATGGTTCTTGTTCTTCTAGGGTAGGATCATAGTATTCCAGGAAGAGGTGAGTCTTTATGGCTTTCCTAAACTCCAATAGGTCTTTGATTGCACATGTTGAGGTGGGTAGATCATTCAACAGCTGAGGAGCATACAGGAAGAAGGCTCTACTGCAAATGGACTGTTTTGCTGTTCGGAAGCTTGAAGGAGATTCCAGGATCTTGTCTGCTCCTCTTCTTGTTCTGGTTGGACGTGCTTTCCTGATCAATGGCTGAAAAGTCGTTGGAGATAGGTTGTTTAATATTTTGAAGATTATTATTATGATCTTGTATTTAGTGTGGACAGTGACAGGGAGCCAGTGTAGTTGGTGGAGTGTAGGGGTGATGTGGCTGTATTTTGCTGTTCCAGTAATAATTCTTGCAGCAGTGTTTTGTACCAGATGCAAGGGGAGTATTGTTTTCTTAGGAAGGCCATGGTAAATTATGTTGAAATAATCCATTATGGGTGTTACTATGGCTTGGCATACTGTTCGGAAGTCACTGTTGGTGAGTAGTGGTTTGAGTTTGTGTATGGTTCTCATCTTCTGATAGGCTGACCTGGTTGTTCTTTTGATGTGAGGTTGGAAGCTGAGTTGCTGGTTGAAGGTAACTCCGAGGTATTTGACTTCCTGTTTGTTGGTTAGGGTGTGGTCTAGGATCTTTATTGAGTCCAGTGGAGAGAATATAGTATTCCTGGTAATATGCATCAAATCAGATTTTTTGAAGTTTATGGATAGATTCTGTGCTTTTAGTCACTTTGTCATTGATTTGAGGCATGCTGTGATTTGTGAGTAATTCGGATGTTTGATGTTTATGGGGGTGAATAGCATGATATTATTCGCGTATATTCTGTAATGGATGTTGTGTTGTCTTATGATGTTACATATTGGTTGAATGTATATATTGAATAGCAGTGCTGAGAGAGTCGAGCCTTGTGGAACACCCTGGTGTTGGATGAAAGGTTTAGACTGTTAGTTTTTGGTTCTCACTTGTTGGTTATGGTGGGACAGGTATGAGAGAAACCATTCTAGCACTGTACCATTTATTCCTGTATCTCAAAGCCTTTGTAGCAGAGAGTTGTGGTTAACGGAGTCAAAAGCAGCAGTGATATCTATGAAACATAAGACGAAGCCATGGAGTATATTGTCTATGCCTATTATAAGGGTGTCCATGAGTGATGTAATAAGTGTTTCTATACTGTGATATTGTTTAAAACCATACTGGTGGGGTCCAATGGGGCATAGGTGTCTATGTAGTCCTGTAGTTGATGCTGCACTATTTTTTCAATGATCTTAAATGAGAGGCTTGATATTGGACAGAAGGAGCTTGGGTCCTTTTTATTGAGGTTATTGTTCTTAAGGATTGGTCTAATGGATGCTTGCTTGAGTTGCAGGGGTGATATCCTTGAGTGAGTGATGATGTGACAATCTTTTGTAGATATGGTATTAGGTATTCTCTTGTTTGCTTAATCCAGTTAACTGTACATGGGTCAATAGGTGAGGTTGTTGTGTTAAATATTGGCTATAATAGAGTCAAGCTGCTCCCTTTTTGGGATATGGAATGTGTCCCATGTTTCATCCTTTATGTGCTGTAAGTTGGATTTGATTGGTTTTTCAAGTGGTATCTATGTATATTTCAGCTGTATGAAGTCTGCCAGGTCTTGTGGGGATATGGAGTTCAGATCATCTCTTTCCACTGGTTCTTTTGTTAGACCATTTACTATAGCGAAGAGTTCCCTTGGTTTGTTAATGGATTTCATTATTAAGTTTGAGTGATATTCCTTCTTGTACCTATTTATCGTATTGTAGTATATGGCTTGCATTTTGTTGTATTTTGTTAGATGGCGTCGTTGGCTTTTGGTTTGCCTCTATAGTCTTTCCATTTTCCTTAGTTGTTTCTTCTGTTCATTGACTTCACTCAAGTACCAGAGAGCGTTGTATTTCCTTCTGTTGTTATGGATTGGTTTTTCTGGTGCAATTGCTTCATTGTGGAGAGTTTAGTTCCATTTTGCAATGGTGCTGTTGAGGTCTGTTATGCTTTGCTCCAGTTCTGGTAGTACTTGTTCCAGGAATTTATCTTTGTTGAAGGATTGAAATCCCCTTTTTTTCTTGAGGGTTGCTTCAGGTGTTTCATTCATTATGGGTGTTTATGGAGAAGCTGATCATGTGACTGGGGTGACTGCTATGTGCGGTACCAGGTCTTTGATGTAGCACTGATTTGGTGCGAAGACAATGTCGAGGGCCCCTCCCTTCTTGTGGGTTGGGGTATTTATTAATTGATTGAATTGAAGGTCTTTCATTGTGTCCAAGAAGGTATCTCTGTTCTGAGCAGGCAGTAATGGGAGGTTAGGGTCCCCTAGGATGATGAGAGGTTTATTCTGGGTGGCATGGGAGCAGACTTGTTCCAGAATGGTCGAGAGTTCATCTTCATTTGCACTTGAGGCTCTGTATATGAAGCAGTGCTAGGTGCTTAATTGAGATAGTTATTATGTTGCTTTCTTTAGATTGGAAGGAGGAGGTGGTATGTAATTTTAGGTGTGACTTTGCAATAACTAACAAACCTCCACCTCTTCATGAGGGTCTTGTAGAATTGTGTATTGGGTATTGTTGTGAGGCAATTTGGTTTATAATGACATTATCTGCATCAGAGAGCCATGTTTCGGTGATACACATAATATCTATGTTCTGGTTCTGCATGTAATCCATTATAGTATTGAATTGTTCTGGATGGATTGAGCATTGGCTAGTGCACAGTTGAGGGAAGTATGATGTGATTTCTTGGCGGGAGCTATTTCCTCATTGGCAGAAGGGATTATGTGGATTATTCTTTGTGGCCTGTTATAATGATTGGGTTTATATTTATATCTATCTTGTGGGCTACATTTCTGCCTGTTTGTATAATTGGTATCAAGTGGGTAGGGGATGGTAAGTTGGTTTCTCCAGCATTTGAGTACCTGCTTTTGAGGAGCAGGAGTAAAATGAGAAGTGTGAACATTATATTTGGACCTATTGTGTATGTTTGGCTTCGTATATATTCAGTGAGAGATTGGCCTCTGGGTTAGGGCTACCTGTAGTGACTAATCGGACATATAGGAATGGTTATATTCTATATGTGTTTGTGAGGCTCATGTGTATAATCTTGTTCAGTTAAGCAGTGTAGAACAAGGTTTACTCACAATTCTGTCAGCTTCTGTACCTTATGGTTGGTCGTTTCCTGCATGGAAGTCTCCTGTTCAATGCTTTTTCTTGATGCCACTTGTTCCACTGTGCCTTATCTCAGCTTGTCCCTCTTGAAGGTATTTTCCGCCCCCCCCCCCCCACCCAGGCATTAAGGAAGCAGATTGGACCATGTCACTCCTCCTCCCCAAGCTACACTGCAGCCCACAGTACTCCTTAGCTGCTCCACAGGCTGCCCAATGCTCTCTAGCTATGTTACAAGATGGTCAGTACTGACAGCAAATTTCCTTACTGTGCTCATGCAAAGATTTTTTCTGGAGACTACAGCCATATGTCAAACTGCCAGTGCAGCCCCTCAAGTGGGCCCATGGCAAATGTTCCTCACTATGGCACCCCCAGAGCCTTCATCTGATCTCTCAACTCCATTCTGCCCCATTATAGAACCTATGTCAGTGCTCCTGGCTACTCCTCTACTCATAGCCTCTATCCTCAGGGCCCCAGCATGCCCAGCTCATTGTATGGCCACCAGTGAGTTCTTCTACCCAGATAACTCCGACACTGAAGAGTTAGCACCATCTCTAGGTCTATCTGTGCTATTACCCCAACCAGCAACAGCAAGACCACACAGAAGACCCCTCCTATCCAAACTTTCTGCTTAAGCTATACAATGCTTTTGCACTGGCCACCTCAGAGGTCCTCCCCACCTGTAAAAAAGGACTTTCAGTCACTCCTGAAGTCCCTCAGAACCCCCAGGGAGATCCTGGTCCTGCCGTTACATAAGATACTTTGCGACATGGAAAACATCTTTATCTGTCAAAGCAGCCTTACAGTGCCTGGCGGCTAAGTATAAACTAGGCTGCCCCACCAATCTGTAGTCTCTGAGGTTGCTTTCATAAGAACATAGTGTCTGATATTCAGCAATGGAAGCTAGCATGATTACAGCGCCTAGCCATCGCCACTGAATACTAAATCTGGATTTTCAATGCCATGGGTAAAGATAGGTGTGGCAAAAGCTGGCCTCTCTTTACCCAGGAGTCGCTAACCAGGCAGTGACTCAATATTGCTGCTGACTGGTTAGCAACAGGAACCCCTCCCAGAACACCTCAATGTTAAGTGGTTAGTATCGGGGCATATAGCGGTGGTACCCCTGGATATTCAGTGGCACTAACCATGTCAGTGCCGCTGAATATCCTACTTAGAGGCATTTACACAAATTTACAGGTCTGTAAACCATGTAAATACCTTTGAATATCGGGCACATAGAACATAAGATATGCTGTACTGGGTCAGATCAAAGGCCCATCAAGCCCAGTATCCTGTTTTCAACAGTGGCCAATCCAGATCACAGGTACCTGTCAGGTTCCCAAAGGGTAGACAGATTCCATGCTGCTTATCCTCAGAATAAGCGATGGATTTCCCCAGTCCACTTTAATAATGGTTTATGGACTTTCCCTCCAGGAACTTGTCCAAACCTCTTTTAAGCCCAACTACATTAACTACATCCTCTGGCAACAAATTCCAGAACTGATTACAAGTTGATTGAAAGAAATATTTATTGCATGTTTTTTAGTCTTTCTATTTTTGGGAAGATCTACTGTATTTTTACTCATTCCACTCCATTCATTATTTTATAGACATCTATCAAATCTTCCCTCAGCCATCTCTTTTTCAAGCTGAAGAGCAATAACCTTTTAGGGTTTTTGAAAATACATGCTTAGGTTCACCAATAAAATTCTCCTAGCAAAGGATGCAGAGCAGAAGTAGGGTGTTTCACTTTACAATTCAACATACAAACAAATTCTATTGAAATTCTGAGCTCACATCAGTGACAACAACACTAACGCCCTCCATTGCCAGACACTGTGTGTCATAACAGAAAACTCTGTAAATGGACACGCAACACTAGCACCAAGAACTCAAATTGCACCAATCCTACCTATGGAAAATCAGCACTGAAAATTTCTAGAACACCGCTAAACCCCAGTTGGAAAAGAGAACAAGCTGAACTACTACAAATTCCTAGAGAGAACCTACATGTTAACATAATCCCTTATCTTGGCTACACATGGAAAATACAGACCATCACCAAATAAAGAATGTTGTTGTTAAGTGCCGTCGAGTCGGAGTCGACTCATAAGAAACTACAAAATTTGAAACAATATAGAGGCAAAAAATGAAAATGAAAACCCCGAAAATAGAGACCTGGGGTGATGGCAGATGGGGGGCAGTGAGAAAGAGAGAGACCCGGCGTGATGGCTGAAGGAGGGGTGCAGTGAGAAAAGGAGACATTTGGTGATGGCAGTATAGAGAGACCATGAGAGGGAGGCTATGGGAGATATTATTACTTCACATAGTGTCAGGCCATGGTGGTATGTGAAGCAAAAGGGTTACTGCCTTTGTTGGTACTGAGTGGCAGGTACAACCCTAAACACAGGCATAGAGGTGGGGGGGGGGGGGGCGGGGACCTGCACGGAGTGGCAGTTACCACCACTTTAGCCACCTTATTGGGCAAACTAGATGGACCATACTGGTCTTTATCTGCTGTGATATACTATGCTACTATGTAGTGTGACGCCTCCAGCTGGGCCCAAGGGCTTACAGCCTGGAGGACGGCCTTGTATGTCCTTTTGGAATAAAGTTCTTTTAAAGACACCAGAGGATTCTGGGTCTTGTAGTACTCTTTACTCCGAGGGAAATAATGTAGTTGAGTCGGTGGTAAGGCATGCAAGAAAATTTATTTATGGGGATTTCCAAAATACGCTAGGGCTCATACACAACTAAGGCAGTAGGATACATCTCCAAAGGAAAAAGATGAAATCAGGATTTAACCCAGGAGCATAACAAACAAAAACCTTTTCACTTCTCAGCTGTTCTGCTTTCCTATACATTCACACCGGGATTGCCCCGTGTGGTCAATTAGCAGAGTTTCAACAAACTTTTGTCACAGCTGGGTTTCCTTTTCAAACACACAGTTCCTCACTGCTTCTTTACTTCAGCCAGTGATACAATCAGGGGCGGCCCAAGGGGGGTGCGGGGCCATGTGCGGAGACTCGGTGCGGGGCCTCATTTGCATAAGTGGCCTTATTTGCATACATATTTGCATAATGTTACCAAACACTAACTTTTAGTAAACATGTCTCTTAATGAGTGTATGGATAAAGAAAGACTAAAAGATTTCTACATTACTATAATCCAGTGCCAACCGCCAGGCACATTAGGAACTACTACAAACGCTGCCCATTTAGAACCCATAGCAAACCCGCTGTATCCTGACAGCATTACCAGGACTCACAAAGCACCAGACCCTACCTATCAAAAGGAAACACTGCAAATATTAAACCAGTACATTTCAGAGAATACTGGGGAAAGAGAACAAGTGGCAATGTCAAATAGGAATTACATAAACAGAATACCTCAGCTCAGTTACACATGCAGAACATAGACCATCACCAAACAAGGAATCGCAATTTAGAAACAGGAAGGCAATAATTAAACTGGGAACCCCAAAAGCCAAACTTGGAATGTACAACAACACTGTAGAAATAAAACTATAAATCAATTTCCTCTTGTACCAAACAAAGCGCAGACGTTAATGATGCACATTTCCCAGAGCTTTCATATTCCAGTTAATAAATTCAAAATAAAGAGATATCTTTCTACCTTTTGTGCATTTTTTTTTAGTTGCAATTGCTCCAGCCACTTTCTTCTGGTTTCTTCATGTTTTCTGCTAACTCTCCGTCGTTTGCTGTCCATTTGTCCTTTCTTCTCTCTTCTAGTTTTCTTTCCATCCTCTCTCTCTACATCTGCTTTAACATACTAATCTTTCTCCTTTTGCTCTTTCCTCATTCTTATTTCATCCACACAAATTTTACCCCTCCATCCTCAATCCCCACTTACTCTCCCAATACCCGGCCAATTGTAGATTTTTCATCCCTCCCACACAAGATATTTTTTCCCCTCTCCATTTTACTCTCCCAGCCCCATCCCATTCTAATCCTCCCCCAACATCAGCTCCCTTCTAGTTCCAGTCTCACCCAGCATCCATTCCCTTCTAGTCCCTGCATCAGCCCATTTCCAGTCCTAGCCCCCCATCAACCCATTTCCAGTACTAGCTCCCCCATCCATTTTCAGTCTGAGTCCCTTCATCAGCTCATTTCCAATCCTAGCCCCCCATCAGCCCATTTCTAGTCATTTCCTAGCCCCACCATCAGCCCATGTCAAATCATAGCTCCCCTCCACTCAGCCCAATTCCAGTCCAAGCACCCCCATGAGCCTACTTCCAGTTCTAGCCCCTCCATGAGTCCATTTCAATTCAAGCCCCCACCACAGCCCATTTCCAATCTTAGCTCCCCCCAACAGCCCATTTCCAGTCCTATCCTAGCTGCTCCATCAGCCCATTTTCAGTCCTAGCTCCCTTCCCTCACAGCCCATTTCCATTCCAAGCTCCCTCCCCATCAGCTATTTGCAGTTCAAGCCTCCCCGTCCACTCAGTCCATTTCCAGTCATAGCAATCCCCCAACCCATTACCAGTCCTAGCCCCCCATCAACCCTTCAGTTTAAGCCCCCCCTATAACCCATTACCAGTCCTAACCCCCCATCAGCCCACTTCCAGTCTTAACCCCATCAGCCCATTTCCAGTCAGCCCCCCATAGCCCATTGCCAGTCCTAACCCCCCCCCCATCAGCCCACAGCCCATTACCAGTCCTAACCACATCAGCCCACCTCAAGTCCTAACCCCTCCCCATCAGCCCATTTCCTGTCCTAGCGCCCCCATAGCCCATTAGCAGTCCTAACCCCCCCATAGCCCATTAGCAATCCTAACCCCCCATCACCCTATTTCCAGACAGCCCCCATCAGCCCACAGCCCATTACCAGTCTTAACCACCCCCCCCCAGCCCATTTCCAGTCCTAATCCCCCATCACCCCATTTCCAGTCAGCCTCCATCAACCCCCAGCCCATTACCAGTCTTAACCCCCCAGCCCATTTCCAGTCCTAACCCCCCCATCACCCCATTTCCAGACAGCCTCCATCAGCCCCCAGCCCATTACCAGTCTTAACCCCCCCCCAGCCCATTTCCAGTCCTACCCCCCCAGACCATTTCCAGTCCTAACCCCCCTCACCCCATTTCCAGACAGCCTCCATCAGCCCCCAGCCCATTACCAGTCTTAACCCCCCCCCAGCCCATTTCCAGTCCTACCCCCCCAGACCATTTCCAGTCAGCCTCCATCAGCCCCAGCACATTAGCTGACTTAACCCCCCCACTAGTCCATTTCCAGTCCTAACACCCCCCAGCCCATTTCCAGTCCTATCACACCCCAGCCCATTTCCAGTCCTTACCCCCCCTAGCCCATTTCCAGTCCTAACCCCCCCCTCACCCCATTTCCAGACAGCCCCCATCAGCCCACAGCCCATTACCAGTCTTAACCCCCCCCCAGCCCATTTCCAGTCAGCCTCCATCAGCCCCAGCCCATTAGCAGTCTTAACCCCCCTAGCCCATTTCCAGTCCTAACACCCCCCCAGCCCATTTCCAGTCCTAACACCCCCCCCAGCCCATTTCCAGTCCTACCCCCCAGCCCATTTCCAGTCCTAAACCCCACATCACCCCATTTCCATTCAGCCTCCATCAGCCCCCCGCCCATTTCCAGTCTTAATCCCCCCCCCAGCCCATTTCCAGTCCTACCCCCCCAGACAATTTCCAGTCCTAACCCCCCTCACCCCATTTCCAGATAGCCTCCATCAGCCCCCAGCCCATTCCCAGGCTTACCCCCCCCAGCCCATTTCCAGTCCTACCCCCCCAGACCATTTCCAGTCAGCCTCCATCAGCCCCAGTCCATTAGCAGTCTTAACCCCCCCTAGCCCATTTCCAGTCCTAACACCCCCCCCCCCAGCCCATTTCCAGTCCTAAAACCCCCCCAGCCCATTTCCAGTCCTACCCCCCAAGACCATTTCCAGTCAGCCTCCATCAGCCCCAGCCCATTAGCAGTCTTAACCCCCCTAGCCCATTTCCAGTCCTAACACCCCCCCCAGCCCATTTCCAGTCCTAACACCCCCCCCCAGCCCATTTCCAGTCCTACCCCCCCAGACCATTTCCAGTCAGCCTCCATCAGCCCCAGCCCATTAGCAGTCTTAACCCCCCTAGCCCATTTCCAGTCCTAACACCCCCCCAGCCCATTTCCAGTCCTAACACCCCCCCAGCCCATTTCCAGTCCTAACACCCCTCCCCCAGCCCATTTCCAGTCCTACCCCCCCAGACCATTTCCAGTCAGCCTCCATCAGCCCCAGCCCATAAGCAGTCTTAACCCCCCTAGCTCATTTCCAGTCCTAACACCCCCCCCCAGCCCATTTCCAGTCCTAACACCCCCCCAGCCCATTTCCAGTCCTAACCCCCCATCACCCCATTTCCAGACAGCCTCCATCAGCCCCCCAGCCCATTACCAGTCTTAACCCCCCCTCCCCTCCCCTCCCCTTCCCTTCCCTTCCCTTCTGGCAAATTAAAAAAAAAACCTGGCTCTAGCTGCTGCCGCTGCCGCGTCCGTCGCAGCAGCGGCAGAATGGAGTGTCCCGCGGGGCCCCCTCTCCTCGTTGAGCCCTCTGCAAGGGCTTTCAGATTCGCGATGGGAGAGTGCTCCCTCGCGTCTCTGTAAAGCCCGCAGGGGCTAATGGGAAATTTCCCATCAGCCCCTCGCGTCTAAAGGGGCAGATGGGAAATTTCCCATTAGCCCCTGCGGGCTTTACAGAGACGCGAGGGAGCACTCTCCCTTCGCGAATCTGAAAGCCCTTGCAGAGGGCTCAACGAGGAGAAGGGGCCCCGCGGGACACTCCATTCTGCCGCTGCTGCGACGGACGTGGCAGCGGCAGCAGCCAGAGACAGGTTTTTTTTAAAATGTAATTAAAAAAAAAAAGCAGAATGTTCTTTGCGCGGGGCCCCCTGAAACGCGGGGCCCTGTGCAAAAAACATTCTTGCTCAATGGACGGGCCGGCCCTGGATACAATACACAGAATTAGCTTTCTTCAATAAAGGTAAGAACTGCCCCTATTTTCCTATAGGGTTTTCAGACTCTCTGTTCTTGTTCACAACTGTAGAATTCTTTCTTTGTGCCAAAGAACAATCCATGGGCATAGGCAAATATTCAGAGCTAGGCACACATGCATCTATTTGCATTCCCTCACTATCGTTAGGGTAAATAGAGTCTCTCTCACAATTAGGAGCTTCCTCAAACTTCCTTTCTTTTAGGAACTCCAGAAATTGGCTCCACAGCAACTCAGCCCTTGTTGACACTTTTAACTTAGGGGAGTGAAACTTCTCTTCAGAGAATAGCTTCCTTAATGCCTCTAGCTTAGAGGTCTCACCGGCTTCACTGTTATCAGAGCTACGGCCTTTAACATCAGATAAGCTTTCTATCCACTTCTTAATCGTGGGAGGTGAGGGCTCAACTTCCTGCCCTTTAAAACTAGCAAATTGTCTTTCTGCTATGTTATCAGAAATGAAAGTGTTGGCTTTACCTTGAGGCTGTTTCTTCACATAAGCACTGCTTTCTTTCCTCCTGGGTCTCTCCAGGCTTTGAAATGCAGGCTCCTTCTCTCCTACTCCAGTCTCTCTGAGGTAGCTGCTTTCTGGAGAGATTTTCTCTGGCCTTACAGCCTAGCACTGCTCCCACCTCTTTCCTTTCTCTCGCACCGCTCCAGCTCTCACAGCTGTTCCTGTTCCTGTTCCTTGCCTGACGTCCAGCTCTCCTCCATTCACTGGCTCTGTCTCTTCCTCCTCCCGGTCTGCATCTGTGTCTGGGCTCCAGCCTGAGACTGCCACTGCCACTGCCACTGCCTCTCTGGGTGCTTCTCTCCACGCTCCCCTGGGTGGTTCTGCCTTGCTTTGCTTTGCACGTGTTTTTAACCACTGCTGCCTGCTGGGCCTTCCCTGCTCTCTGCCCCCATGTGACCAATCAGCAGGGAATCCTGTTTCCACCCCTGAGCTAGGGCGTGGTCTGACTCTTGCAGGGAGCTGACTTTGCTTCTGACCTGGGCTGTAATTCCCCTGCACCTGTGCACTTCCATCCACTTCCATGAGGAATTCAGGATTTTCATCCAGTTCCATGCTTTCTAAAGGGCTTTCATCACCACAGTAGACACTGAGCTTTGAAACAAGGCGGTATATCAAATAATAATAAAGATAAATAAGCAGAAATGCACTTCCTCCTGTCATGAACTATACAAAATGCACATTATCAAAGCTGACATATTTCATTCTCTAAAAATTGACACTCTTTGGTACCTTTCACCTATTTACAGAACTGGCCCAAAGGTTTCTGCCACCCTAGGTAGAAACCCCGGTATTGCTGCCCCTCCCAGCTGATGCGCCCCCCTATTAACCCCCTCTAGCTGCTGCCGATTCTGTCTCGGGAGGGGGATGTGGGCAGCAGCAGTATTTCCAAAAGTGGAGGATTTTTGCCGCTGCTTTTGGAAATACTGCCGCTACCTACTTCCCCCCCAAACGGAATCGGTGGCAGCTGGTACGGGGTAGCATGGCTGCCTATATGTGCCACCCCCACCACCCATCTGGGCCGGCTGCCTTAGGCAGCCACCTAGCTCTCCTAGTGGACGGACCGGCCCTACTTACTTACCAACTTTCTATTTCCTAGCCTATAGTCCTTCCATTCCACATCTGTCTCATTCCTTTACTAGCATCCTATCTTCCCTCATCTTTCACTCAATTTCTAGTCCCCAATTTTCTCCTTCTGTACTTATTTCCTCCCCAGCCTCATATACCACCTTCTACCTTTCATCACCTGATCAGCTCCAGTTTATTCCCTAGAATTTATCCTCTTTCCTCCTCCAGGCCCTTTCTTATATCTTACACTCTATCCAGGCTTCCATTTCACTTCCCCCATGTCTACCCTCTCTCATCTCCTTCAAAGAAGACCTGTCCCTTCATGTGGCTGTCATCCACTGCATAGCACTCTGTCCTTTTCAACTGCTCCCAGCCATTCCCCAACCTTCCAGGTCCTTCAAGCCTTCTCCCCTCCCTATATTTCTGCACTTGGTCTCACAGCCTTATTCATACCCCATACCCAATCACCTTGTCCCCATTGTCCTCCTAATCTCTGGTCAATTTTTTAGTTCACATTATCCCCCCAAAAACCCCTAGTCTCCATTCACAATTTCACCCAAGCCCTGAGTACCCACTTATACTCCCAATATGCAGTTTTTCTTCTATTTTCTCACCCAATCTTAGAATCTCCACCTGTCAGAATCCAAACTTTCCCCATCACTATGTCTCCAGTGCCTACCTCCTAGTACCCTTACACAATACTCACCCTCTACTTCCTTCTCCAATATTCATTAATTTTATCTTTCCTCCTTCTTACCCTCAGCATGTGTTCTTATATCCCTCCTTCTCAACCTTCTCCTGGTTATGACTTTGCTTCTTCCCCACTCCCCATAATATCTTTATCTTTATTCATTTCTTTATATACCGCCCACACCGAGGCATCAGGGCGGTTTACAATATAAATATCTGTCCTCCTTTCCCTTCTCACTTCCCCAGAATCTCTCTCTTTTTCCCACTTCGACCCCAGCATTTGCTAGCATCATCCACCTTTCAACTCCAAGACCTCAGCCCTAGAATTAACTCACTGCCAGTTCTCTTCTAGTTCCAGCCCTTTTCCAGTCCCATTCCCCATCCCCAGTATCAACCTATTTCAGTATCAATAAATTTCCAGTTTCTCCCCACAGCCTTATTATTAGCTCATTTCCAGCCCCAATATCAGCCCATTTCAATTTTTCCCAGCCCCAGTATCAGCCAATTTTCAGTCCTAGCCATCCCCCCCCTGAAGTCCCAGTAACACAGCCATGGGAGCATTTGCCTTTGCTCCCGCAACTGTATTTATGATGAGCACAGTAATGAGAACATTTGCTTTTTCTCCCATGGCTGTGCTGTATTCAAGCTTCTGGCACCGTGGCATTTTTAACATTTTTGCATTATAAAAATACCATGGTGCTGGCATTAAATACAGCACAGGAGCAGAAAGAAAAGCAAATGCTCCCGTGGCTGTATTAAACATTAACGCCATCGAGGGAGCAGAAGCAAATGCTCATGTGCTGTGTTAAACACTGATATAACTCTGGAAGCAAAAGCAAATGCTTCCGTGGCTGTGCTAAACACTGGTATAGATGTGAAGGCAGAGGCAGGTAGCAGGCTAGGAGTGAGCCAGTGAGGCAAGCTTCCTGCATACCTACTCTGCTGTATCCTGAGCTAGTGCCTCACTGATTCACCTCTTAAGCTGGCCCTGAGAACAAGCTACCTTGCCTGAACTGCCTCCAGATACCCTTGAGCTAAGGTCCCACAATAATTGTTGAATTAAGGAAAGATGCTTACAGTGTTCACATTATAAGGGAGAAGCTTCCTGCTGTGTTTACAGAATGTTATCTGGAATAGTGTTCATGGCTGTTAGGCAGCATGGGTAATGAGGTGACAAGATTGCATTTGTAGCTCTGCCTACATTGGAGGCATTTTCCTATGCATACACCATGTCTACCTATCAGGCAATGTAGGCATTTTGCCATTTGTGCAACAGGGTTGTGAGCATAATAGAGAGGGCATGCAGATACCACCAGTACCCTACTAGCTGTCAGCTGTACAGAGAAGCACACATGAGCACAGCAGTCACAAGGTCCTAGGCAGCCTCTCAGTTGTATGCCCTCAATACTCTATGAACATCATGGGATTTCTCACATTTTTTCTGAGTTGAAGGAGAAATACTAGCATCACGTGAAGAGAGCTCACAAAGACGTTTTGGGAAGGGGGGATGCAGCCTATCATTAATAATAATGAGGGAGGAGGTGCCAACGTATAGGTTGCAGGAGGGCACCAGAGACCCTAGCACTGGCCCTGAATACTCTTGTACCAGCACTGGTCTGAACTAAATAGTCTAAAAGTCTCCCTTAAGCAGATTATTAGCAAAATTAAAACCCACTTTTAATTATCTTCAGGTCTCAGCCAGTTCAGAGTTCTACAGCTATTGCCATCCATTCTTGCTTTGAACATTATTATGTGTCTTTGCCCTGAAGTTAAAGAACACAGCAACTCCCAGCATACTTGAACTGAATGACACCCAAATGTACCATGCACTATATACAATACAACTCATTTTCACAGGAAAACAAACACCCTAAGCATGCCACATGCATCCTATAAAAGTAATAACTACCTCATTATAATGAGTGAAATCTAAAATAACCCTTTTTACTTTTTTGTATTGCAATAGGATGAGAGGCATGTACATAGTATGATTCTTTTTTGCCAGATAACTGCCACACCTTTTATTCATGTAAATCCCCTCTTCCAGTCTAAAGGCATGGATTATTATATTTGGATTTGATTACTCATTTTTAAAATGTGAGTTTAAGAGAAATTACATTCAGAAAGTATGCATTTCTCTGCCTCAGGAGGCTTACAGTTTAAGGCCCTCATTTACTACGCTGCATTAAAATGTGTGTTTGAGTTAAATGCAGAGTTAGTAAATAGGCCCCATGGAGTATGGGGCTTTCCTTATTTAAGATGCATTAAGTAAATGAGAACCTAAATTTGTACCTAAGACTATGGAGGATTAAGTGACTTGTACAAAATCACAAGAAAAGTTAGTTGGAAAAGCAGGATTTGAACATAGTTCTTAGTTCTTAACCGGCTGCTCTAACCAGTAGACTATTCCTCCACGCCCTACAATATGGAATATATATAGTTGTTTTTCCTAATTCCATACTATAGTTACACTGACTCAGAATGCTGCATTTATTCGCAGCTTATACCTGTCAAAGCCATCATGATTACACTAGTCAATTTCCTGTAGTTTAAAACCTTCCTGTCATGGAGCTGAAATTGGATTTCACAACTTTACTTTCATTATAACTTTGATCCTCTTATAACAGTAATAACCCTTTCCCACTGTCAGGTAAAGTTAGGAGAAACTGTCTCCTATCTGATAAACTCCTTTGCTTCAACAAAGGAGCTGATTCAAACAGGATTGTCTTTCTTCTAGGTGAGAGGTAAACACATCAGGGCAGATCATGTTCAGGAGAAGCTTTATTCTCCTAGGACAAGCAGGATGAGTCAGCCACACCTGGTGATGTCATCTGATGGCGTCATGGATACAGAAGTACTCTGCTAGAGCTCAGAAAGATGAGTCTTTCTGAGCATGTGCTGATTGCCCTCACCCCCAAGCCTGCCCCTACTTGGCTTAGTCTTTGTTCTTCCACCCTGCCACATGGACTACATTTCTGATCTCCAACTCCACTAGCATGCATAAAGAAAAAACTACAAAGGATGAAGAAAAATCTACAAAAAAAAACAAGAAAGATAAGACCAGAAAACCAGGGTTAAAAAATGCCCACACTGCTCTAAGAAGATGAACTCCACTGATGCCCACGATCGCTGCTTAGGCCCCATTGTGCCTGGATGTCTCCCAGGGCCTGCTGTTCCTGCAGCCATACCTTACTTGACTTTCTCTCAGAGAAGGACTCACTCTCTGAAGCTCTAACTTCAGCTCCTCCTCTTTCAGCTGCACCCAGCACCAGTGGGAAAAGAGGCAAGCAGCCTGCAGGACATGTGAGGAGTGACCACATGGCTTCTAAGATGGCCACCAACCAAGAGTCCTCTGCCGCAGCCGTGACCCAGGATGTGCCCCAAGAGGCCTCCATCTTCAGTCTGACTGTTGAATCGCTTTCCCGTGCACCCACTGCCCCTCCAACTCAAGACATTGCAGCCTTTAACAGCAAGGATCAAGAGCCTTGCCATCCTGGTGCCGATCTCCGCTCCTCCAAAAGGGCTCCACTTGCAGACTGCATGATTGGCCAATGTCTGGTGACATCAACAGTGATGTCAGCCGCTACTGCGCCAACCTTGAAACCAGCTGCATCGGCTCCCTTCGGACCAAGCACTCCCCTTCGGACCAAGCACTCCCCTTCTCCTCGGTGCCTTCTCCTCGGTGCCGCTCAGACAGCCATGCAAGCAGGAGTTCTCACAGAAGCAGCAGTTGGGAAGCTGGGAGGAGGCACAGACACCGGGAGAGAAGCTCCCGTAGCAGTTCTCTTTCCCCTACCTTCTACTTACCTCTACGGAAGAGCCAGAGGATGGATTCCAGAAGGCACAAGAGGTACTCCCCTCACTGACCCATGGCTCCAGCCACCTTTGACCCAGAGTGCCCTCCTGCAGCCTTGATGGACTTGTGGAGGAGTTTCTTATCACCGAACTTCCCCACACAAAGCATCCAGGCTCCACTGCCTCACCATCAGCACCAAGCACTTAGACACCAACTCCACAAAGGTCTCCCTCACCCATCGGATTCTCCCCAGAGCCTCTCTCCCCAGGGAGCGAAGCAGAAGAGGCGGCTCAGTGTATCTCTTCGCACAGCCCCTCTCCTGCAAGCAGTGACAGACAGATACCCTCAGAGCCCTCTCCAGCACCTCCCCTCCCACCTTCACCTCCGGAGGATTTAACGTACCCCAAATTCCTCCAAAAGCTGTCCTCGTGCCTAGTTCTCAACCTAGACACCCCAGATCCTAGAAGTGAGGTCCTGGGACTTCTGAAGTACCTAGATGTGCCAGATTGGTGGTCTCTATCCCGATCCACTGCCTCCTGCTGGATACTGTTAACCGCAACTGGCAAACATCTGCATCCATCCCAGCCACATCATGTTGGCTAGACGCAAAATACCAGGTACAACGAATGCCAGGATTTGACAAGTTACAGTTGCCACACCAATCGATCATGGTGGAGTCTGCCCTAAGGCAGGCAAAGAGCTCCCATACGCATACCAACGCACCACTTGGCAAAGACCACAAGATCCTTGATGACCACCGAAAAAGAGGGATTCCAAGCGACAATGCTGAGTGCAAAAATTGCAGCACACCAGTTTCAACAGGTCCTTTATCTCGGCACTATCCTGGACAGTCTAAAAACCCCCACAGACGGGCTACCTACCAAATCCAAGGCAGCATTCTTGCCCCTCCTGGAGGACCTGAGCGAGTGCGGCAAGCACCTCATCTGCTCCACCTTTGATGCTGCCTCCAGGGGGGGGGGGGCCACAACAGCCATCACAGCAAGACGCATGACATGGGTCTGAGTATCAGGCCTTAGAGAAGACACACATGAATATCTGGTGGATGCACCTTGCACCGGGGACAACCTTTTTGGAGCAAAAGGTAAAGGAGACAGTCAGTAGCATGAAAGAGTACTTTGATACCCTCCAGACCTGACAGAAGCTCCAACTCTAGGAAGCTGCAAGGATCCTACTACCGAAAGTCCCAACCACCCAGGAAGTATCAGCCCCACCAAATGTTGCAGGCAAAATGCTCCAATTATCATTCCTATCAGCCGACCTACCAGCCCTACAACCAAAAACCATGCACCAAGGAATGCAGGCAACAGAAACAAGCCGCAACATCCTCGGAACAGCACACCATCCTTTTGACGACACAACACCCACACATTTGCTGGTGGGAGGACATGTGGCATTCTTCAAAAAGGCATGGAAAGAAATCACCACAGAAAAGTGGGTACTATGGATCGTAGAACAGGGTTACCGTATCCGCTTCCTGTCAACCCCTCACCAGAAGTCTATTCCCCATAGTCGTATGCCAGCCCATCTCCGTGACAGGATGTCCCAAGAAATCAAGGCCCTCTTGGATGCCCGGGCAATAGAACATATGCCCCAAAAAGAGACAGGGGGCGGATTCTACTCCAGATACTTCATGGTCCCCAAGAAGTCAGGAGGGATGCGCCCGATCCTGGATCTGCGCCACCTCAACATGTTTATCTTTACCTTTATTGTCATTTGATATACCACCCTAGGCAGCAAGGCATCAGAGCGGTTTGAAAAAAAATCTAAATTAAAAATAAGGAAAAGAAAAAGAACACCAATCATATATAGGACAGGACAGAAAAGAAAGAGAATGAAGAATAGAGCAATGGGCGGATGGGCGGATGGGGAGGAGAGGAGAAGAACTTAGACTATGAAGGGAGTGAGCTAAGGGGGAGACTGCTCAAGGGAAAGGGAGAGAAGGTCATAAGCCAAATGAAACAGGTGTGTTTTGAGCTGAGATTTGAACCGGAGAAAGAAGGTCTCTGCACGTAGTGAGGCAGTTAAAAAATTCCATAAGGCAGGAGCAAGGAAAAAAAACCTGGAATGACACATTTGCTCCAAATGCACATGGGAAACTGAGGGGAGGACCAAGCGGTGAGTGTGGAGGGATCTGAGAAGACAGTGGGGGGAGTGAAAATGAAGGTCAGCCAAATATATCGGTATACCTGTGTGGATTGGTGAGCAGATATGAGAATTTTGTAATTTATGCAAAATTTTATGGGAAACCAATGAAGTCAGATCAGGATGGGAGTGATGTGTTCACGATGCGAGGTGTAAGTGATAATCTGGGCTGCTGTATTTTGGAGAAGTTGCAATCGAAGAAGTTGGGAAGCCCGGAAAGAGCACTGTTGCAATAATCTATTCTAGAAATTACTAATGATAGAAGGAGGGTAGTAAGGGAGTGCTGGTTGAGAGAAGAACGAAAAGCACGGATCTGATGGAGGAAGAAGGAAGACTGTTAGACAAGGGAGGAAATGTGGCCATGAAATGACAGAGAGGAATCTAGAATGACCCCAAGATAGCAGAGGGAGTGAACACGGGGAATTGGGGAGTTGGAGAGAGAAGGAGCTATTGTGGGTTGTGGGATATTAAAGATGAGCCATATTGCGGAACATTTGGAGGGATTGAGAGAGAGATGATTGGAATGAAGCCAGTCAGAGACAGAAGATAAACAAACATTTAAGGGGGTTATATCCAGGGAGTGAACGCTTGTGTGAAAGAGAAGGAGGATATTGTCTGCATAAAAGTAGGCAGAGATACCAAGTTGCTGGGTTAGTAGTGCAAGGGGGGCTAAGAAAATATTGAAGAGGAGGGGGCCAGAAATGAGCCCTAGGGGGCGCTACAGGTTAGTGGGATAGGGGGGGGGGATGAGGCAGAACTGCAAAGCACTGAGAAGGAATGTGAGGACGGGAAAGACTGAAACCAGTTAAGGGTTGTGTCCTGAAGTCCACAGTCAGAGAGACAAGAAAGTAGAAGAGGGTGATCTACCAAATCAAAGGCTGCTGAGAGATGTTGCCTTGTTCATGAGCAGTGTGTGTTTCACTGAGCAGGGAAAGAAAGATAGTGTCTGTGCAATGGCCAGTGCGGAAACCAGATTGGTGTGGATGCAAGAAGTGAGTGGAATCCAAGTGTGAAGAGAGTTGAGAGAAGACTAGTTTCTCAAGGACCTTGGAAAGGAAGGGAAGATTAGAAATTGGACACCAGTTAGCCAGAGTGTCTGGGGCAGGTGAAGGCTTTTTAAGGATGGGATAGACAAGGGCTGCTTCCATAGAGAGGGAAAGATACCCGAAGCGAGACTGGAATTAAAGATGGAGAGTACAAAAGGAAGGAAGGCAAGGGAAGGTGCCATGATCCAAGGGGAAGGGATAGGGTCAGAGGAGCATGTAGTCTTATGGGATGAATTGATAACCTTGAGTATGGTGGTGGCAGTGACGGGCTGGAAGGAAGACCAAAGATGAAGGAAGGTAGCTGAGGAGATTTGGACTTTGTAGTGGCGGCGGGAAAGACAGAAGCGAAGAAGACTAGTGGGGGTATGTTGACGCCGCCAGAGATGTTCTCGGAGAAGGGAGAGATCATGTGTGAACAAGGGAAGCTGACAAAGGATAGGGCAAATAGTGCATGATTCGAGGGGGGCCAGCCTGTCAAGGTGAGTGTAGAGAGTAGAATGCCAGGACTGAACCTGGATGTCAGTAGATCAGGAGCCAAAATTGGAAGGAAAGATGGAGTCTCCAGAGGGGAAGTGAAGAAGGGTGTTAGGAGTGATGCGCCAATTCAAGTGTGTGGATGCAGAGATAGACTGAGGGGGAAGAGGGGCAGTTAGGAGGGACAAGGAGAAGAACACACAGAGGTGGTCCGTCCAGGGGAGGGACAAAGTCGAGATCATAGCGGGGACCACAGACGACAAGGGAGCAGTAAGAAGCAGGTCGAGAGTGTGACCGGCTGCATGCGTGAGGAGGGAGACGTGCTGACGAAGGGAAAGATCAGAGAGAAGTGAAATGAAGGACTTGTCTCTGGGTCAGAAGGGAGAGTCGACGTGGATATTCAGGTCACCCAGAATTGTAAGGTGTGAATAAGTGGAAGAAACTTCAGACAGGGTAAGGAAGAGGGAGTCCCAGAGGTCAGAATGAATCGAGGAGGGAACATATAGGAGGAGATAATGGCTGGGCAGGGAAAACCTGAGACAAAGAAGAAATGCCTCAGGGTAATGGAGAGCTAGGGAGGATATTTCCTGAAAAGGTAAGGAAGACCAGTATGTTTATTATGCTTATGTTATTACTGTATATTTGATATACCGCCCTTCATTAAAAACAGAGCTAACCCTCCACCTGAGCAGCTGAAGCGGGGATGCAAGGAACGCTTCAGGATCTACTCCCTAAGGTTCATCCTGCCCCTTATACAACAAGATGATTGGCTAGCCTTGCTGGACTTGCAGGACACCTATGCCCACATCCCCATCCATCCGGCACACAGGAAGTTCCTGCATTTCAGCATCAAGAACAGCCACTACCAATACAAGGTACTCCTCTTTGGCTTCTCCCGGGCCCTGAGGGTGTTCACCAAATGTGTCACAGTGGCAGCTGCTCACCTCCGGAAGTCCAGCATCTGTGTTTTTCCCCTATCTGGATGACTGGCTGATCACTGCCCCCTTCAGGCCAACAGCGGAGGAGGCTGTAAGCAGCATTATCACACTCCTATCCACCCTTGGCTTTCTGGCAACTTCAAAAAATTGCAACTACAGCCCAGGCAAACATTAGACTTCATTGGTGCAACTCTTTGCACCCGCCAAGCAAAAGCCTTCCTCCCGTTGGCTCGGGTGGACACCATCACACACCTTGCACAGGAGGTTTCAGCAGCCAAGGATGTAACTGCCAGAGCACTCTTGCTCCTCTTGTGTCATTTGGCAGCAACTACGCATATGATCCAACTTACCAGGTACTATATGAGAGGCCTACAGTGGCACCTCTACCACCACTGGAACCAGCGATCACAACCCAAGTCACAACAGATAAGCATAGACCAGAGAGTATGGGCCTCCCTTAGCTGGTGGATGAGCAAAACGCATCTCTCTCTCAGCAGACCCTTCAAGGATCCCCCACCCGATCTCATCACCACCACGGATGCCTCCAAGCGGGGATGGGGCATCCATTTCCTACACCTGCGCATCCAGGGAGCATGGACGGGACAAGAGGTCCAACTTCACATCAACCTACTGGAGCTGAGGGCCATCAAACATGCACTCCAAGCATTCCAGTCATATTTAGACAACAAAGTGATGCTGATCCAAACGGAAAACCAAGTCGCCATGTTCTACATCAACAAACAGGGCGGCATGGGATCACTATCTCTCTGCAGGGAGGCCAACGCAATATGGGACTTTGCCGAATCCACAAATTTCCATCTCCTGGCCACCTACCTCCCTGGTGAACACAACCATCTGGCGGACAAGCTCAATCGCCAGCTGCAACCTCACAAATGGCCCGTTCACCTGGAGGCCACAGCCTCCATCTTCTGGAAATGGGGTCTGCTACAGATGGACTTATTTGTGCACCTGAACAATTCAAAGTGCACAGAATTCTGCTTCAGACATCCAGCAGAATGGAGGGTAGCAGTGGATGCATTCCACGTACACTGGGAGAGCCACAAGCTGCTGTATGCCTACCCCCCCCCCCCCCAGCGCCACTCATCTCCAAGACTCTGCAAAAAATAATCACCAACAGTGCCTCAGTGATCCTCATTGCGCCATTCCCCCTACCTCCAACACCTCACCCAGAGCCCTCTGATGCGCCTCCTTATGCATCCAGACCAGGACAAAAGGAGAACCATGCACCCCAATCTCCCCGCCCTTGCACTGACTGCCTGGAAATTGAAAGGGCGTGCCTATCCAACATGAACCTCGCAAGGGAGGTCCAACAGATCATTCTAGCCTCCCGAAGAGACTCGACTCGGCGCTCCTACATACTAAAGTGGAACAGATTTACATAGTAACATAGTAAGTGATGGCAGATAAAGACCAGCATGGTCCATCTAGTCTGCCCAGCAAGATGGCAAGAGTAGGTGCACCTGTCGCTCTGTGCAGGCCACCCCTCCCCATGTTTAGGGGTGAACCCACCACTCCATGTAGGACACCCCTATTTGTTGCATGGTGCAGAACAGCGAGGGTACTCCAATATCTATCCTCCCTCTCCCAAGCTGGCCTACAAACATCATCCATCAGCATTCACCTAGCGGCCATTGCAGCCTTCCACAACCACCTGGATCGACATCCTATTTCCACACACCCCTTGGTCTCGCATTTTATGAAAGGCCTCGCCAACCTGCAGCCCCCAATGAGCAAACTGGTACCCTCTTGGGATCTCAACATTGTGCTCAAACAGCTTACGAAAGACTCCTTCGAACCACTGGAACAGTCTCCCTCAAATTCATTACATGGAAGACACTGTTTCTCATGGCCATCACTTCCGCCAGGAGGGTGAGTGAACTCCAGGCATTAATAGCGCACCCTCCCTACACCATGCTCTACCCGAACCACGCATCTCTGCGAACCCACCCCAAATTCTTACCTAAGGTGGCATCGCCCTTCCATATCAATCAAGCCATTGAGCTCCCTACCTTCTACTCGGAGCCACATGGCAGCCCAGAAGAATGTCGCTTCCACACTCTGGGCTGTGTGCATGTGCTGCACACATACCTAGTACGGACGGCGGCAAACTGCCCGGGAAATCAACTCTTCATGGTCTTTTACCCCAACAGGCCCAGACTACTGGTCACCAAGTGAACACTGTCACAATGGATCACCGCGTACATCGCCTTCTGCTACTCACGGGCCGGCACCAACGCTCCGGCACACATACAGGCATACCAGCTACACGCCATGGCTACCACACTGGCAAACCTCAGCCCAATCCCGCTTGACCACATCTGCAAGGCCATGACGTAGGCCTTGCCCCACACCTTTCAAAGACACTACTACCTAGAACATTTGTCTTTGACTAACAGCTCAACTGGTATGCTGTGCTAGACATGGGAATATGACCTATAGACGCTTGTCAATAGTTGTGTTGCCATGTCGTTGCTCTAGTTGCCGTAGGGGTACCTCAGCAACTGTGTCTGCTGCTGATGTCTAATACTGCTGTTGCTGATGATTCAGTGACTAACAGTTCTTTACTCCTAGCCTTGCACGGAGCCAGTTGTTACTGTTTGGCTACAATGCTTGTTGGTATAATAATGAACCCAATAAACAACCTGTTACATCTAGTGGTGTCTTGTTTGGATTAGGTCCCTTGGCAGGACCCCAGACCTTCTTCCTACCCAGCTAGAGCGGCAGAGCTGCGCTGGTGAGTCACCAGGTATGGCTGACTCATCCTACTTGTCTTAGGAGAAAATGGGGTTACTTATCTGTAATGGGAGTTCTCCATGGACAGCAGGATTAGCCAGCCACACATTCCCCCCCTGCCTCCCCTATGGACAAAGGCACAGCAATCTGCCATGTCACCCAGATGGGCCATATCCCTACCAGATAACTAGATGCGAGATGGTCGTAAGCTCAGTATGAACTGAGCCAGGTAGGGGCAGACCCGGGGGTGGGGGCAATCAGTACATGCTCAGAAAGGCTCACCTTTCTGAGCTCTAGGATAAAACTTCCATATCCATAGTGCTGTCAGATGACGTCACCAGGTGTGGCTGACTAATCCTGCTGTCCATGGAGTACTCCCGTTATAAGTAAGTAACCCCGTTTTCCTGCATACTCTGGCACTTGTAACAGATCTCACCTAGTTAACCATATTGACTCTGGGTAAATTCTATTGCACTTTAATTAATCCAGGCATTGCCTGAACAGTCTTGCTCCACAACATTCTTTCTCAGTGAACATAGCAATAGAAACAGCAGATTGCAGGAAACATGAAAACTATGGCACTTTCATTTCAGAGGGGGTTAGCCATAATGTTCTGGTTAAATAATTCATTAACATCAATGCCAAATCAACACCTAATGCCTACCATTTATGTATGCTATTGTGTCTTTCTTTTCTTTTCTTACAGAAGTACCAGAAAGAGATCCTGAGCCTGAAACAGCAGATGTTCTCGGTCTTCCTCTGGATAGTACACAAGCAGAAGATGAATATTACATCCCACTGCTTTAAATGTTTCTCTAAGAAATCATATCTTGAAATTGGAAATGTCATGGTGAATGCAATGACATACAATGCTCTGTAAAAGTCTTCACAGTTGTATCTTTTTCAGATTCTGCTGTCTAAAGATACAATTCAAAATGCATTAAAATAGGAATTAGTTTAACTGCTAGGTACATATGACCTAGATTGGCCACTGTTGGAAACAGAATACTGGGCTTGATGGACCTTGGTCTGACCCAGTATGGCATATCTTATGTTCTTATGTTCTTAGATCTACAACAAATGCTACACTTTTAATGTGAAAGAATAATTATAGAAATATTGAAAAAGTCATTAAGAATAAGAAATGAAAAATCTTAATTCTGTCTTCACATCCTTGATTCAATACTTGATGGAAGTCCCATTTTGCAGATATGAAGTGGAGGAGTAGCCTAGTGGTTAGGGCAGCAACCTGACATAGAACAACCAGGGTCTGAATCCCACTGACTCGCCTTGTGGCCCTGGGTAAGACACTGAACCCTCCATTGCCTCAGGTACAACCTTACAGTGTAAGCTCTCTGGGGACCAGGAAATATCTACAATACTGTACCTGATTGCAACTCACTTTGATCTACAACTGGAATGGCATGAGCTAAAAACTGCTAAATAAAAAAAATCATTTAGGGTACGTGCCTACCAACTTTTGCCCATTCTTCGAAGTAGAATAGTTCAAGCTTTGTCAGATTGTTTGGGGCTCATCTGAAGACTGCAGTCTTGGCACAGATTTTCAGATGGTTTCAAGTCTGGGTTTTGACTGGGCCACTCGAGGCCATTCACTTTCTTCTTGCTAAGCCACTCCATTGTTGCTTTCACTCTGTGCTTAGGATCATTCTCCAGATGAAAGGTGAATTCTTTCCCAAGTCCCATTGACAGACTGGAAAAGGTTTCCTCTGAGATCTACATTTACTTTGCAAGATCTATCTTTCCTTCAGTTTCTACAAGCCTCCCTGCCCCCCCCTGCTAATAAAGCAGCCCTGTAACCTAATGCTGCCACCACCACTCCTTACTATAGGCTGGGATTAGCAGAGTGATGTGCTTTGTTTTACACTACACTATCACTTGCCATTCAGACCAAACAGTTCCAATGTAGTCTCATCAAACCACAAAAAGTCGCACATGTGTGTGGTGTCCCCTGTTTTTTTGCAAATGCTATGCAGCACATCATATGGCTTTTCTTCAACAGTGGCTTCCTTCTGACCTCCCATGCAGATCATGTTTCTTGAGTAATCTTAAAATTACTGAACAGTCAACATTTTCCCCAGTCTCACTCAGAGACCTCTGTGGTTTTTTTAAAGTAATCTTAGACCTCACAACTACCTTATTTAAATGTCCTTAGCCTATGGCTACAGACTTTGGAGGCACAGTTTGCTGAAGGTAGTGTCTTGGTTGTACAAAACTGTTTCCCTTTTGGACCTGGCAGTACCCCAAGGGATATTCAAACATTTTGAAACTTTCTTATAGCCTTCCTCCAATCTGTACCTTTGAACAACTTTATCCTGGAGATCTTTCGGCAGCTGCATGTTCAGCATGTTTAGGCGTTTGCCTCAAATTTCACTTCATACAACAGAAACAGCTTGTTTCTTCATCTAGGAATATCTGAATGAGTTTATCTACTGTGACTGGGCACAAGTGGACTCAATGAAACTTATCATGGGCCTTATTAAAGCAATTTTTGGAAACAGAACTAATTTGGTTTTCTTATGAAAAGGGATATGAGAACTTGTGCAAACTTATATTTCTATAATTTTTTCACATTGAAAGTGTAGTGTATGTTATGCAGATCAATGAAACAAATTATGTAATGCATTTGAACTATAACTCAGACAGCAGAATATAAAAAATTAACATGAGTGTGAAGTCTTTTTACAAGGCACTGTATAGTTTATGCTGTATTATCTCTATAGCTGTAATTTGATTACTTGCAAAAGTAAATAAATACCTAAATAATAACTAATAATGATCATTGTTATTTGTTATAGAAATTTTACAAACCAGTATTCCAGGTTTCAATAGAATCCTGCATTAACTCTGGGACACCCCTCCATACAAACAGGTTGATTCAACAAGTGGGGAAAGGATGCAGAGCACACAACCGTCTGTATCTGCCTTCCCTGTATGCATATATGTGTGTAAGTGTATCTTTGTGGGCCAGTACGTCTGCGCATATTTGCATGTATGTGCAAGTGTGCTTCTATGTGTGCATGCTTGCATATATGTTTGTTCATGCATGGACACATTAGTGTGTGTGTGTATTTGCATGTATGTTGGTTCCATGTGTCTGTGATCATGAGAGATGAGAGGGATGGGCTGTGACACGTGGAATTCCAGGGTTCAGTAGAATTCAGTAGCCTACATAACTCTGGGACATTCCCTCCATGCCAGCTGTTTGGTTCAACAAAAAAATTGAAAAATTGTTGAAAATGTAGGCAAGAATTTCCACCAGAACCTTCTTTTAGAGACATGTGAATATGCATATGCACATATAAGTGGATCCTTATAAATAGTTGAAACATCCTGAAACGTTGCTGTGGATATAAAAACAAAAGATATTGGGGGGAGGGGGTTGGGGGAATGTATACACACGGTGATGTCATAAGTCTGTTTTCTTCCTTTGGAAAATAGGATAAAAAGTGTAACAAGGAATTCTACAAGAGGACTACTGGGCCTATGGCTGTTAACTGAAAATTTCTGGAGAGGAATGTTCATTCGCCCCAGCTTTCCTCCTCTTGATAGATGTACCAAGGGTAATTTTATATCAGGCTTAGGCTCTACAAAGGCACATATGTGTACATATTGTGCCTATATTATAAAGGCAACATACAGTATGCACTATGTGCCTTTTATAAAATTGCCTCCCTGAAAGATCTTGCACAGAGTTACACCTGCCCTGAGGCTGGTGTAGCTTTTCCACTAGGTCTGCATGGATAAATGTATATCTTGCAGCTCCATCCCAGCTTTATCTAACTTCTGAGAACACCAATACATGTGGAGGGTAATTTTATAGCAGGATGTCTAGGTTAGGAGGTGGAGAATGTGCCTATATGCTGGATTACATTTAGATTGTGGGCACTACATTTTTATTTATTTATTTATTTAACAGTTTTTCTATACCACTTTATCCTACAGTCAAAGTGGTTTACATTGTAGGAGAACATTATACATTGAACAGGGAAATTAACTTGGAAGTAACATTAACTTAAGTTGGTAGGTCTTGGGTATCATTTACGACACTTATGCCTGCCTGGGTGCAAGTGTAAATGTTAGTGCATAAAATACACATACAGGGTGGCCCAAAAAAAGTGAGAACATCTTGTAAATGAAAAGCTTAAATAGTTTACTTATTTACCTTTTTTAGCTATATAACATCTTTATTTCGACAATTTCCGGTCGCCATCTTTTTTTTAAAATTTGTCAATCATTTACATCGTCTTTTTGAATTTTTAAATAACTTATATGCTACGAGATGTTCTCACTTTTTTGAGCCATCCTGTATATTTTATAAAATAAGCGTGTAAATAGCAACTCTACCTATGCTCCACTCAAACCCCTCCCCTGAGCACAACTCCCCTCATCACACTTACTCCTATCATACAGGCAGCAATGTCAGATAAGCAGGCAGAGATCTGGGCCTGGATTCCTGGAGAGATTTCAGGCACAGAAAGGTAGATCTGAGAGATCTCAGCATAAAGATGGTACTGAAAACCTTGGAAGGAAATAAGTGCACCAAAGTACTGATTGTAGAGAGAGAAAAGGAGAGGTCCCAGGATACAGCCCTGAAGTACACCAACTAAAAGGAGGATCCACCAGAACATACACTAAAAGTGCGATGGGAGAGATAAGAAGAAAATCAGGACAGAACAGAGCCCCCAAATCCAAGAAAGGACAGGGTATCGAGGAGAAGGTGTCAAAGACAGCAGAAAGGTCAAGAAGGATGAGAATCGAGCAGAGGCCTTTAGATTTGGCAAGGAATAAGTTGCTGGAGACTTTGGCAAGAGCCGTTTGTGTGGAATGTAGAGAATGAAAGCCATATTGATTGCAGTGGACCCAGAAAGATTTGAGAGGAAAGAAAGTCAAGGCAGGACGTTGAACCGCTCGTTCAAGTAGTTTTGAAGCAAAGGGGAGGAGAAAGATAGGCCGATAACTGGAAGGATAGGTAGGATCTAGTGCAGAGGTTCCCAACTCCAGTCCTGGAGGGCCAAACACCATTCAGGTTTTCAGGCTGTCCCTAATAAATATGCATGAGATACATTTGCATGAACTGCCCACATTGTATTCAAATGTATCTGATGCATATTCATTAGGGACATCCTGAAAACCTGAATGGTGTTTGGCCCTCCAGGACTGGAGTTGGGAACCTCTGATCTAGTGAAAGCCACAGAAACAGTTGCAGTGGAAAGCGATAGGTTAAGGATATGACAGATGGAAGGGATGACGGTGGAAGAGATAGAACTTAGTATATGGGTGGGTATGGGATCAGAGGAGCAGGTAGTCAATTTGGAGGAGGAAAGAAGATTTGATGTTTCCGCCTCAGTGATTTTGGAAAAGGAAGAAAAGGTAACCAAAGGTGAGGGAAGGATTTGAGATTGATGATGAGGTGGAGGTAATCCTGCAGAGAATTCAAGACTAATCTTCTGGACTTTGTCTTGGAAATGGTCAGCCAAGGTCTGGGCAGACAGTGAAGAAGGAATTGAGGGAGGAGGGACCTTGAGGAGAGAACTGAGTGTAGAAAAGAGATGGTAGGTTCCCGGGGTCCACAAGAAAGGACTGAGATTGCTTCATTGATGGCATCATGGCCAAACTTTGACTATCCAATGTCACTGGCCCTACTTCCAAGCAAGTGGAAAGAAAGCAAGAGGACCCAGAGGTCTGACATAGTAACATAATAAATGACGGCAGATAAATACCAGTATGGTCCATCTAGTCTGCCCAGCAAAGTGACAAGAGTAGGTGCACCTGCTGCTCCGTGCAGGTCACCCCTCCCCATGTCTTTGTTTAGGGGTGAACCCACCGCTCTGTGTAGGGCAAGCCTGTTTGTTGAGAAATTAGATAGTTAAGTTTATTTTGATTTTCTCCTGTTGCTATAGAGGGATCCATTGTGTCTGTCCCGTGACATTTTGAATTCTGTCACTGTATTTGCCCCCACCATGTCCATCGGGAGGGCACTCCAAGCATCCACCACCCTTTCAGTGAAAAAGTATTTCCTGACATTGCCTTTCAATTTACCCCCTTGCAGCTTCATGTTATGCCCTCTAGTTTTACAGCTTCCTCATCTTTGGAAGAGGTTTGTTTGTTCATTAATACTCTTTAAGTATTTAAAGGTCTGAATCATATCTCCCCTATCACTCCTCTCCTCCAGAGTGTACATATTTAGGTCTTCAAGTCTCTTCTCATAAGGCTTCTGACACAGGCTCCAAATCATTTTGGTTGCCTTCCTCTGAACCGTTTCCAGTCTTTTTACATCCTTTGCAAGATATGGTCTCCAAAACTGAGCACAGTATTCCAAGTGAGGCCTCACCAGTGACTTATACAGTGGCATTAGTACCTCTTCCTTTCTGCTGGTAATTCCTCTTTGTATGCAACCCAACATCCTCTTGGCTTTTGCTACTGCCTTGTCGTACTGTTTTGCCACCTTGAGATCTTCAGAAATAATCACGCCAAGGGCCTTCTCCTGGTCCGTGCACACCAACCTCTCGCCCCATATTGCGTACATTTCCCTTGGATTTCTGCTTCCCAAGTGCATGACACTGTACTTCTTCACATTAAATCTTAACTGCCAAGCATTAGACCATTCTTCCAGCTTTTGTAGATCTTTCCTCATGTTCTCCACTCCCTCAGGGGAATCCTCTGTTGCAAATTTTCGTGTCATCTGCAAAAAGACAGACTTTTCCATTCAGTCCTTCAGCAATATCACTCACAAATACATTGAACAGTGCTGGTCCCAGGAGCAAACTTGGGGCACCCGCTAATCACCCTCCTTTCATCCGAGTGAGCTCCATTTACCATCACCTTCTGATGTCTGTCAGTCAACCAATTTCTGATCCAGTTTACCATCTTGGGATCCATCCCCAAACTTTTGAGTTTATTGATAAGCCTCCTATGAGGAACAGTATCAAAGACTTTGCTGAAATCCAGGTACATGACATCCATCGCATGCCTCTGATCTAGTTCTCTGGTCACCCAGTCAAAGAACTCAATCAGATTTTGTTTGGCAAGATTGTCCTTTGGTAAAGCCATGTTGCCTTGGATCATGCAACCTGTTGGTTTTGAGAAAGTCCATTATTCGCTCTTTCAGGAGCACCTCCATTACCTTTCCCACCACTGAAGTAAGGCTTACTGGCCTGTAGTTTGTCACTTCTTCCCTGTCACCACTTTTGTGAAGAGGTACCACATCAGCCCTCCTCCAGTCCTGAGGAACTTCTTCTGTTTCCAAGGAAATGTTAAAAACATCCTTTAACGGCCCTGCAAGTACCTCTCTGAGCTCTTTCAGTATCCTGGGATGTATCCCATTCGGTCACATGGCTTTGTCTACTTTCAGTTTTGCAAGTTATTCTAACACATCAGCTTCCGTGAATGGTGTGGTATCTACTTCATTCCCATTTTTATATTTGGGAGTCACATGTGGTCCTTCTCCAGGATTTTCTTTAGTAAAAACAGAGCAGAAGTATTTGTTTAGCAATTTCACTTTTTCATGGTCACTATCTGAGTTATCTTGCCAGAAAGACAGACCATTATTGCTGGAAGGACAACCTGGAAACCAGGAGCTCCCTGACAGGAATAGTCCCCTCACCTGCAGGGAAAAGGCTTGCCATCAGACCCTTAAGAGAAGGGGAGTGGCCAGTAGAGCAAGAGCTCAAGTCCAAGGCCTGGAGATCATCCTTCTTCACCAGTGCATCCGATGCCTCTAGTAGTGAGGACATTAAGGCCAGGACATCTGTATCCCCTCGCTGCAAGAGTGGGGATGTGCCCATCAAAGGAAGGACAAACACCTTTGTCTAGTAGATGTCAGGATAGTGCTTCTCCAATACTTCAAGTTTACTAACTCTAGGTGATGCCCATCTATTCAAAAAGGGTTGATATGTCTTCAGTAGCAGACTGGCTAACCTATAGAGGGCTTTAAACTAGATTCATTGGGGATAGGTGAAGAAAGCCCCTAGGTTAGTGAAACATTAAATATCTTTATAGAAATAGTTAAAAGGGACAACATCTGGAAACCGTAGCATGGGAAATAAGATCCCAGATGTTGAGGCTTTAATGGGAGAGGCTGACTTGGATTTAGTGGCCGTAACAGAGACATGGTTCACGGACAACCATGACTGGGATATAACTATACCAGGCTATACATTATTCAAAAAGGACAGAGTAGGAAGAAGGGAAGGAAGAGTGGCACTATATGCAAAAAAAAATAATATTAAAGCTATGGAAATACAGGGCTTAAAAGGGAAAGAGAAATCCATTTGCATTGGCATGATATACAGATCTCATCACAGGGAGAAGAAGTGGATGGAGATTTAATAGAAGACATACACAGCATTGCTAGGAAAGGGGAAGTGCTACTGATTTCAAAATGCCGGATGCTGATTGGCACATTCCTGCTGCAGTGTCATCTAGAAGCAAGGAGATCCTGGATTCTTTACAGGAAGATGTATTCTGGCAACTGGTAACAGAACACACACGAGAAGGGGCCATACTGGACTTTGTGCTTACCAATGGGGAAAGTGTTTCTGATGTTATTGTAGCAGCAGAGCACATACAAACCAATAATACCAGGAGTCTGTTCAGAAGGTCCAAATCATTTATTTGTGCACAAGACTCAAGCAGAATCACATTCAAAATGGCTGAGCAATGGTTTCTAGCAAAACAACAACTTTTATAGCCTTCTTCTCCATTCTGGACATAGGCAAACTTTTCATTGGTCCCAGTAACCCCTTCTATCCCATCTATTGGTCCCGGTACCATTACGTAGTCATCCAATGAGGACCTTGGTCTGGGCTCAGCACCTGGTTGCCCCCCTTACAGTCCCCATTACAATGGTCAGTTCTTAGACTCTTGATACATCTCTTCTCCAAGGTCACTAGCTAGCTGGAATATGTGGGAAAGCAGGGCACTGTAACCTTTCTCTCAACAGAGTTAATTAATTCCATAGAAGGTTTTCACAGTCTTATCAGTTACCAATTAAAGCAGTTTTCTCTATTTCTCCTAAGTTTCATTTCTTCTTAGCTATGTTCAGTTATGCTTAGTTAGGTTTCGATTCTGTGGAGGCAGCATTCAGGGGGGTTTTCATTCCTCTGGGCCTAACCACAAGCTTCATTTACAGGTCAAGCTACTTAGGCCTGTCTGTTTAGTTCAAGCAGCATGGATCATAGGCCTTCGCCTACCACATTCCCCCCTTTGATTATTTTCACCCGCAAGTGAGAAAGGGGGAGAATCAAATCACATAATACTAGGTAAAGGTATCACTCTGTGGTATAGGGTAGTAGTTTCACATAGCTAGTATCTTTGTAGCTGCCTTGCGCTCTACAGTGTTATTAATAACGGAAATTATCATTCGCAAGCAAAGTGGCAAGAAACAAGGGAGCAACAAGCAGATAGTCAGAGTCCATAGTTTGGCAAGAGTGGGAAAAAGAACTAAAGGAGTAGAAGGTTCAGGAGCATTTATGCCGGACCACCAAGATGTCTTCTTTGTTGTGCTGTTGTAAAACTTCTGATTTAGATAGTCCAGCTGTCCAACCTTCATAGTAAGTTGTGGTACGGTCTGAAGGTCGTGTGGCACTTATACAGGCTGCACAGGGAGGTAAGGCAAAAGTCATTTCCAAGCACCCCAAGGCTGCTGCCAAAATAAAGCAATAATAAGAATTCATAATGGGCATAGTCTCTGGAAAATTGGTGGAGCTGTCAGCATCCACAACAGATAACAAATGTAGAGTTGATTGTAGATCCTCAAGCTTCTGCCGTACGTAGACCTACAGAACACAGTCTATTTCTGATGATTGCAGCTTTCTCCAGATGTGAGGCTTACCTTCAGATAAACGGACAGTCTTGAAATAGTGCAGTTTCCGAGGGACCAATAAGTCTTAGGTCCATGGCTGTTGTCGTAGGGTGAGGCGCAATGGAGTCTCAGGATGCTGTACAGTAGTCCAGTGATCAGGTTCAGAAACAGTTGCTGGCTTTACTCGACTATGATGGATCCAAAGTTCGAATTCTGCGACTTTCACTGCAGTTGGAGTTGACAGGATGACAACATAGGGTCCCTTCCAATGCAGGGCTAACGGTATCCTTCTCCACTCTTTGATCCACACCGAGACTCCAGGCTTGAAAGGATGCAGGGGTTCAGACAAATTGATGGGTGATCGATTTTGTACCCAGTTATGAAGACTCTGCAAAACAGAACTTAAAACCAATAGTTCATGTCTAATAATTTCAGATCCTATCTGTCTCACATCTCCTTTTATTCCCTATAAATAGGCTACAGATTCTCAGAATCTCAAAAAGGGGGAACTCCTAAAGACTTAGCAGGGGCTAAGTATATCCTAAAAAGGGCTATAGGAAGAACCTGGGGCCACCTCAGGTAAACCTCTTGGCAAAGTTTGGACAACTGAGATTTCAAGGTTCTATTCATACATTCTACTTTTCCTAAAGTTTTGAAAGCTGTAGGTAGTATGCACCTGATAATGTCAATATCTTGGGGCCATACTTAATGGACTTGCTTCCTAAGGTTATCCACCCTCATTATTTGTACAGGGTCCCATGTGCATGCAAGGTTGTAAGGTGTCACACCCTCAGCGGGCCCTACTGGTGGGGTCAGGTATCACACGATGATTCCTCTCCTGGCTCTGTATGAAGATGCAGACAGCCCTGCCTGGCCCTCTGGGAGTTGTAGTTTGTGCCTTCTCTGGTAAGAATTAGTTGTGCACACAGTTAAGGTTTCAAACAAGGGCTTTATTTCCCCGTCCATGAGGATTTTCTCAACTTGGCAACACAAATAACAAAGCCTCTCCGGGCATATAACAAAAGAAATAAAGTAGAACAGAAATAGCTTTACTTCAGCCTTTAAATCTAGCAAAAGAAAAGTATTTAAATAGTCCTTCTGTTAGCAAACAGACTTTCCTTTTGCTGCTTCACTACAGCCTAGTTTTACTGCTTAACTGAGGAACCTTTGTCAGCAAATCTATTGTTGCTTTAACTTCTAGTTAACCTCATTACTTTATCTTAGAGAGAACATGTGGTCAGCAGTTGATAAAGAACAATCCATATCTTCTGGACTCACTTGTATATCAGAAGTATCACACTGCATCTGTTCATAACCATTTGTACATACGCTAGTTTGGTCAGCTGGATCACTAGAGTGAAGTTGGCTTGCTCCGTCTAACAGGAAATCTCCTCTCTTCTCTGAGCAAATGCCCTGCTGGGGGTTACCGTATGCCTCTGTGAATGGCTTATAGAAGCTCTTTCCCTGCTGGTGGTTAAAGGGAAACTGAAAACATTCACTGGCTCTGCTATTAGAATGTTCGTGATAGGCTTTGAGCTTGGTAGGGCTTAGCTCCCTCTGCACAGCTGTGTGTGATTGCACTGCTCGAGACGGCACTTTGTTAAAAGCTTGGTATTTAAGATTGCTAGCAGAGTTACAAGTTCCTGTAGGTAAGAAACCTTCCTTTCTCCTGTTGCTGCTAGCACAAGGAAAGAAGTTACCCTCTGCTTCCTTTAAACTTGTTCCTGGTTGGCTTTTCCTAATAACTCTGGGTTTTACCCATTCAGGTAGGAAACAGCCTCTCTCTGTATTTCCTGCTCTGTTACCTTCTGTAAGAGTCTTCCCACGTCTCTCGTGACTTTCATTCACACATTCAGCGTCCAGCTGCTGACTTCCATACGTATCAAACAGGTCCTGGGACTCACTCAGACTCTCCTGTTGGTTTTCACGCTGACACAATTGTTCATTCTCTCTCTGCCACCGGTCTTGGTTCTGGGTATGAGACTGATTACCCGTCTCTCTCTCTTTCTCCTTCTTTCCCTTTCTCTCCCTAACAGTTTGTGAGCATGTCTTATGTACGTGTCTCTGGGCTCCACCTCCTCCCAGCTGATCTGCATCAGGTAATGAAATTTCCATTTCCCTGCTACCTGGGTGTGTCTTCTTAGCCCTTGACCACGTGTGTCCTAGTTGCTTATAGCAACTGCCTGACAGGTTTTTGTTTATGCTGCCAGATTCTCCCTGATCTTCCATGCTGATCTCCATCTGTATAGGCTCTGTTGGGTCTACCCTGTGACAAAGGGCATACTTGGAATCTGGGTACACATTTAGACAGAGCCCTTTTCCTATTGTTAGTGCTCTAGTGAGGGCTATCAGTTCAGCTTTCTGTGGTCAAGTTTCTGGGGCCAGGGCTGAGGACTCAACTACCAAATCAGGGGTCACCACTGCATATCTAGCACGACAATGTCCATTGATGATGAAACTGCCTTTAGCCACAAAGAAAGTCTGTTCAGGGTTCTCCAGAGAGACATCAGTCAAATCCAGGCGGCTTAAGAATACAGTGTCCATAATTTCTAAACAGTCATGATCAGGGGATCAAGATCAACTGGTAACAACATAGCAGGATTCAAAGCTTGACTGACCTTCAGTTGTATCTGGGGGTTTTCACGCAACATACTCTGATACTTCAACATTCGTAGATTTGTTAGCTAATAGTTTCCTTTGTGTTTCATATTGGTTAGAACAGAGTGTGGTACAGTAACTGGAAGATTCTGTCTCAAAGTGATCTTGTTAGTTTTGCTCACTAGGAAGGCTGTAGCTGTAACAGCTTCTCAAATAAGGTCCAAGAGATTGAGTCAACACTCCTAGAACATTTCCTTGTGACTCATGAACATAGAGACTGAAAGGTTTTCTGGACATCTGGTAGGCCCAGAGTTGGTGATAACATCAGAGTGGTTTTTCAGAGATCAAAAGGCTGCATCCTGTTCAAGTCCCCATTCCAATGGAGACTTTTCCATTCCTTTGGTAGCTTGATACAATGGTTTTGCTAGCAGCGCAAAAGTGGGGATCCATATACAACATACTCTGTGGCACCCAAGAAGGCTCTCACTTGCCTCCTGGTGGTTGGAGTAGGAATACTGCATACAGCTTCTTTGCATTCTGGTCCCAGGCGTCGAATTCCGCTGGACAACTGGAATCCTAGGTATTTAACTTGTTTGACATAATTGCACCTTAGCTCTTGAGACTTTGTATCCAGCCTTATTAAAAAGGTGCAAGAGTGGGAGTTTGCTGTCGGAGCGTGAGGGAGGAGTGCGTGCCCTGTTGAGGGCTCTACAGTGTGCCGGGACTATCTTGCTGCTGCTGCGGGTGCACTGCAGGCACTCCTGGGACAGCCGGATACTGGCGGGGACCTCCGGTGTCTTTAAAATCCTCCTTTTGACCATCTGAAAGTGGAGTTTGCTGTCGGAGCGTGAGGGAGGAGTGCGTGCCCTGTTGAGGGCTCTACAGTGTGCCGGGACTATCTTGCTGCTGCTGCGGGTCCACTGCAGGCACTCCTGGGACAGCCGGATACTGGCGGGGACCTCCGGTGTCTTTAAAATCCTCCTTTTGACCATCTGAAAGTGGAGTTTGCTGTCGGAGTGTGAGGGAGGAGTGCGTGCCCTGTTGAGGGCTCTATAGTGTGCCGGGACTATCTTGCTGCTGTTGCGGGTCCACTGCAGGCACTCCTGGGACAGCCGGATACTGGCGGGGTCCTCCAGTGTCTTTAAAATCCTCCTTTTGACCATCTGAAAGTGGAGTTTGCTGTCGGAGCATGAGGGAGGAGTGCGTGCCCTGTTGAGGGCTCTACAGTGTGCCGGGACTATCTTGCTGCTGCTGCGGGTCCACTGCAGGCACTCCTGGGACAGCCGGATACTGGAGGGGACTTTGCCTGGTACAAAGTGCAGTTCTGTTTTCTCCGCATCCGTGGAGCGCGTCCGTGGGGCGTGTTTGAAGGGGCGTGTCTAAAGGGGCAGGTTCTGCCCCTTAGACGCCCCTTCGACGCCACATCGACGCTGCATTGACGGAGGTATTGTGCTGTGTTGGTAGTCGCTGGGTTTTGCTCTGAGATTTAGTTTGTACTTTGGTGTTTTTCCTTTATAATTGTTGGGTCTTATTATGGGGAAAAGGAAGGCTAAACTGCAGGGCAAGTCCCAGTTGGCTGCTTCTGATGGGGCGAAACCAGCCGGCCCTTTAGATAAACATTTTGCTTCTGTGCCTGTTGCTCAGTCTTCTCCAGAGGGGGTGTCCCTGAGCCCGGGGGGGAGATCCTCTCCTCCCCCCTGTCCTGGTGCTGAGGGTTTGTGTATGTTAAGGGGTCTGCCTCTGTCGGTTAGTAGGGATAAATCTGTGATTAAATTGCCTTCTCCAGTTCAGTTGACAGCTCTGGATGGCTCTGCTGAGCTACCAGCCCTGGCTTCTGAAACGGAAGTTACCTTGAAAGATTTATGGGGGGCTTTGAAATCCATAGATGCCAAAGTGTTTGCAACCTTTGGCTCTCTAGCTTCCTTTTCTCAAGATACTGCTTTAGCTATACAGCAACTTGATAAGAAAGTTTCTTCACTTGATAAGGCAGTTGATAAATTGGAGTCTCAAGTGCTTCCACTCCAGTCTATAAATGTGATGGGTATTAAAGATTCTCTGATTTTACATTCCAAGCTGGAGTCACTAGAGAATTCCATGCGGTCATGTAATCTGAGAATTTTAAACTTTCCCTATACTTCTTTGTTGTCACCAAAAATTTTATTTGATAAATATGTGAAAGAAGTGCTTGCCTTTTCAGATATCATTGAGGTTAATCAGATATATTACATTCCTTCTGGTATTAAAAAGCTAAATGCCGTTGACGGAGAACTTGATGAGATTGTCCCCAGTGTGGTTAACCTTACTGCCTTCCTTGAGGATTCCTCTGATAATATTAATGTGCGATCTACTTTATTGGTCACTTTATCTTCTGTCCAGGTAAAACAACGTATCTTAAAAGTTTTCTTTAAAGTGAAATCAGTTTTATTCTGTGGTCAGAAAGTTAACATCTTTCCAGATGTTTCACGTAGCACCCAGCTGAGGCGTAGGCAATTTTTGTCTCTTAAGCCTCAGGTTTTAGCTCTGGGTGCTACGTTTTTCTTATGTTTTCCTTGCAAGTGCCTAATTGATTTTATAGGTGCTTCTTTTGTTTTCCTCGATGTATCTCATCTGGAACGTTTTTTGACTGATCATCAGGGCTCAACAGGGCTAGATAGCATTGATAATTGTTCCTCCTGATAGGTGGCATACAGCCTGTTTTCTTGTTTTCAAAGATTGTTATTATGAAGATAACAGCTAGCTCCCATGATGTGGTCTGCTTTGCTATATATGTTTTGTTGATGTTTGATTTTGTATTCTTCTGGTTTTATTTCCTTACATATAATCGCAATTTGTCCTGTATTTCATTTGGTTATTGTATATGACTGAAAACTTAATAAAAAAAAAAAAAAAAGGTGCAAGAGTTCACTGGTGGCCTGTAGACATTCACTTTCTGAGTTGGTGGTTATGAGCAAGTTGTCCACATATTGAAGTAGAATTCTTTCTCCTGGAATTACTGGATAACTTGTCAAATCTTTTGCTGAGTGAGGTGAGTTCTTGAATCCTTGAGGTAATCTTGTCCAGGTGAGTTGGCCCCGCCTTCCTGTAGTGGGGTCTTGGGCTAAGCGTATGCAGAAAAACATCTTTTAAATCCAGAATGGTGAAATGTGTGTAGCTTCAGCAGAGATCAGTCCCAAGAGAATATAAGGATTTTGGTATCACTGGGTGTATAGTTTCAGCTGCATCATGCATTCTTTCTTAGATCCTGCACTGGGCGGTAATCACCTGTCCCAGGCTTCTTAACAGGAAGAAGGGGAGTGTTCCAAGGTGACTGACATTCCTTTGAAAAAGTCCATACTTCAATAGTTTCATTAAATGGCAGTGGATTCCTGCAATGGCTGGTCAGGGAAGAGGATACTGCTTCACATGCACTAGTTCCGCTTCTGGCTTGAGGGTGACGATGACAGGGGCTATGTTCTTCGCTAGGCCAGGTGGATTATCTTCTGCCCATACTCCAGGTGGGGCTATAGGGTTGGTAGGTATACAGGAACTTGTTGACTTGACTGGAGGTGTGCTATAGAACCGCCACTTCTCTTCTCGGGGAACAGTCAGCACCATCAATCCAGCAGGCTCTGGGTTCACAGTCATTTGCATTTCTCTCTCTCCAGCAAAGGATATCAGTGCCTGAAGCTTTGCAAGCAGATCTTGGCTCCAAAAAGTGGAATAGGGCACTCAGGCATATACAGGAACTGGTGCATTATTTTCTGTCCCCCTTATTCACACATGCGGTTCTGCAGAAAAGGCTTTGTGGCCTTAGCCCCAGTAGCTCTGATAATGGTGATGCATCGAGAAAAACACAGGGGCTACTGGCTTTAGTATTCTGCTCCTGTATTCCCCATAAAGTCCATATATTGGTCCCCTATTTTCAAACTGACCATAGGCTCCTGGGGACCCAGGGAAACTTAAGAGTCCGGTCTGGCCTAGTCTTCATTCATAAATCAAGTACTCCCTCCTCCCCCCTGGGGTGGAGTCAAGATACGGGCATTCACTTCTCCAATGTCCTCCTCTGCAATGGGCGCACTGACTCGCACCCAGTTTTTACTTCCTCTGCTCCTTCGATCAGGATAACCTCCTCCACATCATTCAACTAAAGTATCAGCAAGAAGATCTGTTCTCTTCTCCATCTTTACATTTACTTTCTCTATCACATTCAACAATTCACATACTTTCTGATCAACTTCCATTAACTATCATGCCCGCAAATCCATCCAGTTTCTGTAATTTCTGTTTTATCTCTCTGGGACTGACTGACAAAAACGCAAATTCTCCTGGGCTGCTGGATTGCATGGGGTATATAGTGAGGGCTGCCTGCACTATTTGGATTCCACTTGGGGTTATCAGGACTGATGTGTCTGAATAATACTGTTCATTTGTTCAATTAAATCCTAAAGCTTTCAGTTCAGTAAATCAGTGGCAGAGGGAAAGGCACCTAAACAAGTCTGGTCAGCTGACTGGCTGGCAAACTACTTGGGAATCTGCAGGGAGGAGTTCCCCCCCCCCCTGCCCTAGGCCCACACTGTTTCTCCTAGCAACGCTCTATCCGGGAGGGTTTTTTTTTTTTCCTACTTCTCTGCTGTGGGCACATTAGTTCACACCTACCGGGGGGGTGGCATGATCGGTGGACTGGGCCCCCTCCCCCCCCCCCCCTTAAGCACTCTGAACGGAGCCGGGGCTTCTTAGGGAGCTGCTTACAGGGAGAGAAACTGTATCTAGAGATTCTGGGGCAAAATATGGTGAACTAAGGAAATATGGAGCAACTAGCAGAAGCCACTCCCTTTCACATAGCATTCCTAATTGGGACAGAGACATTTTATTACCATAGTCTTCAGTAAATCCCTTACTGAAATTCTGTAAACATAGGGCAGGCAGTAAACATAAGCTTATTGCAATTTTTTTTTCCCAAACAGGGACAATTTAGATACAGTTCTTAAAATATAAAACTATTATTTTGCAACATGTTATAACATCTATTCTTATAGAGAGAACTATAGCTATCTGTTACGTATAACTGGAATGAAATTACTTAGCATGGAAACTAACTGCCAGCCGTAGTCTGCATGTCTCTGTAAAAGAAATTATTATTTTATTTTTATTAAATCTTACAGTTCAGAAAGCAGATATTCAAGAGACATGAAACGGATACTTTTCCATAGCGTTGGTGGATATCTAGAATGCATATACACCCTCTTTTTAACAATAAATATGTCTTCTATCAGGTGCTTGCCACAGTATATCTTTTCCTCTGGACACGGACACACAAAATTCAAATACAGAAAAACAAATGAATTTATCTTGAATTGTAAAGGTCTTCATTAGTCACTAGTACAGAGTTTAACAATTCAAAGTAATCACCTTAAATCTTACAGTATGGGGAAGCATGCATTCAAATGACTTATACTTGTTTAAACTTTCAGATTTCTCAAAAACAAAAGGACTTCTGAGTCACTGTAGTTATCACAGCTGTAAAGTAATAACTAGAAAACTAATTATAAATTCATCTCCTATCACACTTTGATTGAATGAGTCCTTTATTTTAAACAAGCAAGAGACTGTTCAATCGGGAGCTCTTAGTTTCACAGACACACAGAGACATGCTAGCAAGAATCATTTAAATCAGTGTCAAGTCGTGATCTAATAATTAATTTTTTAGGTCAAAGGAAAAAAAACCAAAGCAGTTCGCTTAGTTTCTCTATCATTTCTGAAAGGTAACAATAATATAACAGGAGCAGTTGACGTAAAAATACAGACAGAGCAGAGAATATAACTAAAAACAGTTTACGGAGCTCCGATGAGGTTAATACGACCTTCAAAACTAAAATTCTGACTAAATATTCCTATCGAATGGTATACAATACATGACCATAGTAGAATGAACATCACTATTAAAACAAAGTGAATAAAATCAGGTATAATTGTCCTAAAAAAAGCTCCAATTAGCCCAGCAGCAGAACGCTGAAAACATGCCTTCATAGGGTTAAAAGGCACCTCTGCACAGACACGCCCCTTGTCAGTCTCACGCTGTACTGTAGGGAAGAGGCTGAATGAGTGAGACATGTTCTTGATTTTACAGCGACTCTATACTAGAAGGGAAACTCGTGGTTTCAACAAATACCAGAAAACAAAGACACACAGAACGACAAACATGCTAGCATTCTAAAGACACACAGAACGACAAACATGCTAGCAACGTATCCCAAAAAACCCAGTCCTGTCTGTTCTGACTAGGCTATCAAATTCAAAATCAAAAAGACGGTGGTTTTGCCCCGCGCATACTCATGCAGGGTTAATCGGACCGCCTTGAGAGCTCTCTTACCAAATACAAATTCAAATTCCAAATTCCAAAAAGGCAGTGGGTTCACCTCGCGCATACACCATGCAAGGTTAATTGGACCGCCTTTGAGAGGTGATCATGCTCTCTTACCAAAATTCCAAGTTTTAAGGCCTTTCAAATTACAAGTTAAGTTTACAAGTTTCAAGCTGCAGATCTGCCTCATCTGTCTAGACATACCAAATCATAACTATACTCACCGGATCCGGTCCCCGTTCCCAAGCAAGCGCATGAGTTGGACCTCGGACTCCCCTCACGGGTTCGAGGTGTTGGCTCCGACTGGGTCCAGCACCCGCCGAGGCCTGGCCCAGCTCCCTCCAATGCAACTGGACCGGTGGTGCCTGGGAGCCGAGCCCACGTCGGAAGGGCACGAGCCCAGCAGGACCAAACCTATAGAGGCGGAAAGTCGTGGTATATCAGCTCGCATACCCTCTACTCACCACACGTTCCCGGCCAACGCACCAAGAATATGTAGCAGCAGAGCACATACAAACCAATAATACCAGGAGTCTGTTCAGAAGGTCCAAATCATTTATTTGTGCACAAGACTCAAGCAGAATCACATTCAAAATGGCTGAGCAATGGTTTCTAGCAAAACAACAACTTTTATAGCCTTCTTCTCCATTCTGGACATAGGCAAACTTTTCATTGGTCCCAGTAACCCCTTCTATCCCATCTATTGGTCCCGGTACCATTACGTAGTCATCCAATGAGGACCTTGGTCTGGGCTCAGCACCTGGTTGCCCCCCTCACAGTCCCCATTACAATGGTCAGTTCTTAGACTCTTGATACATCTCTTCTCCAAGGTCACTAGCTAGCTGGAATATGTGGGAAAGCAGGGCACTGTAACCTTTCTCTCAACAGAGTTAATTAATTCCATAGAAGGTTTTCACAGTCTTATCAGTTACCAATTAAAGCAGTTTTCTCTATTTCTCCTAAGTTTCGTTTCTTCTTAGCTATGTTCAGTTATGCTTATTTAAGTTTCGATTCTGTGGAGGCAGCATTCAGGGGGGTTTTCATTCCTCTGGGCCTAACCACAAGCTTCATTTACAGGTCAAGCTACTTAGGCCTGTCTGTTTAGTTCAAGCAGCATGGATCATAGGCCTTCGCCTACCACATTATAGTGTGAGATCATCTCGCATTCAGTGATCACCAGATTGTGTGATTCAGTATTAGGACTAGGGCTGATAAAATTCATTCAAAAGAAAGAGTCTCAGACTGTAGGAAAACTAACTTTGTCAAGATGGACCAATACCTCAAGGAGTCATTTGCAGGATGGGAACAGTTAAGGAATGTAGAAAAACAGATGGCAAAACTGAAAGTGGATATTTTAAGGGCAACCAACGTTTTTGTTAGGATGGTAAATAAAAGGAAAAGGAAAAGGAGGCCGCTATGGTTCTCAAAAGAGGTAGCTGAAAAGGTGAAGAAAAGGAGGGAGGCATTTATGAAATACAAGAGATCACAGAGAGAGGAAGACAGTCATATATATTTGGAAAAACTTAGAGAGGCTAGCAAAGTAGTCAGGAAAGCAAAGGTACAAAAAGAAGAAAAAATAGCCAATATAATAAAATGGGGGGATAAGACATTTTTCAGATATGTTAATGAGAGGAGGAAGAGCAAAAGTGGTATTGTCAGATTCCAGGGTGAAGGGGAGGAATATGTAGAAGCTGATGAGGATAAAATGGAATTGCTTAACAAATATTTCTGTTCTGTTTTCACAGATGAAGAGCCGGAAGCAGGACCTCAGACAACACCCACAAACAGGAACAAAAGTGAGGGGCATCTCAAATGATTTTCAGAGGACTGTGTTCGTGAACAACTACATAAACTAAAAGTGGGCAAAGTGATTGGACCAGATGAGATTCATCCAAGAATACTAAAGGAACTTGGGGACATTCTAGCATCTCCACTGACGGACCTTTTCAATGCCTCTTTGGAGTTGGGGGTGGTGCCAGAGGCACATGTGGTCTCTTTACACAAAAGCGGAAGTAAGGATGTGATTGAAAACCACAGGCCGGTTAGTTTAACCTCGGTGGTGAGTAAATTATTGGAAACACTGCTGAAAGAAAACATAATGAGGTTTCTGGAGTCCAACGGATTGCAGAATCTGAGGTAGCATGGATTCACCAGGGGCCAGTCTTGTCAGACAAATCTGATTGATTTCTTTGACTGGGTGACCAGGGAATTGGACCGAGGGAGAACCCTAGATGTGGTGTATTTAGATTTCAGTAAAGCATTTGACACCATTCCTCACAGGTGACTTATAAACAAACTAAGCACCCTTGGGATGGACCCTAAAGTTACTGCTTGGGTTAGAAATTGGTTAAGTGGGAGGCGACAAAGTGTACAGGTAAATGGAGTTCACTCTGAGGAGAAAGAGGTTACCAGTGGCGTGCCGCAGGGATCTGTCCTTGGTACGATTCTTTTTAACATCTTTGTTAATGATATTGCGGAAGGGCTGTCGGGTAAGGTTTTCCTCTTTACGGATGATACCAAAATTTGCAACACTCTGGAAGGTGTAGATATACATGAGGAGGGATCTAGCTAAGCTTGGTCTAGAATTTGGCAGCTGAGATTTAATGCTAAAAAATGTAGGGTCATACATAAAGAGAGCCCCATCACTACTGGCGTCCACTCTATGGAACTCTCTCCCAACAAGCCTGAGGGCAATGGATGACATCAAAGAGTTCCTCAAAGCCCTGAAAACCCTGCTTTTTATTAATACATATGAACATACAGACAATATTCCCTACCCAAACATTAATACAACAATACACAGTAATACAACAACCTCCGACAACTAGATACCTCCACCAACTACACACATGCTTAACCTAACCGGACAATCAAGTCCATTATACAATGCACTTAAATACCCCTATAATTATACTGGCTAAAGGTCTAAATATTGTTAAGTACACACATGTTGTCTAAATGTTGTTAAGCACCCACATGTTGTCCTGTCTAAATGTTGTTAAGCACCCACATGTTAAATGTTGTTAAATATCCACATGTTAAATGTAACCCACCAGTTGTGATGTAATGTGACCACTTTCATTGAAGGATAAGGTGGCATACAAATCTGTGTATATAAATAAATAAATTCGGGGTGCAACAATCCAAGAGAGCAGTACAGTTTAGGGGGTGACATACTTTGGTCCACGAAAGAAGAATGGGAACTGGGCATGATTGTGTCTGACGATCTCAAAATAGCTAAACAGGTAGAAAAGGCGACGGCGAAAGCTAGAAGGATGCTTGGGTGCATAGGGAGAGGAATGGCCAGCAGAAGAAAGGAGGTGATAGTGCTTCTGTATAAGTCTTTGGTGTGACTTCATTTGGAGTATTGTGTGCAGTTCTGGAAACTGCATCACCTAGAGTTAGTAAACTTCAGTAGAAGAAAGGAGGTGACAGTGCCTCTGTATAAGTCTTTGGTGTGACCTCATTTGGAGTATTGTGTGCAATTCTGGAGACCGACCTTCAAAGGATATAAACAGGCTGGAGTCAGTGCAGAGGGTGGCTACTAAACTGGTTAATGGTCTTCATTATAAAGCATATGAGGACAGACTTAAGGACCTTAATATGTATACTTTAGAGGAAAGGTGGAATAGAGGTAATATAATTGAGATGTTTAAATACCTCTGTGGCATAAATGCACAGGAGGAGAGCCTTTTTTAATTGAAAGCAAGTTCTGCTCCGAGGGGACATAGGATGAGGGTGAAAGGGGATAGACTCAGGAGTAATATGCGGAAATATTTTTTTATGGAAATTGTGGTAAGTGTGTGGAATAATCTCCCAGTGGAGGTGGAGAGATGAGGATAGTATCTAAATTAAAAAAAAAAAAAACATGGGACAAACACAGAGGCTCTCTAAAGGAAAAACATACTGGGTGATATGGAAGGACAGACTAGATAGGCCTTGTGGTCTTTTTCTGCCATCATGTTTCTATGTTTCCATAATCTACCTTGGGGTGCTGGATCAAGGAAGTGATTGCCTCTCCGTATCTATTGCAGAACCAGTCAGATTCCACTCGGGTGCAAGAGTCCTCATGGGTGAAGCATAGATTTGTAGTCCCCTTGAACATTTGTCAGGTGACAATGTGAACATCACTGTACACTTCTGTCAAGCATTATTACTTGGATGTCCACGGCCTTTGGCTCAAAGGTCATAAAATCTGCCGTGTCTTCTTTCTGCTCAGTGGAATTATAGCTTCGGTACGTCCACTTGTCTGGACTGGTCTAGCAGGATGATACGGAAGGTGACAGTAGAAAATGTCCTTTCCTTGAGTCCTGCTAGACCAGTCCAGGACCAGCCCTTGATAATTTCTTGGTCTGATATTCTCTGTGGTTGGCACTGCAGGCTCATATTCCTCTGACAAGTCCTGTTGAAACTGATCTTGTACATAGTTATACGGTTATAGTTTTGTTGAACCTGGTTACCTTGACTAAGGTTATGTGAAATCTTAGGTTCTTCACCATATGCTTTGATTCGAATATTGAAGGCTCCCTCTAGGGGTTCTGGCTGATATGGCATGATGATGTCATAAGAGGCCTCTGGAGGTTTCCTCTATCTCCAAATCTGCAGGATGATACAGAAATCAGTCTTACTTGGCATTGCAACAGGGAACTAAAGAGAGAGAGCAACTAGACATCTAGGACAGCTTAATGGTTAGAGTAGTGGGTTAGGAACAGGAAAGCTGAGGGTTCAAACCCCACTGCTGCTATCATTGAAGGTGTGAATAAATAGGTAGATAAAGGTGAGCTGGTTGATATTGTGCATCTGGATTTTCAGAAAGCCTTTGACAAGGTCCCTCCTCCTGGTGAAATTAAAAAGTAATGGGATTGGAGGAAGTAGTATTGTGGATCAGGAACTAGCTAAAAGTTAGAAAGCAAAGAGTAGGGCTAAATGGCCAATTTTCTCAATGGAAAAAGGTGAATAGTGGAGTATCCCAGGGATCTGTGCTGGACCCACTGTTTTTTAACATATTCATAAATGACCCGGAAATGGGGACACAAAATTATTCAAAGTTGTTAAAACCCAAGATGATTGTGAACAGTGGCAAGAGGCCCTTGATAAACTGGAAGACTGGGCATCCAAATGGCTGATGAAATTTAATGTGGACAAGTGCAAAGTTATACACTTATTAAAGAACAACACAAACTATGGTTACATGATGTAAGGTTCCATATTAAGAATCACCACCGAGAGAAAGGATTTAGGCGTCATCATGGATAATATGTTGAAACCCTCTGTCCAATGTGCAGCAGTGGCCAAGAAAGCAAATAGAATGTTAGGAATCATAAGGAAAGGAATGGTGAATAAAACCAAGGATATTATAATGACTCTATCTTTCTGTGGTACAACCGCACTTTGGATATTGTGTGCAATTCTGGTCGCCATATTTTTAAGAAGGATATAGCAGAATTAGAAAACATACACAGAAGAGTCACCAAAATGGTAAAAGGGATGGAAGGATACCCCGATGAGGAATGCTTAAAAGGTTAGGGCTCTTCAACTTGGAAAAAACATGGCTGAGGGGAGATATGATAGAAGTCTATTAAATAATGAATGGAGTGGAATGGATAAACATAGATGGGTTGTTTACTCCTTCAAAAGGTAGAAAGACTAGGGGACATGCAATGAAGCTACAAAATAGCCCATTTAAGACTAATAGGAGAAAATATTTTTTTCAGTGTGTAATCAAACTTTGGAGTTTGGAACAGAGGATGCAGTAAAAACTGTTGCAATAGTGAAGGGCCCGCAACGAATAAAAACCAGGAGTCTATTGACTAGAATTCAAACCAGTTTAATGTGCACAGTCTCAGGCAATGTCACATACAAAATGTCTGAGCCCCGAGCTCAGCAAAACAACAGTTTATATACTGTTCTTCTCCAGTCTAATACAGGCAAAACTCCTCATTGGTCTCGGTGGCCCCCCTCCCTTCTCCCAATAGCCATCTCTGATCTGGCTTGTACCTGTTCTCTCCCTGTGCAGGCCTTTCTAGCAGTGGCTCAAATCCCTAGACATAATACATTCTGCTATAGTACATTTTGCTACTTTTTGCAAGGTCAGTTAGCCAGCAGAGATACAGTGGAAAGCACAGCTGTGATTATCATAACATGCTCAGTGGAAAAGTTTTACTTTTTTATCAAAAACAATCCTTATCAAAAGCAGAGCAAAGCAGTGTCTCTAACAGCTACTGGTATTTTCTGTCTGGTTCTGCTATAATATTCCAAAGTCAGTTATAATATTCAAAGTAGGGGAGGGGGACTCAGGCCTAGCTGACAGGCCTCTGCTACATACCTACTTCTACAGGATGAACTAGGCCATCGCCTATCACATTCCCCCTTTTGATTATTCACACCCGCAAGTGAGAAAGGGTGAGAATCAAATCACACATATAGTAAAGTACCTTAGACTATGGTAGAGGGATCACTCCGTGGTATAGGGTAGTAATCTTTCATTGCTAATATTTGTGCTGCTGCCTTGCGGTCAATAATACTATCAATAATGGAGTGTAGCATAAGCAAGCATAGGGGAAGGAAACATGGGATACATAAGCAAACAGTCACAATCAATAATACAAGCACTATAAGTGTCTTCAGGCCGCCTAGGCCTGAAAACCAAGAACCAAACCAGCCATCTAGTTGCAAGCCATGCCACGTTTGGACTGGGACATAAGTTTGCTTTCTCATGTGATTAGCTATATCCTCTACAACTTGTCCTTCATTATCAATTTGCAAGCAGCAGTTAGTTAAATTCAGCTTGCCACATACTCCTCCTTCAGCTGCAAGCAGATAATCGAGAGCTAAGCAGTTTTGGTAAATGGCTGTGCGCATCTGTGTGGCTTGTTTAGCTAACAAGGTTAGTGCTCTGCTAGTTTCATTGGTTATAATTTCAACAACAGCTTGCAAACGTATAATACGGTCTAACATATATACAGGGGTGCGGTAGCCCCAAGAACCATCTTGTGCCCAGGTAGCAGGTCCATAGTAAGAAACAATTCTCTCTGGCGGCCATTCTTCAGAGGTTGCATCCCATTTGTCCCACTGGCCGATTTTCAGAGCCTCTCATTTCTGTCGACTTTTATATACAGGGAACCCCAATTGTTCTCCGTGGGAAAGGGGCAAAAGAAAGAAAGATGGTCGTATTGTTCCTAGAACACACGCTCCTCCCCACTTGGCAGGGAGTTTAGCATATGCTCTGGTGCCACAAATCCAATATAGTCCAGGTGGAGCTTGCCAAGTGCTGTGTGTAGCCAGATTTGTCCATATCCTGGCCAAATGAGGAAAGATGATCAGAGGATTAGACAGTTCCGGAGTATTGGCACCTGACCACCAAGAAGTCTTTCCAGTTGTGGCATTGTAATGTTTTTGGTTCAAACAGACCAACTGTCCCACAGGTGCAGTCACTTGTGGTCCTGCTCGTGCAAAACATAGTTTACCCACTATGGAGTGAGCGAGGACCCATTCATTGGTAGTGTTATGCACATCAGTTTGGTTGTAAGGTACGGAATAGTTTAGTTCTTGTGCCTCCCAAGGCCATTGGTCTCCCATCTGAGTTCCTCCACAAAAGAGACAGTCCGAGACATGGAGGCTGGATGCCACAGCTCCAGCTAGTTCGATGAACAAATTCTGCGAAGCGTGAGGAACTACAAATTCTGCCTTCATGGCCTCATGGAAGGTATGATGTATACGATAAGGTGAAGAAACATGAGTCTTTACATTCAGCTGGATAAATACAATAGTTCCAGGATCAGTTCCACCTCCTGCTATGCGCAGGCCGAATCGAAATCCTTGCTTCCACTGGCTGGGGGTCGAAGATCTGAAGCCGTAGGGGATTGCAAGCGCTTTTCTTGCACTGTTCAGGTTTCAGTAAGGGTAATCTTTCCAGCAGCGCCTTGTGATTATCTCCAGTCTGTCCTGTAGGGCTACCAGACCAGGTAGCATAGTACACACAATCCCATTTCGGACAGAAGTAGTCTGCTTCTGATGATTTGCTATATGTTGTTGGGGAATGTATCCCAGTGCATATTCCCCAGCTGTACACACCTTCAGGACACATATACTTATCATCATAATAGTAAGCTTGTTCCCAGGACCCACACCTGTAGTAATTATTTCTATTAATCAAGTCACAAGCATCAAAATACAGGTAAGCAGGTTGGGTGGGATCAGAGAGTTGACTTGTAGCGTTGATAAGGGCTCCATCTTCATCATTCCATCTCAGTTCCAGGACATAGTAAGATGGATTCTGTCGGGGTCTGAAGCAAGTACGAGTCTTTCCCTTTGTGCAGACATTCAGTTCTGTACCATTATAGATACACCGGCTGACTACACCAATACAAGTATAATAAGAGTGATAGAGTAGAGTTTGAGTGACTTGCATTCCAGTTCGGGTGGTGGTTATACAGGCTGCACAAGGGGGCAAAGCAAGAGTGGTTCTCAAGAGTCCCAGGGCTACCGCAAGAATAAAACAACACTTAGTAATCATCATGATTATAGTCTTTGATGATTATTGAGGTAGATGATGGTTGATTGAGGTAGATAGATAATGATAGATAGAGTCTGAAATGTAGATGTTCAGGAGCAAGTTGGCAATGTCTTTACGATGAGGGATCTCTCCTTCGCAGCGTGAGTCGCAACGGTGATGCAGGATTAGCGATCGAAGTCCAGGGGCGACTCTCAGGAACTGCTACTGGCTTCACTCGACTGTGGTGGATCCAGGAGTCGATCTCGGCCACTTTAACTGCTGTTGGGGTTGATAGCAAAACGACATATGGTCCTTTCCAATGAGGCGCCAACGGTGTCTTCTTCCACTCCTTTACCCACACCGAGGCTCCAGGCTTGAAAGGATGCAATGGCTCTGTTAGATTGATAGGCAACTGGTCCTGCACCCAGGTATGAAGGCTCTGCAAAACAGAACTTAGAGCCAACAATTCTTGCCTAGTAATTACGGATCCAATTTGATTCATATCTCCTCTTATCCCCTGTATTATGGGCAGGCGCCTCCCATACAAAATCTCAAATGGGGATACTCCTAATGGCGTGGTGGGGGCTGATCGTATTCGGAGAAGGGCAATGGGGAGAGCTTGGGGCCACTTCAGGTGGGCTTCTTGACAGAGCTTGGATAATTGAGATTTCAGGGTTCGGTTCATTCTCTCTACTTTCCCTGAACTCTGGGGTCTGTAAGCTGTGTGTAACTTCCATTGTATTTGCAGGGCATGGGCTAGCTGCTGGGTTACTTGTGATATAAAAGAGGGCCCATTGTCAGACCCCATGCTCAAAGGTATTCCGAATCGGGGGATGATCTCATGGAGCAAGGCTTTAGTGACTTCCCTGGCCTTCTCAGTTCTAGTGGGAAAAACTTCCACCCATCCAGAAAAGGTACAAACTAGGACTAGCAAGTAGCGATATCCATTTGCTTGTGGCATTTCTGCAAAGTCTATTTGGATATTTCCCATGGGGGTCACTGAACTCTTGGGGGAGGTACAGGACCTTGTCGGGCATTGTTCTTGGCACAAGTCACACATCTTCGGGCTACTGAGGTAGTCAAAGGTCCCAGCAGTGAGATATAGAAATATGGCTTCAAAGCATTTGCTATCTTTGTTTTTCCATAGTGTGTGGCTTGATGAAAGGCTTGGACAAAGGCAGGGCCTAGTGCTTCAGGAATCACGGTCATACCAGGAGTTGAGCTCCCTTCAGGCGGTGGCAACACTATCCATCCAGTTTCTGATAACTGCCCCCCTCATTTTGACAGTAATGGTCCATCTCTACTTGGGTATATCTGGGTGTCCATACACTCAAAGGTACTGGAAATATGGCTGCTTGAATTGTTACATTTGGGGTAGTAATCTGTCCCGCAATGGCTGCTTCTCGGGCTGAGGCATCAGTAAATCTATTTCCGCGGGATACTTCTCCATCTCCAATTTGATGGCCTCGACAATGCATCACAGCTACGTGTTTGGGGGCCCATACTGCTTCCAACAAAGTCAATATTTCTGGGCCATACTTGACAGACTTGCCTCCTGAGGTGATCAATCCACGTTCCTTGTACAGGGCCCCATGGGCATGTAGTGTTGTAAAAGCATATTTAGAGTCCGTGTATACATTCAGGCTGATTCCTGCTCCAATTCTGAGTGCACGTTTGAGAGCTATCAATTCAGCCTTCTGTGCTGAGGTTCCTGGGGCCAGGGCTGATGATTCTACTACTATGTCTAGGGTCACCACTGCATACCCAGCACATCGTTGTCCTTCAATTATGAGGCCACTTCCATCCACGAAGAAAGTTTTGTCTGGGTGGCTCAAGGGAACATCAGTTAAGTCTGGGCGACTTGAATATATAGTGTCCATTACTTCTAGGCAATCATGGTCAGGAGGGCCTGGACCGGCTGGCAGCAAGGTAACTGGGTTCAGAGTTTGGCTAACGCTCAATTGCAATCACTGATTCTCACATAGCATACTTTGATACTTCAACATTCGAGCGTTGGTAAGCCAGTGGTTTCCTTTGTGTTCCATCAAGGTTAGAACAGAGTGTGGTACAGTGACTCGCAAATTTTGTCCTAAGGTGAGCTTGTCAGCTTCGCTCACTAAGAGGGCTGTGGCTGCTATAGCTCTCAAGCAAGGTGGCCATCCTTTGGCAACAGGATCCAATTGTTTTGACAGGTAGGCCACAGGTCGCTGCCAAGACCCAAGAGGCTGGGTTAAAACTCCCAATGCATTTCCACCTGACTCATGGACATATAGACAAAAGGGCTTCTGCACATCCGGTAGTCCCAAGGCTGGGGATGACATCAATGCTGTTTTCAATGATTTGAATGCTTTATCTTGTTCTGGGCCCCATTCCAGGGGGGATCGTTCAACTCCCTGTGTGACTTGGTACAAGGATCTTGCTATGAGCGTAAAATTTGGTATCCATATTCGGCAATAGCCTGCAGCTCCTAAGAAAGCTCGCACCTGCTTTCTGGTAGTGGGGGTTGGGATGCGACATACTGCTTCCTTTCGCTCAAGTCCTAATTTCCGGGTTCCTTTGGACAGATGGAACCCTAAGTATTTCACTTCTGTCTGACACAATTGCGCCTTGGCTCTTGAGACCTTGTATCCAGCTTCATTCAAAAGGTGCAAGAGATCACTAGTAGCTTGCACACAATCAGTTTCATTGTTGGTGGCTATGAGCAAATCATCCACATATTGGAGTAAGATTCTCTTTCCTGGAGTTACAGGGTAACTTGATAGATCTTGACTGAGGGCTGCACTGAAGATAGTGGGGGAATTCTTGAATCCTTGTGGTAAGCGAGTCCAAGTGATTTGTCCTCGTCTTCCTGTGGTAGGGTTTTCCCATTCAAATGCAAACAAAAGCTGACTGGCATCTGCCAGGCATATACAGAAAAAGGCATCTTTCAAGTCCAAAACAGTGAAATGAGTGGCTTCTGCTGGAATCAGTCCCAGGAGGGTGTAAGGATTTGGTACTACTGGATGTATGGTTTCAACTGCACAGTTTACTTGACGTAGATCCTGCACTGGGCGGTAGTCACCTGTCCCCAGGCTTCTTGATTGGGAGGAGGGGGGTGTTCCAGGGTGATTGGCATTCTCTAAGAAGTCCATACTGCAGTAGTTTCTTCAGGTGGCGATGGATACCTTCAATTGCTGGTCGTGGGAGGGGATACTGACGCACATGCACTGGTTCTGCTCCTGGCTTAAGGGTAACAAGTACAGGAGCTATATTCTTCGCTAGGCCAGGTGGATTATTCTCCGCCCATACTCCAGGCGGGGCTGCAATGCTGAGAGGTATACAGGAGCTTGCTGCTTTGGATGCAGATGAATAGAACCGCCATTCTTCTTCTCGGGGGACAGTTAACACCATCAGGCCAGCAGATTTTGAGTTTATAGTCATTTCCATTTTTTCCCCTTCAACAAAGGATATCTGTGCTTGAAGCTTTGCAAGCATGTCTTGGCCCAACAGGGGAACTGGGCATTCAGGCATATACAGGAACTGGTGTGTTATCTTCTGTCCCCCTAGTTCACAGGCGCGGTTCTGCAGAAAAGGTCTTGTGGTTCTTGTTCCTGTAGCTCCCACGATTGTAACAGATCGAGAGGGCACAGGGGCCACAGGCTTGGCTACTACTGAATGCTCGGCCCTTGTGTCTACCATAAAGTCCATATGCTGGTCTCCAATCTTTAAATTGACCATAGGCTCCTGGAGACCTAAGAAGAACTTGGAGCCCGGTCTGGCCTAGTCCTCATCATCCATAACATAGTCCTCGGCGGCTGCCACTCCTTCTATGGCAGCTTCTCCTTGCTGCTGAAACTGTGCGTGCTGCATCCCCCCTCGCTGCTGGAATCGCCCGCCCCCCCCCCGCTCTCCTGGTGCTCCCGCGTCCCCTCCAGGGGGTGGAGCTCATGTTTGGGCACGCATCCTTCCAATGTCCTTCCTCTTTACAATAAGCGCACTGATTTGCACCTAAGGGGGGCCGAGCGCTCCCTCGGCCCCTTCCCCATCCTCTGGCTCTTCTATTAGAATATCCTCCTCCGCGTCCTTCAACTAGTGCTGCAGCGAGCAGATCCACTTTCCTCCTCATCCTTCTTTCACTTTCCCGTTTGCTTTCTTGATCACGATTCACATATACCTTTTGTGCGACTTCCATTAACTGTGTTGCGTTCATGCCCGCAAATCCTTCTAATTTTTGCAGTTTTCGTTTTATGTCTCCCTGGGACTGACTCACAAAAGCGGCATTCACCATGCGTAAATTCTCCTGGGCTGCTGGATCATAGGGGGTGTAAAGTCTATAGGCTTCAGTTAATCGTTCATACAAAGCAGCTGGACTCTCATCTGGGCGCTGAAGAACGTCTGCTACTTTCCCAATATTCATAGCTCTCTGGCCTCCCTTCTTTAGGCCCTGCAATAGAGCCTGGCGGAACCGGGTGAGGGCCTTTTCTCCTACATCACTATTTGGGTCCCATCCGGGATCTTCATTTGGGAAATCTGCGGCTGCCGCCTGTCGGGGATCTAGGTTTCTCCCCACTTCAGGGTTCTCTTCCAACCATCGAGTGGTTGCTCGCACTATCCGTACCCGCTCTTCAGTAGTAAAGAGGGTAGCCAAAAGCTGGCGACAGTCAGACCAGGTGGGCTGATGGGTTTGCATAATACTAGTCATTAACTCTGTCAAATCTTGGGGCTTTTCGGTATAGGAGGCATAATGCGTTTTCCAGTTTAATAAATCTGTTGTGGAGAAGGGCACATACACTAGACTGGTTGGTCCGACCACAACCTGACCATCGTTGTCTTGAATGGGTAATCCTGGGACCTGCCGCAGTGGCATTTGGCGAACTTCTCTCGTTCTGCTTCGGAACGCATAGCTCAGATTAGCGGGCCTTGGGGTGACGCCGCTACTGGTATCTGGACTAGTGGATGACCCTGGACTGGCATCTGACTCTCCGCTAGCGGATTCTTCAGGGGATGAGGGCAACGCTGCAGAGCTCTGCTCAGGACTAGGGCTCCGACTTCTTAGGGGACTGGTCTGCACTTCAGATTTTGGAGGTGGATGATCGGGTGGAGGCACCTCGGCCGGAGGTACTATCACTGCCTCCGGCTCTTCTCGGGATACTGGCGGGGGTTCTCGGAGTACTGGCGGAGCTGATGGGACAGGAGTATACAGAAAGGCGGGTGGATATCCCGGAACCTCTGGAGGCACTAGGTCTGCATAAATAGGGGGCTTTTCTTTCTTAGCAGGGACTCTCGTGGCAGTTGCTAACATAATTTTACTCTGTCCCTCACAGCAACGCTTCATCCAAGGGGGCTGTTTCTCACATATACCTAACCAGGAGTCTATATAGGAAAACTGTTCGGGACTATAGCTGCGCACCACCTTGTGCACACGGGACATAATTTGGATATCAAAAGTACCTTCTGGTGGCCACCCGGCGTCCAGCGCCGGCCACACCCTACTACACAATATTTCTAAGCAGGTCGGTGTCATCTTCACCCCATAATCACCACTAAATCCTTTCTTAAAATTCATGATCATACAGTTCAGCGGAGTTTGTACAGACTCCGCCCCTCCCATTATGACGTATGACGTACAAGACAGCAAACAGAAAGGGTAGGTAGGATGGCTGCGGGTAAGGGTCCGCACAGCCCACAGAACAATGAGGGGGACAAACAACAGACACTTCCTCCTGTTCGCGACCTGGCGAGGTCACCCTGCCAGGAACTGCGCTACTTAGGAGTCCGCTCTCGCTCGGCCTGTATTGCAAGACCTCTCAATCACACTTCACACAACCAAACTTGCTAGCATTTCCCAAATTCCAAATTCCCGGGCTAACTGACTAAACCAAAATTTTCCAAACCAAAAGGGTCAGTAGCTTCGCCCCGCGTGCAGGGTTACTAGGACCGCCCTGGAAGTTGATCAGACTTCCTTTACCTGTTACCATACCAAATCAGTCTCGAGACTTTTCCAAAGCTAACTGACTAAGAACCAGAAAAATCAATACTCACCGGATCTGGTAGCTAATGCGCTGCGCAACCAGTTCCACCTTGGGTTGAATCCTGGACTCCCCTGGGTTCGAGGTGTTGGCCAGCCAGACCCAGCAGGCCGCCGAGGCAGGGCGGAACCCTCCGATGCAAGGGACCGGTCGGCGCCTGGGATCCTCTCCGCTGTCGGTCGGCTGCGGTTCCAGCCGGACCAAACCTGGAGGCGGTAATATGTGGTAGTATTCACTTGCGCACTATTCGCGTATTACGCCATTCCCGGCCAACGCACCAAGAATATGTAATAGCGAAGGGCCCGCAACGAATAAAAACCAGGAGTCTATTGACTAGAATTCAAACCAGTTTAATGTGCACAGTCTCAGGCAATGTCACATACAAAATGTCTGAGCCCCGAGCTCAGCAAAACGACAGTTTATATACTGTTCTTCTCCAGTCTAATACAGGCAAAACTCCTCATTGGTCTCGGTGGCCCCCCTCCCTTCTCCCAATAGCCATCTCTGATCTGGCTTGTACCTGTTCTCTCCCTGTGCAGGCCTTTCTAGCTGTGGCTCAAATCCCTAGACATAATACATTCTGCTACAGTACATTTTGCTACTTTTTGCAAGGTCAGTTAGCCAGCAGAGATACAGTGGAAAGCACAGCTGTGATTATCATAACATGCTCAGTGGAAAAGTTTTACTTTTTTATCAAAAACAATCCTTATCAAAAGCAGAGCAAAGCAGTGTCTCTAACAGCTATTGGTATTTTCTGTCTGGTTCTGCTATAATATTCCAAAGTCAGTTATAATATTCTAAAGTAGGGGAGGGGGACTCAGGCCTAGCTGACAGGCCTCTGCTACATACCTACTTCTACAGGATGAACTAGGCCATCGCCTATCACACTGTTAGTGTAGCTGGGCTTAAAAAAAGGTTTAGACAAGTTCCTAATGGAAAAGTCCATAAATCATTATTAAAGAGCACTAGGTGAATCCACTGTTTACCCCGGGATAAGCAGCGTGGAATCCGTGTACCTTTCAGGGAACCTGGCAAGTATTTGTGACCCGGGTTAGCTGCTGTTGGTAACAGGATATTGGGCTTGATGGAACTTAGACTGATCCAGTATGGCATATCTTAGGTAATAACCTATGCCATCTTGCTTTCCTGATCAGCACAGGCTACTCTCTTCTACTTTTTCATTCTTTTTGTCTCCCATCCTCTTCACGTCCTTCTCCTATTCCTCCATATCCACATCATTCCTCACCTCTATAATTCCTCCCTACTCCTTGCCTCCACCAACCTGCCATCTGGCCCAAATCTTTATGCTCTTCCAGGCCCCTGCTTTCCTTTCACAGCATCTACGCCAGCTTCTCCTTCCTATTTCCTTCTCCTACTCCACCTACATTCCTGCTCATTTACCAGTAGCAGCTGGACACATCATGCAAAGAGAGAGATCATTAGAGAAAGACATCATGCTTAGCAAGATAGAAGGTCAACGCAAAAGAAGAAGGCCAGCAATGAGATGGATCGATACAATAACAGCAGGTACTGGTACCAGTCTGTCAACAATGAGCCGCCTGACTGAAGACCGAACACAATTTAGGATAGCTATCCAGAGGGTCGCCATGAGTCGACTCCGACTCGACGGCACTTAACATCAACAACAGCAGCTCCTGTTTATTCCCTACCCCAAGCTTCCATGTCACTTACTATAAATAACCATTTCTCCCACTACCTGAGAAGCTATTTTGCAGAAACAACAAACTAAGCAAGCAGGGCTGATGCTTTCTGTTTCTCATCTCATTCTTCCCAAGATAAGAGGTACCAGGTGCATGTCACTAAGGTTAAAGGCTGTTTGCTGTGCGTACAATGGGCTTGATGCAGAAACCCTGCACTAAAGCTTTGCACTGGGTTTCCTAATGCAAATTTATTACAGAAGTTTGCTCAAAAGTGCTGAGAAAGCAAACACATGCAAAGAAGCTGTGCCCTAAACCAGGACAGCAAGACAGGCACATGCATACTAGGGTCTGTGTTAGCAACACTTATATCCTGTGCAGAGTTTGGCAAGTTCCAGGACTCAGATCTTTTGGTCCATTCTGTTTTTAAATTTTCATTGCAATGCAAGGTGCGGTATTTTACATTGAAATCAGTGCTGCAGGTTCCTGGAACTGGGTAACTTGACAGCTGTGCCATATTATTTCTGCGCAGTTCTGCTCAAAAATATGTGTTCATAAATTGATTTAACTGCATTGAGTACTGTTAGCATAGTCTTTTGCACATTATTTTCGGGTTACTGCACTATTGTCTGCACTAATTACAGCACTACTACTACATCTGCTTATCATGTGTATAGTGCTACAAGGCATATGCAGCACTGTACAGAGAAAAGTAAGAGGCAGACCCTGCTCATAAGAGCTTATAGTCTAGTCAAGACAGACAACACAACTGGGAACATATTTAGGGGAATGGTAAGGAAACACATAGAAGGTGAACAGGATAAGGGGATCAGGATCCAAAAGAAGTCTCAAAGAAGTGAGTTTTTAGCCTGGATTTGAACAGGGCCACAGATGGAGTCTGGCATACAGACTCAGGTAGTTTATTCCAGGCAAAAGGAGCAGCAGGGTAGAAAGACTGAAGTCTGGAGTTGGCAGTGGAAGAGAAGAGCACAGATAGACGGGATGTGCCAGAAGAGTAGTGACCAAGAACAGCAGCATTGGGGGGATGGACCCCCTCAACCTTTCTGAAGGCACAGTTAAACCAGTCTACCAAGTTTCACATTCAGACAACAATTTCCTGTTCCTGCATGAAAGATGGACTGCCACAACGGGAGACTCCTGTTCATTTTGAGTTACTTGCCTGATCTGTTTGCAAAATTTTACTTGGGTTAGTACATGGGCATGTAAGTTTGTACCTGTGGCAACAGAAGGTGATGTGATTTACCCGTTCATTTTAATGAGCCCTTTTGCAGACCTGCGAAGTCTCCGGCTTAACACCAGATTTCCTTTTCTCACCATAAAAATCTCCAAACTCTTCAGATCTGGCTGCATTCCTCCAGCTGTTGGAGAAGAATCAAAGCTGGACTGTGAATGCCTATGTGTGCCTGATGCAGAAGGCATGAGAAATGAATTACCCTGAGGGGAAGGGGGCAAATAGGAGGGCATGTGCTAAAAAATGCTACCTCTCTCTCATCCCCACCCTGTACATTTAAAGCTTGACAATTAAACCAGAATCTTTGGTCTTTCTTGGACAAAATTGGATAATTTGAACTATTTGGAAATATCTTGCATGTTTATTTAATACTTGCCATACTGCCTTTCATTTGCACTTCAGAGTAGTTTATAATATACTAAAATAAGATAGTCAGTCAGTAAAAAGAGGAGAAAAAGAGATGTCATTGATAAGTTAAATGAGCACGAGGGTCGAATATCTCTCTGTAATACTGCTTTGTCTAAGTTGGAGGAGCAAGTTTCCTTGGCTCAGACAGCTCTCTCCTCAAATGTTCATGATAGTTTAGTGCTCTATCACCAACTGGAGGCAATGGAGAATTCTGCCTGAGCCAGGAACTTGAAGTTACTGAATTTTCAATGCACTCATTATTTAGCTCTGCTGATATTGATTCAGAAGTATTTGAAGGAGGTACTATTGATTGAGAATGCTGACGTGATAAAGTTATCTAATATTTTTTACATCCCCTCGGGCCAGTCAGTAATGTACGAGGAAGTAGGCAGTTTATGTCCTCTCTCCTCGGAGTCATTAGATATTTCAGCTTTCTTACAATCATCTTTCAATGTAATTTTGTCTTGTTCAACATTGGTGATAACATTTTTATCTATGAATGATAAGAATTTGGTAATAAAGTTGTATTTTAACAAGAAGACTGCCATGTTTTGTGGAAGTAGGATTCAAATATTTCCTGATGTTAGCAAGGTAATGCAGAGGTGTAGGAAGGCCTTCTTGATATTGAAGCCAAGGGTGCTTGCACTTGGAGCTTCGTTTTTCCTGAAACATCCCTGTAAATGTATTTGTAAGCGCCATCGGGCGCGAGGAAAGTAGCAGGAGCAGCGTCGCGACCGGAACATCACCCCCTCCTTCCTCCTAATTGCATCGGGGGAGGGAACGGGAAGGAGATCCCCTCCCCGCTCACCGGCCCAAGACCAATCAGGGCCACAACAGGACATTTAAATTTGTGAGCGCCATCGGGTGCGCTCGCGCCTCTCCAGAGGGCCCTTTGGCATGGCCCTTAGACGTGAGTCCGAGGCCTTATCAATATAGAACACCTTCCAAAGGGTAGAAAAGCAACTCTTCCCAGACGCTCCGAGAACACCATGAGGTAAGCCCTCAGCAATAGCAACCTCCCACTCTACTAATCACCAATTATCAACAACCTAAGCTTGTAGCAGCCCCCCGGGGTACCATCTGGATTCCTACTTGGATTCTTAATAGCCTTCCCTTGGCTTGCCATCATGATGGCAGGGCATCTCGCACTCACGCTGCACCTCCTCTGCTTAGCCCAACCTATTTCATGGGCAGGGTCATTTCCACAACTCCAAGGCCTAATATGACTCCCCTCACCCCAACAGACCACTTCTGTCTGCAAACCATCACAGACTGATTCACATAACCTGTCAACCTCTGGAGAAATCCAAAAGACGCAAGTCCCAACACCAGGAAAGCCTAAACTGCATGCTAATAAACGCTTGATCCATTAGTAATAAAAGGCCTGTCCTCCCTGATTATATCAACCACCGGAATCTGGACCTGCTCTTTGCCACTGAAACCTGACTAACGGACACAGACACAGTCATCACCAACCAGCTAAGACTCCCTGGCTATGACCTCTTTAGCTGTCCAAGAACGAACCGGCGAGGAGGTGGGGTCCTCATAATAGCTAGAAGCAACCTCCACTTCCATTGCACCTTAACTCAGAGTACAACCAACTTGGATAGCATCCTGATCTCTAATAAGACCCTAGCAATCTGTTTTCTTTACTGTCCACCATCTTCAAATGCCGATGAATTGGCCACAATCCTCGACCTAGCTTGCAACCATAATACCCAGCGGAAATGGCTCTGACTACTTGGTGAGTTTAATCTCCCCTCACTCCCTGCCAAGCACTCCACAGCATTCCTCAATGCAATGACTGCGCTGGACTACCACCAACTCATTCACACTCCTACCCACGTTGGAGGTAACATCCTTGACCTTATTTTTACCCCACTACCACTCCACACTTCAAGCAACCAGATCTCACCACTCGTGCAACCAGTGCCATGGTCTGACCATAATGCCATGCTCTTTAACATTACACATGACAGAGAAGAGCGGCAGTCCTCAACATCAAACCCTCATGATAATACACTTACCTAGTAATTGTAGTTCCTTGAGTGATGACAGTTCAGTCCTCTACCTCTGGGTTGTCAACCTCCTCCTGCAGCTTGGAGACTGACATGTCAGAATCATGACATCACTGGATATAGCCTGCCGGACACTCCCATCAGCCCCAGTGTGAACTATTTAACAAAGCAGACTCAAAGGAGCAACAAATAAGTAGCTATAACAATAACAAGTTAAACAGAATCATTGCCTTAACTAGTAAAACGTTTCTTACACTCTTCCCTGCTAACCCCTGAAACAAAGTAAGGAAACAGTGCAAAGGAAAACAATGTCTAAATTAAACTTACCAGTAATTCCTGTCATTATGCCCCGTCCTGCTACCATCCAATACACCCAGGTGGGAATGAGGACTGAACTGTCGTCACTCAAGGAACTACAATTACCAGGTAAGTGTAATTATCATTTCCTTATCATTCCTCCAGTTCAGTCCTCTACCTCTGGGATGTACCAGAGCAGTAATCAGTGGGAGGGCCCTTTTAAGCCAGCACGTAATACCGCTGATCCAAACCTGGCATCACTTGCCGCCGCAACGTCAAGGCGGTAATGCTTACTGAAAGTATGCAAAGACGACCACGTCGCCACCCTACAAATGTCCCCTGGCGGAACCCAGCTGTGCTCCACCCAGGAAGACACTTGTGCTCTAGTGGAATGAGCTCGCAACCCCACAGGTACCAATTGACCTTGAAGGAGATAGGCAGAAGCAATCGCCTCCCAAATCCATCTCGCAATGGAAGCCTTCGCCACCGATTCCCCTTTACGCACTCCTCCGAACAACACGAACAACCGATCAGACTTGCAAAACAGTTCCGTCACCTTCAAATACCGTCGCAAGACCCTTTTCACATCCAAACGGCGCAAACTGCGATCCAGGTCGCCCCCTTCTAGCGAACCCAACACTGGCAAGGACACCGTCTGATTAACATGAAAGGGCGAAACCACTTTAGGCAGAAAAGACGGAACTGGCCGCAGCACCACCTTTTCTTTAGAAAAGGACAAGAACGGCTCCCTGCATGACAACGCTTGCAACTCCGAGATTCGCCTGGTCGAACAGATGGCCACCAGAAAAACGGTCTTCAACATCAAGTCTTTTACCGAAGCCCGATTCAACGGCTCAAAGGGAGGTTTGGACAACGCCGCCAACACCAAATTGAGATCCCAAGGCGGAACCATCACTCTACGCGACGGTCGTAACCTAACAACTGCCTTGAGAAAGCGCAACACATCAGCATGAGCGTCGATACCAAGTCCCTGTATCTTGCCGCGATAACAGGAAAGAGCTGCCAACTGCACTCGCAAGGAACTGGCAGCCAGACCTTTATCAAAACCATCCTGTAGAAAACTCAAAATCGCGGGAATGGATACCGTAGCTGCCCAAATCTGTCATCGCGAACACTAATCCTCAAATATACGCCAAATTCTAATATACGCCAGGGAAGTGGACTGTATCCTAGCTCTAAGCAACGTAGCCACGACCGCTGGCGAATAGCCTCTCTTCCTTAACCTGGCCCTTTCAATGGCCATACCGTAAGCGAGAATCGATCCACTTGTGGCATGAAGAGAGGCCCCTGCAACAATAGATCTGCCCTGGCCGGTAACCGCCAGGGCTCCCCATCCAGGAGACGCACTAGGTCCGTGTACCACGGACGTCTCGGCCAATTGGGCGCCACCAGTAGCACCCTCCCCGGATGAGCCCCGATCCACTGAATAACCCAACCGATTAAAGCCCACGGAGGAAAGACATACAGAAGGCCAGAAGCCGGCCACTGCTGCAAAAGCGCGTCAATGCCCTCTGACATCCTTTCTCACCTTCTGCTGAAGAAACGGCTGGCCTTTGCCGACTGGAAGGTCACCATTAGATCCATTATGGGACTCCCCCAATGGCAAACTATCTGTGCAAAGACGTACGGATGCAGCTCCCACTCCCCAGCATCCACCCGGACTCTGCTGAGAAAATCGGCCATCACGTTGTCCTTTCCGGCGATGTGCGCTGCCAAAATCGCCGACAGCCGCCTCTCTACCCAGGCAAATAACAAGTCTGCCTCTTCCTCCATGGCCGCACTCCCCTTGCCGCCCTGGCGATTGATGTAGGCGACTGCCGCCAGACTGCTCGACCCATCTCCAACGTCTCGAACGCTTGTAGTGCTCTGAAAATCGCTCGGAGCTCCAGACGATTGATCGACCAAGAGCCCTCCAGAGGCGACCAAAACCCCTGCGCGAACCTGCTCTCGCAGTGGGCTCCCCAGCCCCCGAGACTGGCGTCCGTCAACAATGGGAGCCACTCTGGCTGCTCCAACGGCATTCCAGTCGCTAATGATGTGGGAAGCAACCACCAACGAAGAGACTGTCTGACCTTGAAGGGACACGGAAGACGCTTGCTCAACTAATCCATCTGGTGAGACCACCAGCGAAGAAGGGACCTTTGCAAAGGTCGCATATGGACCATGGACCTTGGCCCACGGGACCGCCTCCAGCATTGCCGCCATGGTCCCTAGCATGTGCAGGTAAGCCCACGCCTTGGGTGCCGGCGTGGCCCGGAAAGTACGAAGCAACCGCCTGAGGCTTTGGGTTCGCCTTTCCGGCAAAAACACCTTGCCATTCTTCATATCGAACCTGACCCCCAGGTACTCCAGGTTCTGAGAGGGTTCTAACCTGCTTTTGGCCGGGTTGACCACCCAACTCAGACTCTGGAGGAACCGCACTACCCTGTTTGTCACCTGAACACTCTCTGCCTCGGACTTTGCCCGAATTAACCAATCGTCGAGATACAGATGTACCAAGATTCCTTCTCTACGTAACGCCGCTGCCACCACCACTACCACCATGATTTTGGTGAAAGTTCATGGCGCTGTTGCCAGTCCGAAGGACAACGCTTGAAACTGGTAGTGTCCCCAAGGAAAGGCGAACCGTAGAAACCTTTGATGAGCCGACCGAATGGGAATATGCAAGTACGCTTCAGTGAGGTCAAGCGATGTCAAGTACTCCCCTTGCCACACTGCCACAATGACGGACCGCAATGTCTCCATCCTGAAATGCGGCACCCGCAGACAATGATTTACGCCCTTCAGATCCAAAATGGGCTGCAACGCACTGCCCTTCTCTGGCACCACAAAATAAATGGAGTACCGACCCATGCCGTGCTCGACCTCTGGCACCTCTACAACTGCTCCTATCTGTATGAGCTGCCGTAAAGTAGCGCGAATCGACAAAGACTTCTTTGGGCCCCTGCAAGGAGACATGACAAATGAATCCTGCACGGGCTGCGCCAACTCCAGCGCGTATCCCTGATGAACTATCTACAACACCCACTGGTCGGACATGATTTGGGTCCAAGCAGGAAGAAACTCCCGAAGCCTCCCGCCAATTGGAACCTCGCCCACCGGGACCCGCCTCTCTTCATTGTGGTTTTCGTGACGCTGAAGCAGGACTTGGAGAGAAACCCCTATTTGCTCCTCGGAAGCCCTGAAAGCCCTGGCCCCGTGAGGAAGCACATCCTCTCTGGAAGCCTCCGAAACGTGACGCGCGAAATCTGCGGAAATTCCGAAACTGCCCCCGAAGGCCCAGCCCGGACTTCCCCTGTTTCGGCTTATCTTCTGGAAGTCTGCCACTCTTGGTCTCTCCGAGGTCTTTCACCAATTTATCTCCAAAAACTAATCTACTCTATAATAATATGCTCCTTATCCGTTCCTCTAGTGAGCCCCACAAGGCCCATGACGTCCTCCTGCTGCATGGAGACTGGTCACACTGGGGCTGATGGGAGTGTCCGGCAGGCTATATCCAGTGATGTCATGATTCTGACATGACAGTCTCCAAGCTGCAGGAGGAGGTTGACAACCCAGAGGTAGAGGACTGAACTGGAGGAACGATAAGGAACTGTTCTCCGCCGCTTCAGACACTTCAACAAATTAACATTCCTCAGCGACACGCTTCATCATCTCAACCCTGACACCAACAACCTGGATAAACTAATAGACAGCTGGAACAGCCTCTCCAGAACAGCGCTCCTACCACCCTCCACAAAACCCACCTACAAAACCCACGCAGCCGTGTGGTTCACTGCTAACCTGCATGAATCGTTAGTACACCTCAGAAAGCTTGAACGCTGCTGGCGACGCTCTAGGCCAGTGGTTCCCAAACCTGTCCTGGGGGACCCCCAGCCAGTCGGGTTTTCAGGATAACCGCAATGAATATGCATGAGGGAGATTTGCATACACTGCCTCCATTGCATGCAAATCTCTCTCATGCATATTCATTGTGGATATCCTGAAAACCCGACTGGCTGTGGGGTCTCCTAGGACAGGTTTGGGAACCACTCCTCTAGGCTTATCAACGACCAAGCTGCTTATCTGAATAATCTACAACAACATCGAAGAGCTGTCAACCACAAGAGAAAAGAGCACCACACCAGCACCCTCATGCGCTCCCTTAATAAACCTTGTGAGCTCTTCAGCCTCATTAAATCCCTTACAAAAGATACATCCACGCACAAACCAATGAACCCTCCTAGCCCACAAGCCTTTGCTACATACTTTCAGAGTAAAACAACATCAACAACAGCCAACTCAGATTGGCCTGACCTTAAATGCTCACCCAGGCACCTCTCTCCTGCCAATGATACACTCATACCCACACTAGAGTCCTTTTATCCACATTCTCCTGAGCAAATAGAGAGAATTATCAGTGGAATCAACACCACCACCTCTCCAACGGACCCATGTCCAGCATTTTGGATCAAGCAAACACGAACCAACCTCAGCACAGTCATCGCCAGAATCGCTATCCTCTCATGTCTGAAGGCATCCTTCCACCATCACTTAAAACCGCCTCCATCAGGCCACTGATAAAGAACAACAAGCTTGACCCTTCAGAGATCACTTCCTACAGACCTATCTCCAGCCTCCCCTTCCTAACCAAAATACTAGAAAAGATCATCCACCAACAAACCCAGGACCACATCGACTCCTACGCTCCTTTGGACCTTGTCAGACGGCTGCCTGGGTGAGAATCTTCACATTCTTGGCAAGTGCATATATCTATATGATTTGCAAGGTATTGTGGGCAATGTAGTTCATTCACACCAGACACAGCTGCTGACAATAATTTAGTTGTGCTCTTGGGTAAAGCCAATAAGATATTTATTTATGGGGTTATTTCTCCCAACACAGATATGCTTGGTAGCACATAAATTAGGTTACTTGCTTTCAGTGTTAACTTGGAAAAACAAAGTCAAAATCAGGAAAACAACAAATGAAAAGCCACAAAGCAAGAAACGAACTGTTCTTTTCAGGTTAACTTCTGATTACTTCCCACATAGATACAGAAATGATTCTCTCCTAGCTCACAAGCAATTAGGTAATGCTTAATTGCTAGCAGTTATCCAGCTGAAACCCCTTAGCTGGCTTGCTTTCTACTGTGTGGGTCAAAACCTGCTTCAGGAGCTTTTTTTTGAGTAGATTAAAGAACAAATTTGTATTTCTTTGTGATGGTTGCTGTACTTTATAACAGAAAGTTACCAACGGAGTTTAGATAGAGAACAGTCCATATAAACAGGATTCTCATCTGCTATTATTCCCCCTTGTTCAACAAGCATGGGTTCAATATCATGGATTGGCACAGATGAATCTCTCAATGGAGCATTTTCAGGAGAATATTTGTTTCCCTGCTGTCTTTCAAGGTTATAGCTAGGGCTTAGATCAGTGTTCATACCTGAGCTTCCATTGCTGCTAGAGTTCCTCTCTATATAGCCTGGCCAGTATGTAGTCCAGTTCTTATGTCCAGCCTTCCAATCCAGATCCCTGGACACTGGATCTCTCTTCACATACCTTCTGGCACAGGTCTTAGGGTCCCTTCCACGTGCAGCCGTCTCCTTCACAGGTAGCCTCTGGTGATTCCTAGCTCTGCAGCACCATTCCTCTGGCTTTCCCCAGTCCAATGGTGTATGCTGGCCCTTGGAATACCTCCCAGTATACGTACTGCTTTGGACTCTTCTAGACCTCTCAAAGGCTTTTCTCTTCCTTCTTCCAAAGGCTCTCTTTTCCTCTCTGTCCGTCCAGTTTGGCTTCTGCTTCTGATGATCCTTCAGATGAAACTGATGATCAAACTCAAGCTGATTCTCAGGATACTGAGGACAATTCTCTGGATATCCAAGGTGATCATGAAGATGGTCATCTGTAGAATAAACTCTACTCTTATTCTGCTTAGATGAGTGCTCCTCCCTAACACCGCGCAGCTGTGCTGAATCAGGCCCTGCCTTTTGAGATGAGTGCTTAGGGATTATCTCATAGCCCTCCTGATTGAACACACGTTTCCCCACTTCAGCTCCTCTAATGGCTGTTGGAAACCTGGTGCATTCTGGGACTGGTAGTCTTTTATGGGAAAATTCTGTTTTCTTATTTCTACCAGAACTGACAGGTTGCTTGTTTAGAGTCACTTCACCTTTTCTATAGCTCCTTCCTGAGCTATGATAAGCTTCCTTATCACAACCTGCATCAGCACGGGTTCCGCCAGCAACATGGTGTGAAAACCCTACTGACGACTCTCCTGGACAGACTCTACACAGGCTTAGACAAGAAGAAACAAGGATTCATCCTGATCTTCATGGACATCACCTCAGCCTTCGACACAGTCATCCACAATCTCCTACTCACCTGCCTGCATCAAAAAGGTATAAGGAACCTAGCCCTCAACTGGTTCAAATCATACCTGTCCAATCGCCAGCAACAAGTCTGCATATAAACTCAATCTTCCAGACCATTCCAACAGATGCAAGGAGTCCCACAGGGATCATCCCTCACCGCCCTGCTTTTCAACATATATAAACAGCCAATCTGTGCCATTATACAATCGTTCAACATATACTACCACATTTATGCTGATGATGTATTGCTGTACACCCCTTTCTCCGTAGACAGCCCTGACTACTCTTCCATCGCAGAATGTTTCAATGCAGTCTCAGATTGGCTCGATGCCCACAATCTGATGGTCAACAGCAGAAAGTCGGAGGCCTTATTTACAACCAAAGACCACACTTTTACCCCACCTACTTCCCTCAGGATAAAAGACTTCGATCTCATGGCCAAGCAAGAGGTACGCTATCTTGGAATCACATTGGACCAACATCTGAATTGGGAAGCCCACATACAAAATGTCACCAAAGAAGTCTACCATAAACTGAGAACCTTCCGGCATCTACGCCCTCTCCTTGAGCCCTCAGATTACTGCACTGTTTGCCAAGCCCTCATCTTTCCTCACTTGGACTACTCCAACATAATTTTCCATGGCCTACCAAAGCATGCTCTCCAACCATTACAACTTGCCATGAACACAGCCGCCCGAACACTCCTGTCTGCATCCAGATACGAACACATCACCCCCCTATTGATTCAGCTTTACTGGCTCCCCATAACAAATCACCTGATATACAAAGCCCTCCTTCTCACTTTCAAGGCCCTTCACGGCATGTCTACAACCTCTCTCACAAAGCTCATATAACATACACTAGAGACCAGAACTAGGAGATCATGCATGGTGAACTCACTAGCCATCCCCTCAGCAATAAGGTCATGTGACCAATCCACTAAGAATTATGCATTTTCCTTATATGCACCAATTCAATGGAACGCCTTACCCCCAACGATCAGAGCCATCCCAGATCTGATATCCTTCAGGAAGGCATTAAATATATACCTCTTCCAACTAGTCTACAACCAGCCACCCCAAACAAGGCCTAAGCATTATTGCTCAGCCTGTCAGGCTAAGATTTAATATATAGCTATCTGCCCTCAGGAGTGGAGGAGTAGCCTAGTGGTTAGGGCACTGACTTGGTAACCAAGCAACCAGGGTTCGATTCCCACTAGCACTCCTTGTGGCCTTGGGCAAGTCACTTAACCCTTCATTGCCTCGGAAGAAAGGCCTGGCAATCTACTTCTGGTGACACTGCCAAGAAAACCCAGGAGCTTCTGGGTTGCCAGGAGTCAGGACTGACTCAAAGGCACACACTGCATTTGCATCTGCCCTCAACACTTGTATATTACCGTTCTCCGTTGTTTTCAACCCAAGTTAAACTGTTCAATGCAAACCTGTTTGATGTTTTTCTGTTTTACTGTTAATGTTATTTCCAGTTCAATGTAAACTGTTTTATGCAATCTGTTCTCTGTAAACCTGTTTATTGTTCACATTATATGTAAACCGCACTGATCTTAAAAAGCGCAGTATATAAAAGCAAATAAATAAATAAATATTGTTGTCTTACACGGTGTTAAATACATTTTTATAGAACCCGAGCAACTAAAGCCTTATTCTGGGGAGGGATAATCTTTGAATTTTCCTTTAGATTGTTCAGGCTTCCTGGCTTAAGTTTAAATGGGCATTCATTTAATAGAAATTCTGCTGGGGTTTTGATGAATGTTTCCCTGTTTGTTTTTGTTTGTTATGGGTTTTGCTTGTTATTATTTTATGTTAAATGATCTTCCTCTTGATGAGGATCTTATTGTATTTCTTTTCTTTATGATTAATAAAGAAATTTGAACTAGGGGGTGGGGGGGAAGAATACTCAGAAAATGAGTAAGAAAACAAGAAAAGTGACTATGTCATTGAGAACAGAGTATAGGAAGTATAGTAAAGGACAAAACTCTGTCATATCACCTTATTGCCCAATTTTTATTTTTCTACTTATTATTTAGCATTCTATAGATTCTTGATTTCATGTGCCGGCTCTCTCCCTTCCACTCCACCTGCTCAAAATGTAGCGGTTTCCCTCCTGTTAGAAAAAAATGCTTCGACTGGATTAGACGATATTCGGCTGTGACTTGTAGTTTCCTGTTCTATGCAATTTTTCCCCACGCCTCTGAAATCTCGGGACTGCGCAATTCAAAAATCATCGCACCAGCATTTTATAGATAGGCTTGTGGCAGGCTATGGCCTATAATAGTCTGCAAATATGGAAGGCCTGTAAGTTAGGCCCTGATCCCAGCCCCCATCTTAGTAAGAACTAAAAATCTGTAAAAGTCTGAGAAAGCTGTTTTAAATTGCTTAATAAGAAGTTTTCATGAGTGCATAAATCTTCCATTATTCTTTTGTGTTCTGATGATAGAAATGTTTCAATACATGCATTCCTAGAGCTAGAAATGACCTCGGAGCAGGATAGTATCAATGCCTAGAAACTGCACCTTTGTTAGAACTGTTTGGGAAGAGGGAGCAGGGAGCTAGGCCCAGAGATGGTCCCTGATTGGACAAATGCAGGGGGCGTTGGAACCAATAGAAAGTCTGCATGTATCAAGCTGAAGAAAAATGTATAAATGAATATGTTTCTGTAAGAACTTTGCTCAGTCCTTTTTGAAGCTTTGACTAACTGAGCCATGTGCACAATAAATTGGCTTGGATCTTTGAACTGACTCCTGGTATTATTTATTGCATGCTTATCAGCTGCTACATATTCTTGGTGTGTTGGCTGGGAATGTGTGAGTAGTGGATGGTATGCAAGTGAATATACCAAGACTTCTCGCCTCAAAGGTTTGGTCCGGTTGGAACCATGTCTGTCCGACCGCAGGGGAATTCTCTGGCACCACCAGTCTTATTGTATCGGAGAGGGTTCCGCCTTGCCTCGGTGGGCCACTGGGTCCAGCCAGCCAACACCTCCGAACCCGAGGGGAGTCCAGGATCCAACCCAAGAACTGGTGTGGTATCTGGATCCGGTGAGTAGACATTTTCTTGTTTAAAAGTAAGTGAAGCCTGGGGAAAAAGTCTTGCATGCATGCGCGAGACTGAATTGGTATAGATTAACTGGGAAAGTCTTGCATGAGCGCGCGAGACAAGAGAGATTGATCACCTCTCATAAGAGCGGTCCTAGTATGCTCTGCATGAGTGCGCGGAAGCAGAAGCCACCGACCCTTTGGTTGGGAATAGTCAGTTAGTCAGAAAACCTTGGGCATTTTGAAAAATGATTTCTTGTGCTGGTATGATTCTTTGTGTGATTGAGAGGTCTTGAAACACAGACCGAGCGAGAGCGGACTCCTGAGTAGCGCAGTTCCTGGCCAGGCGACTGCGCCCAGGTCGCGAAAAGGAGGAAGCATTTGGTGTTTGTCCATCCTTACCGTTTGTTGTTTGTATCTGATTTTTGTTATCTGTTGAAACCACAGGTTTCACTTCTGGTATAATGTAAGGTTATTAATTAAGGAACAGTACTAAGAAAAGGGAAAAAAAACACTCTGGAGTCACTTTAAGGAATCGAGTCTAAGCACAGCACAGCGAAGACAAGCTGTCTCTGTGATTTTATTTTTCTTCAGCACAGCGTGAGACTGGCAAGCAGAGAGAGAAGGGGCGTGTCTGTACAAAGGAATGTTTAGTATCTTTTAACCCTGTGAAGGCTTATTTTCAACATTCTGCAGCTGGGTTAATTTGTGCTTATTTCAGGAAAATTGTACCTGTTTTATTCAATATGTTCTAATAGTGATGTTCCTTCTGCTATGGTCATGTATTATATATCATTTAATAAGAATGTTTAGTCAGAATTTTGGATCCCGACAGTTTTGGGCTCAGCCTGGAAAGGGTTAAGTTCTTATTAACCCCGTTCGAGTTCCTCAACTGTTCTTGTACGGACCAAGTGAGGAGGATTTCTGTAGAGCTATAGGTATAATGCATTTGTGGGCTTAGCCTTGTCTTGTGTCTTTTTATGTTCCAATTTTCAGCAAGCACTGTAATGGTTCAAATAGAAATGATAGAGAAATTAAGGAAACTGCTTTTGGTTTTCCTTTGACCTTTGAAGTAGAGGTTAAGAACCCTGACAGGACTATGAAGCATCCCGAGCCAGTAGTTACCAGATCGCGATTTGAAAGTGATTTAAATCCTGAGTGAATGAGGAGTTAATCGTGCTTGAATTCTAATTCCTGATATACTGCGGCAAGCACCTCATAGAGGACATACTTATTGTTAATAAAAATAAAAAAGGAAGGAAAAGGGGTGTATATGTATTCCAGATATCCACCCACTTTATGAAAAAGTATCCGGAATGTCTTTTGAATATCTGCTTCCTAAACTGTAAGATTTAAAGTAATTTCTTTTGCAGAGACATTGTTCAGCTTAAGTGCTGATTATGGCTGGCAGTTAGTTTCCATGCCAAGTATTTTTATTACAGTCATATGTAACAGATATGTGGCCATCATGTTAGGAGCCATAGTTCTTTCTGTTGGGATTGTTGTTATAACATGTTGCAAAATAATAGTTTTATATTTTAAGGACTTTATCTAAATTGTTCCTATTTAGAATGAGCACACACATCCATTATGTTTAGTCCACAGGAAAATGCAGCCTGACTGCCCGCCCACTCTGTCTGTTGTCAAGTACGTCACCATGGGGGGGGGGGTCGGAGTCCATGCAGATTTTGTTGAAATGTATGACTAGGAATTTTAGCAAGGGATTCGCTGGAGACTACGGACTTAAAATGTCTCCGTCCCTATTAGAAATGCTCTGTGAAAGGGAGTGGCCAGTGTTAGCTACTTCATGGCCCCGTGAGGGCACCTTTGATGTTAATGTAGTTTCCCGTGTTCATCAGATTGTGCAAAAAATGTTCCCTGATCAGTTCCCCTACATAGACTCCTGGTTACATGTTTGTGAGAAAAAAAAAAAAAAGAAGCCCTCCTGGATACAGTGTTGCTATGAGAAACAGTGTAGGAGATTAGTAGCAGCCACAAGGGGGGGGGAGGCCCAGAAGTCTGAGAAAAAAAAAGCTGCCTGTTTATTCTGCCCCAGAATCTTCAGACATTCCACTCTGTCTGTCCCAGTATCTTTATAGGCCAGTCCCCTCAGCTCTGCCACCACCCCGGGCAGAGCCTGGGGCAGGGGGGGGACACCTCCCTGCAGATGTACCCCAAGTAGTTCACCAGCCACCTCCGCAGCAGGAGGACGTGCACCCCCTCTTGACCAGAAGCTCCGGCTCAGTTTAAAGTACTCCGAGTGGGCCACAGTCCACCGATGACACTACAAGCAGGGATTCATTTACAAGTTCAGGGTCACTCACAGCCAGCGCCCAAGAACATGAAGTGGAACCCAGACAGTCCCGATTGCCGTATGCCTTCAGAAGTACAACTACCAGTAAAAGGGATGGTCACGTTATACCATTGCACCAGGTCCAGGGTCTACCCACCCTTAATACCGAAAGCCAGCCGACCAGCCTTGTTTCTGCCACTGATTTACTGAACTGAAAGATGCATTATACCTCCTACACTGAGAAGCCTTAGGATTTGATTGAACTAATGAACAGTATTATGCAGACCCATCAGCCTTGATAACCCCAAGTGGGATCCAAATAGTGCAGGCAGCCCTCACTATATACCCCATGCGATCCAGCAGCCCAGGAGAATTTGCATACGGTAAATGCAGTTTTTGTCAGTCAGTCCCAGAGAGATATAAAACGGAAATTGCAGAAACTGGATGGATTTGCGGGCATGACAGTTAATGGAAGTTGCTCAGGAAGTGTTTTGTGAATTGTGAAAATGAATGTGACAGAGAAAGTGAATGTAAGATGAAGAAGAAAGCAGATCATCTTGCTGCTGCTTTAGTTGAACGACGTGAAGGAGGTTTTCCTAATCGAAGGAGCAGAGGAAGTGGAAGGGGTCGTGAAAATGATCGGCCCCCACTGGGTGCAAATCAGTGCGCCCATTGCAGAGAAGAAGGACATTAGAGAAGTGAATGCCCGCATCTTGACTCCACCCCCAGGAGGGGAGGAGGGAGTACTTGGAGAACAGGAGGTTGATTTCAGAGTCATGGAAGAATAAACTGAGCACAGTGTTCCAGCAAGAGAGGGAAGAAGCTATTGAGGGAGTGGCAGTTGCAACAGGCTATGACATGGATAAAGACTAGGCCAGACTGGACTCCAAGTTCACCCTGGGTCCCCAGGAGCCTATGGTCAGTCTGAAAATAGGGGACCAATATATGGACTTTATGGGGGATACAGGAGCAGAATACTAAAGCCAGTAGCCCCTTTGTCTTCTCGATGCATCACCATTGTCAGAGCTACTGGGGCTAAGGCCACAAAGCCTTTCCTGCAGAACCGCATGTGTGAACTAGGGGGACAGAAAATAACGCACCAGTTCTTGTATATGCCTGAATGCCCTATTCCACTTTTGGGCCGAGATCTGCTTGCAAAGCTCCAGGCACAGATATCCTTTGCTGAAGGGGGAGAAATGCAAATGACTGTAAACCCAAAGCCAGCTGTATTGATGGTGCTGACTGTTCCCCGAGAAGAAGAGTAGCGGTTCTATAGTGTATCTCCAACCAAGCCAGCTAGTTCCTGTTTACCCACCAACCTTATAGCCCCCGCCTGAAGTATGGGCAGAAGATAATCCACCTGGCCTAGCGAAGAACATAGCCCCTGTCATTGTCACCCTCAAACCAGGAGCGGAACCAGTGCATGTGAAGCAGTATCCTCTTCCCCGACTGTCTTGGACCTGAAAGAGGCCTTCTTCTGCATACGCTTAGCCCCCACCAGTCAACTTTTGTTTGCTTTTGAATGGCAAGACCCCACAACAGGAAGGCGGGTACAGCTTACCTGGACTCGATTACCCCAAGGATTTAAGAATTCACCTACTCTCTTCAGTGCTGTTTTAAATCAGGATCTTTCAAGCTACTATGTGAACCCAGGACGAAGGGTTCTTCTTCAGTATGTGGACGACTTGCTCATAGCCACAAATTCAGAAAGTGAATGTCTACAAGCCACCAATGAACTCTTGCACCTTTTAAATGAGGCTGGATACAAAGTCTCAAGAGCCAAGGCGCGATTATGTCAAACAAGTTAAATACCTAGGATTCCAGTTGTCCAGCGGAATTTGACACCTGGGACCAGAACGCAAAGAAGCTGTATGCAGTATTCCTACTCCAACCACAAGGAGGCAAGTGAGAGCCTTCTTGGGTGCTGCAGGGTACTGTCGTATATGGATCCCCAATTTTGCGCTGCTAGCAAAACCATTGTATCAAGCTACCAAAGGAATGGAAAAGTCTCCATTGGAATGGGGACTTGAACAGGATGCAGCCTTTCGATCTTTGAAAACTGCTCTGATGTTATCACCAGCTCTGGGTCTACCAGATGTCCAGAAAACCTTTCAGTCTCTATGTCCATGAGTCACAAAGAAATGTTCTAGGAGTGTTGACTCAATCTCTTGGATCTTGGCAACGGCCAGTAGCCTATTTGTCAAAACAACTGGATGTAGTTGCAAAAGGCTGGCCCCCTTGTTTGAGAGCTATTGCAGCTACAGCCCTCCTAGTGAGCAAAGCAGACAAGCTCACTTTGAGACAGAATCTTCAAGTTACTGTACCACACTCTGTTCTGACCATTATGAAACACAAAGGAAGTTTCTGGCTCACAAATTCACAAATGTTGAAGTATCAGAGTATGCTGTGTGAGAATCCTCGATTGCAATTGATGGTCAGTCAAGCTTTGAATCCTGCTACGTTGTTACCAGTTGGTCCTGGTTCCCCTGATCATGACTGTTTAGAAATTATGGACACTGTATTCTCAAGTCGCCTGGATTTGACTGATGTTCCTTTGGAGAACCCTGAATGGACTTTCTTTGTAGATGGAAGCAGTCTTGTCATCATTAATGGACATTGTTGTGCCGGGTATGCAGCGGTGACCCTTGATCTGGTGATTGAGTCCACAGCTCTGGCCCCAGGAACGTCAGCACAGAAAGCTGAACTGATAGCTCTCACTAGAGCACTGACAATAGGAAAAGGGCTCTGTCTCAATGTGTACACAGATTCCAAGTATGCCCTTACAACCTTGCATGCACATGGGGCCCTGTACAAAGAATGAGGGTGGATAACCTCAGGAAGCAAGTCCATTAAGTATGGCCCCGAGATATTGACATTATCAGATGCATACTGCCTACAGATCTCAGAATTTAGGAAAAGTAGAATGTATGAATAGAACCCTGAAATCTCAGTTGTCCAAACTTTGCCAAGAGGTTCACCTGAAGTGGCCCCAGGTTCTTCCTATAGCCCTTCTTAGGATATATTTAGCCCCTACTAAGTCTTTAGGAGTTTCCCCTTTTGAGATTCTATATGGGCGAACCCCGCCTATTGTACAAGGAATAAAGGGAGATATGAAACAGATTGGATCTGAAATTACTAGACAAGAACTATTGGTTTTAAGTTCTTTTTTGCAGAGTCTTCATACGTGGGTACAAGATCAGCTGCCCATCCATCTAACAAAACCCCTGCATCCTCTCAAGCCTGGAGTCTCGGTGTGGATCAAAGAGTGGAGAAAGACACCGTTGGCACCGCATTGGAAAGGACCTTATGTTGTCATCTTATTAACCCTAACAGCAGTTAAATTTGCAGAACTCGAACCCTGGATTCATCACAGTCGAGTAAAGTCAGCAGCCATTGATAGCACTGTAGAACGGAAGGCAGCTATGAAAAGTATTAGCTATGTGGCAATATTACCCTATACCCCAAAATGATGCTTTTACGCAAGTATAATATGTGATTTAATTCTCACCCTTTCTTACTTGCGGGTGAGAATAATCAAAGGGGGGAATGTGGCAGGCTATGGCCTATAATAGTCTGCAAATATGGAAGGCCTGTAAGTTAGGCCCTGATCCCAACCCCCATCTTAGTAAGAACTAAAAATCTGTAAAAGTCTGAGAAAGCTGTTTTAAATTGCTTAATAAGAAGTTTTCATGAGTGCATAAATCTTCCATTATTCTTTTGTGTTCTGATGATAGAAATGTTTCAATACATGCATTCCTAGTGTTGCAGAAACGCAGCTGAAAATGCTCTCATTCTCTCACTCACCCACAGAAGGAAGCACACAGACAGGCTGGAATGCAAACAGGATCTTTTAATGTGCACACAGGCCCAGACAGAGAGCCGGTACCCTCCACAAAAATCTGAGCCCCGAAGGACGTCCTACATTGTCTTATATACAGTACATTTTTTAAACTCATTCTACAATCTCATTCGTCTCAGGTATTTCCTGTCCACCAATCAGCAGCCCTGGGGAAGGTGCCTGGGTGACCTGTCCAAACCGGTATGCTCTGGTCTGTTGATTTCTGGGCAAGGGGGTATTGTGCTCAGGCCTGGAGGGGGGAAGGGTGCCTACTGAAACCTTTATGTCTTCTCTTAGCAAGCTGATCACTATGTAAAACCTCATGGCTTGGGGGAAGGGTTACCCACAGCTAAACCTCATGGCTGCCTCACTCCCCCCTTTTTAAGTGAGACCTCAACCGCTAGGGGCGGTAGAGGGCAGCATTACTGGAGGCAAGCCGCAGGGGTGTATTGGGTCAGGGCCATGACAGTGGTAGCCGCCTTGCGTTCTACCAGGGTATCAAGGGTGGTGGTAATGAAGCGGTAAAGAATGGGGATACAACATGGCAGAATGGCACATAGCAGTAAAATAAAAAGAACCCCTACCACTAGGATTTTTAGTCCCCCTAGCCAACTGAACCACTTCATAAACCACCCAGGACCCATGGACGGGTCAGTAATATGATTAACTAGATCACGTAGGTCTTGGATAGAGTGTTGTCACAAGGTGGACCCAATACAGCCTGAGAAAATGCAGATCAGTAGCGATGATCAGGGAAGAGATGACAGTGTAAACAGAAAACTGTCAGATGGTTGCTACAGACAACCAAGGCACACGTGGGTAAGGGCTGGGAAGACACACACAGATAGCAAGCAAAGGGAGTTTGCATTGCCTGATAGGAATCAGCTGGGTGGGGGTGGAGCCCAAAGACACGGTGATAAAACACGCTCACAAATAGTTAGAGAGGGAGAGGAGGTGAGCCAACGAGGGTCACAGCAAGAAAGACAGTGGCAAGCGCAGCAGAAGCTGTGGAAAGAATGGGACTGGAATGAAAGAGAGAGAGAAAGAGAGTCTGAACTACTGGATCAGCAGGAGAGCCCATACGAAGGTCTGAGTGAGTCCCGAGACCTGTGTGAAACATTTGAAAGGCAGAAACCAGATACTGTGTGCATGCGTGGAGAGCATGAGAGACGTAGGAAGTCTTACATACAAGGTAACAGAGCAAGAAGTACTAATAGTGGCTGTTTCCTACCTGAGTGGGTAAAACCCCGAAGCAATAGGAAAAGCCAGTCACAAACAAGCTTTAAAGAAACAGAGAATAACTTTTTCCCTTGTAGTAGAAACCCCAAGAGAAGAGAAGCTCTCTTACCTGAAAAAGCTGGTGATTCTACTAGCAACTTTAAACTCCCCATGTTGGATAAGCTTCCGTCTAGAGCAGTGCAATCTAGGGCAGCTGAGTTGCAAAAGCTAGACCCAAGCACGCTCAGAGCATGCCGTAATTATTCTAGTAACAGAGCCAGGGAAGTTGTTGAATATCCTTGTAGTTACCAGCAGGGGCTGAGCTCCTATGAGCTTCATTCAAAACCCTACGGTAGTTCCCAGAGAAGCATTGATTCAGAGGGACAGAACAACTTCCTGTTTGACGAGGCAAGCCAGCCTTATCCTTATGAGACAGCTGATCACAGAAACGTGAGTTCAAATGAACCTGAATTAATGGAATATGAGAATGCAGATATACCAGCAGTTCCTGAGCCAATGGAATGTTCACTGTCTGTAATTGACCCTGAGTTTTCTTTAAGGTAAATGCTTGAAGATAACCAGTGCTTAAGAGTCACAAGCTATGTGCTAACAAAACGTATCTCTCAGAAAAACCATTATAAGTGAGCTGTGCTGTGGCAGCAAAAAGAAAAGGCTGTTAGGAACAGTAAGGATGTTTAATTCTTTTCTTTTTGTTTGCATTTAAAAGCTGAAGTAAGCTATTTTTGTTCTACCTTTAATTTCTGTTACATGCCCAAAGTGGTCTATTATTTTGTTTGCCAAAGAGAAAGAAAAACCTCGTGGACGGGGAATAAAGCCCTGAGTTGGAAACTCAAGTGTGTTGTGTGCTTTATATAGAGAAGGTACAACTACCACCCTCAGAGGGTCAGGCAAGACTGCCTGCGGATACGTACGGAGCCAGGAGGAGGAATCATCAGGCAATACCTGACCCCACCGATAGGGCCCCTGGGGGTGCGACAGTGTTCAATGGAAACACTTGCGTCAGTGAGTTTAAAACAACACATACCCTATACCCTCTGTAGCAACTCCTGCACAAAAGTTTTTTGTTCCGTGTGCAAAAGTTGCTGTACTGTCTGTAAAAGGTTGTAGGGCCTGCAGAGGCCTCTTTCCTTTGGGATCCACCATTATTAACATATTAATGACTTTTATTCTTGCTAGTGTTGAGTCATTCTGGCTACACCCTGCCATCCCCTTTGTTTCATTAATCATTGACACTGTAGTCTTCAGGGCTCATGAGCACTTTGTATCACCAGTTTTGTTTGGCCTGTTTAACTTGTCCAGGCTTGCCCAGCTTGCTCAGGCCTGTTCAATCTGTTCAGGCCTGGCATGTCTTTTCTTAGCTGGGTCCATTTTCTGTGCACTTTCAGGTCTGACCTGTTTCTTAGCTGGGTCCATTCTCTGTGCACTTCTGTTCAGAGTATGGTTCCCCTGGCTTTACTCTTGTTGTGCTGGGCTCTGGGTACTCATTTTCTTAGCCCACATGTTTTTTTCCGTGCCATCATAATGTATTACAGCCTCAGGCAAGGATGCAGCCATACTAGACATACCTATCAGCCAATTTCCCTTCATTCCCCAATTTTTTATTTTTCTTTTCTTGTGAATAGGGCAAAGGTAATCCCACTAAGGGCAATGGACAACAACCATTTGAGACAGATAGGGGGCATCAGAAAAGCAGCTTCTGGTACTGTTCCCTAGAGACAACATACATTGTAACATCATTTTCTTGCAGCAACTCAATAATATTGAAAACACATAACATGAAAGTGTATCAAAAGCAGCAGTGCTTAATAATGTGATAAAGAAAGCTCGAGAATAGTACAGCAAAACTTGAGCTGGTGTGGGTATTGCAATTGCTGAAGCCGAAATGGCTTGTAGATTTCAGTTACTTTCTAAGAAAACAATATTAAAAGGATAACAATACAATCATTCACAAAAGCCCCCCAAAACCCCCAGTCAGTCCAATAGTCCTCTTCCCATTCTCAGACAATGTGGTCCTGCCTCTCAGCAGTTCCCCAGGACCTCGCAGTGTGCTTCACCTTTCTCTGACGTTTAAGTTCTGTTTCTCTCAAAATTTGAACCTCTCATTCTCATAGGCAGATATCTTGGCCCTTTTTCAATGTGACACACTGATCCAGATAGGGACTCCTTCACACATTTCAGCGGTGGGTAGTTCTGAGTTCTTGGGATGGTCTGTTCAATCTGGACTCTGGCCAATTTTCTCTGCTGGACTCTCTGGATTGCAATTGGTGACATGGCTCCAGGCCTTATTCAGAAAAGCAGCACCAATATTGAATGAAAAAAAACTAAATATGCTGGATTAGATTTCACAATGATATAAACTTAATTTCATCCATATTTACTTAAGATCATAACTATCTCATATGGTGTCAACTATGTCTCTCAGTTTGATAAACTCTTTGTCTCTTTACCACTGGAGATTCCTTTGCAGGTAAGAAATATTCCATTATGCACTTGACTGATCTTTACATGTTTATAGATCAGACAAGTTGCACACACATATTCTGTGATTTCTGGCAAGGTTTTTTTAGAATTATACCAATTTTTGTGAGAATTTGTCATCAAATCATCTCTCTTTTGCCCATGCGTGCCTAGCCAGGACATACAGGGGCAAAATGAGGCAAAAAGCATCTGGAAGTACCACATGGCCAGTGTGGGTTTTCCAAAGCTCATCAGGGTGCAAGGTGTACCCAGCCTGTCTCCAGATGTCTATTTCTAATTGTTGAGTATGTGTTGGGGCTTAGATGAATTCCTAAATTGAAGATTCTGGAGACGGCATAGTTGAATAAAGTGCTCATCTCTTTTTTTTTTGTTTACATATTCATTAGCCAGATACATCACTTCAAATTACCTTCATCAGTTTAATGTCCATCAAAGTCCTTCTTCTTAATATCCCACTTCATCCCTCACAACACTCCCCCATCACCTGCATCATTCCACCAATCACATACATAGGTCCCTTTCATGTTTTTATACCATACTAATGTATCCTTATTTGGCAAGGCTGCTAAGAATATCAAACAATTGTTTAAAAACTTAGTATTGTTTCTTTTCTCTCATTCTTTTTCTCAAACCTCTCCTGGATCATTGCTGACAAGCAAAATTTGGTTTTGTCCAATCAACTCAAGTTAAATAATTTTACAAATATTTCCATATTTTCTGGTGTAATTGGCACCTATGGTGTTACTGTCCTGTTCAGCAGTCATCGGCACTAAGCTGCCTTAAATCTTACAGTTCAGAAAACAGGCATTCAAATGATGAAACTGATACTTTTGCATGAAAAGGTTGGGGGATATCTGGAATGCAAACACTTCTCCTTGTATATTTTTAATGCAGAATATTCTTTTTCACATTTAATTTAAAACCTAACAATACCTGAGACTGGCATCAAACTGATCTGAAAACCCTCTGTGAGGTGCTTGCCACAGTATATAAAATCCCTTTTAACTTTTAATTTTGTATATGCAGTCAAAACCAAATATATGTACCAGAGATAAAAATTCAAGCTGGATTACCCTTTTTATTCAGAGCTCTTAACCTCTACTTTGAAGGTCAAAGGAAAACAGAAACAGTTTTCCTTAGTTTCATGCCTTGTTTGTTTGATCTAGCATCCAGGGGCACTTGGCAATGAACAGCCAGCAATGAAAGAAAAACAATATTTACTGTAGATTAAAACATTTAAACACAAGACTATTAGTCTTTTAAGTATAGCAGCTAGCAGCCTATCTGATTGGAATAAGGAGGTTTTCTTGATAAATTTCACTAAACCCTCCCCCCTGGGTAGTTCTGAAAAGTAACATGCTTTAACAACATCTTGGGAAAAACAGGGACCTTAAAAAAGTAAAAGTCTTTATTTCTTCATAATCTTATAAGGATTTTTCTCCCTCTTTTTATAGGCTGTAACAAATGGTTTGCAGGCTAGCTCTTACACATGAGCTTTGCCTTACAGATATTCCCCACCCCATACATCTTTGCTAATAATAATTTGACCAGCCTTTGTTTGATCCCACCCTTACACAATCAAGATGCTGGTCAGACATCTGAGGATGCTCAAAGGAGACACCCCCCATGGCTTTAGAAGCTCAAAATTCTACAATTAAAATTGATGACAAGAGGATTGTTTGGAGGCTAGGTGAGGCTAGGTGAATTGGGGTTTTTTTGTCCTCTTTAATGGGTTTCCATTTGTTTGCTAGGAGAAAGACTCCTAGGTGATTTGTCCTCTCTAATGGGCCTCCATTCATCTGCTAGAAGAAGAAACTCCTCCCTGATCTTCCAGTATCTTTCTATAGCTATGCAAACAATTTCAATGGTTTCATTCCTAGTATCTTTCTGTAGTTATGCAAACTATCTCAGCAGTTTCAATAGTGAGGCTAGGTGAATTGGGGTTTTTTGTCCTCCTTAATGGGTTTCCATTTGTTTGCTAGGAGAAAGACTCCTAGGTGATTTGTCCTTTTGTCCTCTCTAATGGGCCTCCATTCATCTGCTATAAGAAGAAACTCCTCCCTGATCTTCCAGTATCTTTCTATAGCTATGCAAACAATTTCAATGGTTTCATTCCTAGTATCTTTCTGTAGTTATGCAAAACATCTCAGCAGTTCCAACCACCCCCCACTCACCGCTGAGAGGCATGACCAAAACCTGGTTCCCTGACCACTGATCATGCATGAAACATAGCAATGAAACTGGATATGCATTAAACAAAGCAATTGTCTTCCTTCACTGCTACACCAGTACAGCAGTCTACATACAGTAAACCCTACTCTCCTTTTATTTACAGGGAACAGTCCCTTTACTCTTTATTTTCAGAGGTTAGAGGAGAAGCTATGAGGTTGGGGCCGGATTCAGTCCCCTTTTTCATTATCTATCCCCTTCTTGGATTTCTTTTTTAAACATTTTCTAAACTGTCCCTTTCCCTGCAATCAGTAGACCTGGTGTTTTTCACTGTTTGGGGACACAGGGGTGAGTTGTTAATAACTTCACCTTTTACTGATAGAGTATCAAACCTCATTATCTACAGAGGTGCGAAACTACAAATCCAGGACTCATACAGACATGCAATCCTTGCGCTTCATCCAAACCCAGCTAATCCCCTCGCGGGGGTATGGAAACGTGGATAGGGACACACACCCGCTTCGTACCAATGCACGTACAGTCTCAAGCATACACCAATCAATCCTGAAATATAAAGACCTAATGTCTGGACAAAAACTTTCTTTCCCTAATCTTTCCCTAATGTCACAACTAAACACAGAGACACTCTAACATTTACAGAGACACTCTAACAGTTTCTACATAACAGCACATTAACTATATGGACCAGCCATGAATCTATATAGGGAAACTGGTCCGGATGCTCCTTCACTACAATTTAGCCTCCGGACCCCATGCTCTAATCACAATTTACAAATCACAATTTACAGTGTAAATCTTCTAATCTCAATTCAAGGAATGCAATGTTCAGTGTAAATTTTCTAATCTCACTTCTGGGAATACAATATACAATATAATCCAGGTAACAGGCAGAGTTTGGTTGCGCAAAACACACAGGACCACAAAGGGAAAAAGAAAGAGGGAAAACAGAAAACAGAGACGTCTCAGCAGCGAATACTCATACACTCTCTTTCCTCAGTAGCAGCTGTTACAAATACACATTACACACACTCTCTCTAGCTGTAGCATAGGATTTAACTTTTACCATGAGGATAATAGTAATATGAGAAATATAGCTAGCTATTTTTCTAATGTCCACTAGATGAAGCTCCAGGATCACTAGCACAAAAGAAGCCCCCAACTCTAGAAGCACATGGCAACACAAAAGAAGCCCTCAAGTATGCTTCATTAGAGACAGCGTGTGTAGGCTCTAAATAAATCGCCCCGATCATCGGAGAGTTGCGATCAGGGCAATTATTAATAAACAGCTTGAAAGGCACACTTAAGGGGGTCAAGTGCTAATGTTTTTGGTCATTTTAAGAAGTTTTGGTAGCGCTTTAAAGTGCTTTAAGGTATCCGAGGTTACTGCGACCATTTTTGGTGCTCGCAAGCGCCCCCTCCCCCTCCCCTTTTTCCCCACAGACTGGACGAGCAGTGGTTTCAGGGATTCTGGGGCCCTTACTCGGACTGCTCGTGCAGGTGATCAGGCCGCTACAGGTTCACAGAATTTACCAGATTTACCAGAATTTCCAGATACAGAAATACAGAACTACCCAAACAGTAAAACAGTAAGGCAGTAGTACTCACCAGACCTCTGATCAGAGAGAGTTTGGATGCCAGTCTATCCAGCCGGTTTTCAATCGGGGGGTCAGCCGCAGGGACCGACTGACCAGACAAGTCAAGGTGTCCTTCTGGAGCACAAAGGGGCCTGGGGCGCCAAGGACCGTTAATCTAGGGTTGCCAACTTTTTCACTGAGAAAAACCCGACACCTTTGGCTCGCCATGCTCCACCCATTCTCCTCCCCTAGTCCCACCCCTGCCCCGCCCCCAGCCCCACCCACAAAAATTACCGAGGATACGTGTAGGCTAACTTCCTTGGTCAGATAATAATTAAATTGGGAACCCCAAAATCCAAACATGAAATGTACAACACTGGAGAAATAAAACTATAAAGTAATTTCCTCTTGCACTAAACAAAAACGCAAAGATGTTAGCAATACACACTTCCCAGACCAGACATATTCCAGTTAATAAATTCAAAATAAAAAGTATTTTTCTACCTTCTGTTTGGGCATTTCATTTTTCAGTTGCAATTGCTCCAGTCACTTTCTTCTGGTTTCTTCGTGTCTTCTGCGAGCTATCCATTTGGCCTTTCTTCTCTTTTAGATGTTTTCCATTCTCTCTCTATATCTGCTTTAACATACTGATTGTTTCCCTTTTGCTCTTTCCCCCAATTCTTCTTTCCTTATTCCTTTATCATCCATTTAAATTTCACCCTTCCTTTCTCAAGCCCCTCTTACTCTCCCAATACCCGACCCATCATAGACTTTTCTTCCACACAAAATATTTTTCCCCTCTCCATTCTCATTCCCCATCCATTCTAGTCCTCCCCCAAAATCAGTTCCCTTATAGTTCTAGACCCACCCAGAATCCACTCCCTTCTAGTCCCATTCTCCCATGCCCCACATCAGCCCATTTCCAGTCCTATTCCAGCTCTTCATAAACCCATTTCCAGTGCTAGCCTTCACATCACAGGCCATTTCCAGTCCTAGCCCCCACCCCCCAATCACAGCCCAAGTCCCCCATCACAGCCTATTTCCAGTCCTAGGCCCCCCACCATCACAGCCCATTTGCAGTCCTAGCCCCCCCCCATCACAGCCCATTTGCAGTCCTAGCCCCCCTAATCACAGCCTATTTCCAGTCCAAGTTCCCCCTCCCTCCACCATAGCCCATTTCCAGTCCAAGTTCCCCCCCCCCCATAGCCCTTTTCCAGTCCAGGTTCCCCCCCATCACAACCCATTTCCAGTCCATGTCCCCCTCCCCATAGCCCTTTTACGGTCCAGGTCCCCCCCATCACAACCCATTTCCAGTCCAAGTCCCCCCCCATAGCCCTTTTCCAGTACAGGTCCCCCCCATCACAGTCCATTTGTAGTCCCCCCCCCCCATGCAGCTGCTGCTCCTGCTTCTTACTGAGCAGCAGCTGCAATAAAGTTAATTTAAAAGTAAGGAAACCTGTGAGAAACCCTCCGCTCCTATGAAACTCCTTCTGCAGGGTCCCTGGCTGAAAAGGAAGTGACATCAGAGGGGCGGGCACTGCAGAAGGAGTTTCATAGGGCCAGAAGGCCCCTCACAGGATTCCTTACTTTTAAATTAACTTTATTGCAGCCGCTGCTCTGTAAGAAGCAGCAGCAGCGGCTGCAAGGGGGGGCCAGGACTGTGATCGCAATCGCGATCGCAAGCGCAAAGCCGGTTTTCTGCTCTGGCCGCTCCGATCTCGCAGCCAGAGCAAAAAAACGGCTTTTCAATGGCCGGTTTCGGTTCTCTGCCGGCAGCCGGTCCGACCACAGGAAAACCGGCCAGGCCGGCTGAAAACCGGCTGGTTGGCAACTCTACGTTAATCACCTTGAGGGGCCGGTCCCTGACCGGTGGAGGCCCGATGCTGCAAGAGCAGACGTCTTCCCACCGTGGGTGTGATGAGAGAGGTTTTTTGTTTAATTTAAAAGAAACGACCTCGGAGCAGGATAGTATCAATGCCTAGAAACCAGGGGTGGCCCAAGGGGGGTGCGGGGCCATGTGCGGAGACTCGGTGCGGGGCCTCATTTGCATAAGAGGCCTCATTTGCATAAATATTTGCATAATGTTACCATATACTAACTTTTAGTAAACATGCCTCTTAATGAGTGTATGGATAAAGAAAGACTAAAAGATTTCTACATTATTATAATCCAGTGCCAACCGCCAGACACATTAGGAACTACTACAAACACTGCCCATTTAGAACCCATAGCAAACCCGCCGTATCCTAACAGCACTACCAGGATTCACAAAGCACCATGCTCTATCTATCAAAAGGAAACACTGCAAATATTAAACCAATACATTTCAGAGAATAACAATACATGACCTACTGGGGAAAGAGAACAAGTGGCAATGTCAAATAGGAATTACATAAACAGAATACCTCAGCTCAATTACACATGCAGAACATAGACCATCACCAAACAAGGAATCACAATTTAGAAATAGGAAGACAATAATTAAACTGGGAACCCCAAAAGCCAAACTTGGAATCTACAACAACACTGTAGAAATAAAACTATAAATTAATTTCCTCTTGTACTAAACAAAGCGCAGATGTTAATGATGCACATTTCCCAGAGCTGACATATTCCAATTAATAAATTCAAAATAGATATTTTTCTACCTTTTGTGCATTTTTTTCAGCTGCAATTGCTCCAGCCACTTTCTTTGTGTCTTCTGCTAACTGTCCATCGTCTGCTGTCCATTTGTCCTTTCTTCTCTGCTAGTTTTTTTTCCATTCTCTCTCTACATCTGCTTTAACATACTAATCTTTCTCCTTTTGCTCTTTCCTCATTCCTATTTCATCCACTCAAATTTTACCCCTCCATCCTCAATCCCCACTTACTCTCCCAGTACCCGGCCAATTGTAGATTTTTCATCCCTCCCACACAAAATATTTTTCCCCTCTCCATTTTACTCTCCCATCCCCATCCCATTCTAATCCTCCCCCAACATCAGCTCCCTTCTAGTTCCAGCCTCTCCCAGCATCCATTCCCTTCTAGTCCCTGCATCGGCCCATTTCCAGTCCTAGCCCCCCATCAGCCCATTTCCAGTCCTAGCAACCCCCAACCCAATACCAGTCCTAGCCCCCCCCTCACCCCACTTCCAGTCCTAACCCCCCCTCACCCCATTTTCAGTTTAAGCCCCCCCTATAACCCATTACCAGTCCTAACCCCCCATCAGCCTACTTCCAGTCCTAACCCCATCAGCCCATTTCCAGTCAGACCCCCATAGCCCATTGCCAGTCCTAACCCCCCCCATCAGCCCACAGCCCATTACCAGTCCTAACCCCATCAGCCCATTTCCTGTCCTAGCCCCCCCCATAACCCATTATCAGTCCTAACCCCCCCCCCACAGCCCATTACCAGTTCTAACCCCATCAGCCCACTTCAAGTCCTAACCCTTCCCCATCAGCCCATTTCCTGTCCTAGCCCCCATAGCCCATTATCAGTCCTAACCCCCCCATAGACCATTACCAGTCCTAACCCCCCCATCAGCTCACAGCCCATTACCAGTCCTAACCCCATCAGCCCACCTCAAGTCCTAACCCCTCCCCATCAGCCCATTTCCTGTCCTAGCCCCACCCATAGACCATTATCAGTCCTAACCCCCCCATAGCCCATTACCAGACAGCCCCCATCAGCCCACAGCCCATTACCAGTCTTAACCCCCCCATAGCACATTACCAGTTCTAACCCCCCCAAACAGCCCACAGCCCATTACCAGTCCTAACCCCATCGGCCCACCTCCAATCTTAACACCTCCATCAGCCCATTTCCAGTCCTAGCCCCCCATAGCCCATTACCAGTCCTAACCCCCCAACAGCCCACCTCAAGTCCTAACCCCTCCCCATCAGCCCATTTCCTGTCCTAGCCCCCCATAGCCCATTACCAGTCCTAACCCCCCCAACAGCCCACAGCCCATTACCAGTCCTAACCCCATCAGCCCACCTCCAGTCTTAACCCTCCTCAGCCCATTTCCAGTCCTAGCCCCCCCATAGCCCCTTGCCAGTCCTCGTCCCGCCCCCTCAACCCACCGCCCCCCTCCAGTCAAGTCCTAACCCCCTCCATCGCCCATTACCAGTCCTAACCCCCCCCCCCCATCGGCTCAAGGAAAATTAAAAAAAAAAAAAAAAGCTGGCTGCTACCGCTGCCGCCGCGGCAGAATGGAAAGTCCCGCGGGTCCCCCTCTGCCCGGCTGAGTCCCTCCCTCTGTGATGGCTGAGCCCCTCTGTGCCGGCTTTCAGATTCGCAAAGGGAGAGTGTCTCCCTCGCGTCTCTGTTAAGCCCGCAGGGGCTGATGGGAAATCCCATCTGCCCCTGCGGGCTTAACAGAGACGCGAGGGAGACACTCTCCCTTTGCGAATCTGAAAGCCGGCACAGAGGGGCTCAGCCGTCGCAGAGGGAGGGAGGGAGGGACTCAGCCGGGCAGAGGGGGCCCCGCGGGACACTCCATTCTTCCGCTGCCGCGGTGGCAGTGGTAGCAGCCAGCTTTTTTTTTTTTTTTTTAAATTTTGAAAAAAAGCAGAATGTTCTTTGTGTGGGGTCCCCTGAAACGCGGGGCCCTGTGCAAAAAACATTCTTGCTCAATGGACGGTCCGGCCCTGCTAGAAACTGCACCTTTGTTAGAACAGTTTGGGAAGGGGGAACAGGGAGCTAGGCCCAGAAAGGATCTCTGATTGGACAAATGCAGGGGGCGTGGGAACCAATAGAAAGTCTGTATGTATCAAGCTGAAGAAAAATGTATAAATGAATATGTTTCTGTAAGAACTTTACTCAGTCCTTTTTGAAGCGTTGACTGAGCCATGTGCACAATAAATTGGCTTGGATCTTTGAACTGACTCCTGGTATTATTTATTGCATGCTTATCAGCTGCTACAGGCTTAGATATGTCTTGGCGCTCGCAATTGGCGCAGAAGTGGGCTTCACGGGAACGCATGTGCAATGACGTCATCCAAAGACGCCTTGGGAGGAACCTCGTTTAAACTCGAGAAAGGGAGGAAATTCGGTGTTAGTTTCCAAAGAAGTATTTAAATAACAAAGTTGATTTTATAGACCGTTCTTGCATCTAGAGGGGTGTTTACGTATGTCGCTGATGCTGACTACTCACAATTGGTACGAGCCAGAACGTGAATTCATTGGGCATAGTGCGCATGTGTAATGAGTGATGTTATTACAAAGGGACTCGAGAAGGACAGGGAGGAGGAAATCTGTTTTGTTTTTTGAGAAGTTTAAAACCAAACCAAACCACTTTTAAGCAAACAGAAAGTAAGAGGGTTCTAAAATAAAACGGTGTTTTCTTTAGTAGTGTTACCAAGATAGTAAGCATCAAAATCTACGCGCAATGCACTGCCAAAAGCGCAGTTTCCTTGCGGGGCATGCGTCTTTTTCATGGTCCGAGTGCTGCGCGAGATCTTCACTGGAGTCAGGTGAGATGGTGATGATTGAGGATCCAAACAGGAGGCGTCGTAGTACAGTAGCTCTGCTGCTTTATTTTTTATTCCAGTCAGAATGGATATTATAATGTGTATTAGTTTTCATCATGCTCAAAAGAGAATGTCAGCGTGCTTCCCTTTTTCGTTTTTCTTCCCCCTTCTCTTCAGATCTGCCAGATGGGCCTTTCATCAGACCGAAAAGTTCAGGGTTTTAGGAGTTGCTCAGAGGCGGTCCAAAGGGGATGCAGGACCATGTGCTGAAACTTCATTGTGGGGCCTCGGTTGCATACCGGATTTATTTGGGTCAGAGCTGTAATCAGGTTAATGATGAGGAGGGAAGATACAAAATAACAACAAACAAAAAAAAACCTCCCGAGAGCCAAATTCAAGATCGTGGTCCTCAAGCTTGCTTAGACCATGCCAAAGCTAGAAAAACTCAGATATTCAACAACAGTGAAGATATCTGGTCACAAATCAAAATTAAACAAAGATGTTTCCTTAAATTTTTAGATTTTCTTGAACTTGAACTGCAGAACAATTTAAATTTCAGACTGGCAGTATCAAGAACACAAAACCACAAATCAAACACAACCCATATTCCACTACCCCTCACCAACCTCGGAGTCCAGCCAACTAAGCACCCATGTGTTTCATGTTATGTAAATGTGCTATGCCTTTTCCTATAAAGGTCCAACTAGTTCTCCATCATTGATTTGTTCAAAGCACTATGGTTATATTTATTAATGTTATGACTCCAGTCTCCAAGATGGCTTATGGCAATACCAGTTTCAAATTAAAAAAAAAAAGCATTAATCTACAGGTTGGTTTCCTGTTGGTTAGTTCTTGCCAGGTGCATTGCAATTCCATTGTTATGCTCTAGCAAAACCCACAAAATCTGTGGTAGTCCCAGCATGTACTCCTCTGCCCTAAACTGATCAGGCACTCTCTTCTTTCTCTTTTCCCTCGCTCTTCTTCACCCCTTTTCCATACAAGTCATTCGCTCTCTTTCCTTCTCCCTCATGCAAGGCACTTCTGTGTCCAACAAAGTACCCTAAGAGGCTCTCTTTTCCCCACTTTCTTTCCCCACCATTTGAAGTCATTCTTTCTCCTTCCTCCCCCCTCTAAGGCACTGTCTCCTCTTCAGCTTACATGCTTCCGATGTTCCTTTGCTACTCCTGGTTTTAAGTTTATTTCATTTATGCATCAAAGCAGTGTACAATAAAACAAGCTGAAAAGGAAAGGAATGCCATAAAATTTAGATAGAAAAGGAGAGCCATTCATTCAGGAAAGAAGATGGATAGGCTAAGGGAGGACAGTCAAATAATGGAAGAACATAAGATATGCCATACTAGGTCAGACCAAGGTCCATCAAGCCCAGTATCCTGTTTCTAACAGTTGCCAGTCTAGGTCACAAGTACCTAGCAGTTTCCCCAAAAGACGCAGGTTCCATAATGCTTGTATTGGGTCAAGCAGTGATATCCTGGGTCCCTTTTAATAATGGTTTATGGACCTTTCCTCTATGAACTTGTCCAAACCTTTTTAAAACCCAGCTACACTAACAGATTTTATTACATCCTCCGGTATCGAATTCCAGAGTTTAATTACACGTTGAGTGAAAAAATATTTTCACATTAGTCTTAAATAGCTTACACTGTAGCTTCATTGCATGCCGATCTACGTTTTCCCCGTTCCACTTCATTCATTAATTAATAGAACTCTATCATTTCTCCCCTCACCGTCTCTTTTCCAGGTTGAAAAGCCCTACCCTTTTTAGTCTCTCTTCATAGGTGTATCCTTCCATCCCTTTTACCATTTTGGTGGCTCTTCTCTGTACTTTTTCTAATAACGCTATATCCTTTTTAAGATACGGTGACCAGAATTGCACAAAATATTCAAGATGCGGTTGCACCATGGAACAATACAAAGGCATTATACTTTCCTTTGTTTTATTCTTTGTTCTTTTCCTTATGATTCCTAGCATTCTGTTTGCTTTCTTGGCTGTCGCTGCACACTAAGCAGACGCTAAATTTTTCCTGGATGGTGGTTCCTAATGTGGAACCTTGCATTGTGTAACAATAGTTTGGGTTGTTCTTTTCTAGGTGCATAACTTTGCACTTGTCCACATTAAATTTCATCTGCCATTTGGATGCCCAGTCTTCCAATTTATCAAGGTCCTCTTGCAATTTTTCACAATCCTTTTGGGTTGTAACAACTTTGAATAATTTTGTGTCATCTACAAATTTGATTACCTCGCTCATTATTCCCACACTTTATTATTGATTTTGATTGATGTGCCACACCGCCTTGATTTAATGATAAGGCGGTATACTAAATCCTTTTAAATAAATAAAATAAATAAATAAAACATTTCCAGGTCATTTCTGAATATGTTAAAGAGCAGTGGACCCAGCACAGATCCCTGGGGTACTCCACTATTCATCTTTCTCCATTGGGAAAATTGGCCATTTAGCCCAACCCTCTGCTTTCTATCTTTTAACTAGTTCCTGATCCACAATAGTACACTGCCTCCTATCCCATGACTTTTTAGTTTTGCCAAGAGGGACCTTGTCAAAGGCTTTCTGAAAATCCAGATACACTATATCAACCGGCTCACCTTTGTCTACCTCTTTATTCACACCTTCAAAATAAATAACAGATTCATAAGACAAGACCTTCGTTGGCTAAAGCCATGTTGGCTGTCTCCCATTAAGCCATGACTATCTACATGTTCAGTAATTTTGTTCTTTATAATGGTTTCTACCATTTTTCCTGGTACTGACGTCAGGCTTACCGGTCCGTAGTTTCCCAGATCACCCCTGGAACTCTAAAAATTGGCGTTACCTTGGCCATCCTTCAAACTTCAGGTATTACAGATGGTTTTAATGATAGTTCACAGATTACTAATAGGTCTGCAATCTCATATTTCAGTTCTTTCAACACCCTTGGATGTATACCATCTGGTCCAGGTGATTTGCTACTCTTCAGTTTATCAAATAGTTGTAATACATCTTCCCGGTGTATCACTATTTCTTTCAATACTTCTGCGGCATCACCTTTAAGTACCATATCAGTCATAGGTAGCAGAGTTAGAGGGAGGGAGATAATTTTTCTTTTCCACAAACATTTTTTGAGTATCTTGAATTTGGGAAGGGATGATTCAAGCGGAGGTCTGAGAATAGAGCGTGCCAAAGGGAGGGGCCAGGGAAGTTAAAGGAGGAGTGGTGGGGAGTTTCCAGTAGCACAGGAGGCAGGGAGCAGGTAAAGGCAGTTGGAGTGAATGGAACGTACAAGGTGCGAGTGAATGAGGTTGTGGAGATAGAGATGGGTACTGGGGTGAAGAACCTATTGAACCATAAGGAGTATTATGAACTGAATTTGATAATGGATAGGGAACCAGTGGTATTGGATAAGAAGGGGAGTAACATGATCAAAACGTGGGGCGTATGCAAGGATCCAGACGGCAGTGTTCTGTATGAGTTTAGATGTTGTAGTTGGTAGCAGGGAAGGTTGGCAAGAACAACATTACAGTAATCTAAATGGGACATTACAAGAATGAAAAGCAGGGTGTTTAAAGGAAGGGACTGAGAGAAATGGACGAATAGCATGGATTTGACGAAGGAAGAAAAAGGAGCGGCGAATGACAACAGAGAGGAATCAAGAACAACACCCAAATAGCGAAGTGAGGGGGATTGGGGCATCTTACAGCAGGGGGGAGAGAGGGGGACATGGACCCACCACCAGAGAACCAAATAGCGGACGTTTTCCCCAAATTCAGGTGAAGATAGATAGTAGTCATCCAGTTGGCGATCATGGAAAGACAGGAATTGAGCGGTGAGAGATTCGGTGAGAGTTGGTAAGCGTGAAGGAGAAGAATGATGTCATCTGCATAATAATAAGCTGATATTCCTTAGCGTCCCTGTAGTCCAGTCCTGGAACCATAGAGTTGTGAACCTCCACCAGCAGCTTTGGAGACTGAACATCTTCATCTCTTTGATCATCCAGCTATCTGCAGCCCCAAGGACCGCCCACACATCAGTATCTCAGTCTCCAAGCAGCTTGGAAGTCAGAGCCCAGAACGGGGCTCCTTAGGAACAAATAAGCAGAGCTTTAGTGTTTTATTATTTTCTAGATTTAGGTGCTGGGCTGCTGCTGTGGAGGAAATCTTTGACTGTGTCCCTTCTGTCTTTCTCTAATCTGTTTTTTTTCTCTCTGTCTCTCTCTGTCAGTCTCCCCATAGGTCAAACAAGCAGGGGAGCTGCACAGGACACAGGTCTCCTTTCTACCGAACCCCCTTGGTGGGTGAGGAGAAGGTTGAAGACAATTACAGGCAGCAATTGAATACAGCAGTAGGCTCTGAGGGTCCCCTGACTGATTTAGGGGTTCCCCGAGCTGCCCTGAGCGGTTATTACTCTGTTATTGACTCTGATAACTGCTACTCAGAGCTTGTGACAGGCACGCTGGACAGCACTCTCAGTGTTTTGACCCCCCCTCCACTCCTGTGTGTGGGTGAGTAGAGTTTGAAGCTTTTTCTTTCTAAAGGCAGTGGTGGAGGCCTTGGGGTGGCCTGGAATCAGCTCTAGGGAGTGATTTAGACCTTTTGGGTATTTTTTCTGGTCCTTTTTTTGGCGGGATCGGGTCCGGCGGCCATTTTGGATTTTTTTCAAAGTTGTTTTTCTTCGTGTTTTTTAGGGATAGGAGCTTCGTTTTTGCATTTCTTGGTCAGATATCAGCTAATTGACTCCAGCTCTATCTAATCCTGCAATTTGGAGCGTTTTTGAGCACTTTTAAAATCACGATTTTTTTTTCTGCTTTGTTTGCTTCAGCAAGGTGTTCCTGCTTTGCTGGCAAAGGGCTGTGTGCATAGCCATGCCTCCTAGTCCTCGGTGTCTGGTCTGTGGCATTCGTAGAAGTAGTAATTTGGAAGCCCGAGTCTGTGCCACTTGTTCTGTTGTGGGTGCTGGCATGGAGGACCCTCTGGAGGGCTCCAGTGCAGATCTCCCACCTGTATCTACAGAAGGGACATCAGAGCAGGCAGAGACGGTCCTTGGTCCGGGGATTTCTGCAGTGCCGGAGCGCCTGTTGGCGGGGGGCGCCCAGGAGGGATCCCTGGGAGTTCCACCCGCCTTTTTCTCTCTCATGCAGGAGGCTCTGGCTCTCTTGCAGCCGGCGGGGGGAGGCTCGGTCCTGCCCCGCCGTGGGCTAAAGCGTCCACTTTCAGTAGAGGGAGACACTGGTCCACAAAAGAAGAGCCGGCCCCCGCGTGTTGCGGATTCTGCGCCTCCTGGGGACGAGTTCCACGAGGGGCTGGGGGAGGCTCTCGACCTGGAGTCTGCGGAGGATTTAGAAGACGGCGAGTTGTTGGACGACGAGCAGAGTAGTAGAATAGTGCGTGTATTTCGTAAAGAGGAACTTCCGGCACTGATTGCCGAAACCTTCAAGGTATTGATCATACCCGTGGAAGATGCCACTGCGGAGGACAAGTTGGAGGATCCCTTGATGCAGGCGGTGCGCACTTCCCACAGAGTCTTTCCGCTCCATAGGGTTTTTAAAGCTATGATCCAGGAGGAGTGGAACAGTCCAGAGTCCGCTTTGCGCGGGGCTAGACTGTTGCCTAAATTGTATCCTCTGTCGGAGGCTGATAGAGAGCTCTTTTGTTCGCCGAAGGTGGACGCGGTAGTTTCCGCGGTTACTAAACGGACTACTATCCCGGTGGAAGGTGCTGCGGCGTTGAAGGACCCGCAGGATCGGAAAGTTGATAGCTTGTTGAGACAGGCGTTTGATGTTGCTGCCCTGTCAATGCAGGCGGCGGTGGCCGGGGCCTGGGTGGCGCGCGGCTGCCTCCGCTGGTCTCAACAGTTCCAGGGGCCCCAGTCGGCGGAACAAGAGGCCGCGGCGTCCAGATTGGAGTCGGGTACCGCTTATTTGGCGGATATCCACTATGACCTCATTAGGGGGTTAGCTAACGGCATGGCGTCGGTGGTAGCGGCGCGTCGTTCTCTTTGGTAACGCAATTGGGCGGCTGATGGCTCTTCTAAAGCTCGCCTTAGTAAGCTGCCGTTTAAGGGCAGGCAGTTATTTGGAGAGGACTTGGATAGGTTGGTAAAAGATCTCAGGGATTCTAAGGGGGGTCGGCTTCCGGAGGATAAGCCCAAGCAGGGGAGGCCGACCTTCACCTTCCGGAGGTTTCGTGCCTCCCGCTTTGGTCAGTCCCAGCGTTCCAGATATCTGGGGCGCGGACAGAGTTTCCGCGGATTTCGGGGGGCAGGTAGAGGTTTTGGCTCCTTCCAGGCGCAGCTCCCCAAAATTCACAATGAAGCGAGGCCGGCTCCGGTGGCAGTGATTCCCGTAGGGGGCAGACTGCGGGATTTCTACCCTGCCTGGGCCGCTATCACATCCGATCGGTGGGTATTAGAAGTGATACGAGAGGGATATGCGCTCGAGCTACATCGACCGGTGCTCGATTCCTTTGTTATGTCCCCGTGCAGCGCTCCCTGGAAACGACGAGTCGTATCCGATACACTTTCCCGGCTGCTTCAGCTCCGGGCGGTCGCCTCCGTGCCGGAGGGGCAGTTAGGGTCCGGTCGATACTCCATCTACTTCGTAGTGCCGAAAAAGGAGGGCACCTTTCGACCAATCCTGGATTTAAAGAGAGTGAATCGGTGCCTCCGGGTGTCGCATTTTCGCATGAAAACGCTGCGCTCGGTCATAGCGGCGGTCCGCGAGGGGGAATTCCTAACGTCCCTAGACCTTACGGAGGCCTATTTGCACATTCCCATTCGCCGGGAACATCAAAGATTTCTGCGGTTTGCGCTGCCGATGGGCCATGCCCTTCGGCCTAGCGACGGCGCCACGGGTCTTCACGAAGATCATGGTGGTGGTAGCGGCGTTCCTGCGGAAGGAGGGTGTCCTCGTGCATCCCTATCTCGACTGGTTGATCCGGGCGAAGTCGAGGGAGGAGAGTCTCCGGGCGACGGCGCGGGTCGTACAGGTTTTGCAGTCGTTAGGCTGGGTGGTCAATCGGGCGAAGAGCAATCTTCTTCCCTCGCAGACCTTGGAGTATTTGGGGGCGCGTTTCGAGACCGGCAACGGGAAGGTTTTTCTCCCAGTGCACAGAGAGCGGGCCCTGAGGCGGCTGGTGGAGCAGTTTCTAGCGAGACGGGCGTCCTCGGCTTGGCAATACCTTCAGCTTCTCGGCACGATGGCGTCGACCATCGAGGTAGTTCCGTGGGCAAGGGCTCACATGCGGCCTCTGCAGCGAGCGCTGCTGCGTCGATGGTGTCATCAGTCTGACTCGCTAGCTCGTCAGTTAGTTTGCCCCTTGGAGGTTCGGCGCAGCCTTCGCTGGTGGTTGCGTCGGCGCTCTCTGGCAAACGGTATGCCCTTGGAGTCTCCCGTCTGGCGTCTGCTGATGACGTATGCCAGTTTGAGCGGCTGGGGGGCTCATTGCGAGGGCCAGATTGCTCAGGGCCACTGGTCCTCGTGGGAGAGCCGGTGGTCCATCAACCGACTGGAAATGAGAGCCGTGTGGTTGGCTCTGACAGCGTTTCAGCCTTGGCTGCAGGGAGCGGCGGTCAGGGTGCTATCCGACAATGCCTCCACGGTAGCCTACATAAATCGCCAGGGAGGCACAGGCAGCGCGGCGTTGGAAGCGGAGGCGGATCTGCTTCTGGATTGGGCAGAGCGGCATCTTCAGTGTCTGTCGGCCCAGCATATCGCGGGGGTTCACAATGTGGAGGTGGACTTTCTGAGTCGTCGCAGGGTAGACCCCGGAGAGTGGTCTCTACATCCCGAGGTATTTGCGTTGCTGGTCCCTCGTTGGGGTCTGCCGATAATGGACCTCATGGCGACCTTCGAGTCCGCGCAGGTCGAAAGGTTCTTCAGCAGGCGTCGGGAACGCATGTCAGAAGGCCTCGATGCATTGGCACAAAGGTGGCCAAGGTACGGGCTGCTCTATGTCTTTCCTCCGTGGGCTCTGCTGGGTCGCCTGGGTACAGCGGATCGCACGGCATCCGGGTCCCGTGGTTCTGATTGCCCCGGACTGGCCTCGTCGGCCTTGGTATGCGGATCTGGTGCGGTTGAGTGTGGCCGATCCGTGGCTCCTTCCTCCTCGGCCGGATCTCCTTCGGCAGGGGCCGCTGCAGATGCCTCAGGTGGCTCGATTCTCGCTTACAGCATGGCTATTGAGAGGGCGCGAATGAGAGCCAAAGGTTATTCTCCGGAGGTCATTGCTACCTTGTTGCGGGCGCGGCGTCGGTCTACGTCGCTAGCGTATGTCCGGGTCTGGCGTATTTTTGAGAGCTGGTGTGCGGCTCGCGAGTTGCGGCCTTTGCAGACCTCCGTTCCTCAGATCCTCTCCTTCTTGCAAGCAGGGGTGGACAAGGGCCTGGCGGCCAGTTCGTTGAGGGTCCAACTTGCAGCTCTTGCGTGTTTTCGAGGCAAGGTTCAGGGCCAGTTATTGGGGTCCCATGCGGACGTGAAGCGCTTCTTGCGAGCGGTATTGCTTATGCGTCCTCCGTGCAGGGCTTTAGTGCCCTCGTGGGACTTGAATTTGGTGTTGAGGTCTCTGGTGGCTTCGCCGTTTGAACCCTTGGCGCAAGCTTCGTTGAAGGACTTGACGTTGAAAACGGTGTTTCTGGTAGCGATCTCGTCAGCTCGCAGGATCTCGGAGTTGCAGGCTCTTTCGTGTAGGGAACCCTATCTGTCTTTCTCTGCCGACAAGGTGGTATTGCGACCGGTTCCCGCGTTTTTGCCTAAGGTAGTTTCGGCGTTTCACATGAATCAGGTGGTGTCTCTCCCGGTGTTTGCCAAGGAACGGGGCAAGCACGCGGATAACTCCTTGCACGCGTTGGATGTCCGTCAAGCTCTTCGTCGGTATTTGAGGGAAACGGCGGCCTTCCGTAAGTCCGATCGCCTATTTGTCGCATTTGGCAGTCCGCGCAAGGGGGAAGGCGGCGTCTAAGTCTTCCATTTCCCGCTGGTTGAAAGAGGCGATTTCGTCGGCATACCTTTTACACGGCAGGATGGTTCCTGCCGGGCTTCGGGCTCACTCGACTAGGGCGCAGGCGGCGTCTTGGGCAGAAGTGAGCTTGGTACCGGCGGTGGATATTTGTCGGGCGGCGACGTGGTCGTCCTTGCACACCTTTGCTAAGCACTATCGTCTGGATGTGCAGGCGGCGTCGGATGCGCGGTTTGGGTCTCGGGTGCTTCAGGCTGGACTAGCGAGGCCCTCCCGTTGAGATTTACTGCTCTGTTACATCCTCTATGGTTCCAGGACTGGACTAGAGGGACGCTAAGGAAGAGTAAATTAGACTTACCTGCTAATTGTTGTTCCTTGCGGAACTCTAGTCCAGTTCCGGATCCCTCCCTGTCTATCTGTTCTCGCTGCCAGCCAAGAAGGTACATTCATTATAGGAGTCTGCCAGGGTTTTGTTCTCTATACTTTCGGTCAGAGCTCCTCTGCTTGCAGCACGCCTTAGTTTCCTTTCGGGGTCAAATCTTGGGGGTGAGCGGTGGCGCCTCGTGTTGCATGCGTTTTGCACAAGGGTCACCACGGCCGTTCTGGTCCGCCTTCCCGTAGGCGGGAGGTTGTTCTTACGCAATTGGAAAAAGAAAAAAAAAGAAAGAATTTTTGCTCGTAGTGGGAACTTTAGGGTCAGGATCCTTTTTTCCACTGTGTTGTTATATCTACTTATTTGTTGCTCTGCTTAGTATGCTTTGTCAATAGGTACTGATGTGTGGGCGGTCCTTGGGGATGCATATAGCTGGATGATCAAAGAGATGAAGATGTTCAGTCTCCAAAGCTGCTGGTGGAGGTTCACAACTCTATGGTTCCGGGACTGGACTAGAGTTCCGCAAGGAACAACAATTAGCAGGTAAGTCTAATTTACTCTTCCTGATTGTTAGAAACATGATGGCAGATAAAGACCACATAGCCTATCTCAGTGATGGCTAACCTTTTTGAGCCCGAGTGCCCAAACTGCCGCACAAAACCAAAGAATTTCCTCAAAGTGCCAGCACGTCAATTAAAGCCTCATTTGCATAAGGTGCCTCATTTGCATAAATATTTGCATAATGTTACCATACACTAACTTTTAGTAAACATGCCTCTTAATGAGTATATGGATAAAGAAAGACTAAAAGGTTTCTACATTACTATAATCCAGTACCAACCGCCAGGCACATTAGGAACTACTACAAACGCTGCCCATTTAGAACCCATAGCAAACCCGCCGTATCCTAACAGCACTACCAGGACTCACAAAGCACCATACCCTAACTATCAAAAGGCAACACTGCAAATATTAAACCAATACATTTCAGAGAACAACAATACATGACCTACTGGGGAAAGAACAAGTGGCAATGTCAAATAGGAATTATATAAACAGAATACCTCAGCTCAGTTACACATGCAGAACAGACCATCACCAAACAAGGAATCACAATTTAGAAACAGGAAGACAATAATTAAACTGGGAACCCCAAAAGCCAAACTTGGAATATACAACAACACTGTAGAAATAAAACTATAAATTAATTTCCTCTTGTACTAAACAAAGCGCAAAAATTAATGATGCACATTTCCCAGAGCTGACATATTCCAGTTAATAAATTCAAAATAAAGAGATATTTTTCTACCTTTTGTGCATTTTTTTTCAGTTGCAATTGTTCCAGCCACTTTCTTCTGGTTTCTTCGTGTCTTCTGCTAACTCTCCATCTGCTGTCCATTTGTCCTTTCTTCTGTCTTGTTTTTTTTTTCCATTCTCTCTCTACATCTGCTTTAACATACTAATCTTTCTCCTTTTGCTCTTTCCTCATTCCTATTTCATCTACTCAAAATTTACCCCTCCATCCTCAATCCCCACTTCCTGTGCGGATATCCAGTTTAGTCCTCCACAATCGGGTTCTGCCCCTCTCACTGCAGCATGCAGACTGGACCAATCAAATCTTCTGTAGTACATCTCCAGCAGGAGCTCCCAGAAGCCCCCCAGTGTGTCCAGTCTCGTTGCAGTGTGTGGACGTAAAAGTGTGTCCTCTGGGCACACTTAGTGACCTTTGCAGGGGCAACACTAGTTAGTTTGTTTTCTAGGATTTATTTTGGGGACATTCCTCTATTTCTTTGCTAGATAGCTGTGCCTTTCAAACTGAAAGTAAAAAGAAGCCTGTCTCCCTGGAGCTGTGCCACAGGAGACTAAGAGAAAGTCAGACCTGCTGGCTGCTGTTGCCTGCCTAGACCATTTTATCAGCCCTGGGTGAGCTTCCCCTAGACAGGACGGGGAATTGCCATACCTAAGAAGGCAGTGCCTGGTACTGGGAGATTGTGGATGAATCATCTGATCCTGAGCTGGTAGGAGTTTGCATTTCATTTTACTTTATTGTGTGCAGTGCTCTGCCTGGGATACCAGCGTTTCTGTAGGCTCTCCTGAGCTTATTGGCAGTTTTTTCTACAATCTGCTCGTTTGCCCTTCATTACAGGGTCGTTTTAATTTATTTACATGTTTTTTGGTGACTTTTATATTTTCGCGCCGTTTTTTACCGCGGGTGAAAAAGTGCGGCGGCCATTTTGGATTTCAAAAGTGCTTTTTTCAGGCAGTTTTGATCACTGTGCACTGGTTCCCCTAGCGTTTTTGGGATTCTTTTTTTTGGCGATTTTGCTCAGGGCACCCCAGGGATCCTGGGATATTTTTTGTTTCTTGTAAAAAAAAAAAAAAAAAAAAAAAAAAAAAAAAAAAGAGAAGTTAATTTTAAATCGGGGCTGATTTGCATAGGTCTGCTCAGGTGCTGTGGGCTTTCCTGTGACTGTCCTCTTCTATCCCCCTGGGCAGAGGTGGCCTTGGGATGGCTTCCAAGCCCCAGTGTGTGATTTGTGGAGCCCGCAGGGCGGGGACTGATCCTGGCATCTGCAGGGACTGTGCTGCAGTCCCCTCTGAGTTAGAACAATCAGGGAATGTTCAGGATCCGGTTACCCCTGGGGATGCTTCTAATTCAGGGGACAGTATTCTCTCCCCGAGCATCCCTCAGTCTGGATCGGTACCTCCAGCCAGCGGTTCCGTGGCTATGTCCCAGCAGACTGCTGTTACTGCCCCAACTATGGACTTCTCCCCTGATTTTATACTCCTAATGCATCAGGCATTTCGCCTGAGCAGGTCCGGTCAGTTGCCGGCTGTCGGGACCCCCCCTCTTCCCTCGGGGTCCTTGGGGGAGGGTCCTTGTCCTTCTCCGCCCGGGGGCAAGCGGCTCCGGCTGGGGGGTCAAGAGCAGGACGCCCTGGGTTTACTGGCATCAGAGGCGGAGGGCGATCCTGACACTGACATGGAGGAGTTGGAGGATGGGGAGATCCTGGAGCCGGAGGATCAGGCTCGGGTCATTCGGGTGTTCCGTAGGGACGAGCTGGTTCCTCTGGTCACGGAGTCCCTGCAGGCGCTAAACCTTTCGGCGGTGCGGCCCCTGGAGGAGGAGGGTCTTGAGGATCCTCTAATTCAGGCAGTTAGGGATGCCCAGGTGGTTTTTCCCGTCCACCGCGTGGTGGATCAGATGATCCAGGCGGAATGGGAGCACCCGGAGTCTGGTTTGAAGGGGATTCGGACCATGAATCGTCTGTATCCTCTTGCGGATAAGGACAGGGACTTGTTCAAGTCCCCCCGGGTGGATGCTGCGGTTTCCGCGGTGGCCAAGAAAACTACCATCCCGGTTGAGGGGGCGGCGGCCCTCAAGGACGGGCAGGATAAGAAGGTGGATAACTTGCTCAAGCAAACCTTCGATACGGATGCCGTGTCATTGCAGGCCTCTATTTGTGGGGCTTGGGTGGCTCGGGCGTGTCTGCGGTGGTCACAGCAATTGCGCTCGAGCTCCGGGCTCGACCAGCAGGGTATGGTGGAGGTGACCCGGTTGGAGTCCGGCTCGGCTTATCTGGCGGATCTGTTTTATGATTTAATCCGCGCGTTGTCTAACAGTATGGCCTCCGCGGTAGCGGCGCGCCGGTCCCTCTGGTTGCGCAGCTGGGCGGCGGACGGTTCTTCTAAGGCCCGCCTCAGTAAGCTGCCGTTTAAGGGCAGATTGTTATTTGGGGAGGCCCTCGAGAAATTGGTAAAGGACCTCGGTGAGTCTAAAGGAGGCCGGCTTCCGGAAGATAAGCCAAGGGCCAATCGGTCCGCCTCGTCGGCGCGGGGATCCTTCGGGATCCGCGCAGGTTTCGGCCCTCCCGCCAGTGGGCCTCGCAGCGTGGCAGGTTTGGAACGCGTGGCCAAGGATTTCGGGCCTTCAGAGGAGCCGGCAGAGGCTTCTCTGCAGCCGGTTCTTCCTCGGGCTCTTCCTTTGGACGCAAGCCACAATGACGCCAGGCAGGCTCTGGAGGGAGGACCGCTTATCGGAGGTCGCTTGCGCGATTTTCTTTCCTCTTGGGCCCAAATAACGTCGGAATCGCTGGGTGCTACAAATTATAGAGGAGGGTTACGCTCTGGAATTTGCGTTCCCTCTTCCAGATTCCTTTGTAATGTCTCCCAGCAGGGGAGAGCAAAAGACGCGGGACATCCGCGTGACCCTGGATCGGCTGTTAGCGCTAGGAGCGGTGGTTCCGGTGCCTCCCTTGGAAAGAGGCGCCGGTCGCTACTCCATTTATTTTGTGGTACCCAAAAAGGGCGACTCTCTGCGTCCGATTTTGGATCTCAAGGGCGTGAATCGCGCGCTCCGGGTCCCGCATTTCCGCATGGAAACCCTGCGGTCAGTCATTGTAGCGGTGCGAAAGGGGGAGTTTTTGATGTCCCTCGATCTCACCGAGGCCTATCTGCACATCCCGATACGCCCAGCCCATCAGCGGTTTCTCCGCTTCGCGTTCCCGTGGGGCCACTTTCAGTTCAGGGCCATGCCGTTCGGCTTGGCTACGGCCCCGCGCACTTTCACGAAGGTGATGGTGGTGGTCGCGGCGGCCTTGCGCAAGGAGGGCATTTTAGTCCATCCTTACCTGGACGACTGGTTGATACGAGCAAAGTCCAGTCGCGAGTGCCGGCGGGTCACGAGCAGAGTGGTAGCACTGCTGCGGTCTCTCGGCTGGGTGGTGAACGAAAGGAAGAGTTGTCTGCGGCCCTCGCAGGACCTGGAGTATCTGGGGGTGCGCTTCGACACTGCTCGGGGGCTGGTGTGCCTTCCCGAGCGCCGCGTCCTGGCGTTGCGGGCTCTGGTCCGACTATTTCGGGGGATGCCCGCTCCGTCGGCGTGGTGGTACCTCCGGCTTCTCGGGACGATGGCGGCGACCTTGGAGGTGGTTCCTTGGGCGCGGTTCCACATGCGCCCGCTACAGAGGGCGCTCCTTCGGCGCTGGTCCAACCAGTGCGATTCACTACACAAGAGGCTGCCCTGCCCGAAGGCAGTGCGGCGGTCGCTGCGGTGGTGGCTCTCCTCCGAGAACCTGACGCGGGGGATTCCCTTGGAGCCTCCTCTGTGGGTTCCCCTTACCACGGATGCGAGTCTAGTCGGCTGGGGAGCACACTGCGAGACCCGCTTCTCACAGGGGGTGTGGTCCTCGCAGGAAGCGTCTTGGTCGATCAACCGTCTCGAGCTTCGGGCGGTTCGGCTGGCCCTGATGAGCCTGGAACCTCTGGTTCGGGGTCGGGCGGTCCGGGTTTGGTCGGACAATGCCACCACGGTGGCGTACATCAATCGACAAGGGGGCACAGGGAGTGTGGCCCTGGAAACGGAGGCGACGGCCTTGTTCAGCTGGGTGCAGACTCGGCTGCCGGCAATCTCGGCGGCGCACATTGCAGGCGCAGACAATGTACAGGCCGACTTTCTCAGCAGAGTGCGGGTGGACCCCGGAGAGTGGGAGTTAAATCCTCAGGTGTATGCGCAGATAGTTCGGCGATGGGGTCCACCCATCATGGATCTGATGGCGACCTTCCAGTCGGCCAAGACAAGTCGCTTCTTCAGCAGGCGGCGGGAGAGCGGATGTCCGAAGGACTCGACGCTCTCATTCAGCCGTGGCCGACGTCCGGGATGCTGTATGTTTTTCCCCCGTGGGCCTTGATCGGCCGGGTCGTCCAGCGCATCGAGTGCCATCAGGGGCGGGTGCTGCTGGTGGCCCCGGATTGGCCCCGGAGGCCCTGGTATGCCGACCTCGTCCGGCTGCGAGACGGCGTGCCGTGGCGCCTTCCGGCGCTGCCGGACCTTCTTCTTCAGGGCCCCTTGCGGATGCCCCAGGTGGCTCGATTCTCGCTTACGGTTTGGCCATTGAGAGGGCTCGGCTGAAAAAGAAAGGTTATTCGCCCGCGGTGATTTCCACCTTGCTGCGGGCAAGAAAGTCGTCCACTTCTCTTACTTATGTCCGAATTTGGAGAATTTTTGAGGATTGGTGCTCCCGGCGTGGAGTTCGGGCGGCGACGGTCTCGGTGCCCGTCGTGCTCAGCTTTCTTCAGGATGGCTTCGAGAAGGGTCTCGCGGCCAGTTCCCTAAAGGTCCAGCTGGCCGCGCTCTCTTGCTATAGAGGCAAGGTCTTGGGCCGCCTTCTGGGCGCTCATGCGGATGTACGGCGTTTCTTGACCGCCGTGTTCCATTTGCGGCCTTCCCGCAGGACGGTGGTTCCTACGTGGGATTTGAATTTGGTCCTGCGGGCTCTGGCTCGGGCACCCTTTGAGCCGTTGCGGAGAGCGTCCTTGAAGGATCTCACGTTGAAGACGGTGTTTCTGGTAGCCATTTGCTCGGCACGGCGCATCTCGGATCTGCAGGCCTTGTCTTGCCGAGAGCCTTTTTTGTCTTTCTCTGCGGAGCGGATTGTGCTCCGTCCGGTTCCTTCCTTTCTGCCTAAGGTGGTGTCTCCCTTTCACCTTAATCAGGCAGTTTTCTTACCAGTGATTTCGGCAGACTCGGTCGAGTCGGTGGACAAAGGGCTGCACCGGCTTGATGTGGGTCGCACGCTGCGTCGTTACTTGCAGTCTACCGAGTCCTTCCGGAAGACTGATCGGCTTTTTGTGCTCTTTGGAGGTGCACGGAAAGGGGAGGCGGCGGCTAAGGCCTCCATTGCTAGGTGGCTTAAAGAAGCGATCGCCTCCGCGTATCTGTTGCAGCGGCGGCCGGTTCCGGAGGGTCTCCGGGCTCATTCTACTCGGGCTCAGGCGGCCTCTTGGGCGGAGCATGGTCTGGTTCCGCCAGCGGAGATTTGTAGGGGCGGCCACCTGGTCGTCTCTGCATGCTTTCAGCAGGCACTATCGATTGGATGTGTCAGCGGCTCGGGATTCCTGTTTTGGTTCGGCGGTTTTGCGCGCCGGCCTACAAGGTCCCGCCCGGTCTTAACTGCTTCTGTTACATCCCGATTGTGGAGGACTAAACTGGATATCCGCACAGGAAATGGAAATTACACTAACCTGGTAATTGTAGTTCCTGTAGGATCCAGTTTAGTCCTCCTTCCCTCCCGAGTATCTGCATGATTTTGCGGCGCGCTATCCCGAGCAGGGGTTTCTAAGATGGGTTGCGTCCCGTTCGGACGATAGCGGCAGTCGGGCATTCCAGCTATGGCTCTTCCCTTTCCTTGGGGTTCCATAAGCTCCTTGGTTCCTGGGGGGGGGAGCTTGGTGTAAATTTAAGGGCGTCGACTACGGCGCCGGGCAGTGTTCTGACTTCCTCGTTTGGGGAGGGAGTTGGTTATTCCAGAGGGGGAAAGTCATGATTAATGTTATTCTAATGATAATTTCATGTGTTGCTTCGTTAAGTATGCTTTGTTACTAGTACACTGGGGGGCTTCTGGGAGCTCCTGCTGGAGATGTACTACAGAAGATTTGATTGGTCCAGTCTGCATGCTGCAGTGAGAGGGGCAGAACCCGATTGTGGAGGACTAAACTGGATCCTACAGGAACTACAATTACCAGGTTAGTGTAATTTCCATTTATTCTCCCAACACTCGGCCAATTGTAGATTTTTTATCCCTCCCACACAAAATATTTTTCCCCTCTCCATTTTACTCTCCCAGCCCCATCCCATTCTAATCCTCCCCCAACACCAGCTCCCTTCTAGTTCCAGCCTCACCCAGCATCCATTCCCTTCTAGTCCCTGCATCAGCCCATTTCCAGTCCTAGCAGCCCCCCAACCCATTTCCAGTCCTAGCAACCCCCCAACCCAATACCAGTCCTAGCCCCCCCTCATCAACCCACTTCCAGTCCTAACCCCTCATCACCCCATTTTCAGTTTAAGCCCCCCCTATAACCCATTACCAGTCCTAACCCCCATCAGCCCACTTCCAGTCCTAACCCCCCATCAGCCCACTTCCAGTCCTAACCCCCATCAACCCATTTCCGGTCAGCCCCCCATAGCCCATTGCCAGTCCTAACCCCCCCATCAGCCCACAGTCCATTACCAGTCCTAACCCCATCAGCCCACCTCAAGTCCTAACCCCTCCCCATCAGCCCATTTCCTGTCCTAGCCCCCCCCCCCATAGTCCATTATCCGTCCTAACCCCCCATAGCCCATTACCAGACAGCCCCCATCAGCCAACAGCCCATTACCCGTCTTAACCCCCCCATAGCCCATTGCCAGTCCTAACCCCCCATCGCCCATTACCAGTCCTAACCCCATCAGCCCACCTCAAGTCCTAACCCCTCCCCCTCAGCCCATTTCTTGTCCCAGCCCCCCCATAGCCCATTATCAGTCCTAAACCCCCCCATAGCCCATTACCAGTCCTAACCCCATCAGACCACCTCCAGTGTTAACCCCCCATCAGCCCATTTCCAGTCCTAACCCCACCCAACAGCCCACCTCAAGTCCTAACCCCTCCCCATCAGCCCATTTCCTGTCCTAGCCCCCCCAAGCCCATTACCAGTCCTAACCCCCCCCAACAGCCAACCTCAAGTCCTAACCCCTCCCCATCAGCCCATTTCCTGTCCTAGCCCCCCATAGCCCATTACCAGTCCTAAGCCCCCATCAACCCACTTCCAGTCCTAATCCCATCAGCCCATATAGACTTAGCTCCCCCTTTGCACATAGCCCCAGCGTAGCTCATCACCTCTCCTAACCTCCCACAGCACATCACCACTGCTAACCCCCCCATCAGCCCATTTCCTGTCCTAGCCCCCCATAGCCCAGTACCAGTCCTAGCCCCAACAGCCCACAGCCATTACCACTCCTAGCCCCCCCAGCCCATCACCAGTCCTAACCCCCCAACAGCCCACAGCCATTACCACTCCTAACCCCCCCAGCCCATTACCACTCCTAACCCCCCCAGCCCATCACCACTCCTAACCCCCCCATCAGCCCATTTCTTGTCCTAGCCCCCCCCAGCCCATCACCAGTCCTATCCACCCAACAGCCCTCAGCCATTTCCACTCCTAACCCCCCCAGCCCATCACCAGTCCTAACCCCCCCAGCCATTACCACTCCTAACCCCCCCCCCAGCCATTACCACTCCTAACCCCCCAGCCCATCTCCAGTCCTAACCCCCCCCAGCCCATCACCAGTCCTAACCCCCCAACAGCCATTACCACTCCTAACCCCCCCAGCCATCACCAGTCCTAACCCCCCCCAGCCATTACCACTCCTAACCCCCCCAGCCATTACCACTCCTAACCCCCCCCCGCCCCTCCCCACTCCTAACCCCCCCCCCCCCAGCAAAATTTTTTACAAAGAAAGCTGTCGCTGCCGGGGCCGGGGCCGCCGCGGCAGAATCGAGTGTGCCGCGGGGCCCCCCCGCCTAGCAGAGCCTGCCCTCCGTCCCCGGTATCACCTCTCTCAGCTGCCTCCAGTCACACGCGCCAGCTTTCAGAGCGCGAGGGAAGAGTTCCTCCCTCGCTGCTCTGTTAAGCCCGCCGCGGGCTTAACAGAGCAGCGAGGGAGAAACTCCCCTCGCGCTCTGAAAGCCGGCGCGTGTGACTGGAGGCAGCTGAGAGAGGTGATACCGGGGACGGAGGGCAGGCTCTGCTGGGCGGGGGGGCCCCGCGGCACACTCGATTCTGCCGCGGTGGCCCCGGCAGCGGCAGCTTTTTTTTTTTTTTTTTTTAATGCCGCATATCTTGATTGCGGACCTTCCCGCGTGCCAGCTGCGAGGCCTTCGCGTGCCACAGCTGGCACGCGTGCCATAGGTTCGCCATCGCTGGCCTATCTAGTCTGCCCTTCTATATCAACTACTCGAAGTTCCCTTTTTACCTTTAGAGATCCTCTGTGTTGTCCCATGCTTTTTTGAATTCAGATACTGTCCTTGTGTCTACCACTTCAGGTGGGAGATTATTCCACGCATCTGCTATTCTTTAAAAATATATATATATATTTCTGCATATTACTCCTGAGTCTATCCCCTTTCACTCTCATCCTATGTCCCCTTGTAGCAGAGATTGCCTTCAATTGAATGAGACCCTTCTGTGCATTTATGCCACGGAGGTATTTAAATATTTCTATCATATTGCCCCTATTTCGTCTTTCCTCTAAAGTATAGATATTAAGATCTTTAAATCTGTCCTCATATGCTACATAACGAAGACCACTAACCATTTTAATAGCCACTCTCTGCACTGACTCCAACCTGCTTATATCCTTTTGAAGGTACGGTCTCCAGAATTGCACACAATACTCCAGTTGAGGTTGCACCAGAGACATATAGAGACATATAGAGAGAAAAAAACTCAAAAGAAAAAAACTCAGAAAAAAACTCAAAACACACTTATTTACAAAGCATTATGGATCTATGACCAGCTCATCTCTCACCCCCCAGCTAGATAAAGGATAATCCGACACCAGGTAATACACTATTTCAACAAAAGAATGAAGCGCTGTAACCTAAGACGAAGTGATTAAGAAAAATGTAAAACAAAAATATGTATATAGTTAATTGTACATAGTTCACTATTGTTAATTGCTATTTGATAACTGTAATTACCTAAATTTAAACTTGTTATATGTAAAAACAGATCACCCTGTTTATTGTTGTTATATGGAAACCGCACCTGATCAAATGGAAGGAGCGGTATATAAATAACCTGTTAATTAAATTAAATTAAATATAGAGGCAGCATCACCTCCTTTTTTCTGCTGGCCATTCCTCTCCCTATACACCCAAGCATTCTGGCTTTCATAGTCGTCTTTTCTACCTGTTTAGCTACTTTAAGATCGTCATACACAATTACGTCCAGGTCCCGTTCTTCTTTTGTGGACAGAAGTACCTCACCCCTACACTCTACCACTCCTTTGAACCAAGGACAAATCCCTGCAGCACACCACTGGTAACCTCAGAGTGAACTCCATTTATCTGTGCCATTTTTCGCCTCCCACTCAACTAATTTCTAACTCAGTAACTAGGGTCCATCCCTAGGGTGCTCAGTTTGTTTATAAGTCGCCTGTGCGGAATGGTGTCAAAGGCTTTACTGAAATCTAAATACACCTCATCTAGAGCTCTCCCTCGGTCCAGCTCCCTGGTCACCCAGTCAAAGAAAATCAATCAGATTTGTCTGACAATACCTGCCTCTGGTGAATCCTTGCTGCCTCAGATCCTGCAATCCTTTGGACTCCAGAAACCTCACTATTTTCTCTTTTAGTAGCCCTTCCAATAATTTACTAACAGAGGTTATACTAACCGGTCTGTAGTTCTCAATGTCATCCTTACTCTCGACTCCAAAGAGGCAATGAAAAGGTCAGACAGTGGAGCTGCTAGAATGTTCCCAAGTTCCCTCAGTATTCTTGGATGTATCCCATCCAGACCCATGGCTTTGTCTACTTTTTAGTTTAGCTAGTTCCTCACGAACAGTCTTTTGAAAATCGTTTGAGAGCCCCGTCGCTTCTGTTCCTATTTGTGGATGTTTTCTGAGGTCCTGCTCCTGATCTTTCATCTGTAAACACAGAACAGAAATATTTGTTATGCATTTCTGCTTTATCCTCATCAGTTTCTGCATATACCTCCCCTGCATCCTTGAGTCTGACAATACCACTTTTGCCCTTCCTCCTCTCACTAACATATTTGGAAAATATCTTATCCCCACATTTTATTGCATTGGCCTTTTGTACCTGTACTTTGCGGACTACTTTACTAGCTGCTCTTTTTTCCAAATATAAATTTTGCCTGTCACCCTTTCTGTGATCTCTTGTGTTTCATGAAGGCCTCCCTTTTTTTCTTCACCTTTTCAGCTCCTTCTTTTGAGAACCCTAGTGGCCTCCTTTTCCTTTTACATGTATTTACCTTTCTAACAAAAAGGTTGTTGCCCTTTCAAATACTCCCTTTCAGTTTTGCCCACTGTTTTTCTACATTCCCTAGTTCCCATCCCACTAACAACTCTTGAGGTATTGTCCCATCTGGGCAAAGTTAGTTTTCCTAAAGTCTAAGACCTTTGCTTTTGAATGGATTTTATCAGCTTAGTCCTAATGCTGAACCATACTACCTGGTGATCACTAGATGTGATTTATTCTCCTACTGTAACATCAGAAATACATTTCCAATTGGTCAGCACTAAGTCCAGTATGGCCCCATCACGTGTGTGTTCTGTTACCTGTTGCCTGAATAGTTCTCCGTGTAGTGTATCTAGGATCCGCCTTACTTCTAGATGACACTGCAGCAGGGATGGGCCACTCCACATCCGGCATATTGAAATCACCTATCAGTAGCACTTCTTTCATTTTTATTAGATTATACGTATATAGAGCATATACAATCAGGAAAGCGGATTATAGGTTCTACCCTTCGGTAAGTCTATGGTTAGAGCATGCCCTGCTTGATGGCCATCTTAGTCTCAGTAACCTTTGCTGAACTTGTATACTTATTACACATTTGCATTCTTTGAGGTTATAAGATCTTCTTTTGATGCACTGTTTTAACGATTCATGGTTTTGTATATGCTATCTATGGCGTTTGTCATTTTATATATTGTCTAAAGGGATTTGAATTCTTGTTTATGTATTTTTTAAATATATTTGTATATGTTTATATATGTTCTTATGAGCTTCCTGATTAATTTATAACACATAATTATGTATCTGCTATTTATTATTTAAGACATATGTGATCATGCATTGGAAGCATTTTACTTAATCATTAGTTCATCTTTAATATATGAGTGTTATGATGAATATTATGATTTTGTTCTCTTGATTTCATAAGTTTTGGAGTATTTATTTATTATTTATTTTTATTTGGAACATTTTTTATACTGCTCCTTCCAGAGAGGGGTGGTTTATATTTTAATGAAACTTTTACATGGAACAATATGAATGAATTAAAACATTTACATGAAACATGTGATTGAGTTAAAATAATAATAACAATAATTATTTACATCAATTGTATAAATTCCTATTACAATCAGGTGGTTGTTTCTTGTATATTCAACAGAATAAATCGTGAGACTAATTTGTGTTGGTTTTATTTGGAGGTGCGCGGGGGAGACTAGGTTTTGGGGTGGTGACTGTGGTAGAATTGTTTTTGGAGATATGGGCACTGTAGTGTTCAATTAAAAGGTAGGTTTTTAACTCTTTTCGGAAAGTCTGGAGGTCCTTGATTATTCTTTAAGGATTCTGGGAGAGAGTTCCATTGTGTGGGGGCTGTATAGGTGAAGGCCCTATTACTAGTGATTTGCTTAGTTTTCCAGATTGCGAGTGGAACTGTGAGGATATTCTGGTTGATTCTTCTCCTGGTTCTTGAATTTTATGCTATGTTTTTAGAGGTCAAAACCTCTGAAGAAGGCTTTTCTGCCGAAATACGTGTAAGGTGATCTCTGTAGGTTCCAATAAAGCTCTCTGTTCTCCAAGCCATGGTGTGACCTGCTCTCTTTTGTGCATATGGTAACTGCAAGTGGGGTGGTTCCCTTCTGTTCCTTGTATATTCTCTGGAGACAGCAGGAATCAGTCCTCACAACCCTCCCTCCTCCCCTTGGAGTCGCTTCTTTACCGTATTGTAATTTTTGCTGTCTTAGCTATGTCATTAGATTGAGGCAAGATGGCACCCTTGGGCGCAAAGGGGACCACGCATGTGTGGTGCATCTCCAAAGGCTTTTTTTGAAAGCTTGGGAGATGCTTCCGCACCAGCTCCATCGGCGCAGACGTCACCCATATGTGAAGACTGATTCCTGCTGTCCCCGGAGAACACCTGTTACAGGTGAGTAACTATGCTGTTCCACACTACATCCTAGGCGGATAATGGAAAACATAATAAAAATTACAGTAAAAATAATAACAAGCATAACATACTCATGCCTGAAGGTCTTTTCAGACTTGCTAGCTCACCAGTGTTCAAGAAAACTGAACAAATCCACATAAAAACTAAAGCACACAAATGGATGAGAAGGCCTTTTGAAATGAATCTGCCTTCAGTTTTTTTCTGAAATGCCAAGATGTTTGAAATGCAGCGCAATTCTGCAGGCAAGACATTCCAGATACATGGAACAGCCATAGAAAGAATTCTATTGTGAAATACCTGAAAATGGATCAGTCGGAATGCTGGAATATTTAACAGCAATGCATGCTGTAAGCTAGAGCACGAGAAGGGCAATAGACCGGCAAAAAGGTTTAGTCTTCTAGCAGTTAGAACTGGCCCGTGGCTTGGCCTCAAACCCTCAGGGTTCGAGTGGTAGCCATGTTCTCCAAGCATTTTCCTCCAAGCAACTTCTTGGGTCTCTCAGCAGAGCTTCCTTCAGCAGGAGAAAAGCTGTTCTGCTCACCTGAATGTCCTGTTGGGTCTTAGTTTTCTCCTGTGGTAGTGGGTCCTGGTAGGTCCCTTCTTGAGGACCATGTGTAAGGCCTCCCTGATACTTTGTGATCCATTCTGTGGGTCTGTAGCATCCATCAAAGGGTGACAGTGTTCTTTGGATGGCTCCTTTGCTGTGAAATCTTTGCCGACCTTTCTTCCAAGAGGCTATCCTCTCCTTTCTTGTCCTTACTGGATTGTGGCCCTGCCTTCCTTTGTAGGAAAGGGTCTTCAGCCAGATTACTCACTGCGCTGGATGGAAGGTATTGCTTGAGTTCATAGCAGTTTTTCATGTCTCCTGCTGATTAACCCTTCTCTGTTCTTGGCAGTTTGAGAGATGTGCTGGCAGAGACCAAGTGCCTGTATTGCCCAGTCAACACTGGAGACAGTTGGGGGCAGGGTGCATCCTGCTCAGTAGGCGCATTCAGGAGTGAGTTGCAGTTACATAGAAACATGATGGTAGATAAAGATAATAGGGCCTATCCAGTCTACCCTTCCATACCAATTACTATGCTCTATAGTCTCTTTTTTTTCCTTTAGAGATCGTCTGTGTTTGCCCCATGCTTTCTTGAATTCAAATACAGTCTTTGTCTCTACTTCCTCCACTGGGAGATTATTCCATGCATCTATCACTCTTTCTATAAAGAAATATTTCCACATATTACTCAGTTTATCTCCTTTCACTTCCCTTCTATGCCCCCTCATCACAGAGCTTTCTTTCAACTGAAAGAGGCTCTCTACCTGTGCATTTATGACACAGAGGTATTTAAATGTCTATCATATCTCCTAAAAGGTGGAAGAGTAGCCTAGTGGTTAGGGCAACAGCTTAGCACGCAAGAGATCTGGGTTTGATTCCCACTGGCACTCCTTGTGACCTTGGGCAAGTCACTTACCGTATTTTTCGGACCATAAGACGCACTTTTTCTTCACCAAAAAGTGGGAGGAAAAGTGCCTGCGTCTTATGGTGCGAATAGAAGAAGTTGCAGAGCGGCAGCGGGTCCCCCGGGACCTTCCGTGTCCCTGGGGACTGCATCATCCCTCCCCCGCCTCGTGTCCAGGCTTCTCAGGGAGTGTTATTGGCAATCCCCTATATCCTTCCTCACCCCACAGTCAAAAGTGGCCCACCTCTTTTCCAGCCGAATCCCAAATTGCCTGGCCGCCAACGCACTCCTCGCCGACCCGCATCCCTGCCGGGTCCCGCCTGAACAAGCCGCACTCTGCCATGTGTCCGGACCGAAGCTTGGCCCCTCTGCAACTTGCACTGCCTTGCACGGCTCCTGACGCTGCTCCTCTGCTCCTTCGCAATCTCACTTCCACCGCCAGCACCGGCTAGGCCCCGCGACGAAATGCCTCCGATCCGGCAAGACAGCACAAGACAAGACAGCACCCGGAGTCCTCCGCTGACTCTCCCCAGCCGGGAAGTGCCTGCAGGCCAGACCTCTCCCGCCCATGCCCACTGCTCGCCTCCTACCATTGGCTACCCAGCGCTTGCATCCACGGGGAGCCAATGATTTAAAACCTTTGGCCCAAGTCAGCTAACTGCCTACCCCCCCCCCCCCTCGGTGCCCTCGATCCCGGCTGCGCACAGGGTCCGCGCACCCGGTTGCCAGCGGCTGCCGGGACCCTGCCCGCGGCCTTGTACATACCATCATTGGTTTGACCCATATTGAGTAACTTTTGCTCTTAGTAGAGCAATCTTTTCAAATGTATTGGACAAAGTAATGTTCCAGAAAAAAATTTATTTTGATAAAGGGAGAGATGAAAATTGCACAGAAAAATCTGAGCACTTGGCCAGAAAAGAGGCAGGCATAATGTTTGTCATTGATCTGTGTGATGGAGGTATCTAAATTAGAAGTAACCATAAAATTATTTGTCCAAGAAAAGGAATGATTAGAAAACACAGAAATTTTGGAAGTGTCTGAGATGTGAAAACAAGATCCAAGGTACACCCTCTAGAATGAGCAGGCAGCATCACAAGTTGAAAGTAACCCAAATTATCCATCAAGAGTAAGAAATTATTTGTCTAAAGGCCTTTCAAGGCAGTCAGCATAAATATTCAAATCACCCCAAATAATATTTGAATGGGAAGATGAAAAATCTGTTATAAAAAAATAGATCTGCTCTCACTGTGGAGCAGTAAGTGCTGGGGGACAATAAAGTATAAAATAACACATGGGGAGAACAATTTATCCATAAAAGTAATCCCTCAACTATAGAGGGGACAGCACACCAAAGTTCAGTGATAGGGATTTTACATGAGAATATAAGAGCCTCCCCATTGCCAAAATGCCATGGTGTATTTATACAATGAGTAATTTGAAGGGAGTCATTGATTGAGAGGAGCATACTCCTTATTTCAACCAGGTTTCAGTTATAAATAACCTTAATGGTTCTTAATGCCACTGTTGACTGCTGTTCAGTTTATATGGTTCAAATATTATTCTGTTATACTTTATTAAATATTTTATTATACTATTTGGTTCAGAATATTTTTTTTCCTATTTTTCTCCTCTAAAAAACAGGTGCGTCTTATGGTCGGGTGCGTCTTATGGTGCGAAAAATACGGTAATCCTCCGTTGCCTCTGAAGAAAAGGCCTGTCATACCTTGCTAAGAAATCCCACAGGCTGCTGGGTTGCTAGAAGTCAGCATTGACTTGATGGCACTTATGATTTTTTTTATCTCCCGTCTTTCTTCCAAAGTATACATTTTTAGATCTTTAAGTCTGTCCCCATATGCCTTATGATGAAGCCCACTGACCATTTTGGTATCCACCTTCTGCACTGATTCTATCCTGTTTCTATCCTTCTGAAGATGTTGTCTTCAGAATTGCACACAATACTCTAAATTAGGTATCACCAAAGACATATAGAGGCCCTATCACCTCTTGCTTCCTGTTGGTCATTCGTCTCCCTATGCACTGAAGCATCCTTCTGGCATTTGCCGTTGCCTTATCTAAAGTTGTGGTCAACATTATTGGCACCCTTGCATTTTAAGTATGTTGTGTACAATATCTTGAGAAATAATTGAAAATATTCCACATTTATGTCATCATAATATTTTAATAGCATATTCAAGGATACACAACAAAAGAGAGATGTATGTGCAACTTAGATTTACCTTAGTAATTTCTGAGAAAAAACAAAATATGACCTAGACAGGATTAATAGGATTAATTGGACCCTTCACTAATATTTGGTTACACAAGATAGCACAACTCTACCTGTCCAGCCACCATAAGATCATCAGAAACAATTGCTGCTAGGTCCTGCTCTTCTTTCATGGACAGAAGCACTTCACCCCCTATACTGTACCGTTCCTTTGGATTTTTGTAGTCCAAATGCATGACACTGCATTTTTTAGCATTAAATCTCAACTGCCAAATTCCTGAACATTTTTCAAGCTTTGCTACATCCCTCCTCTCGTTATCTCTGTAAAAGCTACCAAATCCATGTGGTCCTATTATATTAAAGCCTCAAGATGGATTTAGCCAACATGGATTTAGTGAAGGAAAGTCTTGTCTCGCTAATCTCTTACATTTTTTGAAGATGCGAATAAACAAGTAGATAAAGGTGAGCTGGTTGATATAGTATATATGGATTTTCAGAGAGCCTTTGACAAGGTCTGTCATGAGAAACTCTTTGACAAAATTAAAAAGTCATGGGATAGGAGGCAGTGCATTATTATGGATTAGAAAACAGAGAGTGGGGCTAAATGGCCAATTATCTCAATGGAAAAAAGTAAATAGTGGAATATCCTAGGGATCTTTGCTGGTTCTGCTGCTTTTTAACATATTTGTAAATGACCTGGAAATGGAAATAACGAGTGAGGTGATCAAACTTGCAGGTGACACAAAATTATTCAAAGTTGTTGAAACACAAGAAGATTGTGAAAAATTGCAAGAGGACCTTGATAAATTGGAAGACTGGGTGTCCAAATGGCAGATGACATTTAATGTGGACAATTGCAAAGTTATGCACCTAAGAGAGCAGCCCAAACTACAGTTACAGGATGCAAAGTTCCGCATTAGGAACCACCACCCAGGAAAAGGCTTTAGGCATCATCGTGAATAATATGTTGAACCCTTACCAGTGTACAGCGGTGGCCAGAAAAGCAAACAGAATACTAGGAAACACAAGGAAAGGAATGGAAAATACATAATACATACTTTGTTTTATTATCTATCTATGATATACTGTTTTTCTACCGGTCAAAACAGTGAACAGGCAGCAAATAAGTAGTGAGAGTGGGTTACAGTGAGGTACAGTGGGGTGCATGTGTTGTGGTGGGTTAAAGGGGGTTACAATGGGTTGAAGAGGTTAGGGGTTTGGGCTGTGGGAAGGCGGAGGACTAGACTTGGCGAGGTTTGGGATAGTATCAGTAGGTTACAATAGCTTAGCATAGTGTCAGTGGGTTGTGATGAGCTTGACAAGGGTGCAGTGGATGTTCAACTGATGGGAATAGTCGACTAGTGGTGCCTCAGGGGTGTTCGTGTATGCCATAGTGCTCTTGGAAAAGGTAGGTGTTTAGTGCTTGCTGAGGCTATTATAATGCCTCTTTGTATTGTTCCATGGTGCGATCGCTCCTTGAATATTGTGTGCAATTTTGGTCACCATATCTTTAAAAGGGTACAGAAGAACTAGAAAAGGTTCAGAGAAGAGTGACAAAAATGATAAAGGGAATTGAAGGCTATCCCTATGAGGAGAAGCTTAAAAGGTTAGGGCTTTTCAACTTGGCAAGACGATGGCTGAGAGGAGGTCTATAAGATAATGAGTGGAGTGGCATAGGTAAACATAGACTGGTTATTTACTCCTTCAAAAAGTAGAAAGAGATTAGGTGACATGCAGTGAAGCCCATTTAAGATTAATAGGAGAAAATATGTTTTCACTCAACACGTAATCAAACTCTGGAATTTGTTAGCGGAGAATGTAGTAAATTCTGTTAGTGTAGCTGGGCGTAAAAGAGATTTGAAATTCCTTGAGGAAAAATCCATAAACCATTATTAAAAAGGAGTAGGGAAAATCAACTACTTGCCTTGGGATTGGCTACTGTTGGAAACAGGATGCTAGGCTTCATGGACCTTAGGTCTGATCTAATATGGTATCCCTTATGTTCTTACCTTATTTCCCATACTGTGGGCATTAGTACACATTGCTTTGTAGATGTTGCCCTTTTCACTCATGTTAGAGGTATTTAATGTTTTACTTACCTGGAGGCTTTCTTCATCTATTCCCAGCAAATCTAGTTTAAAGCCCCTTTTAGTAGGTTAGCCAGTCTACTGCAGAAGACACTTCAACTCTTTCTAGATAAATGGACACTATCTCTGCTCAGCAGCCCTTGGAAAATCATCCCATGGTTCAGGAAACCAAAACACTTCTGATGACACCATGCACACAGCCATTCATTCATCTCTAGGATGCAAGCTTGTCTGTCTCAGCCTCAGTCTCGGCCTTTACTCTCAACAGGGAAAATTGAGGAAAACACTGCCTGCTCTCCTACAGTGGTATGAAAAAATCTTGCATAGGTAGTGCCGAATTGACAGATTTTTTTTGTTTGGGTCACAGGGACAAAATGCGTTACAATTTACTACTCCTTCTGCATGCCATTTTCTTCCCTTTTGTCTTTTGTACAAATCTGACAAATTTGCTTTCCAAATACATCCGACTAGACCACAATCGGTTGGATGTATTTGGTTGGTCCCCCTGCCAGCAGATGGTGAGGCAGAGAAAAATTCCCGAAGCTTTGGAGAGATTCAGTATTTTCTCTGTCTCAGCAGATGGTAGACTTCTCCTAGCTCCTGGCGTTCTCTGAGAAGAGATTTGGTGGCAGTGTAGCTATCTTTGGCAGTGGTGCACACTGTGGTGCCCCTTCTTTGCCGACAGTTTTACTTTCTTCACTTTCCAGAGCTGCTCCTAGCCAAGAGGACCAGTAGAGCACCTCTGAAGGGAAGTGCTCCTGCTCATGAAGAGCAGTTGCAGTCTCATTTTCTGACTGTTCTGCAAGCAAGACTTCTATCAGCTAAGTTGGCAGTCACCTTTTGTTTTTGTTTTTTTTTATTTATGAAATTTTTGAATATATAATCCAAATAAAATATAAGGAAAACCATTAAATGCCAGCAAGTAAAATTACTAAACAATAACTACTTTAGATCAGTTAAAAAATTATGGCAAAACCCACATCTAGGGAGTATACACCTGATACTATAACAAAGTATAAAATTCAAAAAGTAAGGAAAACAAACACAATTATGTACTACAATTGGAGAGATTTACTTCTTTACCTTATATCCATCCCAAATTCCTAACCCTGCATCTCCCTGTCCATAACAATTTCTGTAAATGTGATACATCAGTAAATACAATATAATGTCCCTGAAATGCAACAAGGCATTTACAAGGGAATTTCAGAAAATAAGTAGCTCCCTGGCCTAAAACCCGTAGCTTCAGCTCTAAAAACTGTAGCTACCGGGTAATGTCAGGAAAGATATTTATTTTCTGACCACAAAGCAAGGCTTCCTTGTATTTGAAAAACAACCTTAGAATTTTATGCTAAATGGACTCGGAACCAAACATCACTAATGTTTGTTAATGATGTCCATGGAATCTTCCAGGAAAGCCACTAGATCCTGGCTAGCTGTAGGGTGAAGAAAATCAGTCCCCTTCCCCCCAAAACACAGCCCGGACCTTATGAGGTATATAATAAACTTGAACCACATCAACTTCTTCCACAAGTTTCAAAATTTCTACAAAATACTTTTTAAGAAGAATTTGAGGAGATAGCAAATAAGTTACAGGAAAATTAAGAAACTGAAGATTCATTGCTCAAGTACGATTCTCAAGGGCTTCAAGCCTCCCATGAACAAGCAAAGAATCATTAATATAGGAAACATTAGAGGCAACACATGGTTTAACCTGAGAGTCCCCTCAAGCAACCACCTTATCTAATATTACCACTTTTTTATCCAAATCATTCAATTTATCTACCACCCTCACAGTAAATGTACACAAAGAAGTCACTTTTGCAGATAAACACACATCAGTGTTCTGTATTGCACCCCATAGATCTTTTAACGTAGTATCCCCCTCAGGAGGAGAAGAAACATTCAGACCAGATTCTTCCGGAACAACTGGCACAGCTGATGGTACTAAACCTTCAGAGGGCATAAATGTTTCTTCAATTCCCACCGAGGACAAGGCAGGCACAGGCCGGGGGGGGAGGGGGGGGGGCATAGTCAGAGCTGGAACTTAACGAAGCCCCATCCAGAGACAGAGGACAAGATACCATGGGTGCCAAATGTTTATCCATAGGGCCCACCACCTTACCTGGCTGCACTGCAGAATCCATCTTAGTGCCTCCTTTATTCTTCCATTTCCCCGTCACAGTGATCACCTCAGATGCCAAAAGACACTGCTATAATGCTCCGGTACACTTAAGGGGCACATAAGTGGCGTGTCCAGCCCATTAGGTCACAACCCACGGTCCGCGACACGTGGCTACATATAGCACATGCTGGTTCTTATGAGAGAGAAGAAGGGTCCTACCCAGTAGCTGGGTTTCCGCCCTCAGAGCCTGCCCAATGAAAGGCAGAACTAGCTCCTCACAGCAGCACAGTATCCAGCAGGGTAGGTGTTAATCCTGCAGCCACTTCTCTCCCATACTCTCAGGAGCCTCCCTTTTGTTATTTTTCTAACTCCTTAGTTTAAAACAAACAAACACCTTATTCAAGGACCTGATTGCTGAGGAAGTTGTCAGGCAGTTTTTTCCTTGGTCTGTATTTTCAAGAGCAGTAAGTGTTTTATTTCTTTTGCGGTTCTGTTTTAAAGCAGCAACCTGATCTGTTTTTTGTCGGAATCTTGTTCTTATGACCGTGGGTACCTCCCTTATTTTATGGTGTGCTCTGTTTTCTGCAGTTGCCTTTTTCTTGCTTCTCTTCACGCTGTCAGTTGGCAGCTGCTTCCTGACTGTTTTTCTGTTTCCCGCCATAATTTTTGTGCCGTGGCTGCCATTCTTTCTTCAGAGTCTGTTGATTTTTGGCGCCCTGGCTCTTCCTCTTCTTTTATTGTGTTGTGAAAATGCCTTCTTCCCTACAGCGCTGCTTGGGCTATGGGAAAAAATGTAAGACTTTGACAGGTAGTCTGTGTTCCTCCTGTGGTTCTGATCAAGGGGGTCCTTCTGCATCTGCAGGTCCTTGCTCCGGTAGCTCTTCTAGGTCTCTTGCTCTTAGTTCCCTCTGGGTACCTCAGGGTGATGCTAGATCTCAAGATGCCTTTCCTCTGGTTTTGTTGCCTGAGCAGCCTGCACACCCTCTACAACTCTCTCTTCAGCCTATGCAGACTTCAGCTGATGGCTCTGATATCCAGTTTATGCAACTATTTTGTCAGGCACTCGGGGACTTTGGCTACTCTGACTGCCGCTGATCCACCATCTAGAAAGCATGCCCGCCAAAGTTGGAGTTTCTTTAAATTAGGCTAAGGATACCTCCTCTCCTCCAGGGGACTGGCGCCTTGCAGGAGAAGATGATGATGGTCCTTCAGATGAACATTCTATTACTTCTGAGTCTGGGCAGGAAGAAGGAGAGTTCGCACCATTGGAAGATGACCAGGAGCCTTGAGAAGATGGTCAGGATATCCAGTTATTCTGTAAGGAAGAGCTTCCTATTCTCATTGCTCAAATTACAGAGGCACTGCACCTCTGGGACTCTTAAATGTAACAGCCTTCAGATTTATCTAAACCTTAGGCAGACCCCATCATTGTGGGCATCAGGATACCGTCTAAGGCTTTTCCCTTTCCCCTGGAACTACAACAGATGGTCTCCTTAGAGTGGGATTCTCCTGATATGTCTCTATGCTCTTCTCGTCGCTTGGGCTTTTTTTGCGTTTGGTCTTTGAATGATCTTGACAAGTGGTTGCGTTTCCCTAAAGTAGACGCCCTGGTCACTGCAGTCACTAAACGCACAACCATCCCTTTGGAGGTCATCTTAAAAACCACTTTCTCGTCATCGATTGTAGTATTGCAGGCCTCTATTTGCGGAGGTCTCTCTGCACGTGCTCTGCTCCAGTGGCTTCAGTCACTTCCGGATGATCCAGTTTTGCCTCATTTAAAGTCGGTCACTGCATTTCTTGAAGATGCCTTTTATGATCTGCTGCGCTTATCTGCTCGGTTTGCGGTTGCTGCTACAGTGGCTCGGCATTGGCTATGACTCTCTCATTGGAATGCAGATGCTGCTTCCAAGTCCAGTTTTGCCAAGCTTCCTTTCAAGGGTTGCCTCCTTTTTGGTGAGGATTTGGAAAAACCTGTGAAGGATTTGGGGGAAGTCAAGCCTCAACATTTTCTGGAGGATAAGCCTAAATCCAATTTTTGTAATCCATGTCCTCATCTTATAGAGTCTATACTGTACTCCCAAGCATCAGTAATACCACACCTGGACTACTGCAATGCCATCTTCCAAGGACTGCCACAATCCACACTCCCACCCCTCCAGACAGCTCTCCACTCGACAGCCAGAATCCTACAAGCAGCAACGAGAAAAGAATACATCACCCCAATACTCAAACAGCTGCACTGTCTCCCCCTGCAGAGCTGTATAAAATACAAAACCATCATGCTAACTCATAAGGCAATCCACTCAGACCCCCCACACACACCTCTGAACGCTTCTACAGCCCTCACAACCACACAGAGATAGACGGATCTCGACAGTGAACACCCTCAGTATCCCCTACATCAGAACAAAATCAAACCAGCAAGCATGCAAAAGAACCTTCCGACTCTACGTACCTTCTATATGGAACAGGCTGCTGGACCAGCTCAGAAACATCATGGACCTCAAGACATTCCACAGTTAAAGACACTTCTGTTTACAGAGCATTTCAACACAAGCGATTAACCCCCCCCCCCACCCCAGAAAAACATTGCACAATCACCTATCACTACTGTTGTATATAATCAAAACTGTATATAGTTAACAGCCGAAAGCTCTTTGCATGCGGTACATAGTTTGATACCAGTGTTTCAATGCAAGTTACATTATGTTCCATGTAAACTGCCTTGACTCTGAGAAAGGTGGTACTTATAAATACAACAAAATAAATAAAATAAAATTGTCTCTGAAGAGGACTCTTTGATTGCTACTGGCCATGCAAATTCAATTCTTCTTCAAATAGGGCTGGTTCTAAGTCTCAGTCCTTTTGGGGTATCCGTCACAGCCGGGAAAATTTCTCCTCGTTCAACAAGTTTTCCGGTTCTGCCAAATCTTCCCTTTGATGGTTTCCAGGTCCATTCTGAGGTGCCTCCTATGGCCGGATGCTTACAGTATTTTCCCGCGAATAGACCCAGATAACATCGGACCAGTGGGTACTCGAGGTGGTAACACAGGGTTATGCTCTTAGCTTCACTGAGCCCATGCCGAATAACTTCCTCATCTCTCCATGCGGTTGTGTGGCCAAGGCAGTGGCTGTACACCTGACTCTCCACCACCTTCTTAAGCTCAATGCGGTATGCCCAGTTTCTCCCTCAGAAAGAGGTTCTGGGCACTGTTCCATTTACTCTGTCATTCCAAAGAAGGACGACTCCTTCCGTCCTATCCTGAACCTCAGGGGAGTCAACCGCTGTCTTCAGGTACCACGATTCCAGATGGAAATCCTCAGCACAGTCATTCAAGCTGTTTGGCCAGGTGAATTTCTCGCATCCCTGGACCTGGCGGAAGTATATTTTCACATTCCAATCTGCCATGATCATCATCAATATTTCCATTTTGCGGTCCTCGTTCAACATTATCAGTTTTGTGCCCTGCCCTTTGGTCTTGCCACAGCTCCTCGCACTTTCTCCAAGGTAATGATAATAGTGGCAGAATCCCTGCGGCGCCAAGGTATTCGGGTTCTTCCTTATCTAGACGATTGGCTGATCAGAACAACGAGTTTTGAGGAGGCTACTTCTGCGATCTCTCAGATCTTCTCCTTTCTGGACCATCTCGGCTGGGTGGTCAATTATGCCAAAAGCAATCTCTGCCCAGTTCAGTCTCTGGAATTCCTCAGCGCCCACTTCAACACAAGAGTGGGTTGCATCTTCCTCTCTTATGGCAGATGAAAGAAGCTCTGCATTCAGGTCCATGCCTTCTGGTGTCTGGCAGCCCCCACTGCCTGGGATTACCTTCAGCTTCCCAGCACCATGGCTTCTGCTGTCAATGTAATCCCCTGGACCCGTGCTCACAAACGTCTGGTTCAGTACTCTGTCTTATTGCACTGGTCCCCATCCACCCAGGACTTTCAGATTCGTCTATCCCTTTCTTCAGTGGTTCGCCACAGTCTTCACTGGTGGCTTTGTTCTCATCATTTTGTTGAATGGCATTCCCTTGGGAATTCTGTGTTGAGTGGTGGTCACAACGGGTGCCATCCTTGAGGGTTGGGGAGCGTACTGCCAAGGACAGGCAGCACAGGGATCTTGGTCCATTCAAGAAGCCTTTTGGACCATCAGTCACCTTGAGGCCTGGGCTGTTCATCTGGCTCTACTCTTCTTTCAATCCCACCTCCAGGGTCGAGCATTCCGAGTACTTTCTGACAATTCCACCACTGTGACTTATCTCAACAGACATGGTGGGACCAAATATCCCAGATGGCTCTGGAAATGAGTCTATTTTCCTGGTTAGAATCCAACCTGCTGGCTTTTTCTGTGCAACACATTCCGGGAATGGAGAACATTCAAGTGGATTTCCTGAGTGATCATATCCTGGACCCCGGCGAGTGGAAGCTAGCTCCGTGGGTGTTTGCGAACATTGTGCGTCGGTGAGGTCATCTGACTAAATCTGATGGCCATCTCTTCCAATGCCAAGATGTCAATCTCTTTCAGTCATTGAAAGGAACCGAACTCTCACTGCATAGATGCTCTGGTTCCCACCTGGCCCTCGAACCAGCTTCTCTACATATTTTCTCCTTGGCCGCTAATTGGCCGTGTACTCCGTTGATAGAGTCAAACTTGACAGGTAGTGCAGATTGGCATCCATGGTATGTCGATTTCCTCCACTTCCTGCAGGAGGTGCTCCTACCCCTCGGTGTCTGGCGAGGTCTCCTGTTTCAGGGGCTGGTTCTCATAGACGTCCCTGCTCCTTAACTCTCTTACGGCTTGGCTATTGAGCAGCATTGCTTGCATCACAAAGGTTACTCGCTGCAAATAGTGATCACTCTGCTAGGGGCTCGATGGTCTTCTACCTCATGTGCCTAGGCTCAGATCTTGTGTCTTTTTTCTTCTTGATATTATAAGAGATCCCTCTCCCCTTGGAGAGTTGATATTCCAGACATTCTTCCTTCAGGATGGATTTGATAAGGGTCTCACCCTTAATTCTTTAAATGTACATATTGCGGCCTTGACATGCTTTCAGGGGCCTCTCTATGTGTGTTCTCTTGGTTCTCATGTATACATTTCCTGTTTTCTGCAGGGCGTTTGTTCCCTGAGGCCCCCCATTCATCCAATCGTCCCTTCTTGGGATCTGTCCTTAGTGCTTTGCGCGCTCACCGGTGTCCCGTTTGAGCCTCTCTGTAGTGCATCTCTCAAAGATTTGACGCTCAAAACTGTTTTTCTTATAGTAGCCACTTTGGCATGGTGTCTTTTGGAGCTCCAGGCACTTTCTTGCCAGGATCCTTTTCTGTCTTTTTCCCCGGAGGGAATTACCATTCGAACAGTGCCCTCTTTTCTGCCTAAGGCCCTTTCAAATTTTCATGTCAACCAATTGGTTGTGCATCCTTTTTTCAAGGAGCAGTCTTCGGGTGACAGCCTAGTCCTTCATCGGTCATTTCACTGTTACCTCAAACTCACTAATGCGTTTCGTCTCTCCAGTCACCTTTTTGTTCTGGTTTCTGGTCCACAAAAAGAAGCGGCCCCTTCCAAAGTGACCATTGTGCACTGGATCAAGCAGACCTTTGAGTCAGCTTATATTTTATTGAACAAACCTGTGCCCATAGGTCTTCGGGCACATGCTACCTCCTGGGCAGAATGCTCATGGGCTCTGCTGGATATTTATAGGGCAGCCACCTTGTCCTCCCTCTCTTCTTTGGCATGTCGCTATCACTTGGATGTCCAAGCTCGAGAAGCAGCTTGCTTCAGAGTCTCTGTCTTGACTGCAGCTGTTTCTTCCTGCCCTAGAGTGGTTTAGCTGTAGTACTCCCCACTAGTCTGGACTGGTCTAGCAGGATGTATTCGGAAGGAGAAATTTTACTTACCGTTAAGTCCTTTCCTGGAATTCTGCTAGACCAGTGCATGACCTGCCCCTCTAAACTGTTTAGTCTGTCACCTAGCTATGACTCTTTATGTATCAGTGACATTGCTGTACCTCGCTATGTACATACTTCCTTGGCCTGCGGGTCCTGTTTCACATTGTTCATTTTAGCTTGTTATGAGTTTTTCGTTTATCAACTCATTTTTGGTCTGGTTTGTGCTTCCTTGGCTGTTTGAACTCCTGCTACATGTTACAGTTATATCGCTTGGGGGATGGGTTTTTATACCAAGAGTGATGTCACACAGCTTCGGGAATTTTTCTGTCTCGCCTGGCAGGGGGACACAACCCACTAGTCTGGACTGGTCTAGCAGGATTCCAGGAAAGGAAATTATTGGTAAGTAAAATTTCTCCATGACTTGAGTGCTTTTATGATTGTTTAATGCCCATCTTCGTTTGGTTGTGAACCTGTGTACAAAGATACAATGTGTGCCCAAAATGTTGTGTTTTCTGTTCTGTGTATGTTGGCAGTGTGCATGTTTTCTTCTTAATTTCATTAGGTAGCCCTGAAAAGGGCTGTTTTTTGTTGTTGGTGGCTAGTAGAGCAAGGGCTGACCCATCAAGAACTTTTTCACCAGATGACATCTGTCTGGCATGGAGTGGACCAGTTTGACGAGGTGTTCGCATTATGATGTGGTTCCAGTGTGCAATCAGTGACCTAATCAGCTCTCGTTTAATGCGCGGTTGCTTCTGGAGACTGTTGCAGATCTCTCTCCAGAAGTAGCAGTCCCCTTTTGTAGTCCTTCAAGACTGAGAATCACAGAACTCTGTTTGAATTATTTATGCCTGTGCTTCTGAGGTAAGCTGTGACCAATTTCCTGGGTGATTAACACAGTCATTGCCTGGATAGAGGGAGTCTTTCAAAATGGCTCTTTGATCTGCCACCTGGCTTTAACACCTATTTAAAAAAAATCACAGATCTTTTGCCCACTACGTAGAAGGCCTCTTTGTAAAGGTCTCTAGAAATAATTTATTGCTCAAAGAACACTGACCCTGTTTTGCCTTGTATGCTAAGTTATATTCTGATTTAATTTAAATTAAAGCTCTTTGATGCTACTGACTGAGCATGAAATTTAAACTAGAAGCTCTCTGCTGGGTTCTAAATTTAACCAGAAAGCTCTCTTCTGTGTTTTAAATTTAAACTGAAGGCTCTGCTGCTACTAGGTTCTGATTGATTTAATAACAAATACACTGGGTTCACAGATTAATCAGCTTTAATCTAAAGAATTCCTTTTTCCCCAAGATTTAGAAAAATTCCCAGAAGTAAATACTTACAATTGCAGATCTCTCTCCAGAAGTAGCAGTCCCCTTTGTAATCCTTATAGCCCCTCAACCTGTACTCCAAGCATAATCTCCTTACAGTGGAAGTGCAAACTGCAACAGAACACTTCCTTATCGTCCCTCCAGTCTAGTCCCGAACCTCTGGGGTTGTGCTCCTCTTCCAGCAGCTTGGAGACTGAGAAACGTCATTCTTTTGATGACACTGGCAGATATAACCACAGGATCCGCCTCCTCACTCCATTTCTTTCAGTCTCCAAGCAGCTGGAGGGTGATGAGCCTGGAGCTTTGGGGCTCACTAGAGGAGCAATTAAGGAAATTGAGGAAATTAGAGAGATTAGGAATAGGGATTTGTACTGGATTGCTTTAAAGTTAATGTAAATCTTATTTATTATTTTTGGAGGTATATTTCTTTAAATTTCTTTAAATTTTGTTGGAGCAGTAAGGCCCCCCTCCTCCCCTATCGAATTGCCTTTATGGAGCTCAGCTGTGCAGTGCCACGGAGACAGTCGTGAAGGGGGGAAACGCTCCGGTTCCCGATCCCACTTAGATGAGTGAGGAACCGGTGCCTTAGGCTCTGCAGCGCATCAGAAGCTAATTCCTGTGAGCGCTCAGAGCCGTTGTCGGAGGATCTGGGGGATAGCGGCAGCAACAGTGAAAAACGGAGGCTTGCTTTGGGCCAGTCAGGATAGGCATTGCCGGAGGACCGGGGGAGTTCGGAGCAGTGGGGGAAAGGACTGAAGCCCCGTGGAGGTAAGCCGCCGGAGAGCTGGATGCGTTGCCGCTGAGCCCGTGGGTCTAAAAATGCCCAACTGCGTGGTCTCCGAGCGGGAAGTGCTGTTTCATTCGGGCAAGCTACAACAGCTCCGTTTTGGGCAGGAAAGCTTTGTTTTCAGGAAATTTCATCAGAATCTGATTAGGAGTGTTTCATAGTGCTGAACTATATATTTAGAGTTAAAAAAAAAAAAAAAAGTTTTTAGAGGCAGTGACTACGGGTTCAGGACCAAGGGTCAGAATCTGTGGAGGGGACTTAAGCCTCTAAGTACAAAGGGGCTGTTGGGTCCATTACTCAAAGCCATTGGTCAGAGATGCCCTCTAGACCGCAGTGCGTGCTTTGCGGGACTAGATTGGGGGCTGTCTCGGTCACCGGTGTGTGCAGGGGGTGTTTTCTAGAGGCAACCATGATGGAGCAAGCCTTGGAGGTAGTGGCTGATGGTTCTAAAGGGGTGGTAGATCCTTTGTTGGAGCCGGTTTCTCCTGGAGAGCAACTGCTGCAGCCCGTGCCGGGGCCTTCCTCTACACCAGATTGTCTTCCCCCGCCGGCCCCGCTGCCGGGGGGCCTGGAGGCAATTTTTCCCCCGGAATTTGTGGATTTAATTCAACAGGCCTTTGGGGGTGTAAAGAAGAGCTTCCCATCCCTTTTTTGAATGTGGAGCTAGGGGAGAAGAGGCCAGGGACACCTTTGGCTGTAGGATCAGAAAGGGCTCAAGCTAAAAAGGCCAAGACGGACAAGGACACGGATCAGTCAGTGGTGTCCGAGGTGGTTCTCTCCGAGGAAGGAGATAAGGACCTAGAGCTCGAGGAAGAGTTAATGGAAGGAGAAATCGCAGAGCAGGAGGACCAAGCTAGGGTGGTTCGGATTTTCCGCAGAGAGGAGTTACCAGCCCTCATTTCAGAAACGCTCAAGGCGCTGAATATGCCGGCAATGGGGGCGGCGGAAGAGGCGACCTTGGAAGATCCCTTATTGCAGATGTTCCGAAAGACTCAGAGGGCGTTTCTGATACACAAGGTAGTCAAGGAGATGATTCAAGGAGAATGGGATACTCCCAAAGCGGGACTCAAGGGGTCCAGGGTTATGGGACGTCTTTACCCGCTGGTGGAGCAGGATAAGGAGTTGTTTCAGTTCCCAAGAGTGGATGCGGCCGTCTCGGCGGTTACCAAGAAGACTACCATTCCGGTAGAGGGTAGTGCAGCTCTTAAGGATATTCAGGATAGGAAGTTGGATACCCTGTTGAAATAGGTTTTTGACGTAAGCGCGCTATCAGTACAGGCTTCCATTTGTGGATTACCTTTCAGACTAGCTACGGCACCACGGATGTTCACTAAGGTAATGGTGGTAGTAGCAGCATCGCTGAGAAAGGATGGCATCCTGGTACATCCTTATCTGGACAATTGGCTAATTCAAGCAAAGTCAAGAGCCGAGAGCGAGGCGGCCACGGCCAGAGTGGTGGCGTGTCTACAAAGCCTTGGTTGGGTGGTCAATATGTCAAAAAGCATGTTGACTCTGTCACAGAGTCTAGAATACCTGGGAGCAAGATTCGATACGAACGTTGGCAGGGTATTCCTTCCTCGGCATCGAGCGAAAGGTTTGAGGAAGTTGGTATGCAAATTTCTAGACAGGTCGCTTCCAACGGCGTGGCATTATCTGCAGTTGCTCGGAACTATGGTGGCAATGCTTGAGCTGGTGCCATGGGCGAGGGCTCACATGAGACCATTGCAGAAGGCGTTGCTCGGGAGGTGACCTCACCAGAACGACTCTCTGTCCCGGAGGCTGCCCTGTCTGATAGAGGCATGGCAAGTGCTACGGTGGTGGTTGCGTCCCGGGAGTTTGGAGAAGGGAATGCCCTTGGAAATGCCCAATTGGATAGCCCTGACGACGGATGCCAGCCTATTAGGCTGGGGAGCTCATTTCCAGGGAAGATTCGCCCAAGGGCAGTGGTCCGATTGGGAGAAGATCTGGCCAGTGAACAGGTTGGAGCTCAGAGCAGTAGCATTAGCCTTGCGGGTGTTTCAACCTTATTTGCACGGGAAAGCGATTCAAGTTTTTTCCGACAATGGAGCTTACATCAATTGGCAAGGAGGCACCAGCAGTGTGGCACTAGAGGCTGAAGCCGAGCAGTTGTTCGAATGGGTAGAACTGAATCTCAAGGCTCTATCGGCAGCGCATGTAGCAGGGGTAGACAGTGTCAAAGCCGACTTCTTGAGTCGGGTGAGAATAGATCCAGGAGAGTGGCTCCTTCATCCGGAAATATATGAAATGGTAGTGCGGCGCTGGGGGTCACCAGTAATGGATCTCATGGCAACTTTCCACTTGGCAAAGGTCAGCCGTTTCTTCAGCAGAAGACGGGAAAGAATGTCGGAGGGCCTAGATGCTCTCATTCAGGACTGGCCAGTGGAGAGGCTACTGTATGTATTTCCACCTTGGGTGCTGATGGGCCACATAGTACAGCGCATCAAACTATACAAAGGATTGGTGATCTTGATCGCACTGGATTGGCCGAGGAGACCTTGCTATGTGGATCTCAGGAGACTGTTGGTGGAGCGACCTTGGCGTCTACCAGTCAGGAGAGATCTATTGTCTCAGGGTCCGCTATACATGCCTCAGGTGGATCGATTCTCGCTTATGGCTTGGCTCTTGAAAGGGCAAGGCTGAGGGCAAAAGGATATTCAGTAGCAGTAATTACTACATTACTGAAGGCACGAAGGAAGTCTACTTCGTTGGCGTATATTCGAGTTTGGTGGATATTTGAAGCCTGGTGTGCAGACAAAAAGTTGGAAGCATTACGGGCTTCAATTCTGCAAACTCTGGCATTTTTGCAGGATGGATTTCATCCTGTCCTGTTATAGAGGTGCCATGGGGGCGCACCTGGATGTGAAGCATTTTTTAAGGGCAGTTTTGCTCTTGAGGCCACCTTGTCATCAGATGGCTCTGATGTGGGATCTTGCCTTAGTTTTGGAAGTGTTGAGGTGCAAACCGTTTGAGCTGTTGTCTAGGGCATCTTTGAAGGATCTTACTCTCAAGGTGATCTTCCTGGTAGCGATATATTCGGCCAGGAGAATTTCAGAATTGCAGGCTTTGTCCTGCAGAAAGCCTTTTCTGTCCTTTTACGATTTTAAGGTAGTGTTGAGACCGGTTCCGTCCTTTTTACCAAAAGTGGTTTCACCGTTTCATATGAATCAAGTAGTTTCTTTGCCAGTTTTCGGGGGAGGTCCCGAGGCTGGGTCGGTGGAGCGATCACATTTATTGGATGTTCGCCGGGCATTGAAGAAATATATCCGGCAGACAGCGGAATTTCGGAAGTTGGATAGACTTTTTGTCCTTTTTGGGGGTACAAAGAAAAGGAGAAGCGGCATCGAAGCTTCAATTGCCAGATGGATTAAGGAAGCGATAGTGTCAGCGTATCTCTTAAAGGGCAAACTGGTTCCAGAGGGGCTGAAAGCTCATTCGATTAGGGCTCAAGTGGCTTCCTGGGCTGAGTACAAGTTGGTACCAGCGGTTGAAATTTCTAAGGCAGCGACCTGGTCTCCTTAAGTTCTTTTGTAAGGCACTACTGTCTAGACGTGCAGGCGGAAAGGGATACCTGTTTTGGCACAGCAGTACTTCAGGCTGGAATAGCAGGTCCCTCCTTTTGATTTATTTAACTGCTCTGTTACATCCCCAGAGGTTCGGGACTAGACTGGAGGGACGATAAGGAAGGTGAAATTAGACTTACCTGCTAATTGCTGTTCCTTGAGGAACTCCAGTCTAGTCCCGTATCCCGCCCAGGTGTTCAGTTCTGGACTAGAGCCTGAAGTAAACAGGTTATCACAGAATAAGCAGAATATAAAGCTGTATGGGTTCTGGTTCTTAAGGAGAGTATTTGATCAGAGGAGTTATAAAGGGATCGCTTGGTTCCGTAAAGGGAGGGAGTGGGCCTGAGAAGTTCTAACCATAGTTAGGTTGGTGTAAGGGGGATCAGGATGAGAAAGGAGTCTCCCTGAATGGTTATTGGTTCAGTTAGTTTGCAGTTATTGGTATAATAGTTGTTACTTAATTGTTGCTCCGGTGAGTCTGCTTTGTCAATAGATTACTGGAGTGAGGAGGCGGATCCTGTGGTTATATCTGCCAGTGTCATCAAAAGAATGACTTTTCTCAGTCTCCAAGCTGCTGGAAGAGGAGCACAACTCCAGAGGTTCGGGACTAGACTGGAGTTCTTCAAGGAACAACAATTAGCAGGTAAGTCTAATTTCACCTTCTTCCATTCCCGCAGAAGCTAAAGGGAGGTTAGCTTGTGGTTGCCAAGAGATGTCATCAAGGCCCTGTAATCTCTCTTGGTTGACTTTCTAGGCTGACCACTATGATGTCGGTCCTGCATATTTTCCATCCCTTATGCTTCAGCAGAATGGAGACACCCGTGCTCTGATTACAGCCGACCTTTGCTGCAATCTGTAGGCTGGACTATCCTCCTCGTGCAAAACTACCATCTGGACGCAGTCCTCTATTGATAGAAAATGTGATCTCTTCACCATGCCAGGACATTGAGCATCAGATGCGATACACACCAGTTGATCCACATTAAATTCAAACCCTGTGTGCCGCCAAAATATTATGCACTGATTGGCTATCAAATATCACTTCTTATTGGTTGAGGAAGCACAGTATTCTATTGGATCATTTCAATTCCACTTTAACACAGAATCTGGTTGATCGTATTGGGACATCGTTTCTTCATGACAGCCATATAAAAGCTCACAAACAAGTAATTTTGCATGCAGAAATGGCCGCCAAATTAAATTTGCAACAAAACAGTATATAATAAGCTATGATTCTGCCACAGAATTTGGAAAGATTGTCAAAATAAAGCTGAGACTAGCTTGATCATGCAGCCTATGCAAGACTTTTGCATACCACTGTATCTGCTTCACCCTCTCCCTTTCTCAGTTTCTCCCTTTCTCAGTTCAGGAAGGCACTGAAGCACCACCTGTTCTTGCTTCACTACAATGTTTCCGACACCGTCTCACACCAACCCACCTCTACATCCCAGGTCAACACGTTAAACCCATGCGCTCTATAGTCTTAACACGAAGAGCTGCAATCTCACCTTGCTTCCGCTCTCATCAGGAATCATATAGCTGCACTTAGCGGCTTTGTATATAGTTGCCTTTTGTACATAGTTTATTATGTTCGCTGTTTAAGAAACCTGTTTAATGTAAACCTGTTTAATGTATTGCCCTGTCTACATAGTTTATTATGTTCGCTGTTTAAGAAACCTGTTTAATGTAAACCTGTTTAATGTATTGCCCTGTTCATTGTAAGCACTGATCAATGTTGTGAAGTGTAATTTCTGTTCACTGTAAACCGCGCTGATGTCGAATAGCGCGGTATAAAAGAAACTTTAAATAAATAAATAAATAAAAGTCATTCTTACGCTTGGAGGGATATCTAGCAGTATCATTTGTGCTATTATGGATGAACAGCATCAGATAATACTTAGTAGATGAGTCATGGCAAACTGTTTTGGCACCTGTCAGCGCACCTCCCAGGACCACCAAGTCTGATTGGCAGATGGACATCTCAGTGACTCAGAAGAGAGTCATCAACCACCACTACCCTTCGCTTTCTTGTGGTCACTGATTTGGCAACTTTGGTGTGATTGAGCTCTGTTTCTTCCCGTGTCTGTGATGTTTTTGCCTCCTTCATTTCGAGGACTGCATATCGGTTCTTCAGTTTTAAGGATGGTGAAGTTGGTTTGTTGATTCTGCAGGCTCTGGTGACCCGTGTCCAGTTCTCTTCTTTCTGTAGCATACCATTTTCACTTCTGTCGGAGAGTTTGGATGCCTCAAGAAGCATCTCATTAATTTACCTCTCCCTGTCACGGATGCCTCTCAACCTAGTCACTTCTTCTCTCAGCTCTTCCATTTGTTTCATGAGGACTTCTGCTTGCAGGCATCTTGCACACAGAACCAGTCCCTCAACTGGAATCAGGCTGTCTGGACAGAAGCAGAAGCTATGCCATAGTTCAGTTATTAGATCTTTGGTAGCTGTTGAAGAGAGAGACCTACCAAACTCTCTAACTTTTCCTCAGTGGTCCTTAAAGACAAAAAGCAACCAACCTCTTTTACATGGATTTTTTCCAATCTTGTCTTTATCAGTTATTTTCCAGTTTTTCAGTATTATCGTCGAGTATTCTTGAGATATTTCCTAGTATTTGATTCAAGAACCAGGTTAATATACATAGTTTGACTATCTGCAAACGAGACTCATTTGTGATACTTGTAGATTGGCGTTTGCCATCACTGATACAGTGTCAGCAGTATTTGATCTCTGCTATATTTTTAACAAAGAACTGAAATTCATTTTTTTTCTGCAGGAAACATCATGACCATTCCAATTGGCTACATAGACTCATGTTTCTCAGCAAAGAATGGAACTCCACGACAGCCATCTGTTTGTAGGTTGTCACGTGCTTGCTTGGCAATAAATAAAAACATCTTCAATAACCCAGAACACTCCTTAATGGGTCTAGAGCAATTTTCACATGTTTGGTAAGTGAATTGCTGTAGCAGTAATGCAGTTACATGTTGCTAAGTATGTGTGGGTTCAGATGCAACAGAGTAGTTGTTTTTCCTAATCGTCCCTCTAGTCCAGTCCTTCACCCTTGGGGTTGTGCTCCCCTTCTAGCAGCTTGGAGACTACTGAGCATGTCATCTTCTTGATGACCCTGGGATATATATATACCGCTGGCACCTCCCACCAGCTCCAGTATGCTCAGTCTCTAAGCAGCTGAGGGGATCAGTAAGCCAGGTTGATAGGCTTCCTGGAGAGACGGTTAAGGAGAGTGGAGGTAAAAGTAAAACAGAAACCCTACATTTATTTTTTCTTGGGTTCCTTAATCGGCTGGCCAGTGCGTAGGGGAAGGTAAAGGAATCCCCCCTCATCTCTATCGAGTTGGGACAGGAGGAGGCTTCGGGGGAGAGTGCCGAACAAAGGCCCTTGTCACCGGAGCGGCTCCCGATCTCGTGAGCGGGTGAGGAGCCACTGATCGGAGGAGACAGCGCCGGCAGGACAGTCCATCTCGTGCCGTTCTGCCTCACTGATGAAGCTCTTAAAGGCAGCTGAGCGCGGGAGTGGGACGAAAGCTTGAGTGCGGCTGGTAGAAAGAGAATGGAGCGGTGCCTTTCTGAAGTTCCTTTTTTAGCTGGCAGCGTTTTTTGCATGGTAGCAGCCCGCGTGGTGAGGTAAACAAACCACGCAGCTGCCAACCGTGAGGTGGAAGGAGGCCTGCTGGTGAATGCCAGGGGAGGAGGGGCGGAGGATTCAGGCCTTTGCTTGTTTGTGTGCGTTTTAGCAGTTACTTCTGGCATGTTTGTTGGTTCCAGAATGGGCATTTGTCCCCTGGTGTTTTGTAGGGGTTCTTTGGACAGTACGAATTGTGGGCTGTGTTTTAATTTTCTCTAGTTTTTAGTTGGTTTTACCTTTTATTTTCATTTCCTTATCGTCTCCTCCAGTTCAGTCCCTCACCTCTGAGTAGTGCACTTCCTCCCGCAGCATGGAGACTGGGCATGTCAAACTTGTGACATCACTGCACATATCCTTCTAGCACCCCCACCAGCTCCCAGTGTGCTCAGTCTTCATGCAGCAGGAGGTAGTGAGCCTAGGTTCTGGGCTCACTAGAGGAGCAGATAAGGAGCTTTAGACAGGTTGGATAGGGCATTTAGCTTTCTTTTCTCCCTATAACATTTTTTCCTTTAGATTTTAGATTAAAGTTCTTAAAAACCCCCAAAAAGAAACAAAGTCTGTGAGGGATCGTGGGTAATCAGAGGAGGCTGCTTTCTCCCTCCCGTTTGCTTCTGTCCCCCTTTTGCCTGCCCTCCCCTCCTTGTTTGCACGGAGGGGAGTTGTTTAGCAGGTTTTCATCTTCTGACTGGCTCAGTTTCTGTTCTGCCGATTCCTGTCAGAAACTTGTGTCGGGGTTTTCTCTCTGCTTCTGCAGCCAGCTGACAGGATTTCTCAGCAGTGCTGTTTACAGGCTGCCTTTTGTGGTCTCTGAGGTACAGAGAGGATCTGAAGGGCCCTGAGGCAAAGGTGAGTGCTTCGATCACTTTTATTAGTGTCAGGGGAGTGTTTGGGGCCTGCTACCACATGGGAGACACATTTTTAGCGGTTTGCAGTGCTGAGGAGCTTCGCGGGCCGCTTTTCCCGCTGTTTTTTTTTTCACTGAGCTGTTTTTTCTTCTCAGACAGGTGTAATTGCTTAAACGATTTGTCGTTTTGTCAAAGTTAAGTTATATTTGATTGATTTTGATTAATTTGATTAGTTTGAATGGTTTTGGAGAGATTCTTAAATTTTTTCCTCAGTGCTTTGAGCTCTTAAAGGGCCAGTACAAAAGAAAAAAAAAAGAGAATGAATAAATAAACCATAAAGAAAAAGATCACTTACGGTGGTCTGCGAGATCTTATTAATTTTTATTACCCGGTCTCTTGGTTCCCGTAGTGCTGATGCCTTCGTGTCCTCAGTGCTTGTTTGTGGCACCCGTAGGAGCTTGGTCTCGGACGCGGGGGCATGTCGTGGCTGCGCATCTGAAGCACTAACTATGGACCAAGAAATGAAGGATAGGTCTAAGGAGGGGACTCCTTTGGAGGCGCAGGGTACTGGCGCCTCAGCGGAAGGGGAGACGTCCGCTTCTCCTACTACAAGTTTGGCTTTGCCCGGTAATTCAACCATCCTGATGGTGACTGGAGCAGCGCTCGGAGGTTTCTCCCCGGATTTTGTGCTGCTGATGCATCAGGCCTACTGTTTGCAGCAACATTGGGCAGTCGTGGATGCTTCAATTCTTGGAGTGGCAGGAGGCCAAGCGGCCACAGAAAGGTTGGGAAGTAGTGATGGTAGACTGGTTAAGAGGGCTCGGTCAGTGGAGGATCAGCCTCTTGGTTTGGACTGGCCGGAAGGTGAGGACATTGATATGGAGCCAGAAGCTGAGATAGTGGAACTAGAAGAAGGTGAGATTCAGGAACCTGAAGATCAGGCGAGGATTATCAGGGTTTTTTGGAGAGAGGAGCTGCCAGCGCTCATTACGGGGGTCCCTTCAGGCTCTCAACCTTTCGTCTGGGGTACCGGCAGAGGATGAAGGTTTGGAGGATCCCCTCATCCAAGCGGTACAGAAGTCTCAGGCTGTCTTTCCAGTTCACCATGTGGTTAAGCAGATGATCCAGGATGAATGGGATGTGCCGGAGGCAGGATTGCGTGGTGTGAGGTCCATGAATCGTCTTTATCCCTTGGCGGATCAAGAACGGGAAGTGTTTCGTTCTCCGCGCATAGATGCAGTTGTTTTGGTGGTCATGAAGAAGACTACCATTCCAGTTGAAGGAAATGTGGCTTTAAAGGATGCACAGGATCGTAAGGTGGACGCATTATTGAAGCAAGCTTTCGAGGTTAATGCTTTGTCTCTTCAGGCATCTATTTGTGGAGCTTGGGTAGCGAGGGCATGCCTTCATTGGTTGCAGCGTTTGCAGCAGCCAGCGCAGCAAACGCAGGAGCAGTTAGCGGATGTGACAAGGCTAGAGTCAGATTCAGCTTATTTAGCCGATGTCCACTATGATCTTATTAGAGGTTTGGCGAACAGCATGGCTTCCTTGGTAGCCACCCTTCGCTATCCTTGGCTGAGGAATTGGGCTGCGGACAGTTCCTCCAAGTCGCATCTTAGAAAACTTCCTTTTAAGGGGAAGCTGTTGTTTGGAGAGGATCTTGACAAGCTGGTTAAAGATCTGGGGGAAATCTAAAGGAGGTCGCTTGCCGGAGGATAAGCCGAAGCAGGGTCAGACTCCTTTACTGTCGAGGGGTCAACCTCGGGATTTCAGGCGTTTTCATACCTCTCGGTTGGAAGGTGTTCAGAGAGGAAGGTTTTCCTCTCATGCGCAAAGCTTTCGAGGATTCCGGGGAGTGGGCAGAGGATTTGCTAGTTCCGCTTCCTCAGGATTTAGGAAAACATAATGAAGCGAGGAGGACGCAGGCAGGAATTCGGACGATAGGTGGTCGACTTCAGGAGTTTCTTCCTGCCTGGGTGCAGATAACATCTGATCAGTGGTTGTTGGAGGTGATTTGCGAAGGTTATTCTTTCGAATTTGCCCATCTGGTAGTTGACTCCTTCGTCATGTCGCCTTGCAGGGGGCCAGAAAAGACAACAGCGGTACGGGATACTCTGTCTCATCATCTGCAGCTGGGGGCAGTGGTTCCGATGCCGCGAGAGCATTATGGTATCGGTCGATACTCCATTTATTTCGTGGTGCCAAAGAAAGATGGAGCCTTCCACCCAAATCTGCATCTCAAGGGCGTAAATCGCTGTCTGAGGGTTCCTCATTTCCGAATGGAAACTTTACGTTCCGTTATTGTGACGGTTCAGCAAGGGGAGTTCCTGACGTCTCTCGATCTCACCGAGGCGTATTTACACATTCCGATCAGGCCCGATCATCAAAAGTTTCTAAGGTTTGCGCTACCGTGGGGGCATTTCCAGTTCCAGGCGTTGCCCTTCGGTCTAGCGACAGCTCCGTGTACTTTCACCAAGGTTATGGTGGTGGTGGCAGCGGCCCTTTGAAAGGAGGGAATATAGGGATGAACCAATCTCGACGACTGGTTGATTCGGATGAAGTCCAGGGACGAGAGTGTGCGAGTGACGGGCAGAGTGGTGGAGCTCCTACAGAGTCTTGGTTGGGTAGTCAATACGGCCAAGAGTAGGTTGGTTCTTTCGCAGGTTCTGGAGTACTTGGGAGTTTGCTTCGACACTCAAGTGGGAGCAGTGTTTCTGCCACATCTCCGAGCCCAGGGCCTTTGGTTCTTGGTGCGCGGTTTTTTGAGCAGTCCTGCACCTTCGGCCTGGCACTATCTCCGCGTTTTAGGAACAATGGCGGTGACTCTGGAAGTCCTGCCGTGGGACAGAGCTCACATGCGTCCCTTACAGAGGTCGCTGCTCCGTCGCTGGTCCAACCAGAACGATGCTCTGTCCAAGCGTCTTCCTTGTCCAGGGTGAGTCAGGGCATCCCTGCAGTGGTGGCTTCGTCCACAAAATCTCATAGCGGGCATGCCTCTCAAACAGCCGCAGTGGATTCCAATCTTAACTGATGCCAGTCTTGCCGGGTGTGGGGAGCTCATTGCAGAGAGCTCTTCACGCAGGGCCGTTGGACAGAGCAGGAAACCAAATGGTCGATTAATCGGCTGGAGTTGCGAGTGGTAGCTCTAGTGCTTCGGGCCTTTGAGTCCACCTTACGGGGTCGAGCGGTTCAGGTGCTTTCGGACAATTCCGTGACTGGCATACCTCAATCGTCAATCGCGGCTCTGGAGCTTGAAGTGGAAAGCCTGTTCAGTTGGGTAAAGTCTTGGCTTCAGGCTCAGTCGGCGGCGCACATTGCGGGAACGGACAATGCGATGGCGGACTTTCTCAGCTGGGTCCAGGTGGATCCGGGGGAATGGGAGCTTCATCCGGATGTGTTTGCGCAGATAGTCCACAAATGGGAAGCTCCTATGATGAATTTCATGGCGACTTTCGGTTGGCCAAGGTGAGTCGTTTTTACAGCAGAAGACGAGAAAGAATGTCAGAAGGCCTGGATGCCTTGATGCAGAAATGGCTCACACTCGGTCTCCTCTACGTGTTCCCCCCTTGGGCTCTCATAAGTCAGGTGGTTCAGCGCATCGAAGCCCATCAGGGGAGAGTAGTTCTGGTGGCTCCAGATTGGCCTCACCGACCGTGGTATGCTGACCTCGTCCATCTTCTCGATGGGAAACCATGGCGGTTGCCGACAAGGGAGGATCTTCTGCTACAAGGTCCTCTGCGAATGCCTCAGGTGGATCGGTTCTCGCTTACGGCTTGACCATTGAAAGGGCTAGGTTAAAGAGGATAGGTTATTCTAGTGCGGTGATTGCCCCCTTACTTTTGGCTAGAAAGAGATCGACGTCCTTTAGCTTATGTGCGGATCTGGCGTATTTTTGAAGACTGGTGTGAGCAAAGGCAGGTCTGTCCTGCCACAATTTCAGTTCCAATACTATTGAGTTTCTTGCAGGATGGTTTTGATAAGGGGTTGGCGACCAATTCGGTAAGGGTTCAGCTGGCAGCTCTTTCTTGTTATCGAGGAAAAGTTCAAGGAGTCGCCTTGGGTGCCCATGCCAATGTGGTATGTTTCTTGAGAGCGGTGTCCCGTTTACGTCCTTCGCGTAGGTTGGTTTCTCCTCCGTGGGATCTCAACCTGGTCTTAGGAGCCTTGACTAGGGAGCCCTTTGAGCCTTTGCATCAGGCTTCGCTAAAAGATTTGACCTTAAAACCCGGTATTTTTGGTAGCCATTTGCTCTGCGTGGCGAATCTTGGAGTTGCAGGCGTTGTCGAGAACCGTTTCTGATGTTCTCAAGGGAAAAGGTGGTATTGCATCCTGTTCCGTCTTTCCTGCCAAAGGTAGTTTCGCCGTTCATGTAAATCAGTCTGTCTCCTTGCCAGTGTTGGGCGTTTCGGATGAGAACGCATTGGATCGTAGTTTGCATCTGTTAGATATAAAGAGGTCTCTTCGTCGATACTTCAAGGTTTCCAAGTCCTTCCGCAAGTCAGAGTGTTTGTTCGTTGTTTTTGGAGGTCCACGTAAGGGTGAAGCGGCAGCCAAAGCTTCGATTTCCAGATGGGTCCGTGAAGCAATAGCATTGGCTCATATCTTGCAGGGCTGTCGGTGCTTGTAGGGTTGCGGGCTCATTCTACTAGAGTGCAGGCAACTTCCTGGGCGGAACATAGCTTGGTTCCTCCGGTTGAGATTTGCAGAGCAGCCACCTGGTTGTCTTTGCATACTTTCAGTAAACATTATCGTCTAGATGTTCAAGCGTCGGGAGATGCCCGTTTGGGGCCTGCAGTTTTGCGGTCCTGGTGGACAGGTCCCTCCCAGTAATTTACTGCTCTCTTACATCCCAGAGGTGAGGGACTGAACTGAAGGGACGATAAGGAAAGAGAAATTAGACTTAACCTGCTATTTGTTGTTCCTTGAGGAACTCCAGTTCAGTCCCGATTCCCGCCCTGGGAGGAGTTGTCACATTTGGCAGAGTCTGTTTGGTGTCAGCTGAAATGGTAGGCAGGCAGTAGGATTTCAGAAAATTTCTTTCTGTACTCAAGACAATGTATTCAAGAGAATCGACCACAAAAAGAGCATTCTCCTATGCTGCACCTGCGATCTGGAACGCGCTCCCTGCAAAACTGAGATCCACCACTGACATGAAGGACTTCAGAAAACAGCTAAAGACCTTCCTCTTTACTAATCAACTCAATGAACCCACTTAACTCTGGAACAGTTGAACCACCACTTAATACACTAGAGTTCACAAATTACTTATGTAAATATGATCTCCAGGAACAAGCAGGAATACGTCATCACATATGGGTACGTCGGTACCGACGGAGCCCGCGCGGGAAAGCTCCCCAGCTTTTCAGATTAAAAGCCTTTGGGGCCTCCCACTGCACATGCGCGCTGCCTTCCCGCCTTCCTGACCAGCTCTCGTCAGTTTCTTTTTTTCCGCGGAGCCAGCAGGTCGTGTTCCTGTCACCGCTGAAGAAATTGTTAATTTTATTGTTTTCTTTAGACCGCGTACCTGCCTTCCCCATTCTGAAACCGGTACTGCCGGTCTCTCTTTCTTTCTTTTAAAAAAAAAAAAATATATATTTTTCTTTTCTTCAGCACAGCTTGGTACTTTGTTAGGCCTTCAGGCCTACACAATTTCTCCTCATGGAGAAGCCAGTTCCTGGTTTTAAAAAGTGTACCAAGTGCAGTGCTGTCATTCCTCTTACAGACACCCATGAATGGTGTCTTAAATGTTTAGGACCTGACCATTCCATACCGGACTGCCCATCCTGCTCCCAGATGTCGAAACGTGGATTGCAGAACCGGGCCAACAAGTTCCATGTGCTGTTTCCTTCAGAAGCATCACAGTCATCCAGGTCTTCCTCTCCGGATGGATCTCAGGTAACCAAAACTCCAGTGGGCAAATCCTCTAAAAGCAAATCTCTTTCTTTTTTTTTTTTTATTATTTATTTATGAATTTTTAACAATATTACATCAAACAAAGTTTGAACAGAATAGTGCCATCAAGTTTCTAAAGATCGAGAGGCTCTCAATTCTGAGTTCGAGGATTCTGCCCAGGCCAAAAAACCCCGGCGGGAGGCTCCGGCCTCCAAAGCAATCATGGGGTCACAGGTTGACATCGATGGCGCGGCCTCGACAGATCACCTGTTGTACTGCTCTGGGGTACCGGCCCATACCGGTACCGACATCCAGGCAGCAGTGGCGTCTATGGGCAATACTGTCCAAGTCATGCAGCAGGCCATTCTGGCTTTTATTAATGCTGCTACGCCCTCGGTACCGCAGCCAGCGGTACCGGGTCCGGTTCCGGTAATGGCTTCCATACCGGAACCGAGGCCATCGTCTTCCAAACGCAGATCGGTTCCGCATGCCGGATCCGGGCTTTTGCCCGGTACCGATCCCATACCCGGTACGCCCGATGTCGATACCGAACGGTATGCGTATCGTGCGTTGGAAGCACATAGAGGATACTCTGCTTCTTCAGAGGATTTTAACTCCTCTGATGATTCTGATGAGTTCTCCCTTGATCTTCCTGAGGAGCCTTCTTCTCCTAACAGGAGAATGTCTCCACCAGAGGATTTGTCCTTTCAGGACTTCATCATAGAAATGGCTAAAGGTCTTTCTATTGCTTCATCCTCTGAAAAGGAACCCAGATCAAAGAAACTGGATATTTTAGGATACTCTGTCTCCTAAAGAGGCAGTCACCCTGCCTATCCATGAAATCCTTCAAGAACACTTGATGGACTTATGGGAGGCTCCTCTAACATTGTCTCCTTCTTCTCGCAGGTTGGACACCATGTACCGTGTCCCCCCTTCTCCTGGTTTCCAAAAAACCCAGTTGCCTCACCATTCTATTGTGGTGAAGTCTGCAATGAAGAAGATAAAGAGTACCAAAAGGCACTCTTCTACTCCTCCAGGGCGAGAATGTAAGACTCTAGACTCTTTTGGCAGGAAAATTTTCCAGGCTACTATGCTTATAGCCAGGATTAATTCCTATAGTCTTTACATGGGCATGTTTCTCAGTGAAATCGCTCTAAAAGTTCGGCATTTTGCCCCCTTTCTCCCTGAGGATAAGAGGGAGCAGTTCATTTCCTTGGTGAAACACCTTTTGGATATTTCAAAGTTCTCCAACAGGGCAGCTTTTGATTCCTTTGAGGGTGCTGGTAGGGCTTCGGGCATTGCTATAGCAGCCCGACGTCTTGCTTGGCTCCAGGCTTCTGATCTAGAACCTTGGGTCCTAGATGGCTTACGAAATCTGCCCTGTACAGGTGAGAACTTATTTGGTGAGGAGTGGCAAATTAAGGCCACTCAAATGGATGCAGAAAATGCCACCTTAGATAGACTTTCTAAGTCTACCTCCACTCCTGCCAAGAAGAAGTCTTTTAAGAGGCCTTATTACAAGAAGTCCAGATTTTCTACAAATACTGGCCAACAATCCTCTCAGCCTCGTTTTGCTGCTAAACGTCAGCAACCTAAACAGGCAAGGTCAAAGCCTGCGGCGTCTGCTACGCCTCAGCAGGCTCCACCCCCTCAGGGGTTTTGACTTGCCCCTAGAGAACTTAACTTTTCTGGCTCTAGAACAACCAGAGCCCCTCACCATACCCGGAAGGTTAGCTCACTTTGCTCCCAGATGGGAGCAAATTACATCAGAGCAATGGACCCTCTCTATCATCAGAGAGGGTTACAAACTCCATTTTTCCGACCTTCCTCCTTATACTATGGTGAGGCAGTTCAATTCTCCCCCATCTCTCCTGGCCCTCTTGGGTCAGGAAGTCTCCTCCCTCCTTGCCCAGGGGGCAATAGAGGAGGTCCCTCTTCTTCAACAGGGGACGGGATTCTACTCCCCTTATTTTCTAATACCAAAGAAGACAGAGGGCTTCAGACCAATTCTGGATCTGAGAGAATTGAACAAATTTCTTTTCAAGGAGAAATTCAAAATGCTTTCTCTGGGCATTCTCCTTCCATACCTTCAGAGTCAGGATTGGCTTTGTTCTCTAGATCTAAAGGATGCGTATACACACATACTCATCCACCCATCCCACAGAAAATACCTTCGATTTCTGTTTCAGGGAAAACATTTCCAGTACAGAGTACTCCCCTTCGGTCTAGCCTCTGCTCCAAGAGTGTTCACCAAATGCATGGCAGTCGTAGCTGCCTTTCTAAGAGGCCTGGGAATTTTCATATTCCCATACCTGGACGACTGGCTCATCCGAGCTCCCTCTCAGTCCCAGGCCCAAATTTCCCTGGACCGCACAAGGCGTCTTCTGCAGTATCTAGGACTGGTAGTAAACCTTCCCAAGTCTCAACTAATCCCTACTCAGTCTCTCGAGTTCATAGGGGCCCAGTTAGACACCATCACTGCAAGGGCCTACCTGCCTCAGGTCAGGGCCCAACGCCTGCTGAGTTTGGCCTCCCAAGCTCAGTCCAGCAGTCATTTGACAGCCCGGGAAATGCTGCGACTTCTGGGCCACATGGCCTCCACGGTACATGTGGTGCCCTACGCTCGTCTGCATATGAGAGCAGCTCAATGGACCTTGGCCACCCAGTGGACTCAAGCATCTGGAGCGCTCTCCGACCAAATACTCACCTCAAGCCGTCTATTTTGGTCCCTCCAATGGTGGACATCCACCAAGAATCTGTTGTTGGGGGCCCCCTTCCAACCTTTGTTGCCCCAAGCAACCCTCACAACAGATGCCTCCCAGACAGGGTGGGGAGCTCATCTTCAGAACCTCTCCACTCAGGGCACTTGGTCTCCACAGGAGGCCACCCTTCATATCAACCTCCTGGAACTGCGAGCAATTTACCTTGCCCTCAAGGTCTTCTATACCCTCCTTGTCAACCTGACTGTCCTAGTTCAGACAGACAATCAGGTAGCCATGTTCTATATAAACAAACAAGGAGGGACAGGCTCTCTGTCGCTTTGCAACGAAGCTCTCAGAATATGGGCCTTCGCCAGAGAGCATCAAATTCACCTTCTTGCAGTGTATCTTCCAGGAGTTCAAAACTCTCGTGCAGACAGACTCAGTCGAGTTCTGCTTCCACACGAATGGTCCCTACATATGGACCAGATACGCAGAATCTTTCAGGAATGGGGGACCCCGGACATAGACCTCTTTGCAAGTCCGTGGAATGCCAAACTTCCCCGGTTCTGTTCCAGAACTCAGTGTCAGGGAGCTCAGACCCACGATGCCTTCCTCCTGCATTGGGGTCAGGAATTCCTCTATGCCTTTCCACCCATTCCTCTAATATCCAAGACTCTGTTCAAGCTCCAGAGGGATCACGGGACTATGATCCTCATAGCTCCCCGCTGGCCACGCCAGGTGTGGTTCCCTCTACTTCTGCATCTCTCCCAGGGATTCTCCCTGGACCTGGGAGCTGCGCCAGACCTTCTGTCTCAGGAGGAGGGGACTTTGTGGCACCCAAACCCCAAATCCCTACATCTCAGAGCTTGGTTACTGAAGGCCTAAGTCTTCAAGACTTTAATCTTTCTCAACCTGTGACAGATATCCTTCATGCCTCTAGGAAACCTTCCACGAGGCGTTCTTATGCTTTCAAATGGAAACGTTTTTCCATTTGGTGTGCTCAGCAGGGTCTTGACCCTCTAGCACTTCCTTTGAATTTCCTCTTGGACTATCTCCTGCATCTTTCAAATGCAGGCCTTAAGACAAATTCAGTAAGGGTCCATTTGAGTGCTATTGCAGCATCCTTAAAACCTATAAATGGACAACCTGTCTCCTCTCATCCTCTTGTTTCACGTTTCATGAGAGGCCTGACTTTAACTAAACCTCCCATCCGACCTCCTCCGGTAGCATGGGATTTGAACCTAGTTCTAGGTCAGCTTATGAAGCCGCCTTTGGACTCTACCTCCTTCAAATTTCTTTCCTGGAAGGTTGTTTTCCTTATTGCAGTCACTTCGGCTCGCCGCATCAGTGAACTGCAGGCTTTAGTGGCTCATCCACCTTATACTAGGTTTCATCATGATAAGGTGGTCCTTAGGACGAATCCCCACTTTATGCCCAAAGTGGTCTCGCCTTTTCATCTTAATCAAGAGGTATATCTACCTGTCTTTTTCCCGGCTCCTCATGCATCCAGTGCAGAGAGGAACCTTCATACTCTGGATTGTAAAAGAGCTCTTGCCTTTTACCTCAACAGGACTCAACCACATCGAAAGTCTTCCCAACTTTTCGTGGCTTTTGATCCTTCTCATTTGGGACTTCCAGTCACCAAGCGTACACTTTCCAATTGGATCGCTCAGTGTATTTCTTTTGCTTACCAGAGTAAGAACATTTCTATGGAGGGCCATGTCACAGCTCACAATGTGAGGGCCATGGCCACTTCTATGGCTCATCTTCACTCTGTGTCCATAGATCAGATCTGTCGAGCAGCCACTTGGGCCTCGGTTCATACCTTCACAGCCCATTACTGCTTGGACAAGGACTCCCGCCGGGATGCCTTGTTTGGTCAGGCTGTCCTCAAACACCTGTTCCATACTTAAACAACTCCTGCCCACCTTCCCTGGATGGATGCCTGAGATCCATGCGAAGATGGTTTACCCTTGGAGGGGGATCTCCCAGGCATCTTAGCTAGGGAGTCCCCATATGTGATGACGTATTCCTGCTTGTTCCTGGAGATAGCACAGTTACTTACCTGTAACAGGTGATCTCTGGGAACAGCAGGAATTAGTCATCACAACCCACCCACCTCCCTAGGAGTTGTATCTCTATCTATCTTCCTGTCCTCTCTCTCTATTGTCTCAGCTTTAAACTCGAACTGACGAGAGCTGGTCAGGAAGGCGGGAAGGCAGCGCGCATGTGCAGTGGGAGGCCCCAAAGGCTTTTAATCTGAAAAGCTGGGGAGCTTTCCCGCGCGGGCTCCGTCGGTACCGACGTACCCATATGTGATGACTAATTCCTGCTGTTCCCAGAGATCACCTGTTACAGGTAAGTAACTGTGCTTTCTCTGTAAATTTCACTCTCTGTATATAGGTTTGCCTCAGTGCATCTCCTGCATGTCCCCCCCTCCTCCTCATAACGTTTTCTGTAAATGTGTGTTTTATAAAGAGTTCCCTGTAAACATCTGAGTTATAATGTAAACCACTTTGATTTTATGAGAAAGCGGTATAAAAAACCTGTTAAATAAATAAATTTTCTTTACTCTTTCTCTCGCTCTCCTTTCTGTTCTATTTCTTTCAAGCGGGAGAGGGACAGTTGGCCCCGTATTTAATGTGGATTTAGTTCAGTTCAACAATTAATTTTTAGTGGTTAATACTATAGCTACTTATTTGTTGCTCTTTTGAGTCTGCTTTGTCATTTAGGTCACTGGAAGCTGGTGGGGGTGCCAGCAGGATATGTGCAGTGATGTCACAAGTTTGACATGCCCAGTCTCCATGCTGCAGGAGGAAGTGCACTACCCAGACGTGAGGGATTGAACTGGAGTTCCTCAAGGAACAACAATTGGCCAGTATGTCTAAGTTCTCTTTAGTTTTGTTCTGTTTAAGGAAAAAAAAAAAGGAAGAGGGAGCAAGGCAGGATATAATCTTTGTTTAGTTTATGTCTTTGCTGTTTCCTCCTGTTGTATTTTAGGTCAAAGGAGAAGCAAAACAGAGCACCATCGGGTGCCATGCTGGCGAGACCGCAATGCTTGGTCCCGACGGGGAGCGGTTTCGGACGCTGGCGTGTGCAGCTCTATGGAGGCCACATCCTTGGAACAGGGCATTCAGGCGAGTATATGCCAAGAGCCCCCTCCTATCCCTCTCCCAGGAGTCGAGGGACTCCACAGAAGCAGATGCTGGGGCCTCCCCTTCCCCGAGGCCAGAGCCACCTTCCTGCCCCCAGCCCCCTCTCGGACCCACCACTTCACAGGGGGTGGAGGAGGGGGGTGGCTGGGGAGATTTCTCTCCAGAATTCATCTTGCTTTTGCACAAGGCTTTCTGTCTGCATCCGCAGGGTCTGTCACTGGGGCAGGAGCGCCCTGGGAAGTGGGCTGTGGACCTGAAGGAGCCAGGGCTCATAATGGAGTTGGTAAAACAGGCCATACTCCTCCTCGGTCCGAGGTCCAGGGCGGGGAACCCCAGACCTGGAAATGGAAGAGGAAGATGAGGAACTTGAAGAGGGTGGGATCCCAGAGGAGGAGCAAGCCTGGATTGTTCAGATCTTCCGCAGGGAAGAGTTACCGGCACTGATCGGCAAGTCCCTTAAGGCTCTTAACATCTCCACAGGCCTCCCGGCAGAGGAGGAGTCTCTGGAGGATCCGCTAATTCTGGAAGTATGAAAGACACAGAAGGTCTTCCCGGTCCACCGGGTAGTCAAGCAGATGATCCAAGATGAGTGGAACTAACTAGAGGCCGGTCTACGGGGGGGTGCGGTCCATGTCACGTTTGTACCCATTGCCAGAACAGGAGAGAATTGCTCGGGGCGAGGTTCGAGACCTGCAGTGGCAGGGTTTTCTTACTGGTTCACCAGGCGCAGGAGCTTCGGCTTCTGGTGCAGAGGTTCTTGGCTATGAGGGAGCCCTCAGCCTGGCACTATCTTCAGGTGCTGGGGACCATGGCGGCAACTCTCGAGCTCGTCCCCTGGGTAAGGGCCCATATAAGGCCAATGCAGAAGTCCGTACTCCATTGCTGGCCTCACCAGCATCAGCTGTTGTCGAGAAGGTTCTCTCCCGGGAACCTGGAAAGGGGCATGCCCCTTGAGCCTCTCCAGTGGATCCAGCTGACAATGGATGCCAGTCTGACCGGCTGGGGAGCCCACTGTGAGGGACATTTTCTCCAGGGATGCTGGAGCGTGCTGGTAGCCCGGTGGTCAATCCACAGACTGGAGATGCGGGCGGTGGCTCTAGTACTCAGGTCCTTTGAGCGCTGGGTTCTCGGAAAGGCGGTGCGGGTGTTCTTAGACAATGTGACCATGGTGGCCTATATTAACAGCCAGGGGGGCATGGGCAGCTCCCCCTTGGAGGAAGAAGCGGAGAGTCTGTTGGAATGGGTGGAAGCCCACCTTTTAGGCCTTGTCGGCAGCGCATGTGGCAGGGATCGAAAACATCACTGTGGATTACCCAAGCCGAGTCCGGGTGGATCACTGCAATTGAAAGCTCTGGCCGGAGGTGTTCAAATAGGTGGTGAGCCGTTGAGGGCCACCTATCATGGACCTCATGGAAAGGTTGGGTTCGACCAAGGCAAGTCGCTTCTACAGCAGGAGAAGAGAAAGGATGTTGGAGGGCTTAGACGCCCTGGTCCAGAAGTGGCCCACGGAGGGTCTGTTGTATGTGTTCCCTCCATGGGCTCGCATAGGCAGGGTCCTCCAATGCATAGAAGTGCACCAAGGCTTGGTCATTCTGATAGCCCCGGATTGGCCAAGGCGTCTGTCGTATGCCGACCTAGTGAGGCTGCTAGTGGATCGTCTGTGGAGGCTCCCAGTGTGGGAGGATCTCTTGACCCAGGACCCGGTCTGAATGGCACAGGTGGCTCGATTCTCGCTTACGGCATGGCTCTTGAAAGGGCAAGGTTGTTGAAGAGAGGGTACTCCAACTCAGTAGTCTCAATCTTACTGAAGTCTGGAAAGAAGTTGACCTGTCTCGTCTATTTTAGACTCTGGCACATCTTTGAAGGGTGGTGTGCCGATCGGGGGAGTCGCCCTACTATGGCTTCAGTGCCGGAAGTCCTAGACTTCTTGCAGGCAGGCTTCGAGAAGGGCCTGGCTGCCAGTTCTTTGAGAGTTCAATTGGCAGCGATTTCCTGTTACTGGGGAAAGGTCCAAGGGAAGTCGCTGGGTGAGCATCTGGTCATGGGGTGGTTTCTGAGGGCAGTGAGTCATCTTTGTCCACCTCAAAGGTCGGCAGTCCTGTCTTGGGATCTCAATCTGGTACTGGAGTCCCTGGCAGGGGGGCCCTATGAGCTGGTAGGGCGGACTTTCCTGAATAACCTGACCATCAAGACGGTGTTTCTGGTGGCTATCTGCTCAGCCAGGCGGATTTCGGAGCTGCAGGTTCTTTCTTGTCAACCTCCATTTCTTTCCTTTTCTAAGGAGAAGGTGGTCCTGTGGACGGTACCATTCTTTTTGCCCAAAGTGGTATTGGCGTTTCATGTGAATCAGCTGGTCTCCCAGCTGTCCTTGTTGAGAGTAGGTAATGAGACCGCGGATGCACACCTGCACCGTCTGGACGTTCGTAGAGCGTTGAAGCGCTATCTAAAGAGTACTGAGTCATTCCACAGATCAGATCGTCTATTTATTTTGTTCGGGGGGCCATGCAAAGGAGAGGCAGCGGCCAAGGCTTCCATTTCCAGGTGGATCAGGGAAGCCATTGCATCAACGTACATTTTGAAAAACAATCCTGTTCCGGTGAGGTTACGGGCTGAATACGGTTTAGTGTCGCCTTTGGATATCTGTAGGGCGGAGACGTGGACCTCTTTACACACCTTTGCTAAGCACTATTGTCCCCAGACAGCGGGGGATGCAGTTTTTGGCAGTGCAGTCCTTCAGGCTGGTCTCGCAGGTCCCTCCCAGAGTTAGAATTGCTCTGCTACATCCCAGAGGTGAGAGACTGGACTGGAGGGACAATTAGGAAAGAGTAATTAAACCTTACCTGCTAATTAGCATTCCTGAAGGAACTCCAGTCCAGTCCCTGATCCCACCCAGTGTGTCTGTATAAGATATGTATAAACTATCAAAACCTGGAACAAAACTATCTCACTGGCAGCAGAAAAAAACCCTAACCTGTCTCAACATAATAGAAATGACAATATAATTGATAAAAAGGATGCCCCATGGTTTAACATGACACTTAAAAATCTTAAAAGACAACTAAGAATAGAAGAAAGGAAATGGAGGCAAAACAAATCACCAACAACTTATGAGAAATACATAAATACCCTACACACATATAAAGTAACAATAGACAATTCTAAGAGAAACTACTACTCTAAACTACTCAATAATTCAATTAACCGACCAAGAGAATTGTTCTGTATAATACAGAAACTAACAAACAAAACATACAATTCAGATGAAATATCCATAGATATCACCCCACAAGACTTAGTCCAATACTATATCAATAAAACAAAAATACAAACGAATAACCCCCCAACAACACACACTGAAATGAAGCACACAACCCCTGATAACTGGTCCAACTTCAGCCCGATTTCAAAGACCACACTCAAAACTACCATATCTAACATCAATACAACTACATCATATCTTGACCCATGCCCAGTTGATTGGATAAAAAAGACACTATCAATACTCTCTCCCTTCATCCTCCCTATGGTTAACATATCACTAGATGAAAGATATTTACCACCATCCCTCAAACATGTTCAAATAAGACCAATACTTAAAAATAAAACACTAGACAAATTATCCCCAAAATCATACAGACCCATATCGAGCATTCCTTTCATGGCCAAACTTATTGAAAAAATAGTTCAAACCGAACTACACGAATTTATTGATACATTGAACCTCCTTGACGAACACCAATATGGCTTCCGACCATTCCATGGGGTCGAAACATTGCTAACAGTCCTTTACGACACCCTATTAAGAGGAATTGATGACACAAAACAAGCCTTCATCCTAGTATTCCTCGACATCTCTGCCGCATTTGACAGCGTAAATCACATAACAATGCTCAACAGACTTCAACAAATAGGAATTACATCCACTGTCTATAACTGGTTCAAATCCTACCTATCAAACAGAACCCAAACAGTAAGAATTCTTAACCAAACATCTAACACATTCAACCAAACACAAGGCCTCCCACAGGGATCCGCCTTATCAGCACTTTTGTTTAACATTTACCTACAACCAATCAGCAACATCTTTAAACGTCATGGCGTCCATTATCATATTTACGCCGACGATATAATGTTCTACCTCCCATTTAAAATCCCAAACCCTCCACTACAACAAATAACAGAATGTTTTAAAGAACTAACAATATGGCTCAGCGATCAGAACTTACACATTAACTTCTCAAAAACTGATGTACTATATATTACTAAAAACCAAACATACACACCCCCAAGCACCATCACACTTGATAACCATGAGATCAACATAAAAAAAGAAATAAAATACCTAGGTGTGATACTTGACAATAAGCTTAACATGGATTCACACATAAAATATCTAACAAAAAACATACACTACAAACGTAAGACTTTGAGACAACTAAGACCTTTAATTCACTTACAAGACTTCATAACCATAATTCAAGCTATCATAACCCCACACTTTGATTTTGCAAATTTAATCCTTAATGGCATCACAAAACAAAATATTAAAAAGATACAACTAACTCAGAACATAGCAGCAAGGATAATAATGAATATAAGCTCAATTGAACATATCACACCGACATTGGCTGAACTCCATTGGCTACCTATTCACAGCAGAATAAAATACAAGATTCTTCTAACCACATTTAAACTAATAAATAACTTAGCGCCATCTGTACTCAATACACTCATCAAAGTAGAAATAGATAAAAGACCACAAAGGAGTAGAAACACAAACACTATAGCAGTACCAAAAGACTACTCAAAAGCTAGAAAACAACCCAACATGAGAGCCTTCTCACATTCAGCACCTATACTCTGGAATAACCTTCCTGACAACATTCGCCTACTGTCAGACATAAAGGAATTTAGAAAAAAACTGAAAACCCATTTATTCTCTTTACACTACAACAAAGGAGCAGAAACTAACCAGACTACACAAAGAGACACAGGTTAACTACCATACTACAAACAATATATAAATACGTGCCTTGAAGATTAAATTAATGTTTACAACCACAAGTAATATATGATATAATTTGTAAATATCTACTATGTACATATGTTCTAATAGTTTAATGTTTTAATAATTTACTGTTTAAACTTTATACTGTTACCTGTACCTAGTTCCACCTGTTCTATGTAAAATGACTTGGTATGATACTACCCATACCATATAACATACTGTTAATTGTAAACCGCACTTGATACTTGGGAAAGAGCGGTATAGAAATAATTGTTAAATAAATAAAAATAAATATTGTTGAGGCAACTCCGGCCCGAAGGTTGAGGTCCAGTAGCTTGAAGGTCACATTTTGGCACGGTGCTCGGGGAGCAGAGATAGTGCGGTGGAATGGACATGCTGTCTGTCCCTTTGCTTTGTGAACTTGGGGATGAGTCATTTTCACAAGTAAGCCGCCTCCTCATTGGGGGGGGGTTGGGGTATCCCACTTAGTGATGGCGAGGGGATCTTAGGTTTGGTTTCTGCTGAAGTTCTAGTTAGTTGTTGGTCTACTTAATTGTCTGTCCATTAAGTCTGTTTTGTCAATAGGATACTGGAGCTGTTGGGAGGTGCCAGCGGTATATATACCCCAGGGTCATCAAGAAGTTGACGTGCTCAGTTTCCAAGCTGCTGGAAGAGGAGCACAACCCCAGAGGTGAGGGACTGGACTGGAGTTCCTTCAGGAACGCAAATTAGCAGGTAAGGTCTAATTACTCTTTACCAACCGACCGGTCTGTGTTTCAGGATGTCTACAGTGAACTGCTTGTATGTATTCCATGCATATTTATTATGGATATCCTTTGATTTAAGAAAAGCGCTATATGAAATGTGTTAAATAAATATCCTTAAACAAGATTGACAGTCTCCAAGGATCCTACAGAAGATGATTTAGCATCTGGGGGGGGGGGGGGATCTAACCAGGGGCTTGTTTCCCCAGTTTACAAATAAAGATCTGTAAGGAGCTACCAAGAGAAAAGATCTGGTGATTCTATTTCCACTAATGCAGTTAATGGAGATGTAGTTGGGAAAAGAGGTCATTCCGTACCAGTCTTCAAAGCCTGCAGGGGCGGGCAATAGACAGGAATATTCAAACTAGGCAGAAACAATGAAACTGGAAGTACCACAGAGGTGCAGATTACATTGTCAGCATTTTTCCAGTTAGGTGTATTTTGTATGGATATATCCACAGATTTTCCAGGAATCGGCATAGATTTGATGGCACACAACAACAATGACAATTGAAGATCCATGGAAACTGGAGCCCCTAGGTAGCCAAGATCTTTACTTGGCTGTGAAAGTGATAGGAGTGCAGTTCAGAAATGGCAGTGTGATTTGCAAGTGGATTTTGAACTTGAAAATTTAAGCTTCTGTGTGTTTGGAGTGAAAACCTTGGTAGAGATTGTGGCTTGGTGGGAATTGCACTTTATATTTCTACAATGGCTCCAAAAAATGGTGTATAGAGCAAAGGTAGTTACCACTGAGGTTTGTCTCCAATATTTGGGGATGTAGAAGGCACATATTTGTATTATGTTTGGAACTGTTTGTACATTAAGGAATTTTGAAAGGAGGCCCTTCCACTTTGTTAAAGGCAGAAGTATACCCCAATGCGGCAGTATGTCTTCTGGATATGACACAAGATCTTCTACTGAAAATTTGGCATCCAATTGTTATGACGCTCATTCAACGATGCCACAGTGAGATTTTCAATGCCTTTCAGCTTTAATGGATTATTAGGTGGAATATTACTTGGAGCTTCTGGGATGTTTTCAGGAATGTCAGAGCTCATATACAAATTGGATCATTATTTTTATTTATTTATTATTAGTATTTAGCTCCAGGAGATGGTCAAGGCGAGTTACATTCAGGTACAGTATGTATTTCCCTGTTTCCAGAAGGCTCGCAATCTACTGTAAATTTGTACCCGAGGCAGTGGAAGTTAAGTGTCTTGCCCAAGGCCACATGTGATCACACGTGAGTTCTTGGGCAATTTGTGTGCTTGTATTGATATATTGATGAAGACGTATGCTTGTTTTTCAGAAGTTAATATGAATTTTTATTGTACTTTTATATTAATCACTTGAGTGATTGCGAGAAAAGTGGGTTATAAATAGAAGATCAGAGCTAGAGAAGGGAAAATTTGAGGAGGGGAAAGCACAAGGAGGAACCAAGCAGGAGAGAAGATGAAGGAAGGCAGCGATAAAACAGTATGAGCAAAAAATGTTTGCATTTTTAAAAATTGAAATGAGCAAAATAAGAACAGTTAGACAAAAATATAAAATCATAAAACCAAAAGTGAAATAGTTATTGAAAAAAACATTTGCCTTGGCTCCTAAAAGAATTTGGTAGTTACTCAAGTTATCTGAAAATGTTTCTATCCCTGTTGCTAGGATCCTGATCCTCTTCCTATATACATTTCAAAGCTTGTGTTAATTCTGTTCAGGTTTATAGACTGGAACAAAAGTGTGGAAGGAGACCATGAACAAGAGAGTCCTTTATTGGGAAAACCTGACTTGGCCAGGTTTTGGCAAGAATAACCTTCGTCAGGGGTCTAAAAACATAAATATAACATTATAAAATACATAGGTTAAACACAACATACAAAAATAATAATAAAAAATGCATAAGAGGAAGCATACATAATTTAACATAGCAATGGAGACTCGTAGAAATACTGTACAAATGATAATTTTAAAAAGCACTAAAAAGTAAGAGCCAAAGGGTTAGGCAAGCAAAGGGGGTCTAAAAAAGGAGAGTGTGAGAGGGGAGGGAGGGGAAACATATATAATTGAAATGTGCCAAAAAAGTAAAAAAGAAGCTGTGTGCAACTGTATATACCAATAAAGAGCTGTGCTATAATAAAAATAGAAATAATGAACTAAAGCAGAGTAATATATATTTGACACCCATTCAGTCTTTACCAATAAAAATTAGAAACGGTAATGATATGCACTGATAATTAGATAAAAAGGACCCTTTCTAATTTTTTTGGATGTTGTATTTTACCTAAGTATTTTTTATGTTATATTTATGTTTTCTTGCCGAAACGTGGCCAAGTTGGGCTTTCCCAATAAAGGACTCTCTTTTTCATGGTCTCCTTCTGCTCTTTTTTTCCGGTATTTATTGTACTGTGGAAGCCTGCCGTCTATTTTTGTCATGTGGCAGGTTTATAGACCAGTCCAGTTTAGTGCAAAACTGTTTATTATACACCATATAAATTCAATAAATAGACATGTTAATCACAAAGTATCCAAAGTATCCCATCAGACTCTCCTACTTTCTTTAAAAATTATTCTCGCTAATTGAGGGGATACAGTCATTTAGCCCTATTTCCCTCACATTCTTCCATGTTCTCAAAGTCTTATTTCCTCACCAGGCCTGCCTTCCTCTTCCTAGCATTAGGAGTTCTCAACCCTGCTCTTAGGACTCACCTAGCCAGTCAGGTTTTCAGAATAGCCACAGTAAATATGCATGGGAGAGAGATATGCTTGCACTTCCTCCATTGTATGTAAATCTCTTTCATGCATATTAATGAAAATGTGGCTATTCTGAAAATATGACGGGCTGGATGTGTCCTGAAGGTTGGATTAAGAACCCCTGCCCTAGCTTCTTTCTTTTGCCACCTCTCTCTAATTCCAGTCTTCCATTTTGTTGCTCCTCTCAACTCTTTCTCCAGCTTGGCACCGCTGGGGACCCTAGTGCCATCTCAGCCAGCCAGGAGTGATGAACACAAGAATGGTGGTATCTCTGTTCATTCCTGAAGCAGCTGCTACTTTCAACCGTGGGATGATGTACCTTCAGGAAATTCTGACAGATTTTTAAGTAAAAGCCCAAGAGAGAAGCAGGACAGCATTTCGTCCTATGTTAAGGGTGCTAATCTGGCCAAAGAAACGTTTTGTAAAAGAAGATTGAATGTTTTAAGTTTGAGTGAATGTATATAATTGTGGTTACATGAAGTAAAGGGTAAAAGCGAAATTAATTTTAAAATTGAAAACAACCACCACCAAAAAAAACCAGGCAGAAAAGTGGGCAATTAAGGTCTCTCTTAGAGTTAAATCTGGGAGAGTGTAATTGAATTTAGCTCATGCCTTTCTGAAAAGTTCAAGGTGAGTTAGATTCAGTACAGTAGGTATTTTCTTTTCCCCAGTGGTCTTAAAATCTAAGCAGTGATGGCTGAATGTGTTCTGCTTCCTGAGGTGAGAGAGGAGCTGGTGCCACCCTCCACTTCCCCCCTCCCCAGTAGGTCTCATGCAAGACAAAATTCCAGAATTCCAGCCTTATGCTCCCTGCCCCCAGACGTCTGATAATTAAATCCAACAATCATGATCAGCCCAACATCAGCTTTCCAATAACAATCCTGTAAAAATGCATGACTGGACAATATACTTTTGAATATTAAACTTGCTTTGTATGTATGTGTGGGCCCACTCTTGCTGCAGGTAAAAGTATTTACTATTGGCTCTTTGGGTTGGTGAGGCTGTTGTGATCTATTGTTTTGATTTGACTGTTGCAGTTGTTTGCTGCCTCTCAGAAGCTGCTTCCCTAGGTGACCGCATACTTGAGCTAACCTTGCCAGGCACCCGAAATGGAGGGGACTCCTCAGAGCTCTAGCCAGGGAGCAGGGAATCCCCTCGCTCGGAACACTGATCAGAAGGTTATCACAAAAAAAAGAAACTGATATATTTCCAGGCTATATACTTAAAAAACACAAAACTCTTTGCCTACCGCTGCTGCTGCCGTATCTCCCAATGTCTGTGGTGGCAATACAAACATAAAAAACATGGGAGTCTTTGCAATTTCTGCATACTTCAAAGGCCCTTCTATTCCTGCTGCCTCTGATGCACAAAGAGTAGGTCAGAGAAGGCGGGACCAGGAGGACTTTCGAAGCATGCAGGAATCACAAAGATTATGTCTACGCTTTTTTATTTATTTATATTTTTTTCCATTAACAAAATGGCAAAAGAAAAGGCAGATTCTGTATCGTCCTGCTAGATCAGTTCAGACAAATGGGTTTTGTCCCCCTACCAGCAGAGGTGGAGACAGAGAAATATTCCAGAAGTTTCTTATGACCTCATCCTGCTATATCAGTCGATGCAGCTAGGTGCACACCTCAGTAATTCTTTGGATGCTTCAATGCAATTCTGATGAAAACTTGGAAGAGATTTGATTTCGTTCATAAGTAACCACCTTTAGGGTGATGTCCTTACTGGAGCACAGTGCTGGAGGCTACACTACAATCCCCTTAAAACAGGCACTCTTTTGGGCATTGCCATAAGGAGAAGGGAATTGATTCAGCACCTTGTCTTTATTTTGTTAAGGGCCAGTTGAGCAGCCAGAAGTTTGGATAAGGAGTTTGGAAGAGGGTTCTTCACCTTGTGCAGCCTCAGTGTCTCTCGCCCTCTTCCTTTCCCCTGGCTCTCCCCCAAAAAGGTAATGAAATACCCCAATGCGTTTCGGCAACGCCTTCATCAGGGGGCTGAGAACTGCAAACAATAATAAATAAATAAAAACATCAACTTGGCCAAACATATAAAGTGCATACAGATAAAATCAACATGAGAAAAATAGAACATTAAAAATACAAATGCATTTGTTTAACAAAATATAATAAACCATATATTAAATAAACACGAGTAAAAATTAAAATGAAAAAGATAAAAACAAGAAGAAGGACAAACGTAGGACTAATTAAATGTACAAGGGAGAATAATGTAATCCCAGGATACATCATTTTATAAAAATACTTACGTTTCTAGATATTAAAATGATAAAGTGCACAGAAGAGAACAGTTTCGTAGACCTGAATCACTCCTATTATAATTGAGCTAAAAATTATGAACATAATAATTAGCATCAAAGAGATATTAAAGAATGAAACTACAAATGCATTTGTATTTTTAATGTTTTATTTTTCTCATGTTGATTTTATCTGTATGCACTTTATATGTTTGGCCAAGTTGATGTTTTTGTTTATTTATTATTGTTTGCAGTTCTCAGCCCCCTGATGAAGGCATTGCCGAAACGTGTTGGGGTATTTCATTATTAATAAAGTGCATGTGACCACCATACCTCTTGCCCTTTGCTTTAAAAGCCAGACATAAAACCTTAAACAAAACTTGCACTTCTATTAATACCCAATGGAGGTTAAGCAGCAAGGGGGTAACTCTCTCCCTACAGTTGTGGTCAGCATTATTGGCACCCTTTGCTGTTCAACCCCTTAATGTCCAATATCTCCTTAAAATAAGTGGCTAGTGAAATGACTTGGATTATATATGTACACGTTTTTGACAGATAAAAGAATTAAATAAAACAAGACCAATTAAAAAAGGAAATAATGAAAAATAGTATAAAACTGGGACATTGCCAGGACATGATTATTGGCACCCTTATAAACAATTCAAATCAGTTTGAACAGAAGAACCACATTCCCATTGCATTCAAATTAGATGTGCTTATGATCAATTGTCAATACTCGCATGACTTGAATCAACCAATGAATGATGACTCTAATATTTAAAATGGCCACATTCACTCCCTGTTCCATTTTCACAATGGTGAAGACACGAGAGCTACCCGAGACCGTCAGAAAAGCTATTATCACCAAATGTCAAACTTCAAAAGGGTACAAGGCCATCTCCAAAAACCTTGGGATTCCTGTGTCTACAGTTTGCAATGTTATTAAGAAGTTTTCTGCTCATGGAACTCGAGAACCTCCCAAGATGTGGTGGAAAGAGGAAAATTAATCCAAGACATCTTTGAAGGTTAGTGTGAACTGTTGGACTGATGTTATTCCTACACCACGTACAACATCCAAAGAGCTTAAGCCTGACCTGGAGAAATCTAGAGTTGTGGTTTCAACCCACACCATATGCTGTACACTACCAAGACGGACTTCATGGGGAAAGGCCAAGGAGAGGACCCCCACTGCTCAAAGACGGACATAAAAGGGCACGCCCACACCCACCCTGACAAACCACAATCCTTTTTGGAAAATGTTCTGTGGACAAATGAAACCAAACTTGAGCTATTTGGCAATGCAGACCAGCGATACATGTACAGACAAAGAAATGAAGCTTATAAGTAAAAAACACCCTTCCTGCAGTTAAATGTGGTAGAGGTTCCATAATGTTGTGGGGCTGTTTTGCTGCCTCAGGAACTGGAGGCTTGGAACGCATTAAAGGAATCATGAAGTCAGAGGACTACCAAGATATTTTAGAGAGAAATGTGCTATCTTGTGCAACCATATATTAGTGAAGAGTGCCATTAATCCTGTTCAGGTCATATTATGTTTATTTTATCTCAGAAATTACTACGTTTAAGTTGCACAGCACCTTTTTTATTTGTTGTATACCTTTTGAACATGCCATTAAAATATTATGATGACATACAGTTGGAATATTTCCAATAATTATTTCTCAAAACTATTGTACACAACATAACTAAAATGCAAGGGTGCCAATAATGTTGACAACAGTTGTATGGAGTTTTGAGTAGGTATTTATAGTTCTCTGGGAACAAGCAGGAAGTCACTCCTCACATATGGGTGATGTCTGCACCAATGGAGTCCACATGGAAGCATCTTCCCAGCTTTCAAAGAAAGCCTTTGGGAAATATACCACTCATGCATGGTTCACTTCTCACCCAAGGGTGCCATCTTGCCTTATTTCCGCAGAGCCCATAGGACTTTGTCCAGCTTTCCTTGGAAAAAGTCTGATTTTTACTGTTGTATTTCACTGGCTGCGTACCGGTTCCTTCCTGCCCCCGAGCCAGCTCGCCTTGGGGTTGCTTCTTGCGTTCATCCAATAGATTTTTCCTTTTCTTTTCATTTTTTCATTGAGTTGCTCCTCGACTGGCGTTTGTGCCCTTTTCTATCCGAAGGCCTTGGACCCCTGCTGGGAAGTGGGGACCCCTTTTTCCATTGGCCTCCAGTGGCTTTAAAAAGTGTGACCAGTGTGTCAGAATGATGTCACTCACCGACCCACACGACTGCTGCCTCCGATGTCTTTGCCCGGAGCACAATGACTCCGACTGCGAGCTCTGCAGAACCGCCATCAGCAGCAGATAAGTTTCTCCCAGAAGTCAGATTCTGCTCCGGAGTCTCTGGGCCCCCTCCGATACCTCAGTGCCCATGAACCAAGAGCCTCCTCGGAGTCCCGCGGCCATCATTTCTTGAAGGTGGAGCACAAGAAGAAGAAATCCTTGAAGACCGTCTCGGAGGACAGATCTGGGAAGAAGGGGAAATCCCACCCTAGGACCCACAGTCCCAGGTGTTAGTCCAAGGAGTTGGGGCAGGAGCAGCCTGCCAAGCTGCCCCATAAGGAGGAGTCGGCATCCACCAACCGGTCTCGGGCTTTCGAGGCCATCCTCATCGAGGACTCCCCCTTGATAGTACCGATGCCGGGCCCAAAACCCGTGGAGCCAACTGGTATGGAGACCTGAATGGCAGCCCTAGAGAGCAGTATATCTGCCCTAATGGCAATGCAGTGGGCGTTCATGTCCGGCTTGTCCGGTTCATCTTCCCTGACGATGGATCGAGTGCCTGGACATTGAGGGCTTTCCTGGATGTTGAGCTGGTCTTCGAGCGTCATTGGCCTCGAGAGAGCCCCCGGCCCCGAACGAGGTCTCTCTCCCATTCCTTGGGACACCAGTCCTCCCTGGCAAGCACCCGTGACTTGGCCCAGCGATCCCCCAGAGGTCATGGACCGCTGAGAGCGGGCCTCGACTGAGGTGATTGCACGGATTTTGACTTGTACTCGGATTTTGAACACAAATGGGAGACTGAGGACAGAGAGTCCCCAGATACGAGGTGACACTGTGATGTGCCCTCAGACCCAATGACCCAACGCCGCTCCCTGCCCAAGGACGTTGCGTTCATCAATTTTGTGTGGGACATGGCTAAGGCCCTCGCCACCAAGGCCGAGGAGGACCCTCGCACCAAGGAATTGGAGATACTCCAATGCAAGGAACCTCCAAAGGGAACCCTCATGGTCCTGGGCCCTTGATCCTCGACGGCTGCCTCCTTCAAATGTGGGAAACACCGGTGTCAGTACCAATTGTTAGCAGGCACCTCAACGCCATATATCGGGTAGCCGAAGCCCTAGATTCCAAAAGACCCAGCTTCCCCCAGGAGCGGTCAGAATACCTCAGGGAGTTAGCCACAGAGGTACATTGACGCCGGAAGCTACCTGCCTAGCTCCTACTCCGCCTGTTGTGATACATGGCCTCCATGGTCCATGTGACCCTGCATTCCCACCTGCACATGATGGAAGCCCAGTGGTGCCTCCGCTCTCAGTGGACTCAAGCCACAGACAGGCTCAGGGACAGAGCGAAGGTGACCCATCAGCTGGTGGACTCCCTCGGATAGTGGCAGAATCCACGCCACCTTCAGGCCGGGATGCTCTTACAGGCACTCAACCCCCCGAAAGTCCTCACCATGGATACCGCGTGGGGAGTGCATTACGGGAGCTTCCACACCAAGGCTGCTGGTCCCAGGAGGAATCCCGGTTGCAAATCAACCTGCTAGAACTTTGGCCAATATACCTAGCCCTCCAAGCCTTCTGCCACCAACTCCAATACCACTTGGTGCTGATCCAGACCGACAATCAGGTCTCAATGTTCTACATGAACAAACGGGGGTACAGGGTCGTACCACCTCTGCCAGGAGGCGGTAGCCCTTTGCTCCTATGCTGCATGCAGAAGGATGTTCATAAGGGTGGTGTGCCTCCCAGACCAGGACAGTGCCCTTGTGGACAAATTGAGCAAGGTTCTCCAGCCTCATGAGTGGCTGCCTGGACCAGTGGTAGCCTCATGGCTGTTCCATCTCTGGGGCTTCCCCTCAGTGGACCTGTTCACCAGCCCGGACAACACGCAGTTGTCCCGCTTATGCTCACGCAAGCCGCACCCGTCCTGGGCGGCAGAGGATGCGTTCTTCATTCCATGGATGGAAGACCTCATATACGCCTTCCCACCATCTCTGCTGGTAGTCAAGACACTATTCAAGGTCCAATGTGACAAAACATTAATAGTGCTGATAGCCCCTCAGTGGCCCAGGCAGTCCTGATTCCCACTGCTCCTCTCCCTATTGGCAGCGTTACTGGTTTCCCTGGGCCGAGTTCCAGGGCTACTTTCACAGGAGCAGGGCTCACTCCTGCACCCCAATCTGGGGTCCCCCTCACTCACAGCTTGGCCGCTGAAAGGGTAGTGTTAGCGCCTTTCAACCTTCCACGGGACGTAGAAGAGATTCTTTTGGCCTCTCGTAAGGCCTCCACTAGAAGAGCATATGCCTTCAAGTGGCACCGATTCTCTGTGTGGTGTGTGGAAAGACAGGTGAACCCATTTTCCTGCTCAGTACAAATGGTTCTCCAGTACCTTCTTCACTTATTACAGGTGGGACGGAAGTCTAATTTGTTCAGAGTACACCTGAGTGCCATCGCAGCGCATCACCATTCCACTGAGGGAAAACCCCTTTCAGTTCAGCCCCTTGTGTCTTGATTTCTGCGGGCCCTCAAGATATCCAAACCACCGGTCCACTCCCCAGTGGCGGAGTGGGATCTCAAAGTGCTGCTCTTGCAGCCACTAAGCCTCCGTTCCTTATCGTCCCTCCAGTCCAGTCCCGCACCTCTGGGTAGTGCACCCCCTCCAGCAGCTTGGAGACTGAGCATGTCCAGAACTGAAGACACCAGTACTAATACCACTGGCACCACCCACCAGCTCCCAGTATGCTCAGTCTCCAAGCAGCTGGAGATGGTGAACCAGGGGCGCACTGAGGAGCAAATAAGGTGTAGTTAGGGTTTCTTTATTTGTGTATTTTATTTCCTTTACATTTTATTTGTTGCTTTCCTGTTAAAGTTATAGGAAAAAAAAGGAGCAAGCCGAGAAGCAGCAGCAAGTACTGTTTGAGGAGGACCTTAGACAGCCCTATCCTCTCTTTTTCCTCCTCCCCGCCCCCTTGGAAACCCAGAGGGGGGGGGGATGTTGGGGCACTTGGTGGCATTCCGGGGCTTGGCAGCTCCCAATCCCGTGATCGGGTGAGGAGCCAGTTTCTGAGCTGCAGTGGTTGAAGGAGGACATTGCCTGCTCTGCTTCCTCAGCGCCAAAGCCGTTAAAAGGCTAAGCGCAAGGTCGGCGCCTTCCCAGTCACAGCTCCCATGGCCAGCCATTATTCGCCGGTAGCTCTCTTCACATTGCTGATGGTCAGAGCTGTAGGTACGTCGGGGAGACCCTTTTGATTTGTTTTAATGCGCAGGAGGGAAGAAAGGCCTGATGCCACGTGGTGCCAGTGCCAGTGGGTGCGGCTGCTGCTCTTGCTGAAGTGTGGGAAAACGAGCGGAGTTACTTTTTGCCCGCATTTTTTGGCGCTCCTCGTGGTGAGCAAGTGAGAGCCCGTCCGGCCATTGTTTTTAGGGGTCGTTGGCCCGGCAGTGTTCCCTGGGGAGCTTAGCTGTCTGGGTTGTTTTTATTTTTTTTGGGCTTGCCTGTTAACGAAAAAAAAAAGAGCAAGTAGAGGGAAGAGCAGACCCCGGATGATTTGTTCTGTCATGGGGGCTTAAAGGTTGTAGGGCTGCAAGTTGGAAGTGAGTGCAGTCTCCTCTTTCCTTGTGAGTGCTCCTAGGCAGGTGGAGCCTAGGAACAGCAGCCTGCCCTCCATGCCGGCACGTTCGCAGTGCTTAGTCTGTGAATCCCGACGTGGGACGGTGTCCGCGGCTGTATGACAGAAGCTATGAGTATGGAGCAGGCGTTGCAAGACAAGCTATGGGTCTGTCAGCTCAGGAGGTTCAAGTCTCCATAGAATTTTCTCCTCCTTCATTGGAAATGTCTTCTGCGCTTCCCGAGCCCTCGACCTCCCAGGGTCTTGTGTTGGGGGCTTAGCCCCCCTTGGCGTTCCCGAGAGTCGGACAAGGAGTGGCCTTGTAAGGTACCTCGAACAGACTTGGAGGCCTTGGGTGATGGCGCCAGGTCTCCCGAGGGTCATCCCAGTGAGGACCTCCTCTCCTGCTTGACGCCCGACCCAGTGACCCCGGTGTCAGCGTGGCAGGGCCCCACCCCCGCGTGGGAGTCCCGTATGCTGGCACTAGAACATAGTGTTTCTGCGTTCATAGCTTCCCAGCAGGCGCTCATATCCAGTTTTGCTGGTCTGCGCCTAGAGACCGAGGTTCCCTCGAGAGGGACACCAAAATCCACTCTGGAAACCCCCGAGAGCCATGGGCCTCGTGAGGGTCCTCGGCGTCGGTCTCACTTGCCTTTCCGTTGCTCAGGGGTGAGATTCTCCAGGGCCTCTGGCTCCAAACGGGCCTCGGCCTCTGGGCGAGGTGATCAGCCGGACTGGACTGGAGGGACGATAAGGAAAGAGAAATTAGACTTACCTGTTAATTGTTGTTCCTTGAGGAACTCCAGTCCAGTCCCGGAACCCTCTCTGAGTGCTTCTTGTGAATATCTGTGCACACTCCGGTCCTGAAGCTGGTTCCCTTGGTGGAGGAAGTGGCCAGGAGGAGCCGGGGAGGGGTGTGTAATCAGTGTTTGGGGGAGGGGCGGACCAGAAGAGCTGTCGGTTGCTCGCTTCCTGCTGGACATCTCTTTCTGGTGTTCGTCGGGGATATGGCACGGGCTCTCAACCTTGGCTACCCAGGTAGAGGAGGAACCTCGAGCTGAAGAGCTCGATATCTTGCAGTACGAGTCCCCTCCTGGGGAATCTCTTGCTGTCCTGATTCTTCCCATTTTGTCCAGACTGCTACTCTGCATGTGGGAGACCCCTGCATCGGTCCCCATCGTGAGCAAGCGCCTTGATGTGATGTACAGGGTCCAGCGTGGCCCTGGGTTCAGGAAAACCCAACTCCCCCACACCTCCATGGTGGTGGAGTTGTCCATGAGAAAACAAAAGAGCCCGAAGTCACATTCTTCGGTTCCGCCGGGCAGGGAGTCAAGAACCCTCGACGCCCTAGGCCACAAGACCTATCAAGGGTCCATGCTCCCTTGCCGTATTCAGGCATACCAATTGTACACGGGCATGTTTATATGTGACCTAGCCAAGGAACCTGGGGGCTTCTCCCCGTGCCTCACGGGCGAGAACCCTTCAACAGGTTCTGGACCCTCCTCAAGTCCGTTGCGGAGTGCTCAAAATAATTCTCCTGCGCCTCCTATGATGGATTTGAGTATTCGGCTTGAGTCGCGGCCCACTGGCATTGGGGCCCAGCGCCAGGCATGGCTCCAGTCCTCAGACCTTTAGCAGTGGGTCCAGGAAAAGCTCCCTAGACGTACCCTGCCTTGGTGAACATCTCTTCGGTAAACTGATGGAGGATAAGGCCACCGAGATTAAGACTGAGTTCGTCACCTATACCCGCCTCTCGCACAAGACCTCCTCCCTTTCTCAATAGAAACGGCAAACAAAGAAGCCATTCTTTCCATGGAAAGGCCTACCCTACAGAGGCTACTCACCATACCCAAACACTCCCGCGCCAACCACCACAACGCAGGGAAAGCCTGGGCCACACGGTCATCGCAAGCCGATAGGGTCCAAGGCCCAAACCCTGGCTCCGCCTCAGCCTGCCCAGGGGTTTTGATGCCAGCAGCGTAGCCTTTTGTCCCCTGGCAGCGCCATAGCCGGTGAGGGGATGCCTGTCCTCCTTCGCCCCTCAGCGGGCGTCCATCATGTTGGACACTTGGGTCCTCCAAGTGTTCTGGGATGGCTACCGCCTCCATTTAGACAGGTTTCCCCCTCCCTTCTCCCCAGTGGAGCCTTCTTGACTCCCCATGCACCAGTATTTCCTACAGCAGGAGTTAGACAACCTCCTCGTCCAGTGAGCGGTCGAGAGGGTACCGACGCACCTCCGAGGTCGGGGCTTCTATTCCTGATACTTCCTCGTCCGGAAGAAGAAGGGGTCCTTTGACCACTCCTAGACCTCTGAAAACTAAACAAATTTCTGCTGTGGGAGAAGTTCAAAATGCTATTTCTTGGCGTCCTGCTGCCCTTCCTCCAGCAGGGCAACTGACTGTGCTTCTTGAATCTCAGGGATGCTTATGCCCACATTCTGATTCACCCCCAGCATAGGCAGTTCCTGCGCTTCAGGGTACAAGGAGATCATTACCAATACAGGGTGCTCCCCTTCGGACTTGCATCTGCTCCGCGATTCTTCACAAAGTGCCTCACCGCGGCCGCCACCTACCTCAGATGGCAGGGTGTACTGGTCTTCCCTTACCTCGACAATTGGCTCGTCACGGGGCCCTTGACTGGGGAAGCCCGCCTTGCGGCATCACACACAATCCTCCTCGAGAGCCTGGGATTCTTTTGAAGGACTTGTCAGTCTTGAAGGACAACAAAAGGGGATTGCTACTTCTGGAGAGAGATCTGCAATTGTAAGTATTTACTTATGGGAATTGTTCTAAATCTTGGGGAAAAAGGAATTCTTTAGATTAAAGCTGATTAATCTGTGAACCCAGTGTATTCGTTAAATCAGTCAGGGCCTAGTAGCAGTAAAGAGTTTTCAGTTTAAATTTAAAACACAGCAGAGAGCTTCCAGTTTAAATTTAATACATAGTCAGTGCTTAGTAGCAGCAAGGCGCTTTCAGTTTAAATTTAAAGCACAGAAGAGAGCTTTCTGGTTAAATTTAGAACCCAGCAGAGAGCTTCCAGTTTAAATTCATACTCAGTCAGGGCCTAGTAGCAGCAAAGAGCTCTCAGTTTAAATTTAAAACACAGACGAGAGCTTTCGGGTTAAATTTAGAACCCAGCAGAGAGCTTTCTGGTTAAATTTAGAACACAAGACTCCCTCTATCCAAGCAAGGGCTGTGGGACTCCCCCTGGAGATTGGTCACAGATTACCTTAGAAGCACAGGACAGGGTACTGTGTAGCACCCAGCTTTTAATAAGTCTTCTTTCCCTCCCTTCCTCCCTCCCCAACACCCACCCACCCTGGGATAATTGTAGCATTATAGGTGCTTAAACCTCTTAAGGGGAAGGAGGTGCCATATTTACTCTCAAGTGCCGCTGTTTATTCTCATCAGCATACTTTAAGGACCTGAGATTAATTAAACTTCAGGTGAACAAAGTACATTAAACGTATTAGGTATAGTTCTCTTAGTATAAGTATCCCCAGCAACCCTTAGTAAGTAAAGAACTTAAATATCTAAACAAAACCTTAAAATGAAGATGCAAACAGCAGTCCAGCAACGAGATGGGGGCTTTCCAATCTTTTGCATTGAATGTCACATGTATGATTTTCTCCCAGTTGGTGAGGGGTCTTACATGTGCACAAGGTGCAAGGAGCTGTTTCCTCTGAGGGAACGAGTCTGATCTCTGGAGGCAAGAGTTGCAGACTTGGAAGACATAAGGAAGACAGAGAGGTACATAGACGAGACCTACAGGGATATAGTCCTGAAGTCACACCTCCAGTCCGGCAGCATCCCTGTTGCCATGGAGGAGAGAGGTCACGTGACAAGAGAGCATCACCCTGGTGTGGCAGGAAGTGATCCTATAGCTAGGAACTATTCTCCAGGTGATGTAAAACCCTCTCACACCGAGGAAGTTTCTCCAGGGCCATGTGCCCATGAGGGAAGCCGTTATAGTTGGTGATTCGATCATTATGCATGTAGATAGCTGGGTGGCTGGTGGACATGAGGATCGCAAGGTAACATGCCTGCCTGGTGCGAAGGTAGCGGATGTCACGCGCCACCTCTTCAAGATCTTAGATAGTGCTGAGGAGGAGTCTGCTGTCTTGGTACATGTCGGTACCAATGACATAGGGAGGTTCTGGAGGCTAAATTTAGGCTTTTAGGTAGGAAGTTGAAATCCAGAACTTCTAGGGTAGTGTTCTCCGAAATGCTTCCAATTCCACTTGCAGGTCCCAAAAGGCAGGCAGAGCTCCGGAGTCTCAATGCGTGGATGACACGATGGTGCAAGGATGAGGGTTTTGGATTTGTTAGGAACTGGGGAAAATTCTGGGGAAAGGAGGGGCTTCACCTTAAACGGTATGAAACCAGGCTGCTGGCATTAACTTTTAAAAAGGAAATAGAGCAGCTTTTAAACTAGATAATAGGGGAGAGCCGACAGTCGCCCAGCAGCGCATGGTTCGGAACAATGTATCCTTGAAGGATACTACCAAAAAAATGAAGTTAGGGCACATCAGCAGAGAGGTTCCAATAAAGACAAAGGTAGCCCAAATGCCCTTGAGTACAGAGCAGACAGAGCTTAAAGATTCCAAATTTCCCCTGCCTACCTATAACCAGATTAATATGCTTAAAATACAGTCTCTAAAATGCTTGTATGCAAATGCTAGAAGTCTAAAAAATAAGATGGGAGAGTTAGAATATATAGCACTAAATGAGAAGTTAGATATTGGAGTGGAAGAGTAGCCTAGTGGTTGGGGCAAGGTACTCCAGGCCGGAAGGTCGGGGATTCAAATCCCACTAGAGGACAGCAACCTTGGGCTGGAAGGACTGGGGTTTCTAGTCCCACAGGTGCTCCTTGTGGTCTTGGGCAAGCCACTTAACCCTCCATAGCCCACGTTCCCTGTAAAATAGTTATCTCCAAGTTATAATACCCTGTTCAATGTAATTTCAGTTTGTTCAATGTAAACTGCACTGATGCAGAATAGCGCGGTATATAAGAGAATGTAAATAAATAAATAAATAAATAAGATTGGTATCTCAGTGACATGGTGGAAGGAGGACAACCAGTGGGACACTGATACCCGGGTACAAACTATATCGTAATGATAGAGCTGATCAAATTGGTGGAGGGATTGCGCTCTATGTTAGAGAGGGCATTGAGTCACAAAGGATTAAAGTTTTGCAGGAAACAAAATTTGCTATATAATCTCTGTGGATTGAAATTTCATGTAAAAAGGGGAAAGCGATGGCAGTGGGGGTGTACTATCGACCGCCTGGCCAGAATGAACAAATGGATGATGAAATGCTCAAAGAAATCAGGGAAGCTAAGAAAAGTTACAAAACACTAATAGTAATGGGTGATTTCAATTACCCCGGTATTGACTGGGTCAGTGTCATGGCAGGACGTGCTAGGGAGATAAAGTTTTTTAGATGAAATAAATTACTGCTTCTTGGAGCCCATTGTAATAGATGCTCAGTTAATAATCTAGCCTGACAGCAAAAATCAAGATCCCCAGACCAAATGCAGCGGAGCCATGGAGACTATCCTATTGGTAAGGTCCGTTTCAGTTTCATAGGATGATGAGATGTAAAGTGTAACAAAGTATTACGATCCAGTGGTTTGCGATGCTAGGTAATGAGTAGCCTGCCATTTTGATAGTCAACTTTCACATCTAAAAATGAGAGCTGAGTGGTGGAACATGCCATAGTAAACTGAAGACATGGGTCCTGTGCATTGAGCCACATTCAGTATATGTTCAGTATCGAGCCATATACAGAAAATATCATCAATAAATAAGAACATAAGAAATGCTATACTGGGTCAGACCAAGGTCCATCAAGAACAGTATCCTGTTTCCAACAGTGGCCAATCCAGGTCACAAGTACCTAGCAATTTCTCAGAAAGACACTGAGGTTCCATAATGCTTGCTTATTTATTTATTTATTTATTTACAGTCTCTTTTATACCGCGCTATTCAACATCAGTGCGGTTTACATGAAACAGAATGACTAGCCCAGTGCAGCAAGCTGATCTGTGTTTACAAAGAACAGGTACTAAAACTTGGATAAAACTGGGGTAACTATTTACATCTAGGTGACACGTCATGTCATGCTTGTATTGGGGCAAGCAGTCCTCCGGTAACGAATTCCAGTAGCCAATCTTGGTATACCAGACCGAATCATATACGATGGTTTCTTCAAAATGGGAGACATATAAATTAGCTATACTGGGTGCTACATTGGCCCCCGTCGAAACTCCATGAATTTGGAGAAAAAATTTATTGCCATACCTAAAGTAGTTGAGAAAATACAAATTCTGATGTCACTCTCTCTAATAAAGGTTGGCGAGTAAAAATCTCCCGTAATAACATCAAGGGATGTTGGTGTACAGTGCCGCAACGTCAAATATGGCTAAAATAATATGATCAGGCTACAGTGGAAGTGTGTAATTATTCAAAAAGTCAGACGTATCGAATATCTACAATCTTGCTTTTTTCACCCATGGCTGTAAGAATATAAGATATGCCATACTGGGTCAGACCAAGGTCCATCAAGCCCAGTATCCTGTTTCCAACAGTGGCCAATCTAGGTCATACTGCCTAACAGTTTCCCCAAAAGACACAGGTTCCACAATGCTTGTACTGGGTCAAGCATTGATATCCTGGGTCCCGTCTTAATAATGGTTTATGGACCTTTCCTCCAGGAACTTGTCCAAACCTTTTTTAAACCCAGCAACACTAACAGCCTTTACCACATCCTCCGGTAACAAATTCCAGAGTTTGATTACACGTTGAGTGAAAAACTATTTTCTTTTATTAGTCTTAAATAGTTTACCCTGTAGCTTCATTGCATATCCCCTAGTCTTTCTATATTCTGATAACGTAAACAATCGATCTACGTTTACCCGTTCCACTCCGTTCATTAATTTATAGACTTCTATCATATCTCCCCTCAGCCGTCTCTTTTCCAGGTTAAAGAGCCCTAACCTTTTTAGCCTTTCTTCATAAGAATATCCTTCCATCCCCTTTACCATTTTGATGGCTCTTCTCTGAACCTTTTCTAATAATGCTATATTCTTTTTAAGATACGGCGATCAGAATTGCACACAATATTCAAGGTGTGGTCTCACCATGGAACGATATAGAGGCATTATATCTTTTGTTTTATTTTCCATTCCTTTCCTTATGATTCTATTTGCTCTCTTGGCCGCCGCTGCACACTGGGCTGAGGGTTTTAACATGTTATCCACAATGACGCCTAAATCTTTTTCCTGGGTGGTGGTTCCTAATGCGGAACCTTGCATCGTGTAACCATAGTTTGGGTTGTCCTTCTCTAGGTGCATAACTTTGCACTTGTCCACATTAAATTTCATCTGCCATTTTGATGCCCAGTCTTCCAATATATCAACATCCTCTTGGGTTTTAACAACTTTAAATAGTTTTGTGTCATCTGCAAATTTGATAACCTCACTCGTTATTCCACTTTCCAGGTCTTTTATGAATATGTCAAAAAGCAACGGACCCAGCACAGATCCCTGGGGTACACCACCTTTCTCCATTGGGAAAATTGGCCATTTAGCCCTACCCTCTGCTTTCTATCTTTTAACCAGCTCCTGATCCACAATAGTACACTGCCTCCTATCCCATGACTCTTTAGTTTTGCCAAAAGTCTCTTATGAGGGACCTTGTCAAAGGCTTTCTGAAAATCCAGATACACTAATTAACGGACTCACCTTTGTCCACCTGTTTATTTACACCTTCAAAAAAACATAACAGACTAGTAAGACAAGATCTTCCTTATCTAAAGCCATGTTGGCTGTCTCCCATTAGGCCATGACTATCTACATGCTGAGTAATTTTATTCTTTATGATGGTTTCTACCATTTTTCCCGGTACTGACGTCAGGCTTACCGGTCTGTAGTTTCCCGGATCACCCCTGGAACCCTTTTTAAAAATTGGTGTTACGTGGCTGTAAAAAATGGTCTAAATAAATTGATAATGGTGCTAAGAGGGAAATGTTACTAGATACAATGGGATGGCCCGGAGGAATCTGTAAAGTCTTATGAACCTTGGGAGTCATATAAAAAACAGAAACCGTGGATGGGTGACATATTGAAAACGATAATCTCCAGGAACAAGCAGGAATGAGTCTTAAGAACATAAGATATGCCATACTGGGTCAGACCAAGGTCCATCAAGCCCAGTATTCTGTTTCCAACAGTGGCCAATCTAGGTCATATGTACCTAGCAGTTTCCCCAAGAGACACAAGTTCCACAATGCTTGTACTGGGTCAAGCATTGATATCTTCGGTCACTTCTTAATAATGGTTTATGGACCTTTCCTCTAGGAACTTGTCCAAACCTTTTTTAAACCCAGCTACACTAACAGCCTTTACTACATCCTCCGGTAACAAATTCCAGAGTTTGATTACACGTTGAGTGAAAAATATTTTCTTTTATTAGTCTTAAATAGTTTACCCTGTAGCTTCATTGCATGTCCCCTAGTCTTTCTATATTCTGATAACGTAAACAATCGATCTACGTTTACCCGTTCCACTCCGTTCATTAATTTATAGACTTCTATCATATCTCCCCTCAGCCGTCTCTTTTCCAGGTTAAAGAGCCCTAACCTTTTTAGCCTTTCCTCATAGGAGTATCCTTCCATCCCCTTTACCATTTTGGTGGCTCTTCTCTGAACCTTTTCTAAAATCGCTATATTCTTTTTAAGATACGGCGACCAGAATTGCACACAATATTCAAGGTGCGGTCTCACCATGGAACGATATAGAGGCATTATAATATCTTTTGTTTTATTTTCCATTCCTTTCCTTATCATACCTAGCATTCTATTTGCTCTCTTGGCTGCCGCTGCACACTGGGCCGAGGGTTTTAACATGGTATCCACAATGACGCCTAAATCTTTTTCCTGGGTGGTGGTTCCTAATGTGGAACCTTGCATCGTGTAACCATAGTTTGGGTTGTTCTTCCCTAGGTGCATAACCTTGCACTTGTCCACATTAAATTTCATCTGCCATTTTGATGCCCAGTCTTCCAATTTATCAAGATCCTCTTGCAATCTTTCACAATCCTCTTGGGTTTTAATAACTTTAAATAGTTTTGTGTCATCTGCAATTTTGATAACCTCACTCGTTATTCCACTTTCCAGGTCATTTATGAATATGTCAAAAAGCAGCGGACCCAGCACAGATCCCTGGGGTACACCACTATTCACCTTTCTCCACTGGGAAAATTGGCCATTTAGCCCTACCCTCTGCTTTCTATCTTTTAACCAGTTCCTGATCCACAATAGTACACTGCCTCCTATCCCATGACTCTTTAGTTTTGCCAAAAGTCTCTGATGAGGGACCTTGTCAAAGGCTTTCTGAAAGTCCAGATACACAATATCAACCGACTCACCTTTGTCCACCTGTTTATTCACTCCTTCAAAAAAACATAACAGATTAGTAAGACAAGATCATCCTTGTCTAAAGCCATGTTGGCTGTCTCCCATTAGGTCGTGACTATCTACATGCTGAGTAATTTTATTCTTTATGATGGTTTCTACCATTTTTCCCCGGTACTGACGTCAGGCTCACCGGTCTGTAGTTTCCCGGATCACCCCTGGAACCCTTTTTAAAAATTGGTGTTACATTGGCCATCCTCCAATCTTCAGGTATTAGAGATGATTTTAATGATAGTTCACAGATTACTAATAGCAGGTCTGCAATCTCATATTTCAGTTCTTTCAACACCCTTGGATGTATACCATCCGGCCCAGGTGATTTGCTACTCTTCAGTTTATCTAATAGTTGTAAGACATCTTCCCGATGTATCGATATTTCCTTCAATTCTTCCGCACCTTTAAATACCACTTCAGTCATGGGTAACATCCCTACATCTTCCTCAGTAAAGACTGAAGCAAAGAATTCATTCAGTCTCTCCGCTATCGCCTTGTCGCCTCTTAGTGCTCCTTTAACCCCTTTATCATCTAATGGACCAACTGACTCTCTCACAGGATTTTTGCTACGAATGTACTTGAAAAGGTCTTTATTTCATGTTTTTGCTTCCGCAGCAAGCTTCTTCTCAAATTCTCTCTTTGCCTGCCTTATCAATGCCTTGCATTTGACTTGCCAGTGCTTGTGCTGTTTCCAGGTTTCGTCATTTGGCTCTTTTTTCCATTTCCTGAAAGATGCTTTTTTGGCAACAACAGCCTCTCTGACCTCACCTTTAAACCATGCTGGCAGTTTTTTGGACTTCCTTCCACTTTTCTTAAAGCGTGGAATAGAGCTGGTATGGGCTTCCAAGATAGTATTTTTCAACAACATCCAAGCTTGATGTACGTCTTTAACCTTTGCAACTGCTCCTTTTAGTTTTTTCTTAACTGTTTTCCTCATTTTATCATAGTCTCCCTTTCAAAAGTTAAAGGGTAGTACTGTGGATTTCCTTACTATCCCTCCTCCACTAATTAAATCAAAGGCGATCATGCTATGATCACTATTGCCAATGGCCCCAACACCCTTATCTCTTGCACTAGATCTGGTGTTCCACTAAGGACTAGGTCTAATATGGCTTCCCCTCTGGTCGGTTCATGAACCAGCTGCTCCAAGAAGCAGTCATTAATTTCATCTAGGAACTTTATCTCCCTAGCATGTCCTGCTGTGACACTGACCCAGTCGATGCCGGGGTAATTGAAATCACCCATTATTATTACTGCACTGTAACTTTTGCTAGCTTCCTTGATTTCTTTGAGCATTTCATCATCCATTTGTTCATTCTGGCCAGGCGGTCGATAGTACACCCCTACTGCCATCGCCTTCCCCTTTTTACATGGAATTTCAATCCATAGAGATTCTACAGCAAATTTTGTTTCTTGCAAAACTTTAATCCTTTCTGACTCAATGCCCTCTCTAACATAGAGCGCAACCCCTCCACCAATTTGATCAGCTCTATCATTACGATATAGTTTGTACCCAGGTATCACAGTGTCCCACTGGTTGTCCTCCTTCCACCATGTCTCTGATATTCCAATCATATCTAACCTCTCATTTAGTGCTATATATTCTAACTCTCCCATCTTGTTTTTTAAACTTCTACCATTTGCATACAAGCATTTTAGAGACTGTATTTTATTCATATTAATTTGGCTATTGGTAGACATGGGTAATTTGGGAATTTTAAGCTCTGTCTGCTCCATACTCGAGGGCATTTGGGCTACTTTACTCTTTTTTGGAACCTCTCTGCTTTTTGTAGTATCCTTCAAGGATACATTCTTCTGAACCATGCGCTCTCGGGCGACTGTCGGCTTTCCCCTATTATCTAGTTTAAAAGCTGCTCTATCTCCTTTTTAAAGGTTAATGCCACATATGGGTACGTCGGTACCGACGGAGCCTGCGCGGGAACGCTACCCAGCGTCCAATCAGAAAGCTTTTGGGAGCATCCCACAGCACCTGCGTGCTGCCTTCCTGCCTTTCCCAACTGTCTCTCCTCAGTTCTTCTTTTTCCGCGGAGCCAGCAGGTCGTGTTCCTGTCACCGCAGAAGAATTTCCTTTTTTTTTCTTTATTTCTTTTCTGTTGCGTCTGCCTTCTTCGACGCTCTACCGGTACCGCCGGTCCTTGTTCTTTTCTTCTTAAAAAAACCCAAAAAAACCCCAAACCCTTTTTACCGTTCTTTTTCTTCAGGTGCACTTCAGTTTTGGGCCTTAAGCCCAAAACCTTTTTTCCTTAAATATGGAAAAGCCTGCCTCAGGTTTTAAAAAGTGCACAAAATGTAGCAGTACTATTTCTGTCACCGACACCCATGAATGGTGTCTAAAATGTTTAGGTCCTGACCATTCCATAGCAGATTGTGTGTCCTCTTCCATGATGTCTAAAAGAGGTCGGCAGAACCGAGCTGCCAAGCTCAGTACCCTGTTTCCCTCTGATGTGGCTTCGGTGGCATCGACGTCTTCCAGGGCTGCTTCTTCCTCACATGGATCTCAGGTAACTAAACATAAATCCAGCCGGTCCTCGAAGGGTAGATCTCCTTCTAAGCATCGAGATGCCTCTGGCCTTGCCCTTGAGGATTCTGCACCGGCAAAATTACCCCGGCGGGAGGCTTCGGCCTCTAAAGCATCATCATCGGGGTTCCAGGATGATCTTGATGGCGTGGCCTCGACCGATCTCCTGGTGCCATGCTCTGGGGTACCGGTGGCTTCCACCGGTACTGACTTCCAGGCATTGGCGGCGTCGATGGATCAGAGAATTCTGTCCATCAAACGCAGTCTGGCGGCTTTCCTTGTGGTATCGACGCCCGTGGTACCGCAACAAACTACTCCGCCTGTACCGGCTCTAGCATCGCCATCAGCACCGATCCCGGTACCGGTGGCATCGACATTGGCATCGGTGTTCGCTATGCCGGTACTCTGTCCTCTAAAGCCCTCTGGTACGATACCCCGGTACCGGTGATTCCCGATACCGATCCCGGTCGGTATGGGTATCGGGCTTTGCAAGAGCATCCGGATAGACGATACTTCGATTCCTCTGAGGATTCTGAAGAGTCGGTCGATGCAGTGATGCTTCTTCCACAGGAGGAGTCCTCTCCTAAACGAAGGATGTCTCCTCCACAGGATTTGTCTTTTCAAGACTTTATCAGAGAGGTGGCTCGGGGTCTCTCTATTACAGTGGCTCCTGAATCAGAGCCCAGAGCCAAGGAGTTAGATATTTTACAATATCCTAAAACTCCTAAAGAGGCAGCTACCTTACCTATTCATGAGATTCTGTATGATCTCATGTTGAGGATGTGGGAAGCACCTCTAACCACCTCTCCTCATTCTCGCAGGTTGGATACCATGTATCGTGTCCCTCCTTGTCCTGGTTTCCATAAAACTCAACTTCCTCACCACTCTATTGTGGTTGAGTCTGCAGTGAGAAAGATTAGAAGTGCCAAAAGACATGCCTCTAATCCTCCAGTTCGTGAATGTAGAACCCTGGATGCTTTTGGAAGAAGAGTCTTCCAAGCTTCCATGCTTGCTGCGAGAATTAATTCCTATAGTCTGGGAATGTTCTTAAAAGAAGTCACCGACCATTTGCAGACTTTAAGCCCTTTTATATCTCAAGATAAAAGGCAGGAATTTCTCACTGGGCTCTAACATGCCCAGGATATCTCCAAATTCTCCAACCGTGCAGCTTTCGACTCCTTTGAATGCGTAAGCAGAGCCTCAGCTATTGCCATAGGTGCACGTAGGATTGCTTGGCTTCAAGCATCTGATTTGGAGATCTGGGTTCAAGATGAATTGGGAAATATCCCTTGTACAGGTGAAAACCTGTTTGGTAAGGATTGGCAAGCAAAAGCCAATCAGATGGATGCTGAAAATTCTGCTTTGGATAGACTATCCAAATCTACAGCTGCTCCTGCTAGGAAAAGGTTGTTCAAGAAAACACCTTTTTCTAAGAAGGGAAGATTCTATCCTTCTTATGGTCAGCGGGCATCTTCTGCAGCTCAGTTCCCTTCCAAACGTCAGCAATCCTCCAAACAGAGTAAAGCAAAGGCTGCGAGGCCTGCTCCAGCCCAGCAACCTCAGCCCCCTCAGGGCCTTTGACTTTCTGCTAGAGAACTTAGCCTTCCTGGCTCTAGAAGGACCAGAGCCCTCCACCATTTCAGGAAGGTTATGTCACTTTGCCCCCAGATGGGGGCAAATTACAGCAGAGCATTGGACACTCTCCATCATAAGAGAGGGGTACAAGCTTCATTTTTCAAGCTTGCCCCCTCTCACAAGAGTGCACCAGTAAAATTCTCCACCCTCCCTCCTCAACCTGTTGGAGCAGGAGATTGCCACTCTTCTTGCCCAGGGGGCCATAGAGGAAGTGCCTTTTCAACAACAGTGCACAGGGTTCTACTCCCCCTATTTTCTTATTCCAAAGAAAACAGGGGGCTTCAGACCCATCTTAGATCTCAGAGAGTTGAACAGATTCCTAGTCAAAGAAAAATTCAAGATGGTTTCTCTAGGAACTCTGCTGCCATACCTTCAGACTCAGGATTGGCTTTGTTCTCTAGATCTCAAGGATGCGTACACTCATGTTCTCATCCATCCATCTCACAGAAGGTTCCTTCGGTTCCTTTTTCAGGAAAAGCACTATCAATACAAAGTGCTCCCTTTTGGTCTGGCCTCTGCACCAAGGGTGTTCACGAAATGCATGGCAGTGGTTGCTGCTTTTCTGCGCACCCTGGGAATATTCGTCTTCCCTTACCTGGACGACTGGCTCATTCGAGCTCCCACTCAATCAGAGGCCAGGACTTCTCTCACCTGCACAATGCGTATCCTTCAGTATTTAGGGCTGGTAATAAACATCCCAAAATTCAATTTAATCCCTACTCAGTCCCTGGAGTTTATAGGGGCGTTGCTGGATACCACAAGGGCAAGGGCCTATCTTCCCCAGGCCCGTTGCCTTCGCTTGGTGCAGTTAGCTTCTCAAGCAGAGTTGAAACCCCTACTAACTGCTCGAGAGATGTTACAGTTGCTAGGCCACATGGCATCCACCGTACATGTGGTACCATATGCTCGCCTTCACATGAGAGCAGCTCAGTGGACTTTATCCACCCAATGGACCCAGGCAGTAGGCTGCCTGTCAGACAAAATAGCAAACACAAGTCGCCTCATTTTGTCCCTCCAGTGGTGGAAGTCCCCTCAAAACTTGTTGCTGGGGTCCCCCTTTCAACAACCTCTACCCCAAGCAACTCTTACAACAGATGCTTCTCCAATGGGCTGGGGAGCTCATCTTCAGGACCTCTCCACCCAGGGCATCTGGTCCCCACAGGAGACTTGTCTACATATCAATCTCTTGGAACTCAGAGCAATCTTCCTTGCTCTGCGAGTTTTCCACACCCTGCTCAGCCACAAGACAGTCCTTATCCACATGGACAATCAGGTAGCCATGTTCTATGTAAACAAGCAGGGAGGAACTGGCTCTCTGTCGCTTTGCAACGAAGCTCTGCGACTGTGGGTCCTCGCAAGAGAGCATCACATTCATCTTCTGGCAGTTTATCTTCCAGGTGTTCAAAACTCTTGGGCGGACAGACTCAGTCGAGTTCTGCTTCCACACGAGTGGTCCCTACATATGGACCAGGTATCCAAAATTTTTTGAATTTGGGGAACCCCGGACATAGACCTCTTTGCAAGTCCGTGGAATGCTAAACTTACCCGGTTCTGTTCCAGAACTCCTGCTCATGGGGCTCAGGCAAGGGATGCTTTCCTCCTTCACTGGGGTCAAGACTTCCTGTATGCCTTTCCACCCATTCCCCTAATTCCCAAAACCCTGTTCAAGCTTCAGAGAGACAGAGGCCACATGATTCTCATAGCTCCACATTGGCCACGGCAAGTGTGGTACCCTCTGCTTCTACATCTCTTTCAAGCTCCCTCCCTAGAGTTAGGGTCTGTTCCAGACCTCCTTTCTCAAGAGGATGGAAGGTTATGGCATCCCAACCCCAGTCTCTACATCTCAGGGCTTGGTTGCTGAAGGCCTAGATCTCCAGGATCTTCATCTTTCTCAACAAGTGAAAGATGTTCTTTATGCTTCCAGAAAACCTTCCACTAGACGTTCTTACGCTTTCAAGTGGAAGAGGTTTACCATCTGGTGTTCTGAAAAGGGTCTTAACCCCCGTGCCATACCTCTGGAATCGTTGCTGGAGTATCTCCTTCATCTGTCTAATGCAGGCCTTAAGACAAATTCAGTAAGGGTCCATTTGAGTGCTATTGCAGCTTCCCTTAGGCCTCTAAATGGACAACCTATTTCCTCTCATCCTCTTGTAGCAAGATTCATGAGAGGCCTCCTTTTAACAAAGCCTCCCATTAGACCACCCCCGGTGGCATGGGACTTAAATTTTGTTCTTGGTCAGCTTATGAAGCCGCCTTTCGAACTTTATCTACCACCTCCTTGAAATACCTTTCTTGGACAGTTATCTTTCTCATTGCAATCACATCTGCACGCCGCATCAGTGAATTGCAAGCACTAGTAGCTAATCCACCTTATACAAGGTTCCATTATGACAAGGTGGTCCTTAGGACTAATCCACACTTTATGCCTAAAATGGTCTCGCCTTTTCACCTCAACCAGGAGGTCTGCCTACCTGTCTTTTTTCCAGGACCTCATGCATCAAGTGCAGAGAGGAACCTTCATACCCTGGACTGTAAAAGAGCTTTGGCCTTTTACTTACAAAGGACACAGCAACATAGAAAGTCTTCCCAACTCTTTGTTGCCTGTGATCCTTCTCATCTCGGACAACCAGTCTCAAAGAGAACACTTTCCAACTGGATTGCCCAGTGCATTTCTTTCGCCTATCAGAGCAAGAACCTGTCTCTGGAGGGCCATGTCACAGCGCACAATGTCAGAGCCATGGCAGCCTCAATGGCTCATCTGAACTCTGTATCTATCGATGACATCTGTCGAGCAGCCAGTTTGGCCTCGGTTCATACCTTCACAGCCCATTACTGCTTGGACAAGGACTCCCGCCGGGATGCCTTGTTTGGTCAGGCTGTATTTAAACACCTGTTCCATACTTAATCAACTCCTACCCACCATCCCTCATGGGATGCCAGAGATCCAGGTGGGGAAGTGCAGCCCTGTTCCAGGGACATACAACTTATGGGCTCTCTCCCTGGCATTTAAAGCTAGGGAGTTCCCATATGTGAAGACTCATTCCTGCTTGTTCCTGGAGATAGCACAGTTACTTACCTGTAACAGGTGATCTCTGGGAACAGCAGGAATAAGTCTTCACAACCCACTCACCTCCCCTAGGAATTGTCTTTCTCTCTCTCTCTCTTTGTCTCAGCTCTAAAACTTAACTGAGGAGAGACAGTTGGGAAAGGCGGGAAGGCAGCACGCAGGCGCTGTGGGATGCTCCCAAAAGCTTTCTGATTGGACGCTGGGGAGCGTTCCCGCGCAGGTTCCATCGGTACTGACGTACCCATATGTGAAGACTTATTCCTGCTGTTCCCAGAGATCACCTGTTACAGGTAAGTAACTGTGCTATCTCCAGGAACAAGCAGGAATGAGTCTTCGCATATGGGTACGTCGGTACCGATGGAGTCTGCGCGGGAACGCTCCCCAGCGTCCAATCAGAACGCTTTTGGAAGCATCCCAACACGTCTGCGTGCTGCCTTCCCGCCTTTCCCAACTGCCTCTCCTCAGTTTTCGTTTTTCCGCGGAGCCGGCAGGACATCCTCCTGTCACCGCAGAAAATTCTTCCTTTATTTTTTGTTTTTTTCTTGTGGTCGCGTCTACCTTCCGTTGCACCGGTACCGCCAGTGTTTTCTTCTTCCTTTCTTTACAGATATTAACTTCTGTAGAAAAGTTTTTCCTATTTGGTGCCTGACAGTCTTCGGCCTGCTAGGCCTCTCCATTTCCCTCATGGAAATTCTAGCCACTAGAAAGTGTTTTAACTGTGGCACTACTAAATCACTTTTAGACACCTATAACTGGTGCCTTCCATGTTTGGGACCTGAACATAATCCGCTGGACTGTCCCTCCTGCACTTCTCTTTCTGCAAGAAGTTTTCAGCATCGAGCTCAACTCGATACGCCGCTTCCCTCAGTCCTGAGGGTACCAGCTCCATGTTCTTTTTCGCAGGATCAGGTAACCAAACAAAAGTCTGTAAAGACTATCCAGTCCTCGGGTGGTAGATCTTATGTCCTTCATAGAGATGCCTTTCGGCTTGCCCCCGAGGACATTTTGGCTTTAAAACCCCGGTGGGAGGCTTCTGTCTCCAAAGCACTAGCGGGGTTTCAGGTTGTTCCTGGGGTTTTTACCTCGGTGAACATGCCTGAGCCATGCCCGGTGATGGTATCCGCTTTGAGCAGTGCCGGTACCCCGGTATCGGCAATGGTGCTGGATGAAACATTCCACACCGATGTTCGCAGTCGAGCGCTCTCGGTATCTTCGGTGCCGCTAGAGCCGCTAACGACCGATCTTCCCACATCGGTCCTGGTACCGATGCTGGAATCAACGTCGGTACCCTCCCGATATGCATTGATAGACTCGCTGCTTTCGATACCGAGTCTAGAATCGATCTCTAGTCTGGATGATTGGGTACCGACTCCAGACGGTACCATAGACATTCCACCGATGATCGAGATCTGCCACATTCGGTTACCACGGTACCGATAGTGCCATTGCAGACTGATCTTCATATATCGGTGTCACCAACGGTACCGATCTCGGTACCGGTATCGGCATCGGTGTCGGTACCTCCCGTGCTAGCCGGCTCGCTTCTTTCCATACCGAGTTTGGAATCGATCCCTAGCATGGACAACTTGCTACCTACCAGTCGTGGTACCGATTTTCATCGGTAGCCACAACTATCTTTCAAGGATAATCCGATGCTCCACCCCTCCAGATCTGCTATTCCACAGAATCTGAATGAGCAGGTGGCTGCTAGAGCTAGTTCTTCAACAGATCTAGTTCTTCCTCCTCTTCCTCGAGGACTCCCCTCTGGGGAGATTTCTTTTCAAGCTTTTCTGATTGATATGGCAAAGTTACTTGCCATTTCTATACCTGGTCAAGTCCCTGCACCAGGGTTTCCACAACCTATACAGATCCCCTGCAATCCAAAGGAAGTCATTATGTTTCCTTTGCATCAGACCTTGCAGGATCTCCTATTTAGAACGTGGGAAACTCCTTTAATGGTATCCCCACCTTCTAGGGCGACTGATCTTCTATACAAAGTGCCTCCTTCTCCAGGTTTTCAAAAGCCTCAACTCCCTCATCATTCTCTGGTTGTAGAATCAGCAGTGAGGCGTGTTAAGAGTACTAAAAAGCACTCTTCTTATCCGCCAGGTCGTGAGGCTAAGACTTTAGATGCCTTTGGATGTCAAACTTTCCAGGCATCCATGTTTTCAGCAAGAATCCTTTCATATATTTTCTATATGGGATTATCTCTTGAGGAGGTCACAAAAGATTTATTACTTTTGACCCCTTACCTCCAAGAGCCTAAAAGAGCAGATTTTTCTAGGCTAGTCAATCATGCTCAAAATATTTCCAAGTTCCTGACTCGTGCTTCCCGAGTCTGCCAGCAGAACTTCTGCTATAGTGCGACGCCTCCACTTGGGCCCAAGGGCTTACAAGCTGGAAATGGCCTTATGTGTCCTCCTTTGAATAAAGTTCCCTTTGAAGTCACCAGGGTATTCTGGGACTTGTAGTGATTTTTACTCTTGAAGGACAAATGTAGTTGAGTCGGTGGTTGTAAGGCAGCAAGAAAATTTATTGTGGGGATTTCCAGGACATTCAAAGTTCAGTACACAACCAAGGCAGAAGGATACATCTCCAACATAAAGATGAAATCAGGATTAAATCAGGATAATGAGAATGACGTAACAAAACCTTTTCCACAGTTCAGCTGTTCTGCTTCTCACACACACTCACACCGAGGACTGCCCCGTGTGGTCAGTTAACAGCAACCCAGGTAAACTTATAACAGCTGTGGTTTCTCTTTTGAAAGCAAACTTTTCCACAGCACTGCTTCTTAACTTCAGCAAGTAATAAACTCAGTGAAACACAGAATTAGCTTTCCTCAGCTCAAAGCAGGAACTGCCCTTATTTCCTATACGGTTTCACAGATTCTCAGTTCCTATTCAACACTGCAGAATCTTCTCTTAAAGATAAAGAACAGTCCATTGGAATGGGGTCACATTCACAATTAGGCAAACAAGAATCTACTTGCATTCCTTCAATAGCATTAGGGCAAACAGTGTCTCTCTCAGTATAAGCTTTCTCAAACTTTCTCTCTTTCAAGAACTCCTGAAATTGGTTCCACAGCAATTCAGCTTGTACAGGCACCTTTACGTTAGGGGAGTGAACCTTTTCCTCAGAAAACAGCTTTCTTAAACTTTCTAGCTTTGGAGTTTCAAAGGCTGTACTTTTATCAGGGCTATGTCTTTTCTCATATGAAAAAATCTCTACCCACTTCTTAACAGTAGACGGTGAGGACTCAGCTTCCTGACCTTTTGAACTGGCAAATTGTCTCTCTGCTGAATTAGTCAGTAATGAAACTGCTGGCTTTACCTTGAGGATGTTTCCTCAGACAAACGCTGCTGCTTTCTTTCCTCCTGGGTTCCTCCAGGCTCTGAAATGCAGCCTCTTTATGTCCTTCTCCAATCCCTCTTAGGTAGCTGCTTCCTTGGGAGATTTCCTCTGGCTTTCTCCTCCAGCTAAGCACAGCTTCAGCTTCTCTCTCTCCTCTCTCACCTTTCCAACTCCAACAGCTGTTCCTGTTCCTTTCTCCACGTCCACCTCTCCTCCATTCACCTGTGCCTCTGCCTTCTGTTGCTGTATTCGTATCTGTACCTCCTGTGCCTGTCCTTGTGTTTCTTGAGTCAGTGCTTCTTCCCTTGACTGTTCCTGTGTGTCTTTTGCTTTGCTCTGCTCGTGGTTTTAAACACCGTTGCCTCCTGGGCATTACCTGTTCTCTGCACCTGTGTGACCAATCAGCAGGGAAGCCTGTCTCCACCCCTGAGCTAGGGCGTGGCCTGATTTTAACAGGGAGCTGACTTTTCCTCTGATCTAGCTTGTAATTCCCCTGCACGTGTGCACTGCCATTCACTTCAAAGGGGAAATCAGGATTTTCTTCAAGTTCCATATCTTCCAGAGAGCTTTCATCACTACAATAGCCATAGGAGCACGACGTAAAGCCTGGCTCCAAGCTTCAGACTTGGACAAATCTGTACAAGATATACTGGGAAATTCTCCTTGCACTGTAGAAAATCTCTTTAATAAGGAGACTTTACTCCAGGCTGCTCAGTTTACCACTGACTCTATTGCTTTCAGAAGCTTGTCTACACCTTCCTCTATCCCAGTTTGTAGAAAGTCTACTACTAAGCTTTGTTCCCCTAATGGGAGAAGGTTTTATCCATCTTCTACCCATCATACAGATGTTTCTAGGCAGGGGAATCACCCAGCCAGGCTCAGGAAACCACAACCTCAACGGGTTCAGCAAACCCAGCAGCCGCAAGGTTGCTGATAAACTCTTCCCTGAATCCTTTTTTCCTATTGAGGTTTAGATCTTGTAGTTTGCTTCTTACCTCTACAAGCATCTACATCGGTTCCATCCAAAAATTTACATATGTCCCTCTCAAGGACACATCCTAACAATTAGCTCAATGAGCTTCTTGAGATGATTATGCTTTACAGGTACTACAGTTACTCCTCGTCCTCTGAACTACACTGGGGAGTAACAGCTGTCAATAAGGTCACCATCCTTTACCTTTGACTCTTCTCCTGTATCAGCATCTCTCTTACTACTTATTAAAGATTTCCTCCACAATAAGTCTTCTTTTCAACTCTGCCACCCTTCCAGGACATTTGGTCTGTAAGAGTGATACCACTCTACTGAGGGCTTTTCCTAAAGCCCCTAACAGTTTTCTTTCAGAGTTGTCTCCCCCTTGCATTCTTACTTTTTCCTGGCAGCTTCTCAGACAGTAGCGGAGTCTTACCTCTCCTACTTCTGTCTGTATTTCTTTCCCAACCTCGGGACCTTCTGGTGCCCTATTCAACAGTTAGAACTGCAGGGGCTCTTACTGCTTAGACCACTAACTTGCTGTCCAAGCAGCCAGGGCTTGTTCTCCAATTTCAATGGTTTCTGGCCTTGCCACTAAGTCCCAGACTGTTTAAGAACCTTTTCTGGCTATTGTTGCAGACCTTATCTTCTCTCCTTAGCTTCCCCAATTCTTGGGTTTGGCGGAATAGTTGATGATACCTACTGGCTCTTAAACACCAGTTTTTCTTCTAATTAACCTGCAACATCCTCTCTGCATCTCTACGGAGCAGCTCTACACTATGGGGCCTTGTTAGAGAGCACATAATGTCAGATGGTTAGGAAGGGTTTTACCTAGTCAGGCTTACTGGATTCTCCTTGCCCTTACACCATTTCCATTAAAGGCTTCTTAATAAAGGTCACAGTCCTTTAATTAAGAGAAGACCTAAAGAATTATCCAAATCCCTGGTTTGCTTCACATCTCCAGGGGATCCCTTCACCAGAGATGGTTTCTTTCTTTCAGTATAGACCATTCCTGTCTGGGTTTTTCCTTCCATCCTCAATTCTTCATGGCGTGACCATGTTAAGCACAAGAATGCACCATACCCTTTTTTTACCCTCATTGAGGGTAAATATGGTAGTTTTATGGCATCTTTTTCTCCAGCTATCTGCTGGAGTTATGGAAGGATTCAGACCCACTGTCTGCAGATTAAAAACATCCTCTGCATTTTCCAGGTAGGTCTCCATTCCTGATTTTTCAAAGGCAAGAGTTCTTAGAGAACTCTAGACTTCTCTTGCCAATGAGAGAACTCCCTGCACTTCCTACCCTTAACCAGGAAGTAGGGATTCTCTGAATAACTTCTCAAGCAGGTGCCTCCCTTCTTGTTGTTAGATAAATCTTCTCCACATACCCTATGTACGGACACGGGTATGTATACATATATATATATATATATATATATATATGTATATGTATATGTATATGTTACATGTATTTATTTATTTATTTTATTTATTTAGCTGTATTTATATCCCGCTTTTCACCGGGTCAAAGCGGTCAATTGGGGGATACATTTAACACGAGGGGATATGAGACACATACACTAATACTTACAGGGAACATGGGCAATGGAGGGTTAAGTGGCTTGCCCAAGACCACAAGGAGTGCCTACAGGTCTAGAAATCCCAGTCCCTCCGGCCTGAGATTGCTGTCCCCAGGTGGGACTTGAACCCCCGGCCCTCCGGCCTGAAGTACCTTGTCCTAACCACTAGACCACTCCTCCCTGTATATGTATATGGACATGTATATGGACATCTGTACGTCTATGCCCATATGCCCATGTGGTCTTTTTCTGTCGTCATGTTTCTATAAAGTGGACTGTTGTAGTTGTTGTTATGGAAGGACAGACTAGATTGGCCATGTGGTCTTTTTCTGTCATCATGTTTCTATGTTTCTATCTATATCTATATACATATGTGATGTATATATCTGTATTTACCTATCTCTATAGGTATGTATTAAAATATATCATAGTGGGTAGGTATATGTCTATATACTCTTCCTGTCTGTCTGACTAAATATATATATACTTATATATATATATATATATATATATATATATATATATATACCCCACCACAGACTGACAGATACTCTCTATCCCTTTCCATGCTGTCCCAGCATACTTGGGGTTATCCATGATCAACCACTTCCTGTGGTAGTTCAGGAGTTTTTGTACCATGACCTTCAGTTTGGGTACTCCTGAAGCCCTTCACATACTTTCCTTTTCCATTACGAGGGACTTTTTCTGAATCTTCAGAAAATGGGAGGCTACAATGCCTCCTAACTCCTATCCTTCTTGTTCTCGGATATGGAGATCTTGGAAGCTCCCTCTCCTATAAGAACTAGGTCTCTTAAGGTCAAAGGAGTTTTCAGTTTTATCCAATGGAGACTTCTGCGTTTTCTGCTAAGTCCTACCTCATTGAACTGCCCCACTTCCACTGGGATTGTTTCTCTCACCCTAAGGGTTCTACCTCAGCCTGTTTTTTGCACAGTTCTTTACCTCTTCTTACATTGAGGTACCCCCTGGGGATATTCTGTTGGTTCATATTCACAAATTCTCATGAACCTCCATATACCCCTCTACAATGCCACCAGGTGAGGTCCATATTGGTTTATTGCTCTTCAATATTACCACTAAATATCACCTGCACAGAGCCTCTCTAGGCATCCTGTTTGGTCTAGCTGTTCCACAGCACATCTTTTAGCTCAACTCCTACCCTCCATCCCTGGAATGCCTGGGAGTTCGGTAAATTAGCATGGCTCTCAAACTCGCAACATGCTGGGACTCCTCCAGGCATCTTAGCTTGGGAGTCCCCATATGTGAAGACTCGTTCCTGCTTGTTCCTGGAGATAGCACAGTTACTTACCTGTAACAGGTAATCTCTGGGAACAGCAGGAATAAGTCTTCACAACCCACCCACCTCCCCTAGGAGTTGCATTTCTCTATCTCTATCTTTCCCTTTCTTGCTCTCTCTCTCTCTCTTTGCCTCAGCTTTAAAACTTAACTGAGGAAAGGAAGTTGGGAAAGGCGGGAAGGCAGCACGCAGGCGTGTTGGGATACTTCCAAAAGCATTCTGATTGGACGCTGGGGAGCATTTCTGCGCAGACTCCGTCGGTACCGACGTACCCATATGTGAAGACTTATTCCTGCTGTTCCCAGAGATCACCTGTTACAGGTAACTGTGCTTTCTTGAGACGTAATGATAGCTTTCCTTTTAGCATCTTGTAATATCTCTAAAATGTCGCTTTGTAATTGTATGGTGGGTGCTGTGGCCAGAGAAAAATAATATTTACTGTCCCTCAATTGTCAAAAGGCCCCTTGCTGGTACTCTTTTCCTGTGCTTGTATAACAATAGAGCCGCCTTTATTGGCAGGTTTAATTATCAATTCTCTTTGACATGATATTGAACCAAAGCTTGATGTTCAGCTGATGTAAGATTGCTATATTGCCATGTAGCCACTTTTTGGCTTTCCAGTGCTCTAAGATCTCTCAATACTAAATCCCTGAAGGTTGCTATGTGGTGTCAATGGAACCCGGAGGAACCCATTGTGATTTCGGTTGAAACAAAGACATGGGTGCTTAACATTGCAGTTGGTCAGCAAAATGCAACTTAATCTGTGTTTGTTGTTGTTAAGTGCTGTCGAGTCGGTGTCGACTCATGGCGATCCTCTGGTAGTTGTTCTAAATTGTGTTTGGTCTTCAGTCAGGCTGCTCATTGTTGACAGACTGGCACTGGTAGCTGCTCTTATTGTATCGATCCATCTCATTGCTGGCCTTCCTTTTGCATTGACCTTCTATATTGCCAAGCATGATATCTTTCTCTAATGATCTCTCTCTTTGCATGATGTGTCCAAAGTATGAAAGACAAAGTCTTGTCATCTGAGCTTCTAAAGAAAGCTTAGGTTTGATCTTCTCTAGTACAGACTGGTTTGTTCTTCGGGCAGTCTATAGTATGCACAATATTCACCGCCAGCACCATAATTCAAAGGCAACAGAAGCCACCAGAACATAATTCAAACAGGAACAGAAGTGAGGGGCATCTTGAACAATTTTCAGAAGACTGTGTTCGTGAGAAACCAGCTAAACTTAAAGTAGACAAAGCGATGGGACCGGATGGGATACACCCTTAGGATACTGAGGCAGTTTGGGGACGTTCTAGCAGCTCCACTGACTGACCTTTTCAATGCCTCGTTGGAGTCGGGGGTGGCGCCAAAGGACTGGAGAAATGCACATGTGGTCCCTTTGCACAAAAGCGGAAGTAAGGATGTGCTTGAAAACTACAGGCCGCTTAACCTCGGTGGTAAGTAAATTATTGGAAGCTCTGCCGAAAAAGAAAATAGTGAGGTTTCTGGAGTCCAGTAGATTACAGGATCCGAGGCAGCATGGATTCACCAGAGGCCGATCTTGTCGGACAAATCTGATTGATTTCTTTGACTGGGTGACCAGCGAGTTGGACCGAGGGAGAGCCCTTGATGTGGTGTATTCAGATTTCAGTAAAGCCTTTGACACCGTTCCTCACAGGCAACTTATAAACAAAATGAGCACCTAGGGATTGACCCTAAAGTTACTGCTTGGGTTAGAAGGTTGAGTGCGAGGTGACAAAGGGTACAGGTAAATGGAGCCCACTCTGAGGAGAAGAAGGTTACCGGTGGTGTGCTCCAGGGATCTGTCCTTGGTCAGATTCTTTTTAACATCTTTGTTAGTGATATAGCGGAAGGGCTGTCGGGTAAGGTTTGCCTCTTTGCAGATGGTACCAAATCTGTAATAGAGTGATCTAGCTAAGCTTGAAGAATGGTCTAGAATTTGGCAGCTGAGATTTAATGTTGAACAATGCAAGGTCATGCATTTGGGCTGCAGCAATCCAAGGGAGCAATATAGTATAGGGGGTGTGAAGTACTTTGTCCACCAAAGAAGGGCGGTACTTAGGCATGATTGTGTCTGATGATCTTAAAGTAGCTAAACAGGTAGAAAAGGTGACGGCAAAAGCTGGAAGGATGCTTGGGTGCATAGGGAGAGGAATGGCCAGCAGAAGAAAGGAGGTGATAGTGCCTCTGTATACGTCTTTGGTGCAACCTCATTTGGAGTATTGTGTGCAATTCTGGATACTGCACCTTCAAAAGGATATAAACAAGCTGGAGTTGGTACAGAAGGTTGCTTCTAAAATGGTTATTGGTCTTCATTATAAAGCATATGAGGATAGACTATGTACACCTTAAAGGAAAGGCGGGATAGAGATATGATTGAGACGTTTAAATACCTCTGTGGCATAAATGTACAGGAAGGAGAGCCTCTTTCAGTTGAAAGCAAGTTCTGCTTCGAGGTGCCATAGGATGAGGGTGAAAGGGGATAAATTCAGGAGTGATATGCAGAAATATTTCTTTACGGAAAGAGAGGTGGATCCATGGAATATTCTCCCAGTGGAGGTGGTAGAGATGAGGACAGTATCTGAATTCAAAGAAGCATGGGACATTCTCCAGGACCAAGCAGGAAGTCAGTCCTCATATATGGGTGACGTCGGCGCCGACGGAGCCCCCGTGCGGAGCATTTCCCCAGCTTTCAAAGAAAGCCTTTGAGAATTGCAGCGCGCATGCGCGGTCCCCTTTCCACCCAAGGGTGCCATCTTGCTCAGTCTTCTTTTTTCCGCGGAGCCTGACGGACGTAGTTCGTTTTTCGCCAAGGAAAAAGTTGATTTCCCTGTTTTTTGTTCTTCTTCTTCGGTTCGACGCCGGATCCTTTTCCCGCCTGGGCCCGATACGCCGGTATCGAGCCCACACTTTATTTTTCGGTTTTTGTCCTTCGAGACTAGCGTTCGCGCCATTTTTCTCTTTTCACTGGCAGCCCTGTCTTTTGACCTCGCAGGGGCCCTTTTTCCCCCGATGGCTGCCAGCGGGTTTAAAAAGTGTGATCGCTGTAAGAAACATATGTCTCTTACCGACACACATGACTGCTGCCTCCTCTGCCTCGGACCCGATCATGACCCGATGATCTGTGGTCCGTGTGGCAAAATGTCCTCGAAGGCGCTGAGGAGTCGGCAGCACCAAAAGGGGACAGAATCTTCTCTGACTCCACGTCCGGACGGGCCCGGACCTCGTCGTCTCGGGACTCCGACCCCGAGCAGTGTCGAGGTTCCTCTGAGCGGGGGTCTCCTTCACGGGAGCAGTGCAGGAAGAAAAAACCCACGAGGGCGGCGTTGGTGGACACTCCTGGTTCCTCGAGGGCCAGGTCGCATAGCCCCGATAATCGTCCCGGGTCTTCGGAGTCGGAGAGGCCTGCCAAACAACCTCGTCTCGAGATGGAGTCTCCTGGGCAAGTGAGTACTGTAGTCCTCGTGGACTCTCCTCCAGGGGAGCCGACGTCGGGCCTGACGCCGTCGGGGCCTGAGTCAGGGGCTGCTGGGTCTCCTGAGCTCGGACTCAGGTTGACGGCCTTGGAGAGCAGCGTCGCTGCCTTCATGGAACAGCAGCGGGCATTGATCGCCGGTCTCACCGGTGCATCTGCCCCGACCACCGGGACATCGACGTCCAAGTCGACCCCGGAGGCCGAGCCGATCCTTGAGTCCATGCGGGCTCGAGTCGATCCTCGTCCACGGTCTCCCTCAGCCTCCCGTTCGGGACCGAGGTCGTCGATGCCGGTACCCTTGGCGTCGGGGCGGAGGGCATCGGTGCCTGCCCGACCGGAGCCGCTCGATTCCTCCTCCGAGGAGTCGGGCTGGGAGATGGAGGACGAAGAGTCACCCGACACCTATCAGACACCGGAGTCCGAACCTCGGAGACGATCCCCACCGGAGGATACCCGGTTCTCGGACTTCGTGCGGGATATGGCCAAGGCCTTGGCATTCCCCGCGGATCTCGAGGAGGAGCCTCGAGCCGAGGAGCTCGAGGCCCTCCAGTATGACTCTCCCCCGAAGGAGGCCTTTACTGTTCCGGCTGCTCTTCTGCATGTGGGAGACCCTGGCCTCGACGCCGGTGTTAAGCAAGCGGGTCGATTCCATCTATCGAGTCCGCAAGAGCCCCGGGTTCCAAAAGGCACAATTACCGCACCACTCTATGGTTATGGAATCGGCCATGCATCGACTGAAAAGTCAGAAGATGCACTTCTCGGTGCCTCCCGGCCGGGAGGCCCAGAACCTGGATGCCCTCGGTAAGAAGTGCTTCCAGGGCTCTATGCTTGCTTGCCGTGTCCAGACATACCAGCTCTACATGGGCATGTACCTCCGAGACCTGGCAAAGGAGATTGCCGGGTTCTCTGCTGGTCTCTCCGAGGAACCTTTGCAGAGGTTCCTGGCCTTGTCCACTGGTATTCGAGAGTGCTCAAAGTTTATCTCTTGGGCAGCCTATGATGGCTTCGAGGCTTCGGCCCGAGTAGCCGGGGCCAGCATCGGTGCCCGCCGACAGGCTTGGCTACAGTAATCCGACCTCGAGCCATGGGTACAGGACAAGGTGGTCGATGTCCCCTGCCGAGTTGAAAACCTTTTCGGCAAACCCATGGCTGAAAAGGCTGCTGAACCCGAGACAGAAACTCTCACCAAGACTAGGCTGTCCAGGAAAACCTCTGCCCCTTCTCAGAAAAAGAAGGGCTTGGGAAAAAAGACCTTTTACCCGAGGAAGTCATCTGCCTATAAACAATACCCTCATTATCAGGCCTCTGTAGCTCCCCAACAGGGTCAGCAGGCCAAGGGGCAGGGTCATGGGCCCCGTAGGCAGAAGGCCCCCAAGCCACCAACACCGGCCCCTGCTCAGCAGGGTGGGGGTTTTTGACTCAGCAAGCATAGCCTCTTCTCCTCAGCTGGCTCATATCAGCACAGGAGGCCGGCTGGCCCACTTTGCCCACAGATGGTCAGCCGTCATATCAGATACCTGGGTGCTCCATATAGTCCAAAAGGGCTATCTTCTCCATTTTCACCAGGTACCTCCCTCCTATTTTCCAGGGGAGCCTCCAAGACTCCCTCTGCACAGGGACCTACTCCTTCAGGAGTTAGCAAGTCTGCTAAAGGACCAGGCTGTGGAACCGGTGCCCCACCACCTGAGAGGTCACGGCTTTTATTCCAGGTACTTTTTGGTACCAAAAAGAACAGGAGGTCTCAGACCCATCCTAGGCTTGCGCAACCTCAACAAGTTCCTGGAGAAGGAAAAGTTCAAGATGCTTACCCTTGGAATCCTGCTGCCCTACCTCCAGCAGGGAGATTGGCTATGCTCCTTGGATCTAAAGGATGTTTATACTCACATCCTTATTCATCCAGACCACAGACAATATCTCAGATTTGTTGTGGGAGGAAACCACTACCAGTACAGAGTACTACCCTTTGGCCTAACCTCCGCCCCCAGGGTATTCACCAAGTGCCTGGCGGTGGTGGCGGCCTACCTGAGGCTTCAAGGTCTTTTTGTGTTCCCATACCTGGACGACTGGCTCATAAGGGGCCAGTCTGCCCAGGAGGCCAGTCAAGCCACCCTTCGCACTGTGGCTCTGCTTCAGCACTTGGGGTTTGTCATAAACTTCGCAAAGTCCACTTTGCTCCCGTCCCAGAACTTGAAATTCCTAGGAGCAAGACTGGACACTCTTCAGGTGAAGGCTTTTCTGCCCGTGGACAGAGCCCACAGATTGATGGATCTAGCCAGGCAGTTTCACAGCAATTCCCTGGTCTCCGCCAGGCAATTCCTGCAGCTTCTCGGCCATATGGCTTCCACGGTTCATGTAACCCCCAATTCCCGCCTGCATATGCGGCCTGCTCAGTGGAGCCTTCGAACTCAGTGGCATCAGGCCACCGGGAGCCTTGCAGACTCAGTAAGAATATCCGCCCTGCTTGTCTCCTCTCTGCAATGGTGGCTTCATCTTCCGAATCTGGTACTCGGAGTGGTTTTTCAATCCCCTCCGCATTCTCAGGTGCTGACGACAGATGCTTCTCTTCAAGGTTGGGGAGCGCATTGCCAAGGGGCATGTACTCAGGGTCTCTGGACCCCTTGGGAGGCTGCTCAGCGGATCAACTTCCTGGAGCTACGTGCGATACGCCTAGCTCTGAGGGCCTTCTCCCATCTCACGTCTCACCAGTCTGTACTGGTACAGACGGACAATCAAGTTGCTATGTTTTACGTGAACAAACAGGGAGGCACAGGCTCCTTCCTTCTCTGTCAGGAAGCACAATGGCTGTGCTCCTGGGCCATCAATCACGGAATCCTTCTCAAGGCCGTCTACCTCCCAGGTCAAGAGAATTACCTGGCGGACAGGCTGAGCAGAATCCTGCAACCACACGAGTGGCGGTTGAATCCATTGGTGGTTCAACAGATCTTTCTCAGGTGGGGCCTCCCCACCATGGATCTTTTTGCCAGTCCTCTGAACCGGCAACTCCCGAGATTCTATTCCAGACAACCGCATCCTCTCCGAGTGGCAGCGGATGCGTTTCTGATCCCGTGGTCCAAAGGCCTAATGTATGCGTTTCCTCCCACGCCACTAGTGTCCAGAACACTATTCAAAGTCCTCAGGGACGAGGCCTCGATGATTCTGATTCTGATAGCCCCCAGGTGGCCGAGGCAACTGTGGTTCCCGCTTCTGTTGCAACTGGCAGTGGACACTCCTATTCCTCTGGGGATTCAACACGATCTCCTGTCTCAAGAACAGGGATCTCTCTTACACCCCAACCTCCAGTCCCTTCATCTGATGGCCTGGCTGCTGAAAGGGTAGTTCTGGCTCCCCTACTACTGCCTAGAGAGGTGGAAGACGTAGTCTTAGCCTCTAGAAGGCAGTCCACCCAGAAATCCTACGCTCTTAAGTGGCGTAGATTCTCCACATGGTGTGCTCAGCACAACGAGAATCCCTTCTCGTGTTTGGTAGCGGTAGTTTTGCAATATTTGCTTCACCTCTCCAATCTAGGCCTTAAGTCCAGTTGTGCCAGAGTTCACCTCAGTGCTCTCTCAGCGCACCACTCGCCGGTGGACGGGCGGCCTCTTTCCAACCACCCTTTAGTGGCTCGTTTCCTCAGAGGCCTCCTCCTGCTTAAGCCTCCTTTACGTCCACCGGCCCCTGAGGGGGATTTAAATGTGGTCTTACAGCGGATTACTTGTCCGCCATTTGAACCTATGGCTACCTGTCCTCTCCGTTTTCTGTCCTGGAAAACTTTGTTCCTGGTAGCTCTTACCTCTGCTAGGCGAGTAAGTGAACTTCAGGCGCTGGTGTCTGATCCCCCTTACACTAGATTCTACAGGAATAGGGTAGTCTTACGGACTCACCCCAAATTTCTCCCTAAGGTTGTCTCCTCTTTCCACCTCAATCAGGAGGTGGTTCTTCCAACCTTCTTTCCCAGGCCGCATGCCAACCGGGCTGAGACGGTTCTGCATACCCTGGACTGTAGGAGGGCGTTGTCCTTCTACCTTGCCCGTACGCGGGAGCATCGGAGGGCTGTTCAGCTCTTCGTTTCTTTTGACCCCAATAAGTTGGGGTTACCTGTCTCCAAGCGTACTTTGTCCATATGGGTCGCTGACTGTATCGCCTGGGCATATGGGGCAGCCGGCCTCTCGTTGGAGGGTCGAGTCACGGCTCATCGTGTCAGGGTGAAGGCTGCGTCAGTGGCTCATCTCCGCTCTGTTCCGTTGACAGACATCTGCCGGGCGGGCCGCTACTTGGTCTTCAAGCCAGACTTTTGCGGCCCATTACTGCCTTGAGAGGGAGTCCCGCAGGGACAGTGCTTTCGGACAGGCAGTACTCCGTAATCTCTTGGGGTTTAGGCAATTCCTTCCCTCCGGCCCTGATGTTGGGCTACCAGTCGGGGGCGTTCTCAGAGAAGATTCCTTCCTTACGTTCTGACGCTCTAGAGGGAGCTCATTTTTTCGGCTTGGGGTCTCCGGTAGCCTTAAGCTGGGGAGTCCCATATGTGAGGACTAACTTCCTGCTTGGTCCTGGAGAAAGAGTAGTTACTCACCTGTAACAGGTGTTCTCCAGGAGCAGCAGGAATCAGTCCTCACAACTCTCCCTCCTCCCCTTGGAGTTGCAGTCATATGATTTATTTTTTGCTATTTTTGCTGTCTTTTAGCTATGTCATCAGACTGAGCAAGATGGCACCCTTGGGCAGGAAGTGGACCGCGCATGCGCGCTGCAATTCCCAAAGGCTTTCTTTGAAAGCTAGGGAAATGCTCCGCACGGGGGCTCCGTCGGCGCCGACGTCACCCATATGTGAGGACTGATTCCTGCTGCTCCTGGAGAACACCTGTTACAGGTGAGTAACTACTCTTAACACAGAGAATCTCTAAAGGAAAAAAGGGGACTGTTGTAGTGGTTGATATGAAAGGACAGACTAGACATGTGGTCCTTTTCTGTCGTCATGTTTCTGTGTTTCTATCAATTTTCTTCCTGTCTGTCTTTTCACTGTCCAAAGCTTGCATCCATATGATGTTATTGAAAATACCATGGCTTGAACGAGTTGAATCTTTGTATGGAGAGAGACATCTCTGCTTGAGAATCTTGTCTAGGTCCTTCATAGCCATTCTGCCAAGAGCAATGCATCGTCGGATTTCTTGACTTCTTGTTACTTCTTTATTGATAGTTGATCCAAATAGGTTAAAGTTGTCCAGGATTTCGATTTCTTCTCCATCAACGATGAACCTATTGATTTTGCCAGTTGTCATGATCTTTGTCTTCTTTTCATTAAGGTGCAGGCCCAATTTAAGACTATGTTCCTTGATAATGAGAAGCAAATGTTTCAGATCATCTTCACTTTCAGCCAGTAATATGGTATCATCAGCATAGCGAAGATTGTTGATGAGTCTTTCACCAATCTTCACACCTCTGTTGTCTACATACAATTCTGCTTCTCTGATGATTTGTTCTGCATATACATTAAACAGGTATGCAGCCTTGTCGTATACTTTGCTGATTTTAAACCATTCTGTTTCTTCTTGTTCTGTACGAACTGTTTCTTCTTGATCAATGTACAGATTGTGCAAGAGAACGATCGGGTGTTCTGGTATATCCATGATTCTTAATGTGGCCCAGAGTTTCTCATGGTTTACACAGTCAAAAGCCTTGCTGTAGTCAATAGAGCACAAATAGATATCCTTTTGGTATTCTTTAGTCTTTTCAAGGATCCATCTGACATCCACGATGATGTCTCTCGTTCTTTGCCCTTTCCTGAACTCTACTTGCACTTTGGGTAGTTCTTATTCCAGGTATGGTTGTAGTCTCTTTTGAATAATCTTCAGTAGAATCTTGCTGACATGTGGGATCAGAACGATTGTGTGATAATTTCCACAGTCGGTTGGATCACATTTCTTTAGTATTGGTATAAATACAGATCTTTCTCCAGGACCAAGCAGGAAGTCAGTCCTCACATATGGGTGTCATCGGCGCCGATGAAGCCCCAGCGGAGCATTTTCCCAGCTTTCTATGGAAGCCTTTGGGAATGCAGGCACGCATTCGCGGTTCCCTTCCCGCCTAAAGGTGCCATCTTACCTCAGTCTCTTTTTTTCCGAGAAGCCCACCGGACGTGTGTCCTGTTCTCCCGGTTAAAATTTTCTCCGGTTCGACGCCGGTTCCCCTCCCGCCGGGTTCGGTACACCGGTATCGAGCCCGATTTTTCTTTTTTGGTTGTTGCCCTTCGTGGCTGGCGGTCGCGCCCTTTTTTCCATTTTTCCCTGGAAGGCCAGTCCTTTGACCTCGCGGGGACTCTTTTTTCCCCAATGGCTTCCAGTGGTTTTAAAAAGTGTGATCGGTGTAAGAAATTAATGTCTCTCACCGACACACATGACTGCTGCCTTCGGTGCCTCGGCCCCGATCACGACCCTAAGTCGTGCGGGCCATGTGGAAAGATGTCTTCCAAGGCACTCCGAAGTCGACAGCAGCAAAAAGGAAGGCTTTTCTCGGACTCAGCCTCTGGCCGGGCCCGGACCTCGTCTGAGGCCTCGACATCTCGGGATTCCAATCCCGAGCGCCGTCGAAGCTCCTCGGACAGGGGGTCCCCCCACCGGGAACGCAAGAGGAAGAAGCGGCTCGCGTGGGCGTCGTCGGAGGAGGTCCCTGGCTCCTCGAGGGCCAGGTCTAAGACCCCCGACCGTCACCCCGGGCCCGTGGAACACGAGAAGCCTACTAAAGTTCCTCGCATGGAGCCGGAGTCTGCTGGACATGTAAGCCTCATAGTCCTCGAGGACTCTCCTCCCAGGGAGCCGACGTCGGGTCCGGCGCCGCCGGGGCCCGAGTCGGTGGCTGCTGCATCTCCCGAGCTGAGTCTCAGGATGACAGCCTTGGAGAGCAGATTGTCTGCCTTCATGGAACAGCAGCGGGCACTGATGGCCAGCCTGTCTGGCGCATCTACCCCGACCACCGGGACATCGACTATGAAGTCGACCCCGGAGACCGAGCCGATACTCGAGTCCATCGTGGCTCGGAGTTGACGTCGTTCGGGACCGAGGGCGTCGACGCCGGTGCCGAGGCGTCGACGCCGGTGCCGAGGGCGTCGACGCCGGTGCCGAGGGCGTCGACGCCGGTGCCGAGGGCGTCGACGCCGGTGCCGAGGGCGTCGACGCCGGTGCCGAGGGCGTCGACGCCGGTGCCGAGGGCGTCGGGGCGGGTGCTCCAGGGTCCCGCGGGTTCGGACCCTGACTCCTCCTCGGACGAGTCAGCTTGGGAGACGGAGGACGAGGAGTCTCCTGATACCTTCAAGACTCGGTGCGTCCCGTCGGACTCACCACAGTCTGAGCCCCGGAGTAGGACCCCCCGGAGGATACTCGGTTCTCGGAGTTCGTCCGGGATATGGCCACTGCCTTGGCTATTCCGGCGGACCCCGAGGAGGAACCTTGAGCTGAAGAGCTCGAGGCCCTACAGTATGACTCTCCTCCGAAGGAGGCCTTTACTGTCCCGGTTCCTCCGATGCTGGAAAGGCTCCTCTTCCGTATGTGGAAGGCACCGGCCTCGGCGCCGGTTCTCAGCAAGCGAGTCGACTCGATCTATCGACTCAGGAAGAGCCCTGGTTTTCAGAAGGCACAGCTACCACACCATTCTATAGTTGTGGAATCGGCCATGCATCGTCTGAAGAGCCAGAAGATGCACTTCGCGGTGCCCCCTGGCAGGGAGGCCCGCAACCTCGATGGCGTCGGTAGAAAGTGCTTCCAGGGCTCGATGCTTGCTTGCCGTGTCCAGTCGTACCAGCTGTACATGGGCATGTACTTGCGGGATCTGGCCAAGGAGTTGGCCGGGTTCTCTGCTGGTCTCTCCAGGGAACCCTTGTAGAGATTTAAGTCCTTGTCCTCGGGAATTCAGGACTGCTCGAAGTTCATGTCCCGCGCCGCTACGATGGCTTCGAGGCTTCGGCCCGAGTTGCAGCAGCCGGCATTGCGGCTCGACGCCAGGCATGACTGCAGTCATCGGACCTCGAGCCATGGGTTCAGGACAAGTTGGTCGATGTCCCTTGCCGAGGTGAAAACCTTTTTGGCAAGCCCATGATCGAGAAGGCCGCTCAGCTCGAAACTGAGCACCTCACACGGACAAGGCTGTCTAAGGAAGACCTCTGCCCCTTCTCATAAAAAGAAGGGCTCGGGTAAAAAGCCCTTTTACCCGAGGAAGGCACTGCCTACAAACAGTACCCGCAATATCAGGCTGCCCAAGCTGCCCCCCAGGGTCAGCAAGCCAAGGGGCAGGGTAATGGGCCCCGTAGGCAGAGGACCCCCAAGCCTCCGGCCCCTGCTACCACTCAGCAGGGTGGGGGTTTTTGACTCCTTGAGCGTAGCCTCTCCTCCACTGCTCTCCCAACCCTGCACAGGAGGTCGCCTCGCCCTCTTTGCCCACAAGTGGCCCCTTATCACCTGGGACAGTTGGGTGTTGGAGATAGTCCACAAGGGCTATGCCCTGTATTTTCACCAACTGCCTCCACCATATTTTCCAGGGGAGCCTCCAAGGCCTCCCCTGCACACAGACCTTCTCCTGCAAGAGCTTCATGATCTGTTGGTGGACAGGGCGGTGTAGCCTGTGCCTCCCCACTTACAAGGTCACGGTTTCTACTCCAGGTATTTCCTGGTGCCCAAAAGAACCGGTGGCCTTCTACCCATTCTGGACCTCAGGAACCTCAACAAGTTCCTAGTGAAGGAGAAGTTCATGATGCTTACTCTTGGGACACTTCTGCCCTACCTCCAGCAGGGAGATTGGCTATGCTCTTTAGATCTAAAGGATGCGTACACTCACATCCTCATTCATCCAAACCACAGAAAGTACCTCAGGTTCATTGTGGGAGGAAACCATTATCAGTACAGAGTGCTGCCTTTCGGCCTCACCTCCGCCCTCAGAGTCTTCACAAAGTGCCTAGCAGTGATGGCGGCCTACCTGAGAAACCAGGGCATCTTTGTCTTCCCCTATCTGGACGACTGGCTCATCAGGGGTCAGACGTGCCAGGAGGCCAACCAAGCCACCCTCAGAACTATTGCTTTTCTTCAAACCTGGGGTTTGTCATAAACTTCGCAAAGTCCACTTTGCTCCCCTCCCAGAACTTAGAGTTCATAGGAGCCCGGCTGGACTCTCTGCTGGCAAAGGCTTTCTTGCCAGCAGACAGGGCCCAAAAGTTGATGGCCCTGGCAAATCAGTTTCTCAGCAGGTCACTGGTCTCCGCCAGACTCTGCCTGAGGCTTCTGGGCCACATGGCTTCGACAGTACATGTGACCCCCAATGCCAGGCTCCATATGAGGCCTGCACAGTGGTGCCTTCGGACTCAGTGGTCACAGGCCAGAGGCAGCCTCAGAGACAGGATAAGGGTGTCCAGACAATTTCTGAACTCCCTCAACTGGTGGCTGCACCCACCCAATCTACTGAAGGGGGTGCCTTTTCAGATTCCAGGGTTTACGGTAGTAATGACCACAGACGCCTCCCTGCAGGGCTGGGGAGCTCATTGTCTAGGCAAGTGCACCCAGGGCCTGTGGTCTCCTTGGGAAGCTGCACAGCAAATCAATCTCCTGGAACTCAGAGCTATTCGATTAGCACTCAAAGCTTTCTCTCCTACCCTGGCTCATCAATCTGTCCTGATTCAGACAGACAACCAAGTAGCCATGTTTTATGTGAACAAACAGGGCGGGACTGGGTCCAGATTCCTTTGTCAGGAGGCTCAGGACCTTTGTTCATTTGCCCTCAAGCACCACATGCTCCTCAAGGCTGTGTACCTTCCAGGCCAGGACAACTACCTGGCAGACAGGTTAAGCAGAATACTGCAGCCCCACAAGTGGCAGCTGCATCCTTCAGTAGTTCAGAAGATCTTCCTAAAATGGGGTCTCCCTTTGGTAGATCTCTTTGCCAGTCCAATGAACAAGCAACTGCCAAAGTTCTGCTCCAGGCAACCGCATCCTCTGCGGATAGCAGCGGATGCTTTTCTGATATCCTGGTCTCAGGGCCTCCTGTATGCGTTTCCTCCCACGCCCTTGGTGGCCCAAACTCTCTTCAGGATTCTTCAGGACAAGGCCTCGGTTCTGCTGGTGGCTCCCAGGTGGCCGAGACAGCCTTGGTTTCCTCTTCTGCTTCAACTGGCGGTGGATCCTCCACTACCTCTGGGGTTGCAACCCGACCTTCTCTCACAGGAGCAGGGTTCCCTTCTGCACCCCAATCTCAAAGCTCTCAATTTGATGGCCTGGAGGCTGCAAGGGTAGTTTTGTCTCCCTGGGGCCTACCTCAGGAAGTTGAGGAGGTTGTCCTAGCCTCTAGGAAACAGTCCACTAGGAAAACCTATGCTCTCAAATGGAAAAGGTTTTCTGTGTGGTGTCAGCTACGTGCAGAGGACCCTTTCTCTTGTACTGTGCCAGTAGTGCTTCAGTACTTACTGCAGTTATCCAATCAGGGACTTAAGCCCAATTCTGTTCGGGTCCACCTCTCAGCTCTAGCAGCTCACCACTCACTGGTGGAGGGACATTCTCTGTCTGGTCACCCTTGGTGTCCCGCTTTCTCAGGGGCTTGCTTTTGCTCAAGCCTCCAATCCGTCCTCCTGCCCCTGAGTGGGAGCTGAATGTGGTCTTGCAGCAACTGACTCGCCCACCTTTTGAGCCGAGGGCTACTTGTCCACTACGCTTCCTCTCCTGGAAGACACTCTTCCTGATAGCCCTTACCTCGGCTAGGCGAGTGAGTGAGCTTCAGGCCCTGGTCTGTGATAGGCCTTACACCAGGATTTATAGGAACAGGGTAGTCCTTAGGACTCATCCAAAGTTCCTCCCTAAGGTTGTCTCCTCTTTCCACCTCAACCAAGAGGTGGTTCTTCCAACATTCTTCCCTAGGCCTCATGCAAGCCAGGCTGAAGCAGTCCTGCATACCCTGGACTGTAGGAGGGCCTTATCCTTCTACCTTGACCGTACGCAGGGGCATAGAAGGGCTACTCAGCTCTTCGTATCCTTTGACCCCAATAAGTTGGAGTTGGCTGTGTCCAAGCATACCTTGTCCATCTGGGTGGCTGACTGTATCACCTGGGCTTACAAGGCGGCTGACCTTCCTTTGCAGGGTAGGGTCACGGCCCATCGTGTCAGGGCAATGGCTGCCTCAGTGGCTCATCTCCGCTCTGTGCCCTTGGTAGACATCTGCAGGGCTGCAACTTGGTCTTCAAGCCAGACTTTTGCAGCCCATTACTGCCTGGAGAGGGAGTCCCATAGGGACAGTGCTTTTGGCCAAGCAGTACTCCAGAATCTCTTTGAGGTTTAGGCAACTCCTGCCCTCTGTTGGGCTACCGGTGGAGGTTGTGTCCTTGAAAAGCCTTTCTTTGCTGCTGAGACTAGAGGGAGTTCTCTTGTTCAGCCTGGGTTCCTCGGTAGCCCAGAGCTTGGGAGTCACCCATATGTGAGGACTGACTTCCTGCTTGATCCTGGAGAAAGAGTAGTTACTCACCTGTAACAGGTGTTCTCCAGGAGCAGCAGGAATCAGTCCTCACAACCCTCCCTCCTCCCCTTGGAGTTGCAGTTGTACATAGTTTGTTTTTCATTTTTGTGTGCTGTTCTTAGCTATGTCATTTGACTGAGTTGAGATGGCACCTTTAGGCGGGAAGGGAACCGCGCATGCGTGCCTGCATTCCCAAAGGCTTTCATAGAAAGTTGGGGAAATGCTCCGCTGGGGCTTCATTGGCGCCGATGACACCCATATGTGAGGACTGATTCCTGCTGCTCCTGGAGAACACTTGTTACAGGTGAGTAACTACTCTTTTCCAGTCAGTTGGCCATGATGTTGTTTTCCAAATTTCCCGGCAGAGCCTTGGAAATATGGTAACAGCTGCATCAGATTGCTGTAATACTTCAATGGGAATGCCATCAGTGCCTGGTGCTTTGTTCTTTGATAAGGCTTTCCATGCTGCTTCGACTTCTTCTTTCATCACCAATGGTTCCGGATCATAACATAGTAACATAGTAAATGACGGCAGATAAAGACCAGTATGGTCCATCTAGTCTGCCCAGTAAGGTGGCAAGAGTAGGTGCACCTGCCGCTCCGTGCAGGTCACCCTTCCCCATGTCTGTGTAGGGGTGAACCCACCGCTCCGTGTAGGACACCCCTGTTTGTTGAGAAATTAGATAGTTAAGTTTATTTTGATTTTATCCTGTTGCTGTAAAGGGATCCACTGTGTCTGTCCCATACACTGTGACCACCAGGATTAGTTTCAAGACTTTGCTGCTAACGTTCAAAGCGGCTATGGGACTCACCTCTTCCTCCCTCTCCAACCTCATACAACCACTTGCACCAAACAGGCCGCGAAGAACAGCAGAATTGAACACGCTGGTCATCCCAATAGAAACCACAAGATGCAACAGATCAACATCTAACAGAGCCTTCCGACTCTGCGCCCCAAACCTATGGAACACCTTACCAGCACAAATCAGAGCAATGACCAATTTGAGTCAGTTCAGAAAGGAGCTAAAACATTTCCTCTTCCTCAAATATCTCACTGACAGCTCCGATCACAACCATCAGGTGAATAGCAGGAGTGGCCAAAAGGATAGACCCTCGCAACAGGCCAACTTTACTCTGTAGATAACAAACAGTTCCATACACTGTTGGTAACACTTTGTATATAGTTAACCATGATATCCCCTAATAGATAAACCACCATTGTATTTAGTTTCCCCTATTTCGCCAAGTTATACCTCCTGTTAAATGTAATGACCAGACAGATGTAAACTGTTGGATGTTTTCTGTTTAATGTAAACCGCGCTGATGTCTAATAGTGCGGTATATAAGAATTGTTAATAAATAAATAAAAATAAATAAATAAATACCATTTTGAATTCTGTCACTGTATTTGCCCCCATCACTTCCATCGGGAGGGCATTCCAAGCATCCACCACCCTTTCAGTGAAAAAGTATTTCCTGACATTTTATTTATTATTTATTTATTACAATTTCTTATATACCGCACTATTGTCAGCGCGGTTTACATACAACAAAATGACCATAACAAACTGCTTGGCTTCACATAGAACAGGAGTAACAACTTGGATAACATGTTTTGCTTTACAGAGAACAGGAGTAACAACTTGGATAACACGGGGGATGCAAACTGAACTAATTACATATGTACAATGAGATTGAATGCTGAGAATTTAGGGTGTTACATGTGTACAGTAGGGTTGAGATGTTATCTTGAGGAGGTAAGAGGAGAGGCAATTAGGTAGGGGTTAGGTTAATCTGGTAGTACTGTGTAAATAAATGGAATATGAGAGCCTTTCAATTTATGGTACAGGTTGAAATGATCTGTTGGTCCACATGATCTTTATCCTATAAAAACTCTGTATATTCTTTCCACCTTTTCTTGATCTTCTCAGCATCATTCAACACAGAACCTTGAGCATCTTGTAACATTCCAATTCAAGGCTGGAATTTTTTATTTAACTCTCGTAGCTTTAGGAAAGCCAATCTTGTTCTTCCTCTAACAGTTTCTGCTTCTATTTCCTTGCATGCGTCATTGTAGTACTTTTCCTTGTCTTGCTGCAAGTTGGTAATCTCTGTTGAGTTCTGCAATTGCCTCTTTTTCTCCTTTGGCCTTAGCTTCTCTGAGCAATTTTCAGAGTTTCTTTGGTCATCCATTTTGGCCATTTTTGTGTTTTCACCTTTTGGAGAGACTTCTCGCTTTCTTCCAACACAATCTTCTTGAAGTCATTCCATAACTCTTCTGGAGCTCTGTCGTTTTTATTTAAAGCAGTAAATCGATTTTGCAGGCAGTCTTTAAATTCCGGTGGTATATTCTCAAAGTCAAATTTTGCTACATTCATGAGTGGCTTGCTCTTTTTCAACTTTAGCTTGAGTTTGCATACTAGTAATTGGTGATCTGTATCACAGTTAGCTCCAGGTTTTGTCTTTGTTGATGTTATAGAGCTTTTTCATCGTTGATTTCCACAGATGTAGTCAATTTGATTTTTGTACACTCCATTGGGTGAAGTCCATGTGTACAGTCGCCGCTTGTGTTGCTGGAAGAAGGTGTTTGAGATTAATAGATCGTTGATCTTGCAGAATTCTATCCGTCTTTCACCAGCTTCATTTCTGTTGCCAAGTCCATGTTTTCCAACCTCTTTGCCTTCTTCTTTGTTGCCAATGTTTGCGTTCCAGTCACCCATGACTATCAGGATATCCTGTTTGCATGTTCTGTCAATTTCAGCTTGTACTTGTTCATAGACTTCATCAATTTCATGCTCTTCTGCAACTGTTAGGGCATATACTTGAATTATAGTTGTGTTAATAAGAATTCCTTGTAGACTAATAGAGATTAAGCATTCACTGACTGCATTGTATTTTATTACAGTTCTTGCAAGTTTCTTCTTTATTATAAATTCAACATCATTTAGTCTTTGTCTTTCATTTACAGCATAGTAGACCATGTGATCATCTGATGCAAAGTGTCCGATGCCAATCCATTGAGGACAAGGGAATGTATCCAGTACCTGTTTGTAGTGATTACATAATGTAAACCGCTTTGATTGAAGGATAGGGTGGTATAGAAAAGTGGTTAAATAAATAAATAAATACAAATTTCAGTTCGCTGACCCCGAACAGATCAAGTTGTACATGTTCCATTTCATTCTTGACCATCTTCAACCTCCCTTGCTTAATGCTTCGTACTTTCCATGTCCCCAATATGTAAGACATCTTTGCAGCTTCTGACTCTCATTTCATGCACAGCTACATCAGCAGTCAGACGTCCCAAGGGCTTATAAATGCTGCCTTTACTCTGAAAAGTCTTCAGCTCCTCCCCAGTAGCTAGTTGAGTGCCTTCCGACCTGGGGGTCTCATCTTCCAGTACTAGTACAATTTGTTTTGTTGTGACTATCCATTGGGTTTTCATGGCAAGATACAGAAGTAGATTGCCAGGCCTTTCCTCCGCGCAGTTTAAGTTTAGTGTCGTTGCCGTTGCCACAGAAATGTGATCCTCCGCTGCCAACACTGTCCCGTTCTGCTGCTGCCCAGATGGGTGGTTTGTCTTGATCTGGCACCTCAGCTGAGACTTGTCTACCTTGGGAGACTGTGCCAGTAGTTAAACCACCAATAGCTTAGCCCTCAGCATCACTGATGCACACAAGCCCTCACAGCACGACAAGCTGCAAACCATGTGAGTGATGTTCAGGTAGCCTTACTTTCACTTTACTACAGGTGCGTCCAACATACATTTTCCGGCAAGGACACATAATTAAATATACATCCCATGCGATATATATGTAGATTACATATAATACGGTAGAGATCTACCCTGGGCTGGAAAGGATCATGTCGACTTCTCTTTTGTTGTGTCTATGCACACCCTGATGAAACAGATTCTGCTGAAGTTTGAACTGAGATTTTTGTTTTATTTTTTTTATTTTAAACTTTTTATTAACTTGCCAAGCATACCTTGTTTTAGCAACCTAACCCAATTTTCATTTGCATACCCCTTCCCACGGCCACCTAGATTGGCCACTGTTGGAAACAGGATACTTGGCTTGATGGACCTTGGTCTGACCCATTATGTCATATCTTATGTTCTTATGTTTAGTCATACCCTTCTAACAGGAAGGAAGACAATGGAGAAGATGAATAAGTCAGCTCCACATATCTACCAGTCTATACATTATCTTTTTAGAACTACTGCAAATATGTTTTACATCAAATGGGTCTATCTAAGTCGACCCTATAGCTGCCCATGTCATAAAGGGTTTCAACACCACCTCAAATTCTTTCAGCCTATTCCTTCTGATGGCTGTCAGTTTCTCCATTTGATAAATCTCATGCATGCATGCTTTCCAGTTGTACAAGGCAAAGGGGGCCACTGTTCTCGTTTAGCAATTACAGACCTAGCTGCTATCACACACAATCTAGCCAATGTCCCTCTTTCCCCCTCCTATACCCCCCTTCTCATACCCAACAACGTATTCTCCTTGTTACGTGCTACTTCACATCCAAGGAGTTGAACCACTTCTCCTCACACTGCTTCCCAGAAGGATCTCAAATCAGTATAATCCCACCACATATGATAGAAAGTGCCCACTTTTGCACATCCTCTCCAGCAGTATCCCCCGTGCTACTTCCCTGATGGTGAAGCTTAATGGGAGTGAGATATCACCTGTATAACATTTTATAGTTGTTCTCAACATGGTGTGACACTACCTGTCCCTCGGTCATCCCCTTATAAATTTCCATCCAGCGTTTGTTGTCCAAAGCAATTCCTAAGTCCCTCTCCCAATGGTGCTGAAAGGACATCTGCCCAATACTACTGGATTCCACCAGCAACAGATAGATCTTCGAAAGTCCCTTATGTCGTGCATAGGGGATCCAGTACATTTTCTCAAACACTGTAAGGCTGCCTGCTATTGCCTAGCCCAGCCTCCCCTCGACAGCCACTGTCTCATTTGGAAGTAACCATACAAATCATGCGGTATATAAATGTGTATAAAAATAGAGTCTACAATTTCTCAAATGAGCTCATTATCCCCTTTGGGCATACCTGGTAGACTGTATGTAATCCCTTTCTCCAGCCTGGCCCGTTCCTCAGCTGCTAGCTTGGGAAGTATAACTTGCTCCAAATAGTTTCCAATTTCCGCATCATTTGACCTCCCTCTGCATTATACAGGTGCTGGTAAAAATTTCTAAAGTCCTTTTGAATCTCCTTATCCCTATATGCCCATCCGCTCCCCTCCCTCTTAATCTTCGCTACTGCTGTCTGTGCCAACAGGGATGGGAGATGAGTAGGTGTTTGTTTGAAGGGAGAAGTGGCCACAGCACGATCAATGGTGCATGATTTGTATGCTGAGTCATTGGCATTTCAGCTTCAATGTGCCTGCCAATGCTTTTATGAACACAGAGACTGACCGGGGAGGTTGCTGTCACAGAGTCAGATCAGGTAATAGATTCATAATCTATCCGGACTATTCCCCCCATAAGAGCCATTGGAACCAAGATCAAGTCTATGCGTGAGTATGTATTATGTGATGGGGCGTATGTATTATGTGGAGTAGTATGAATATATCCTACTCTCCAGGTAGATTTCCCTCCATCCATCTACTAGGTGCCAAAGGTGCATCAGCTTTCGTAAGCGCTGTCTGGAGGCACGCTCTCCCACCTCTGCCCTCCCGTGCTATCCTTGTTAGGGGAGAGTACTGTGTTGAAATCTCCCATGACTATTACTGTTCCCTCCAGGAAACCAGTAAGTTCCACATTTAGGCGGTCAAAAAACTCCCCCTGCTGGGAGTTTGGGGCATAAATGCTATTTACAGTGAGACGCTGTCTCTGCAGATGTCTCTTCAGCGCCACATATCTTCCCTTCACATCCTTTAAGACCCCCAGTTCCTCAAAGAAAACTGTCCTGGATCAGGATGGCAGTCCCACCAATTCCCTCCCCTCTCTCTTAGAAGCACAGAAGCTCCGGTGATAGCTCTTGTCTTGCAAAACTCTATGGACCCTCAGCCTTAGAAGCATTTCCTGCAGACATGCTATAGCTATATGCAATCTGTTGAGCTCTTTAAACAATAATTTGCGCTTACACGGAGCATTCAGCCCTTTGGCAATTATAGTTCTCACATTTAACTCCATCATGTAATACCCCTACCCCCATCCTTCCCTTTGTCTGCAATTTCTTTTATCACCCCCAACCTTCCCCCTCCCCCTCCCCCCATCTCCATCCCATCATTCTCTCTAGTCACGCTGCTCCCCACCACCTGGCACCTCCTCCATAGAGCAAGTGACGTACATCCCACCCCATTCCTCTCTCCAGACCCCCTTCACCTTTCCCAAGACTTCCGCATGACTCCCCTTCACTTTGCCACGCGATACCATACACACTACTGAAGCACTCCCTTCCTTTTTCACTCCTCCAAGTCAACAGACATGCCCCACTTTCACACTACCAACTGCTTCTTAACTCTCATATCCCTCATTTCTCACTCCTCCCTGAATGAGAGAGGAGTGGCCTAGTGGTTAGGACATGGCACCTCAGGCCGGAGGGCCAGGGGTTCAAGTCCCACCTGGGACTGGGGTTTCTAGTCCTATAGGCACTCCTTGTGGCCTTGGGCAAGTCACTTAACCCTCCATTGCCTCAGGTACACATAGATTGTGAGCCCTTTGGGGACAAGGGAATGTATCCAGTATTTGTTTAGTGATTTCATTGATTGAAGGATAAGGTGGTATAGAAAACTGGTTAAATAAATAAATCCTATGTCCCACCCCTTCCCCTTTCAAGCTATCATTCTATTAAACAGTCAGTCGTTAGAGTCCACATGGTTACTTTTAGTTGGAGGAGATTGTTGCCATCGCAAACTCCTTCCACCTTCCACTCTCTGCTATGCTGCTTCTTTGCGATGGTATCTGACCCTCTCAACTGGAAAATCAGTAGTGTTCACTATTCCCAGCTCTTGTAGCGCTGCTAGAATCTTCGCTCGATTGTGGCTACGGATGGTGTGCCCCTCCTTAGTGACTGCTAAGGCGAATGGGAAGAGCCACGGGTACCAGATCCCTGTCTCCTTCAGCTTCCCAGTTATATCCCTGAGTTCCCTCCTTCGCTGCAACGTAACAGATCTTCAAAAAGCTTAATCTGACAATTATTCCTGCTCAGGCCACATGCCATTCGCGCCCTAAACAGTACCTGTTCCTTCACTGTGTATTTGTGGAAACATATATCACAATATTACGTCCTTGGTTTGCTCATTGTTATCCCATAACTCTGTGCGCCCGATCTAGTTCTGCAGTGGGGCATTCTCCTTCAGTTCTAACTGCTGTAATATCTTCTGTACTACCGCCCCAAAGTCCTGGAAAGCAGCCTCTTCAGGAATCCCACTAAACCTTAAATTGCTGCGGCATATTCTATTCTCCATATCTTCTATTTTTTCTGCCAAGGTCTGCTGAGCTATTTCCAAGTCTGTGAGTTTAGAGGTATGTTCGGATAGTATTGTTTCATGCCCGGTTACCTGATTTTCCACAGTCTCGATGCACTGCCCAATCTCATGCATTTCTGCACAGAGGTCTGCTGCCGTGGTACCAAAATCTCCTCGCAGGCTCTGGTTCTCCACTTTTAGTTCCAAACATAGCCATTTAGCTCCCCTGCTTTAAGCGCATCTCCCTCTTCCATATCTGATCCACTGTCTGGTCTGCTCCTTTCTCTAACCATGCGGCTACGTGCCATTTCTCCTTGCACCTTTTTAACCTTCTTGGGTGGCGGTACCGTCTTCGCATAAGCAAAGTCTTTAATATCTACTTTCTTTTTGCTCGCCATACAGCTTCATCTGCCGGCTCCTCTGTTATTCCGTTTTAGTGGAAAAAAAAATTGTGGTAGTCCAGCACATTGTGTTATTTTATCCTGGGGGTTGAGGAGCTCACAACTTACGCCGCCATTCCCTTTGAGGTAAGTGAAACATTAAATACCTTTATGGAAATGGGTAAAAGGGTCAACATATGGAAAGCAGTGCATATAAATGTCCGTAGCATGGGAAATAAGATCCCAAATGTTGAGGCTTTAATGGGAGAGGGTGACTTGGCAGTAACAGAGACATGGTTCATGGACAACCATGACTGGGATGTAACTATACCAGGCTATACTTTATTCAGAAAGAACAGGGTAGGAATAAAGGGAGAAGGAGTGGCACTATATGTAAAAAATAATATTAAAGCTATGGAAATACAGGGCTTATTTATTTATTTATCATTTCTTATATACCACCTTTCATGATATCAAGGCGGTTTTACATTGAACAGGGCATTATAACTTGGAGATAACTATTTTACAGGGAACATGGGCAATGGGAGGGTTAAGTGGCTTGCCCAAGACCACAAGGAGCACCTGTGGGACTAGAAACCCTAGTCCTTCCGGCCCAAGGTTGCTGTCCTCTAGTGGGATTTGAACCCCTGACCTTCCGGCCTGAGGTAACTTGTCCCAACCACTAGGCCACTCCTCCCTAGAAGGCTTAGAAGGGAGAGAGGAGGCACTGTGGGTTAAACTATAAAGAGGGAAAGAGAAATCTATTTGCATTGATGTGATATACAGACCTCCCTCACAGGAAGGTGGATGGAGAATTAATTGAAGACATGCGCAGCATTGCCAGGAAAGGGGAAGTGCTACTGATAGGGGATTTCAATATGCCTGATGCTGATCGGTACATCCCTGCTGCATATCATCTAGAAGTAAGGAGATCCTGGATTCTCTACAGGGAGAACTTTTCAGGCAACTGGTAACAGAACCCACACGTGAAGGGGCCATAGTGCTTACCAATGATGAAAGTGTTTCTGATGTTATGGTGGGAGATCATTTTGCATCCAGTGATCACCAGATGGTGTGATTCAGTATTAGGACTAGGGCTGCTAAAATCCATTCAAAAGCGAGGGTCTTAGACTTTAGGAAAACTAACTTGTAGGGCCAATACCTCAAGGAGTTGTTAGCGGGATGGGAACAGCTGGGGGATGTAGAAAAACAGTGGGCAAAACTGAAAGGGGATTTCCAGTACATCCTGCTAGACCAGTCCAGACAAGTGGGTTTAATCCCCCTACCAGCAGAGACGTTGGAGACAGAGACAAATAAAAAAATACCGTAGCCTGATAGGCAGTTCCCTGGTAATATCTAGTTATCCCCAGTAGAGGGCGCTCCAGTATTTCTCTGTCTCCAGTAGATGTGGAGTGTAGGTTTTATCTCCAGGAACAAGCAGGAATGAGTCTTCACATATGGGTATCGTCGGTACCGACGGAGCCTGCGCGGGAACGCTCCCCAGCGTCCAAAAGGAAAGCTTTTGGGAGCATCCCACAGCGCCTGCGCGCTGCCTTCCCGCCTTTCCCAACCGCCTCTCTCCAGTTCTTCTTTTCCGCGGAGCCAACAGGTCGTGTTTCCTGTCACCGCTGAAGAATTTCTTATTTTCTTTTATTTTTCTTTAGTCGCGTGTCTGCCTTCTCGACTCCGGACCGGTACCACCGGTCTTTTTTCTTTCTTTAAAAAAAACCCAAAAAAACCTACTCTTTTCTTACTTCAGTGCATTTCTTCTTCTGGGGCCTTAGGCCTACAGATATATTTTTCCTCATGGAAAAACCCACCTCCGGGTTTAAAAAGTGCACGAAGTGCAGCAGCACTATTTCTGTCACGGACACCCATAACTGGTGTCTAAAATGTTTAGGTCCTGACCACTCCATTGCGGATTGTGAGTCCTGTTCCATGATGTCTAAGAGAGGGTTACAAAATCGGGCAGCCAAGCTCAGTACCCTGTTTCCCTCCGATGCAGCTTCTGTGGCATCGACGTCTTCCAGGGCTTCTTCTTCATCCCATGGATCTCAGGTAACTAAACTTAAATCTGGCCGGTCCTCAAAAAGTTCATCTCCCTCTAAGTATCGAGATGCCCCCGGGCTTACTCTTGAGGAATCCACACCGGCAAAATTACCCCGGCGGGAGGCTCCGGCTTCCAAAGCTCTACCTATGGGGTCACAGGTTGACATCGATGGCGCGGCCTCGACCGATCACCTGTTACAATGTTCTGGGGTACCGGCGGTTACCACCGGTACCGACATCCAGACATTGGTGGCGTCGATGGATCAGAATATTCTGACCAGCGTGCCATCACGGCATTCATACAAGCTGCGACGCCTACGGTACCGCAACAAACCCCGTTGTCGGTACCGGTACCGATTCTGGTACCGGATCCGAAATTGGTTCCGATACCGGTACCGCTTGCATCGACATCAGCATCGACGGCAGCGGTACGCTATCCAGTGATGCCCATCAGTACCGACTCGGTACCGATTACTCCCGATGTCGATACCTCCCGGTACGCGTATCGGGCTCTGCGAGAGCATCCAGACAGTCGATACTTCAATTCCTCTGAAGACTCTGATACATCAGAGGCCTCAATTGAAGCATCGGGGATCCTTCCTCAGGAACCCTCTTCTCCAAAAAGGAGAATGTCTCCTCCTGAAGACTTGTCTTTTCAGGACTTCATTAGGGAGGTGGCCAAAGGCCTGTCCATCTCAGTGGCCTCTGAAACTGAACCTAGAGCCAAAAAATTAGATATCCTACAATATCCTAAGGCTCCTAAAGAGGCAGCCACCTTACCAATACATGAGATTCTTTATGATCACATGTTGGGCATATGGGAGACTCCTCTTTCCACCTCCCCTCATTCCCGAAGGTTGGACACCATGTATCGTGTTCCTCCTTGTCCTGGGTTTCATAAGACTCAGCTTCCTCACCACTCCATTGTGGTAGAGTCTGCTATGAAAAAGATCAAGAGTACAAAAAGGCACTCCTCTGCTCCTCCAGGAAGAGAATGCAGAACCCTAGATGCCTTTGGCAGGAAAATCTTCCAGGCCAGTATGCTTGTAGCCAGAATCAACTCCTATAGTCTCTATATGGGGATGTTTCTAAAAGAAGTTACAGATCATCTGCAAACCTTATCTCCTTTTATGTCAGAAGATAAGAGAGAAGAATATATCACCTGGCTTAAACAGGCACAGGATGTATCCAAGTTTTCCAACCGTGCAGCCTTTGACTCTTTTGAGGGTGCCAGTAGAGCCTCGGCTATTGCCATAGGTGCACGCAGAGTTGCTTGGTTGCAAGCCTCTGATTTGGAATCCTGGGTACAGGATGGTCTAGGTAACCTTCCCTGTACAGGGGAAAACCTCTTTGGCAAAGATTGGCAAGCAAAGGCCAACCAGATGGATGCTGAAAATTCTGCTTTAGATAGACTTTCAAAGTCTACTACTGCTCCTTTTAAAAAGAGGTTGTTCAAAAAAGGATCTTTCCCCAAAAAAGGGAAATTTTCTTCTGGTTATGGTCAGGCCTCTTCTCAAGGTCGTTTTGCTACAAAGAGACAGCAGCAACCAAAACAGGCCAAGCCTCAGGCTGCGAGGACTGCTACGGCCCAACAGCCTCAGCCTCCTCAGGGCCTTTGACTTTCCACTAGAGAACTTAGCCTTTCTGGCTCTAGAACATCCAGAGCCTCTCACCATCCCAGGAAGGTTAGCTCACTTTGCTCCCAGATGGGAACAAATCACAGCAGAGCAATGGACCCTGTCCATCATACGAGATGGGTACAAGCTTCATTTCTTAAACCTTCCTCCTCACACCATGGTGAAACAGTTCAATTCACCAACATCTCTCCTCAACCTTCTAGGTCAAGAGATTGCTACCCTTCTTGCCCAAGGGGCAATAGAAGAAGTGCCCCTTCTTCAACAGGGCTCAGGGTTCTACTCCCCCTATTTTCTCATTCCAAAGAAAACGGGGGGCTACAGACCCATACTAGATCTCAGAGAATTGAACAAGTTTCTATGCAAGGAGAAATTCAAGATGACTTCTCTCGGAACTCTCCTTCCATATCTCCAGAGTCAGGACTGGCTTTGTTCTCTAGATCTCAAGGATGCGTACACCCATGTTCTCATCCATCCAACACATAGAAGGTTCCTTCGGTTCCTTTACCAAGGAAAGCACTACCAATACAAAGTGCTTCCTTTCGGTCTGGCCTCTGCTCCAAGAGTGTTCACAAAATGCATGGCAGTAGTAGCTGCATTTCTGCGCACTCTAGGAATATTCGTATTCCCATATCTGGACGATTGACTCATTCGAGCTCCATCCCAGTCAGAGGCCCAGACTTCCCTGGCCTGCACAAGGCGTGTTCTTCAGTATCTGGGACTGGTAATCAACATTCCAAAATCCCATCTCACCCCTACTCAGTCTCTAGAGTTCATAGGGGCCTTACTGGATACCACAACTGCAAGGGCCTATCTTCCCCAGGCCCGTTGCCTATGCTTGGTGCAGTTAGCCTCCCAGATTCAGTTAAAATCCCATTTAACTGCTCGAGAGATGTTACAACTCTTAGGCCACATGGCATCCACGGTGCATGTGGTTCCTTACGCTCGCCTTCACATGAGGGCAGCTCAGTGGACCCTATCCACCCAATGGACCCAGGCGTCAGGTTGCCTGTCAGACAAAATAGCAACCTCCAGTCGCCTCTTTTGGTCCCTACACTGGTGGAAGTCCACTCAAAATCTGTTGCTGGGGTCCCCCTTTCAACAGGTGTTACCCCAAGCAACCCTTACAACAGATGCCTCTCCAAAGGGTTGGGGAGCTCATCTACAAGATCTCTCGACCCAAGGCATCTGGTCTCCACAGGAGACATCTCTACATATCAACCTCTTAGAGCTCAGAGCAATCTTTCTGGCTCTCAGAGTCTTCCACACCCTGCTCAGCTACAAGACAGTCCTCATCCACACGGACAACCAGGTAGCCATGTTCTACGTGAACAAGCAAGGAGGGACTGGCTCTCTGTCGCTTTGCAACGAAGCTCTGAGATTGTGGGCCTTCGCCAGAGAGCATCAAATCCATCTCATGGCAGTGTATCTTCCAGGGGTTCAAAACTCTTGGGCAGACAGACTCAGTCGAGTTCTGCTTCCACACGAATGGTCCCTCCATGGGGACAAGATAGCCAGGATTTTTCGGATTTGGGGTACCCCAGACATAGACCTGTTTGCAAGTCTGTGGAATGCCAAACTTCCCCGGTTTTGTTCCAGGATTCCATGTCAGGGAGTTCAGGCCAGGGATGCCTTCCTCCTTCATTGGGGGTAAGACTTCCTCTATGCCTTTCCACCTATTCCCCTCATCCCCAAGACTCTGTTCAAGCTTAAGAGAGACAAGGGGTCTATGATCCTCATAGCACCACATTGGCCACGCCAAGTGTGGTACCCTCTACCTCTGCATCTCTCTCAAGCTCCCTCCCTGGACCTGGGGTCTGCTCCAGATCTCCTCTCCCAGGAGGAGGAACCTTGTGGCACCCAAATCCTCAGTCTTTTCATCTCAGGGCCTGGTTGCTGAAGGCCTAGACCTTCAGGATTTACACCTTTCTCAGCAAGTGAAGGATATCCTTCATGCGTCCAGAAAGCCTTCCACCAGACGTTCCTATGCTTTTAAATGGAAAAGGTTTTCCATTTGGTGTGCAGAGAAGGGTCTCAACCCTCTTGCAATACCTTTGAATTCTTTACTAGACTATTTGCTGCATTTATCCCATGCAGGCCTTAAAACAAATTCAGTCAGAGTGCATTTGAGTGCTATTGCAGCATCCCTTAAGCCTCTCAATGGACAACCTATTTCCTCTCATCCTCTTATAGCAAGATTCATGAGAGGCCTTCTTTTGACTAAACCTCCCATTAGACCACCTCCAGTGGCATGGGACTTGAATCTGGTTCTTGGCCAGCTTATGAAGCCACCCTTTGAACCCTTAGCCACTACCTCCTTGCAATTCCTTTCCAGGGAGGTATTTTTCTCATTGTAGTCACCTCAGCTCGCCGTATCAGTGAGTTGCAAGCTTTAGTGGCTAATCCTCCTTATACAAGGTTCCATCATGACAAGGTAGTCCTCAGAACTAATCCACACTTTATGCCTAAAGTGGTCTCACCTTTTCATCTGAACCAGGAGGTGTATTTACCTGTCTTTTTTCCAGGACCTCATGCATCAAGTGCAGAGAGGAATCTTCATACCCTGGATTGTAAAAGAGCACTTGCTTTTTACTTACAAAGGACACAGCAACATAGAAAGTCCTCTCAACTTTTTGTTGCTTTTGATCCTTCTCATTTAGGACTTCCAGTCTCTAAGAGAACTCTGTCCAATTGGATTGCTCAGTGTATTTCCTTCACCTACCAGAGTAAGAACCTTTCTCTGGAGGGCCATGGCAACCTCTATGGCTCATCTAAACTCTGTGTCCATCGACCAAATCTGTCGAGCGGCCACCTGGGCATCGGTTCATACCGTCACAGCCCATTACTGCTTGAACAAGGACTCCCGCCGGGATGCCTTGTTTGGTCAGGCTGTTCTCAAACACCTGTTCCATACCTAATCAACTCCTACCCTCCATCCCTGACTGGATGCCTGAGATTCATGGGTGGAGGTGGAACCCTTCCCAGGAACTCACAATCTGGGTGATCTCCCAGGCATCTCTAGCTGGGGAGTCCCCATATGTGAAGACTCATTCCTGCTTGTTCCTGGAGATAGCACAGTTACTTACCTGTAACAGGTGATCTCTGGGAACAGCAGGAATAAGTCTTCACAACCCACCCACCTCCCCTAGGAGTTGTATCTCTCTATCTATCTTTCCTTTCCTCTCTCTCTCTTTGTCTCAGCTTTAAAACTCGAACTGGAGAGAGGCGGTTGGGAAAGGCGGGAAGGCAGCGCGCAGGCGCTGTGGGATGCTCCCAAAAGCTTTCCTTTTGGACGCTAGGGAGCGTTCCCGCGCAGGCTCCATTGGTACCGACGATACCCATATGTGAAGACTTATTCCTGCTGTTCCCAGAGATCACCTGTTACAGGTAAGTAACTGTGCTTTCTCTCTGTTCTTTTCTTTTAAACCTTTTATTATTTCTTGCTGCATGCACCCAGGGCGCACTAGATGTGCCCCTCTGGGTTTCCCAGCCGCATACATATATATATATTGAGTGCAGGCAAATTGAGGTTGAGCTCTTGGTCAGGAGGATCAGTTGAGCTTCCTTCTCTGTAAGGGAGAAAACCTGCATCAGCTCATGAGGAGCTGTGCAGCCAGTCCTCGGGGGAACCTGCAGTTTTTTTCCTGGCAGTTTTATCTCTCCTCTGCTGTGACTTGTCTGCCTTAGCTTCTCCGCACTGCTTCTGTTCCAGGCACAGTGAGTTGATCTTCAAAATCCCCCTCCCTCCCGATTTTCATCAGGAATCCGTCGAGGCAATCTGGGGCCAGATTTTGGGTATAAGCACCCTATTTAGGGTCCTTACAGCCCTAGCGCCTAGAATATGTTACTTTTTTAAATTTTCTGAGTGTTTTAAGGCTTCAGGGAGCTCTTTTTCTCCGTGGGATTTTTAGTGGCCATTTTGTTTCGGCGGGAATTTTACAGCATAGCTCCGTTTTTTTGGCAGGCTTTTGTGGGCACCTTAATATATTAATTTCTGCTTCCCCTGCCATTCTGTGCCTCTGTGAGGTTTTTTTTAAGTGGGTTTTGAGATATTTTTTGTTTTTTTGTACCTTTTGAGCCGTGGTCCGTCGCTATTTGCCTCTGTTATGCCTTCCCTTCAATGGTGCATGGTCTGCACTAAGAAACATAAGGATTTTCAGGATGGCATTTGTAGTGTGTGCCATGATCATCCTGGGGAGACTTCTGCGACATTGGCCAAAGGGCTCAAGACCGAGGCAATCCTGCTGCGCGTCCTCAGGGGATAGAGGGACCCAGGCAGCTTCCTCCAGAAGATGAACCTGCCTCTCCTCCTCGCTTATTCCCTCTTGCTCTAGAATCTTTCAGTCAACAAGCGCCACTGCATGCCTCGGATACCCAGTTTTTGGCCCTTTTTAGGCAAGCCTGGGATCTCTGGCACACTAATACTTCCAGATCTATGGTGGATACCCTGGCTCAGTTTCCTCAGTCCGCAGCCATAGCCTCCCACAAGTGCTTTAGGCCAGAGGACATATCCAAGATAGATACTCGGTCTCCTAAGGAAATTTCGTGGGCTACTACCGCTTGGCCAAAAGCCCCGGAGAACAGCCCATCCTCTGGTGAGGAGAGCAACGGCTTGTCAGACAGGGAGGATGGGGAATGGTCACCCTCCGAGTGTTCTGTGGAAGGCCAAGCAGAAGCGCAGGATATTTGCTTGTTTTGCAAAGAGGAATTGCCGGCACTAATTGTGCAGGTGGTTGAAGCCCTACGTTTGATGGATCAACAGGAGCAGCAAGATCCGCAATCTGCTGCTACTTCTCAGCCAGACCCAATATTCAAGGCATTCGCAAGCCCTCTAGAGCCTTTCCATTCCCGGCAGAGCTGCAACAGATGGTGTCGCGGGAATGGGACACTCCGGATATCCCCCTCCGGTCTGCCTGCCATCTAGGGCAGCTTTATCTCTGGGCGTCGCCGGACTTAAATAAATGGCTAACATACCCCAAGGTGGATGCTCTTGTGACCGGGGTAACAAAGCACCCTACCATTCCCGTGAAGGGCGATGCAGCACTTCATGACCAACAAGATAGGAAAGTTGAGAGTCCTCTCAAGACTGCCTTTTCGGCTTCATCTTTATCTCTCCAGGCCTCTGTTTGCAGGGGTCTAGCGGCACGTGCCCTTCTCAGGTGGATTCAGCATCTGCCGGAAGATCCAGCTTTGGCCTGTCTGGAATCAGTCACAGCGTTCTTGGTGGATACCTTGTATGATCTCTTGCACCTCTCGGCGAGAGCGGTGGCGGCAGTCACAGTATCTCACAGATGGCTCTGGCTTCGGCAATGGTCAGCAGACTCGGCATCTAAAGCATGCCTCTCCAAACTTCCCTTCAGAGCGAAGCTTCTTTTTGGGGAGGACCTGGACAAATTGGTCAAAGACCTAGGGGAAGTTCGACCCTAGTAGCTACAGGAAGATAAGCCTAAGTTTGCTAGTAGGTGTTCCTCTCAGCGGTATTTGCCTATGTCGAGACGCACCTCCAGATTTTGCAACACTCGTCGCTATCGCCCTGGTAAGCCTTCCTCCTCTTCGACTTCTGGACGTTTTGGCCAGAGGTCACAGTCCTTTCGGGATGCCCATAAGGGATCTGAAAACTACTCATCATCTTCCAAGTTTGCCGGGCCCGCAAAATGTTCCCGCTGACTGGCCGGACAGTCCGCATCAGGAACTCTTTCTAGAGGGTGGTCCACCCAAAGGGATCCCTCCGATAGGTGGACGTTTGATTCTGTTTTCTCATCAGTGGTCTCTTATTACTTCAGATCAGTGGGTTCTCGACATAGTCTCCCACAATTATGTTCTCGAGTGTTCCCGACCCATTCCCGAGGTGTCTGTTGTCTCGCCAGGTGTTGTTCGCTCCACCATCCGCCGCCTGCTTCTTTTGAGGGCTATTCGGCCTGTCCCTCGTGAAGAAAGAGGCTGCAGGCTGTGAACTATCATTAAAATCATCTCTAATACCTGAGGATTGGAGGATCGCCAATGTAACACCAATTTTTAAAAAGGGTTCGAGGGGTGATCCGGGAAACTACAGACCGGTGAGCCTGACATCAGTACCGGGAAAAATGGTAGAAACCATCATAAAGAATAAAATTACTCAGCATATAGATAGTCATGACCTAATGGGAGACAGCCAACATGGCTTTAGACAAGGAAGATCTTGTCTTACTAATCTGTTATGTTTTTTTGAAGGAGTGAATAAACAGGTGGACAAAGGTGAGTCGGTTGATATTGTGTATCTGGACTTTCAGAAAGCCTTTGACAAGGTCCCTCATGAGAGACTTTTGGCAAAACTAAAGAGTCATGGGATAGGAGGCAGTGTACTACTGTGGATCAGGAACTGGTTAAAAGATAGAAAGCAGAGGGTAGGGCTAAATGGCCAATTTTCCCAATGGAGAAAGGTGAATAGTGGTGTACCCCAGGGATCTGTGCTGGGTCCGCTGCTTTTTGACATATTCATAAATGACCTGGAAAGTGGAATAACGAGTGAGGTTATCAAATTTGCTGATGACACAAAACTATTTAAAGTTGTTAAAACCCAGGAGGATTGTGGAAAATTGCAAGAGGATCTTGATAAATTGGAAGACTGGGCATCAAAATGGCAGATGAAATTTAATGTGGAGAAGTGCAAGGTTATGCACCTAGGGAAGAACAACCCAAACTATGGTTACACGATGCAAGGTTCCACATTAGGAACCACCACCCAAGAAAAAGATTTAGGCGTCCTTGTGGATACCATGTTAAAACCCTCGGCCCAGTGTGCAGCGGCGGCCAAGAGAGCAAATAGAATGCTAGGTATGATAAGGAAAGGAATGGAAAATAAAACAAAAGATATTATAATGCCTCTATATCGTTCCATGGTGAGACCGCACCTTGAATATTGTGTGCAATTCTGGTCGCCGTATCTTAAAAAGGATATAGCGATTTTAGAAAAGGTTCAGAGAAGAGCCACCAAAATGGTAAAGGGGATGGAAGGCTACTCCTATGAAGAAAGGCTAAAAAGGTTGGGGCTCTTTAACCTGGAAAAGAGACGGCTGAGGGGAGATATGATAGAAGTCTATAAATTAATGAACGGAGTGGAACGGGTAAACGTAGATCGATTGTTTACCTTATCAGAATATAGAAAGACTAGGGGACATGCAATGAAGCTACAGGGTAAACTATTTAAGACTAATAAAAGAAAATATTTTTTCACTCAACGTGTAATCAAACTCTGGAATTTGTTACCGGAGGATGTAGTAAAGGCTGTTAGTGTAGCTGGGTTTAAAAAAGGTTTGGACAAGTTCCTGGAGGAAAGGTCCATAAACCATTATTAAGAAGGGACCCAGGATATCAATGCTTGAACCAATACAAGCATTGTGGAACCTGTGTCCCTTGGGGAAACTGCTAGGTACGTATGACCTAGATTGGCCACTGTTGGAAACAGAATACTGGGCTTGATGGACCTTGGTCTGACCCAGTATGGCATATCTTATGTTCTTATGTTCTTATGTTCTTATGTTCTCCATTTATTTCATAGTGCCCAAGAAGGATGGTGCCTTCCGCCCAATTCTAGACCTCAAAGGCGTAAATCGGTGTCTGAGGGTTTCATATTTCCGACTGGAGACTCTTCGATCAGTGATCCAGGTGGTCCGTGCAGGAGAGTTCCTCGCCTCTCTAGATCTGGCAAAGGCTTACTTCCACATTCCCATAAAGGACGACCAAAAGCGTTTCCTCCGCTTTGCGGTACTGGGTCAGCACTTCCAGTTTTGTGCAATGCCTTTCGGCCTGGCCTCAGCTCCGTACACCTTTTCAAAGGTTATGATAGTAGTTGCAGCAGCTTTGCGCAAACAGGGAATCCGAGTACATCCTTACCTGGACGACTGGTTGATTCGAGCGGACTCCCTGCTTGGAAGCGTGTCGGTCAGTGACTCAAGTGGTTTCTTTCCTCGAGAAGCTCGGCTGGGTGGTAAATGTTGCTAAAAGTCATCTTCAATTGTCTCAGCAACTCAAGTTTCTAGGAGCGCGCTTTGACACGGCGAAGGGAAAAGTCTTTCTAACACACGAAAGGCTTTGAAAGTTCACAGCCTTGCTGCGTTTGTTCCTTCTTCAGACAGCCCCAAGGGTCATGGCGGCCACTATCGAGATCGTGCCTTGGGCCAGAGCGCACATGAGGGGACTCCAAAGGGCTCTTCTTTCGCACTGGTCCCCTGTGTCAGAAATCTACGACATATGTCTGCCGCTCCTCCCGGAGACCCGACGCAGCCTGCATTGGTGGCTGGCGCCCCATCATCTACTCAAAGGTGTTTCCCTGGAGACTTCTATTTTGGATTCTAGTGACAACAGATGCAAGTCTCTCCGGGTGGGGTGCTCTCTGTCAGCATCAATCGACGCAGGGGACATGGTTGACTCAGGAGGCGCAATGGTCCATAAATTGACTGGAAGCGTGGGCGGTTCGCCTGGCTTTACGACATTTTCTGCCTCTCCTCGAGGCACGGATGGTAAGAGTTCTATGCGACAATGCAACGGCAGTGATATATATCAACCGCCAGGGCGGCACCAAGTCCCTAAGATTATCCATGGAAATGGCTCTTCTCCTTCCCTGGGCAGAAGCACATCTGCAGGCTCTCTTGGTGCAACACATCACCGGGGTGCAAAACTTGCAAGCTGACTTCCTCAGCCGACACACTCTCGATCCTGGAGAATGGGAGCTAGCCTCTTGGGCTTTTCAGAAAATTGTCCAAACATGGGGACAACCGATAATGGATCTAATGGTGACGGCAGCGAATTCCAAAGTACCGGTCTTTTTCAGTCGCAGGAGGGAGTTTCAGTCCTCCGGATTGGATGCCCTGGCTCAACCATGGCCACAGGGGGAGCTACTATACGTGTTTCCTCCATGGGTTCTCATCGGCAGAGTACTTCAAAAAATTCTGTCACACTAGGGGAGTGTGATCCTGGTAGCTCCCGACTGGCCTCAGAGGCCTTGATATGCAGACCTCGTTCGATTAACTCGAGTATCACCGTTGCATCTGGGTGCTCGTCGGGGTCTACTACGTCAAGGCCCAATTCTGATGGACGACCCGATTCGCTACTTGCTTACGGCCTGGCTCTTGAACGCCAATGCCTAAGGTGGTAAAGGTTATTCGTGTAGCGTGGTCGCAACCCTTCTAAAGGCGTGCCGTCTGTTGACTTCGTCAGTGTATGCCCGAGTTTGGTGCGTCTTCGAGGCTTGGTGCGCGCAGCAGAGTATCTCCTTGGAAGACGGGAATCCCGAAGATTCTTACCTTCCTCCAGGAGGGTCTGGATAAAGGGTTAGCGCTGGGGTCCCTCCGGGTTCAAGTAGCTGTGTTGACTTGTTTTCAGGGGCCTGTTGGAGATCACTCTATAGTGTCCCATGCTGATGTGGCCTGTTTCCTTAAGGCGGTAAAGGTGGTTCATCCCCCGGTTTGGCCTCTGGTATTGGCATGGGATCTGTCCCTTGTCTTAGGGGTTTTGATGCGGGCTCCTTTTGAGCTGCTTAAGCACATCACCGTGAGAGATTTAACGCTTAAAATGGTGTTTCTAGTAGCAATGACTTCGGCACGGAGAGTATCTGAATTACAAGCACAGTCCTGCAAAGACCCTTATCTTTCCTTCTCAAACGAAGGGTTCCTCTTGCGTACTCTTCTTTCTTTCCTTCCCAAGGTACTTACGTTGTTTCATGTCAATGAGCCGATTTTCCTACCGTGTTTTTCGGAGGATCAGTGTGCGGCCGAAAATAAGGGACTCTGTTATCTGGATCTTGGCAGAATCCCTCGAAGGTATCTTCGGGTAACCAATCCTTTCCGTGTCTCGGATCATCTTTTCGTGCTTTATGATGGACCCCGTAAGGGTCAAGCTGCTTCCAAGCGCACAATTGCTCGGTGGTTGTGATTGGCAATTGAATCGGCGTACATACTTAAGGGGAAACCTGTTCCTATTGGTCTCCGAGTGAACACTACACGAGCGCAAGCTACGTCTTGGGCAGAGCGCTCTCAGGTTCATCCTTTTGATATCTGTTGGGCGGCCACATGGTCTTCCCTGTCCACTTTTGTGCGTCACTATCGACTCGATACTCAAGCTCGGGAAGAAGCACAGTTTGGAACAAAGGTTGTCTCGGCAGCTGTGTCTTCCCACCCAAAGGGCAGTTAGCTTGGGTACTACTTCCCACTTGTCTGGACTGGTCTAGCAGGATGCACTGGAAGGAGAAATTTTCACTTACCGTTAATTTCCTTTCCTGGAATCCTGCTAGAGCAGTCCAGGACCCTCCCTATTCTGACTATCTGGTTCAGAGGTATGTTGTGGAGCAGCCAAGACTTTGCAGCGGAGTGCTATCGCCTCTTGGGTTTTTTGAATTTTTTGCTTCATGGTTACATCTGTTTTCCATTATGGCTTGTTACAATACTGGAGCGCCCTCTACTAGGGGTAGCTAGATAATACCAGGGAACAGCCTATCAGGCTACTGGTATTTTTTAATTTGTCTCTGTCTTCAACATCTGCTGGTAGGGGGACTAAACCCACTGGTCTAGCAGGATTCCAGGAAAGGAAATTAACGGTAAGTGAAAATTTCTCAATTTTAAGGGCAACCAACCTTTTTGTTAAAATAGTAAATAAAGGTAAAAGGAAAAGGAGACCACTATGGTTTTCGAAAGAAGTAGCTGAAAAGATGAAGAAAAAGAGGGAGGCCTTCATGAAATACAAGAGATCATAGAGAGAGGAAGATAGGCATCTATATTTGAAAAAACTTAGAGAAGCTAGCAAAGCAGTCAGAAGAAAGGAGGTGATAGTGCCTCTGTGTAAGTCTTTGGTGTGACCTCATTTGGAGTATTGTGTGCAATTCTGGAGACCGCACCGGCAAAAGGATATAAACAAGCTGGAAGTACAGAGGGTGGCTACTAAAATGGTTAGTGGTCTTCATTATAAAGCATATGAGGACAGACTTAAGGATCTTAATATGTACACTTTAGAGGAGAGGCGGGATTGAGGTGATATGATTGAAAGCAAGCTCTGCTACGAGGGGACATGGGATGAGGGTGAAAGGGGATAGAATCAGGAGTGATATGCGGACATATTTCTTTATGGAAAGAGTTGTGGATCAGTGGAATAGTCTCCCAGTGGAGGTGGTAGAGATGAGGACAGTATCTGAATTCAAATTCTCCTTTTTACTCTCATCATGTCACCCCCCGTCTTCTCTCCCTTCACTGGCTCCCAATTAAGGCCCGATATCTTTACAAACTCCTCACCATTACCCACAAGGTCCTCCACACCAACACACCTCAGTATCTAGCTGATCTTATCTGTCTTCAGCCTACTCCCCTCCTGCTCTGCTCTGCATACGGCAACCGCCTTTTCCTGCCATCCCCTACCCAGGCCCACCTCGAATCCACCCGCCATACCGCCTTCTTTTTTGCAAGCCCTGCTTTATGGAATTCTCTCCTGCACTCTCTCCGCATGGAAACATCCTATCTCCAGGAACAAACAGGAATGAGTCTTCACATATGGGTATTGTCAGTACCGACGGAGCCTGCGCGGGAACGCTCCCCAGCATCCAGTAAGAAAGCTTTTGGGAGCATCCCACAGCGCCTGCGCGCTGCCTTCCCGCCTTTCCCAACCGCCTCTCTCCAGTTCTTTTCCGCGGAGCCAGCAGGTCGTGTTCCTGTCACCGCAGAAGAATTCTTTATTTTTTTCTTTATTTTTCTGTGTCGTGTCTGCCTTCTTCGACGTCAGACCGGTACCGCCGGTCTTTTCTTTTCTTTTCTTTCTTACAAGAAAACCCAAAAAACTTTTCTTTCCTCAACTGTGCATTTGCGGTTTGGGCCTTAGGCCTGAACATTTTTCTCCTCATGGAGAAGCCCGCTTCCGGGTTTAAAAAGTGCACGAAGTGTGGCGGTACTATTTCTGTCACCGACACCCATGATTGGTGTCTAAAATGTTTGGGTCCTGACCATTCCATCACGGATTGTGTGTCCTGTACCATGATGTCTAAAAGGGGTCGGCAGAACCGAGCAGCCAAGCTCAGTACCTTGTTTCCCTCTGATGCAGCCTCAGTGGCATCGACGTCTTCCAGGGCTGCTTCTTCCTCCCATGGATCTCAGGTAACCAAACATAAATCTTAGCCGGTCCTCGAAGGGCAAATCTCCCTCTAAGCATTGAGATGCCTCTGGGCTTGTCCTCGAGGAATCCGCACCGGCAAAATTACCCCGGCGGGAAGTTCCGGCTTCCAAAGCATTATCTATGGGGTCACAGGTTGACATCGATGGCTTGGCCTCAACCGATCACCTGTTGCCGTGTTCTGGGGTACCGGTGGCCTCCACCGGTACCGACATCCAGACTCTGGTGGCGTCAATGGATCAGAAGATTCTGTCCATGCAGCGCACCCTAACGACGTTTATGCAGGCTTTGACGCCTTCGGTACCGCAACAATCTCAGTTGCCGGTACCGACTCCGGCACTGGCATCGTTTCCGGTGCCGGTACCGATTGCATCGACATCGGCTTCGGTGTCGACTGCAACGGTACCCTGTCCTATGATGCCCATCGGTACCGAACCTGTACCGCTTACTCCCGATGTCGATCCCACTCGGTACGCGTATCGGGCTTTACAGGAGCATCCAGACAGGCGATACTTCGATTCCTCCGAAGACTGACGAGTCGGAGGCTTCTGTCGAGGCACCGGTACTTCTTCCTCAGGAGTCTGCTTCTCCAAAACGAAGAATGTCTCCTCCAGAAGACTTGTCTTTTCAAGACTTCATTAGGGAAGTGGCCCCTAAGTCAGAGCCTAGAGCCAAGCAATTAGATATTTTGCAATACCTTAAGGCTCCTAAAGAAGCAGCCACCTTACCTATTCATGAGATTCTCTATGATCTCATGTTGAGCATGTGGGAGACTCCTCTTACTACCTCTCCTCATTCTCGTAGGTTAGACACCATGTACCGTGTTCCTCCTTGTCCTGGCTTTCATAAGTCTCAGCTTCCTCACCACTCTATTGTGGTAGAGTCTGCCATGAGGAAAATAAAGAGTGCAAAGAGACACTCATCTAATTTTCCAGGACGTGAATGCAGAACCCTTGATGCTTTTGGCAGAAGGGTTTTCCAAGCTAATATGCTTGCTGCCAGAATCAACTCCTGTAGTCTCTATATGGGGATGTTTCTAAAAGAAGTCACAGATCATCTGCAGACTTTAGCCCCTTTTATTTCAGAAGATAAAAGGCAGGAATTTCTCACTTGGCTTAAACATGCCCAAGATGTTTCCAAATTTTCCAACCGTGCAGCCTTTGACTCTTTTGAGTGTGCAAGCAGAGCCTCAGCTATTGCCATAGGCGCACGCAGAATTGCTTGGTTACAAGCATCTGATTTGGAACTCTGGGTCCAAGATGAACTGGGAAATCTTTCTTGTACAGGTGAAAACCTTTTTGGCAGGGATTGGAAAGCAAAGGCCACTCAGATGGATGCTGAGAACTCTGCTTTGGATCGACTTTCAAAGTCTACCTCTGCTCCTGCTAAGAAAAGATTGTTCAAAAAGACACCTTTTTCTAAAAAGGGAAGATATTATCCTGCTTATGGTCAGCAGGCATCTTCTGCAGGTCGTTTTGCTGCAAAGCGTTAGCAACCACCTAAACAGGCCAAGTCAAAGGCTGCCAGGCCTCCCACGGCCCAGCAGCCTCAGCCTCAGCCTCCTCAGGGCCTTTGACTTGCAACTAGAGAACGTAGCCTTTCTGGCTCTGGAAGAACCAGAGCCCCTCACCATTCCAGGAAGGTTAGCTTAATTTGCTCCCAGATGGGAGCAAATCACAGCAGAGCAATGGACCCTCTCCATTATAAGGGAAGGGTACAAGCTTCATTTCTTAAACCTTCCTCCCCACACCGTGGTGAAACAGTTCAATTCTCCAACATCTCTCCTCAACCTTCTGGGTCAGGAGATTGCTACCCTTCTTGCCCAAGGGGCAATAGAAGAAGTACCCCTTCTTCAACAGGGCTCAGGGTTCTACTCCCCTTATTTTCTTATTCCAAAGAAAACAGGGGGCTACAGACCCATTTTAGATCTCAGAGAATTGAACAAGTTTCTATTCAAAGAGAAATTCAAGATGATTTCTCACGGTACTCTGCTGCCATACCTTCAGAGTCAGGATTGGCTTTGTTCTCTAGATCTCAAGGATGCGTACACCCATGTCCTCATCCATCCAGCACACAGAAGGTTCCTTTTTCAAGGAAAACACTACCAATACAGGGTGCTTCCTTTCGGTTTGGCCTCTGCACCAAGGGTGTTCACAAAATGCATGGCAGTAGTAGCTGCATTTCTACGCACCCTAGGAATATTCGCTTTCCCATATCTGGACGATTGGCTCATTCGAGCTCCATCCCAGTCAGAGGCCCAGATTTGTCTAACCTGCACAATGCGTATCCTTCAATATTTGGGACTAGTAATAAATATCCCAAAATCCCATCTCACCCCTTCTCAGTCGCTGGAGTTTATAGGGGCCTTGCTGGATACCATAACTGCAAGGGCCTATCTTCCTCAGGCCCGTTGCCTACGCTTGGTGCAGTTAGCCTCCCAGATACAGTTAAAGTCCCATTTAACTGCTCGAGAAATGTTACAACTATTAGGCCACATGGCATCCACCGTGCATGTGGTTCCATATGCTCGCCTTCACATGAGGGCAGCTCAATGGACTTTGTCCACCCAATGGACTCAGGCATCAGGTTGCCTGTCAGACAAAATAGCAAACTCCAGTCGCCTATTTTGGTCTCTCCAGTTGTGGAAGTCCCCTCCAAATCTGTTGCTGGGGACCCCTTTTCAGCAGTCGTTACCCCAAGCAACTCTGACAACAGATGCTTCTCCAGTGGGTTGGGGAGCTCATCTGCAGGATCTCTCCACCCAGGGCATCTGGTCTCCACAGGAGACTTCTCTGCATATTAATCTCTTGGAACTCAGAGCAATATTCTTAGCTCTCAGAGTGTTCCATTCCCTGCTCAGCTACAGGACAGTCCTCATCCATACGGACAACCAAGTAGCCATGTTCTATGTAAACAAGCAGGGTGGGACTGGCTCTCTGTCGCTTTGCAACGAAGCTTTGCGACTGTGGGCCTTCGCCAGAGAGCATCACATCCATCTTCTGGCAGTATATCTTCCATGCATTCAAAACTCCTGGGCGGACAGACTCAGTCGAGTTGTGCTCCCACACGAGTGGTCCCTCCACATGGACCAGGTAGCCATGATTTTTCGAATTTGGGGAACCCCGGACATAGACCTCTTTGCAAGTCCGTGGAATGCCAAACTTCCCCTGTTCTGTTCCAGAATTCCGTGTCAGGGAGTTCAGGCCAAGGATGCCTTCCTCCTTCACTGGGGTCAAGACTTCCTTTATGCCTTTCCACCAATTCCCCTAATTCCCAAAACACTATTCAAGCTTCAGAGACATCGAGGGACCATGATCCTCATAGCTCTACATTGGCCACGCCAAGTGTGGTACCCTCTACTTCTGCATCTCTCTCAAGCTCCTTCCCTGGACTTGGGATCTGCACCAGACCTTCTGTCCCAGGAAGGGGGAACATTGTGGCAACCAAACCCCCAGTCGCTCCATCTCAGGGCTTGGTTGCTGAGGGCCTAGACCTTCAAGATTTTCATCTCTCTCAGCAAGTCAGAGATGTTATTCATGCCTCTAGAAAGCCTTCTACTAGGCGTTCCTATGCTTTCAAATGGAAAAGATTTACCATTTGGTGTTCAGAGAAGGGTCTAAACCAGGGGTCTCAAACACACGGCCCGCGAGAGCATTTTGTGCGGCCTGCGACGCCACGACTTTTTTCGTTGGTTTTACTTTTCTCACCTGATTGCCGGCGCGGCCACGTGGGGTTAAAAAATACTATCTCTAAAGTCGTCTTCTCTCTCCACATGACCCGAGTCGCGAGCCTGCCCTCAACCAATTAGAGACAGGAAGGAGAGGGGGGGGGGCAGCCAGCCGAACGCCACAAGGCACCATGCGCCCTCGAGGATCCATTTTGTGCACAGCTCTCCGCGGCAGGTATGGAGGCAGTCTGCCCTGCCCCCGGAATTCCCCGATGTTAGCCAGCCCTGCCTCCCTCAGTCCCTCTCCTCTTCGGCTTTCAGAGCCGCGAAGGGAGAGCTTCTCCCTCGCGACTCTGTTAAGCTCGCCGGGGCAGATGGGAAATTTCCCATAAGCCTCAGCGGGCTTAGCAGAGTCGCGAGGGAGGAACTCTCCCTTCGCGGTTCTAAGCCGAAGCGGAGAAGGACTGAGGGAGGGAGGGAGGGAAGCAAGCAAGCAGGGAGGCAGGCAGGCAGGGAGGGAGGGCTGGCTCTGCCGGGCAGGGGGGGCCCCGCGGGACATTCGATTTTGCCGCGGCTGATGGGGGGGGGGGTTAGGACTGGTAATGTGCTGTGGGTTGATGGGGGGGTTAGGACTGGTAATGCCACTGGGGGGGGGGGTTTAGGACTGGTAATGTGCTGTGGGTTGATGGGGGGGGGTTAGGACAGGTAATGCCAAGGGGGGGGGGGGTTTATGAAAGGTAATGTGCGTGGGGTTGAGGGGAGGGGGGGTAGGACTGGTAATGCCACTGGGGGGTTTTGGACTGGTATTGTGCTGTGGGTTGATGGGGGGGGTTTGGACTGGTAATGTGCTGTGGGTTGATGGGGGGGGTTAGGACTGGTAATGCCACTGGGGGGGGTTAGGACAGCTAATGTGCTGTGGTTTGATGGGGGGGGGGTTAGGACTGGTAATGTCACTGGGGTGGGGGGTTAGGACTGGTAATGTGCTGTGGGTTGATGGGGGGGGGTTAGGACTGGTAATGCCACTGGGGGGTTTAGGACTGGTAATGTGCTGTGGGTTGATGGGGGGGGTAGGACTGGTAATGCCACTGGGGGGGTTTAGGAATGGTAATGTGCTTTGGGATGATGGGGGGGGGGTTTGGACTGGTAATGTGCTGTGGGTTGATGGGGGGGGGGGTAGGACTGGTAATGCCACTGGGGGGGGTTAGGACTGGTAATGTGCTGTGGGTTGATGGGGGGGTTAGGACTGGTAATGTCACTGGGGGGGGGTTTAGGACTGGTAATGAGCTGTGGGTTGATGGGGGGTAGGACTGCTAATGCCACTGGGGGGGGAGGTTTAGGACTGGTAATGTGCTGTGGGCTGATGGGGGGGTTTAGGACTGGTAATGCCACTGGGGGGGTTTAGGACTGGTAATGTGCTGTGGGCTGATGGGGGGGGGGGTTAGGACTGGTAATGCCACTGTGGGGTTTAGGACTGGTAATGTGCTGTGGGCTGATGGGGGGGGGTTAGGACTGGAAATGGGCTGAGTGGAAGGGGGGCTTGAACTGCAAATGGTTGATGGGGAGGGGGGCTTGGAATGGGAATGGGCTGTGAGGGGAGGGAGCTAGCACTGGAAATGGGCTGAGTGGGGGGGGAGCTAGGGTTGGAAATGGGCTGATGCAGGGACTAGAAAGGAGCGGATGCTGGGTGGGGCTGGAACTAGAAGGGAGCTGATGTTGGGGGAGGATTAGAATGGGATGGAGCTGGGAAAGTGAAATGGAGAGGGAAAAAATATTTTGTGCGGGAGGGAAGACAAATCTACAATTGGCCAGGTTTTGGGAGAGTAAGTGGAGATTGAGGATGGAGGGGTAATATTTGAGTGGATAAAATAGGAATGAGGAAAGAGCAAAAGGAGAAAGATTAGTATGTTAAAGCAGATGTAGAGAGAGAATGAAAAAAAAACTAGAAGAGAGAAGAAAGGACAAATGGACAGCAGACGATGGAGAGTTAGCAGAAGACATGGAGAAACCATAAGAAAGTGGCTGGAACAATTGCAACTGAAAAAAAATGCACAAAAGGTAGGAAAATATCTCTTTATTTTGAATTTATTAACTGGAATATGTCAGCTCTGGGAAATGTGCATCATTAATGTCTGTGCTTTGTTTAGTACAAGAAATTAATTTATAGTTTTATTTCTACAGTGTTGTTGTACATTCCAAGTTTGGCTTTTGGGGTTCCCAATTTAATTATTGTCTTCCTGTTTCTAAATTGTGATGGTGTATGTTCTGCATGTGTAACTGAGCTGAGGTATTCTGTTTATGTAATTCCTATTTGACATTGCTACTTGTTCTCTTTTCCCAGTAGGTCATGTATTGTTGTTCTCTGAAATGTATTGATTTAATATTTGCCGTGTTGCCTTTTGAATAGGTAGGGTCTGGTGCTTTGTGAGTCCTGGTAGTGCTGTTATGATACGGGGGGTTTGCTGAGGGTTCTAAATGGGCAGTGTTTGTAGTAGTTCCTAATGTGCCTGGCGGTTGGCACTGGATTATAGTAATATAGAAATTGTTTAGTCTTTCTTTATCCATACACTCATTATGCAACATTATGCAAATATGTATGCAAATGAGGCCCCTTATGCAAACGAGGCCCCGTGTCTTATGCGGCCCCCGGGTTACTTTACAAGTCCTCATTTGGCCCTCAAAGCAATTTGAGTTTGAGACCCCTGGTCTAAACCCTCTTGTAATACCTCTGAATTCTCTACTAGAGTATCTCCTGCATCTATCCCATGCAGGCCTGAAAACGAATTCAGTAAGAGTCCATTTGAGTGCTATTGCAGCGTCCCTCAAGCCTCTCAATGGACAACCTATTTCCTCTCATCCTCTTATAGCAAGATTCATGAGAGGCCTTCTTTTAACTAAACCTCCCATTAGACCACCTCCAGTGGCATGGGACTTAAACCTGGTTCTTGGCCAGCTTATGAAGCCACCCTTTGAACCTTTAGCCATCACCTCCTTGAAATTTCTTTCTTGGAAAGTTGTTTTTCTCATTGCAGTCACCTCAGCACGCCGCATCAGTGAGTTGCAAGCTTTGGTGGCTAATCCACCTTTTACAAGGTTCCATCATGATAAGGTAGTCCTCAGGACCAATCCACACTTTATGCCTAAAGTGGTCTCGCCTTTTCATCTGAACCAGGAGGTATATTTACCTGTCTTTTTCCAGGACCTCATGCATCAAATGCAGAGAGGAATCTTCATACCTTGGATTGTAAGAGAGCTCCCGCTTTCTACTTACAAAGAACACAGCAACATAGAAAGTCTTCTCAACTCTTTGTTGCTTTTGATCCTTCTCATTTAGGACTTCCAGTCTCTAAGAGAACACTGTCCAACTGGATTGCTCAGTGTATTTCTTTCGCCTACCAGAGTAGGAACATTTCTCTGGAGGGCCATGTCACAGCTCACAATGTGAGAGCCATGGCAGCCTCAATGGCTCATCTAAACTCTGTGTCCATCGGCCAAATCTGTCGAGCGGCCATCTGGGCCTCGGTTCATACCTTCACAGCCCATTACTGTTTGGACAAGGACTCCTACCGGAATGCCTCGTTTGGTCAGGCTGTCCTCAAACACCTGTTCCATTCCTAATCAACTCCTACCCACCTACCCTGGTCGGATGCCAGAGATCCTTGGGGGGAAGTGGAGCCCTCTGCAAGGGCACACAACCATGGAGTCTCTCCCTGGCATCTGTAGCTAGGGAGTCCCCATATGTGAAGACTCATTCCTGCTTGTTCCTGGAGATAGCACAGTTACTTACCTGTAACAGGTGATCTCTGGGAACAGCAGGAATAAGTCTTCACAACCCACCCACCTCCCCTAGGAGTTGTATCTCTCTATCTATCTTTCCTTTCCTCTCTCTCTCTTTGTCTCAGCTTTAAAACTCGAACTGGAGAGAGGCGGTTGGGAAAGGCGGGATGGCAGCGCGCAGGCGCTGTGGGATGCTCCCAAAAGCTTTCTTACTGGACGCTGGGGAGCGTTCCCGCGCAGGCTCCGTCGGTACCGACGATACCCATATGTGAAGACTTATTCCTGCTATTCCCAGAGATCACCTGTTACAGGTAAGTAACTGTGCTTTCCCCGGTTCAAGGCTTCTCTCAAGACCTATCTTTTCTGCCAGGCCTTTGACCTTCCCATCCCCTCCGACCACCCATAAACCGTTAAATACGTTTTCTACCTGTGTTTATCCAACGCCCCAGGCACCCCATCCTACAGTATAACCCCTCCCCCCGCCCTGATCCATCCCTTTCCTCTCAGATGTCCCCCCCACCTGTTGTTTTCGCTTTGTTATTATCTGTTCTTTACTGTCCTTCCTCCTTTTTATTCTATCACTTTCCTATCAATTTATGGCGTTCCCTTTCCTTCTTTACTTTCCTGCAGCCCTAAAATCTTTTTTTATTGTACACCGCCTTAACACTCAGGTAATAGGCGGTATATCAAACGTCGCTAATAAAGAATAAAGAAGCATGGGACAAACACAGAGGATCTCTAAAGGAAAAAAAGGGGACTGTTATAGTTGTTGATTTGGAAGGGCAGACTAGATAGGTGATGTGGTCTTTTTCTGTCATTATGTTTCTATGTATGAGACTGTGAGCACTGTTCCCTAATCTGCACTTGGTCCATAATGTTCGAGAACAAGCAGAGTCTTTAGGTCTTTATGGAATTCACTGGTGAGTTGAATGGATCTTTAGTTGAGATGGTATAGAGTTCCAGAGAGTAGGAGTGGTTAGAGCAAAGGCTCTTCTATTGGCTCTTTGACTGTTTGAGGGTTTCTCTGTGGTGATTTACAAAGCGTTTGCTGTAGTTTTTCTCCTGGGTCTGATGTAACTATTAGTCGCTAATAAGGGAGTGAGGCTGTCTGCTGATTGGCGGTTTAACATTTTATGAATGTTTAGCAGGACTTTGTATTTGATCCTGCTTGTGATGGGTAGCCAGTGAAGCTTTTTAAGCAGAGGGTGATGTGAGTTAGTTGGGATTTTGCAAGTATGATTCTTGCTACTGTGTTCTGTGCTAGTTGAAGGGGGTTTAATGTGCTCTTAGGAAGTCTGTGATAGATGGAATTGCAGTAATCATATACTAGGGTGATTAAGGCTTGACACACAGTGTGGAAGTCCGGGAGGGGAGAGGACTTTGTGTAGATTCTTTAACATGTGGAGCTTGAAATACACAGACTTGCTTATTTGAGACTGGAAGTGGACTTCTTGGTCGATTGAGATACCCAAATAGTTGATTTGGGTTTTGACAGTGAGTAGGTTATTGTTTATCATGATCGTGGTTGGTGATTTGAAATTCTTGTGATGTGAAATATTTCTGATTTGCTATGGTTAATCATGAGGTAGTGTTCTTTGAGCCAGAGGTTAATTGCGGTGAAGCAGTTTGGGATTTTGGTCGTAGTCTGGAGGTATGATTGAGAATGATTGAGAAAGGGGTAAATATCATTATGTCATCTGCTGCATGTAGATGTTGAATAGCATGGAAGAGAGAGTAGATCCTTGAGGTACTCCTTGATTAAGGGAGAAAGGTGCAGAAGTTAGGGTGCCAATTTTGACCTGTTGTAAGGGGTTGGACAAGTAGGAGTGAAACCATTTTAAAGGAGTTCCTTGTATCCCGATCTTGTGGAGTCTGTCTGCTTGTTTTATTTATTTATTTAACATTTCTTATATACTGCCTTTCATGATATCAAGGCGGTTTACATTGAACAAACTGAAATTACATTGAACAGGGCATTATAACTTGGAGATAACTATTTTACAGGGAACATGGGCTATGGAGAGTTAAGTGGCTTGCCCAAGACCATAAGGAGCACCTGTGGGACTAGAAACCCCAGTCCTTCCGGCCCAAGGTTGCTGTCCTCTAGTGGGATTTGAACCCCTGACCTTCCGGCCTGAGGTATGTTGCCCCAACCACTAGGCCACTCCTCCCTCTGTTTAATAAGAGTTGGTAGGAGAAAGAGTCAAAAACAGAGGATGCATCCCGGAAAATGAGTATAAATCCTTGTGTCATGATTTCCATGCCCTTGATCAGAGTATTGAGAAGGGAGGTCAGGAGGTTTTCTACACTGTGGTGGGGGTGGAAACTGTGCTGGTGAATGTCAAGAGGAGCATGTCTGTCTTTGTGATCTTGAAGCTGCACCTGAACAATCTTTTTCGATGACTGTCAATGAATGGGGTACTAGAGATTGGTCTGTATGATGTTGGACAAGCAGTGTCTAGATTAGGTTTCTTCAGTTTAGGACGGATGATGGATTGCTCAAGTGGTGGGGGGAGAGTCCCTTGTGATAAGGAGCTGTTAATAATCTTGCATATGTAAGGTATGCCTGGAGCTGATATTCTTCTCTAACTACTTACCCTCCACCTTCGTAACTCAGTTCTTCCCTTATCTGACCATCACCTCTTAAGCCTTATTATCCATCACCCACCGCCTCAGCCTCGTCCCGTCTCATCCAACCTATTTAGAGAAACCTTCATGCTATTGATCCCTTAGCTCTCTCTTCTGCCATTTCTTCACTTCTTTCTTCCACTTTGTTATCTAATTCCGTTGACGAGGCAGTAACCTCCTATAATGCTGCTCTTTCCTCGGCCTTGGATGCTCTCAGCCCGCCCACCCCACGTCCTGTGAGGCGTTCTACACCCCAGCCCTAGCTCACATCCACTACCTGCTATCTTCGTTCCTGTGCCCGCTCAGCTGAGCGTGTGGCTCAAATCCCGCTCCCTTGCTGACCTTCTACACTTCAAATTCATGCTTGTCTCTTTCCAGTCAGCCATAGCTCTTGCTAAACAAGACTATTATGTCCATTTGACTAACTCCCTTGCCTCTGATCCTCGCCGTCTCTTTATTACTCTTAGTTCTCTCCTCAAGGTGCCTCCACTTCCATTCCCTCCCTCCCTTCCTGCCCAAACCCTGGCTGACTACTTCCATGATAAAATCCACAGGATCACCCGCCAATTCCCCACTATCCCAACTACTTCATCTACTTCCCCTCTTCACTCTCTACCCTACCCCCTACCTCTGCTACCTTCTCTTCCTTATGATCTCTGATGAGGAAACCACACTCCTTCTTTCTTTCTCCAAACTCACCACCTGTTCCTCTGATCCTATCCCCACCCACCTCCTAAGCCCCATCTCTTCCGCCATTGTCCCTTCCATCTCTTATATTCTCAACCTATTGCTCTTCTCTGCAATTTTCAAGCATGCTGTGGTCACTCCTCTCCTCAAGAAACCCTTACTTGATCCCACCTGTCCTCCTAACTATCGACCCATCTCTCTCCTTCCTTTCATATCTAAACTACTTGAATGTGCTGTCCACCGCTGCTGCCTTGACTTCCTCTCCTCTTATGCCCTCCTGGATCCTTTACAGTCCAGCTTTTGTCCCTTACACTCTACTGAAACGGCTCTTACCAAAGTCGCCAGTGACTTGTTCCTGGCAAAATCCAAGGGCCTCTACTCTGTTCTCATCCTTCTTGACCTCTCTGCTGCTTTTGACACTGTTGACCACAACCTTCTCCTTGTTACCCTGTCCGCTTGGCTTTGGCGGCTCTGTACTATCCTGGTTCTCCTCCTACCTCTGCCATTGCTCTTTCAGTGTGTGTTCTGGTGTCTCCTCCTCCTCCTCTACTACCCCACTCCCAGTTGGAGTCCCGCAGGGATCCGTCCTGGGTCCACTCCTTTTCTCTCTTTATACCCAGTCCCTTGGTGCGCTTATCTCCTCCCATGGCTTTCAGTACCATCTCTATGCCAATGACTCCCAAATCTACCTCTCTACAGCTGAAATCTCTCCAGTTATCCAGACCAGGATCTCTACCTGCCTTTCCGACATTGCTGCCTGGATGTCTCACTGCCGCCTAAAGCTGAACATGGCCAAGACTGAACTCCTTATCTTTCCCCCCCAAAACCTCCCCTCCTCCTCCTCCTCCTCCTCCTCCTTTCTCAGTCTCTGTGGAAAACTCAGTAATCCTTCCTGTTTCCTCGGCCCGCAGTCTGGGGGTTTTCTTTGACTCTTCTCTCTCTTTCTCTACACATATCCAGCTCGTAGCTAAGACCTGCCGTTTCTTTCTCTACAATATTGGCAAGATCCGCCCCTTCCTTTCTGAGCATACTACTAAAACCCTTATCCACTCCTTAGTCACCTCTCGTCTTGACTACTGCAACCTGCTCCTTTCTGGTCTCCCTCTGAGTCATCTCTTTCCCCTTCAATCTATTCAACATTCTGCTGCATGACTAATCTTCCGTCAGCCTTGCTATACCCACATTACTCCTCTTCTCAAGTCACTTCACTGGCTCCCTGTCCGCTTTCACGTCCAGTTCAAACTTCTCCTCCTGACCTTTAAGTGCATTCACTCTGCGGCTTCTCAGTACTTTCATCTCTTATCTCTCCTTACAACCCCTCTCGGGAACTCTGCTCTTCTAACAAACTACTTCTGTCTATGCCCTTCACTCCTACTGCTAACTCCAGACTTCGCTCCTTTCACCTTGCTGCATCTTACGCCTGGAACATGCTACCGGTGTCTATACGCCAGGCACCCTCTCTAGCCCTATTTAAATCCAGGTTGAAATCTCACCTCTTCTCTGTTGCTTTCAGATCTTGACTTCTGTGTCATGACTAGATTGTATGTACCGTGTTTTGTCTTGACTTGATTGTTAGCTCTGTGTTTGTCTTGATTAGATTGTAAGCTCTGACGAGCAGGGACTGTCTCTTACATGTCTGTACAGCACTGCGTACAACTGGTAGTGCTATATAAATGCTCAATAGTAGTAGTATGAGACTGGCTTTTTCCATCTTGATCCGGGACACACGGCATGGGTCAAGGGGGGAAGTGGCTGTGTTTATAGCAAAGAGTACAGAGTCAATATGCTCATGACTAACTATGTTGAAATTGCTCCAAATGTAGTCTTGGTCTGAGCTGTCTCATTGTGAGGGAGACTCAAGTTGGGGTGACTATGGTTCATGCACTTAGCTTGAAGGTGTTCAGCCATGCTGTGTGGATTTAGTGAAGGTTTGGTATGAGGTAGCGCAGGGTTCTTTGAGTGAGTTGTCAATGTCAAATAACTCCCTGGATTTGTTGATGGTGATTTTGATGAGGTTGTATAGTACTCTCTCTTGGCTTTGTTGGTGAGGTCACAATATTTATTCAGCTCTTGTAGGTATAATGCTTGTAAGTTGTCTTGGGAAGTTCCTTATCATCCCTCCAGTCCAGTCCCGCCCTCTGGGTAGTTTACCTCTTCCAGCAGCTTGGAGATTGAGCATGTCATCTTTTTGATGACACCGGTATACTTATGCTGCTGGCACCGCCCACCAGCCCCAGTATGCTCAGTCTCCAAGCAGCTGGAGGAGGTAGTGAGCCAGGGTGCTGGACTCGCTGAGGGGACAACTAAGGAGCATAGGCCAGGCTTCGAAAGAAGTTTCATTTTCCATACCTGGGTGGAGGAGGGGATTGTGTGTGTGAGGAGGCTTTCCTGCAGCCACATCTTCTGGCGGCTCCCGAACCCATTAGTGGGTGAGGAGCCGTTGCCGTGCGTGCAGCATCTACAAGCTGGCAGCCCCGGAGTGTCCCCCCCTCCCCCTCTGTGCCAAAGCCGTTTTGGTAGGATGAGCACGAGGGGACAGTGGCGTGGGGACAGGACATGAGGAGTTCCAGACTGCTGAGGGGGGGGGGGGGGAGGCAAGTTCAGGGGCATGGCATTCTACCGCGTGGAGAGGCCCGATAGCAGCGTGGGAAACTAAGGCGCACTTTCTGTCGCAGGCCCGGGTTCTCTCTTATTTGCTCCCGTCGGTGTTGTTTTGCAGGAGGAGCTCAGCGGGAACTTTCTTTCTCACAGTATCTACCTGTGTGTAGCCTGGTTTTTCATTTTGCCTGCATTTTGCTGTAGTTTCATTTCATCTTGTTTTCTTTCTATTTCCTTTTATTTCATTTGGTTTCTTTCTTTATTTCTAGTTGAAATTTATGTTGCTTTGCTGATAATCTCTGGTTTCTCTTTTGATGGAATACATTTTTTGCCTTTTACTAAAGTCTTCCGTGAAGAGGAACATTAATGAGTTTCATTGAATTTTGTTTTGAAGGTCCCTCTTCTGGCTAAAGATGGCCTGGGCTGCCCGCATGGGACCACAGCGGTGGAGCTAGGCCAGGAAAGTCCCTTGCTGTGGCGGGAGGCACGTACTGCAGGGGAGTCCATGCCAAAATCTGTGGAGCCGACTGCTGGGCCTTCAACCATCGCAGGACCCTCCCCCTCTGCCCGTGTCTGAGGAGACATGGGCCATGGTCTTCTTGCTGGGTGGATTTCAGAGAGACGTTATGCCTGGTCAGGTGATTCAGGAGAGGTAAGGTACAGTTTGTTGAGATATTGTGATTTTTTCCTGGGAAGGATAAAAAAAAAACAGAGTCAGAAATGAATGACAGATAAGCAGGAAAATATGCTGTGTAGCTGCAGATTTGTTCTGTGAAACAGGAAGCTCCTGCATACTAGAAATGTATCTGACTGGAAAGATGGTGACAGTCAGTGGTTAGGAGGCAAATGAAATCCTTCCATCTGTCTGGGGTCAGTGAGTAACCTGATATGATCATCCTTTGACTCTTGCATGGTATCTGCTAAAGTTGGGATATGGCTTGTCAGGGCTTGTGGCCATGGGTACACATTGTTCTTGGAGAGGGTGTCCACCCTGACTGGATTAGTGCGGGGTCCATTTCATATCTTGGAGATCTACCTGGCAGCGCAAGCTAGAAATTCTCAAGATATACGAGACCCAATGGAGAGCAGTCTCTGGGACAGGCGTCAGCCTAGACTGCACGCAAGAGGCTGGGTCATTGCAGCAGGGCCTGCAGGATGCTATGAGGCAGGAGACCTTAGAGGACAATGGGGGGGGGCGCTGGGTTACTTTCAGCAGATCCGATCCCTGCGCGAGACCCTGACCACCCCTCAAGCCCAGGGAGCAAGGCTCCTGGGGGAGTTCTCACTGGAGTTTCTTCCTTGTGCATACGGCATTTTGTGGTGTCAAAAGGGCTTGACATGGGGCTTTACATGGGGCTCAGAGGACATCAGATACAAAAGAGCACGTGTCAGGGGCACTGGTGACTAAGTGGACTGGAGGCCTGGAGGAGTGGCAACAATCGCCATTGTCGGAGGGGCTGGATGGGGGTCTGCAGGAGGAGTTGGAAGAGAGGATCAGGCCTGAGGGTTCCGCTGGAGGAGCTGCCGGTACTCATTGTAGAGTCTATCAAGGCTCTGAATATGTCCACTAGTCTTCCAGTAGAGGAACAGGCTCTGGAGGATCCGCTGCTCCAGGCGATGCGGCAATCGTGGAATGTCTTCCCGGTACATAGGGTAGTATGATAGATGATCCATGTTGCGCCTGTGCCTGCTACCGGGGCAAGAAAGAGGGCTCCTTGGATTGCCCAAAATGGACGCGGCAGTGTCGGCGGCAGTAGAGGGAGACCATGTCTCATCTCATGCAGCTAAGAGCTGTGGATCTGGTTCCGCAAGACCTGTGCGACTGCGGTCGGTACTCCAGTTTTTGGTGGTGCCCAAAAGGCAAGTTCCTTTTGCCTGATTCTCGACCTCGAGGGCATGTACCTCTGTTGCTGGGTACCACATTTCCACATGGAAATGCTGACATCAGTAATAGGGTCGGTAAGGAGCGAAGAGTTCTTGTCGCTCTTGACCATCACTGGGGTGTATTGGCACATTGCCATCCATCCATAACATCAGCAGTTTTGCTGTTTTTTGAGGTGCCAAGCTGCTGTTTCCATTCCCAGTTTCAAATGTTGCCCTTCAGTCTGGCGACCATCCCCCATACCTTCACCAAGTTTGCAGTGGTGGTAGCCCTCCGTGAGGAACGGTGTTTACCTATCCGTACCTAGACGATTGGCTGATTCGGGCGAAGTCTAGGGACAGCACCAAAAGAGCAACAGTGCGGTTGCTGACAGGGTCCTTCACAGTCTCAGTTGGGGGGTCATCTGGGCCAAGAGTCGGTTACGGCCGGCCCAGGAACTGGAGTATGAGAGAGCATGATTTGCTGCCCATGGGGACAGGTTTTCCTGCCAGATCGCCGAGCGCAGGAGCTACAACAGTTGATACGGCAGTTCCTGAAGCTGGGGAGACCATCGACGTGGAATTAGCTGCAGGTTCGGTGGACTGTGGCGGCCACTCTTGTGCTATTCCCATGGGCATGAGCGCATGTGCGACCTCTGCAGAGGGCTCTGCACCGGCGGTGGTCCCATTAAGGTCAACCCCTGTCCCGAGTACTCCCCTGCCCACGGAGCACCAGGAGAGCCCTCGGTGGATGAATCCAGAGAGCCTGGAAGAGGTGTGTGCCACTCAGGTTCCTGGTGTGGGCTTCGCAGATGACTGGGGCAAGTCTGTCAGTTCAGGGAGCCCTTTGTGACTGTCTCTTGGCTCAGGGACAGTGGAGTCTATAGGAGGTCCTGTGGTCGATCAACAGGCTCGAGATGCGAGCAGTGTCTCAGACGCTAAAGAGTTCCCAAGCCTTGTTTGCAGGGGAAGGCAGTCTGAGTCCTCTCAGGCAATGCGACCACAGTGTGCAGCCCTGGAGGAGAGGGACAGAGTCTCATCTCCAGGCATTATCGTCGGCACTCGTAACAGGAGTTTGCAATGTGACAGTAGACTACCTCTGCTGAGTGCAGGTGGCTCCCGGAGAGTGCCAGCTCAACTGGGGAATATTTCAGGCAGGAGGTCGCCAATGGGGCACTCCAGGCGTGGACCTAATGGCAATGTTGGCCAAGGCCTCTGCGGGGTTTTTCCGCAGATGTTGAGAGAGGATGTCTGAGGGCCTGGAGGCTCTGTCCAGCAGTGGGCACAAGAGGGTCTTCTCTATTTTTTTTCCCCCAGGGGTGCTCATAGGCTGGGTAGTGCAACGGATAGAGGCACACCGGGGATTAGTACTTCTAGGGGCAACAGACTGGCCAAGGCGCCTAACTTATTGATGTAAATAGTTTACACTACAATCAAAGTTTATTTACCTGAGTTGTAAAATTACCCTGTTGTCCAAGTTGTTAACCCTGTTTAATGTAACTCAGACATTTTTGTGTACTGAAATGTTTTGTTTGATGTAAACCGCGCTGATGTCAAATAGTGCGGTATATAAGAAATGTAAATAATATAAGAAATGTAAATAAATGGTCTGCCAATCTGATTTAGATACTGGCGGATCGACCATGACTGCTTTGGAAGGGCTTCTTGTGCAGGGGCCGCTCCGCATCCCCCAGATGGTTCCATTTTCATTTATGACATGGCTCTGGAAAGAGCGAGGTTGAAGAAGAAAGGAGATTCAGGCTTGGCGGTAGCAACCTTGTTGCAAACCCGGAGGGGGGTCTATGAACTTGGCGTATTTACACGTGTGGCACATCTTTGGAGCATGGTGAGGTGAAAGGCAGGCAAACCCTTCCACTGTCTCGCTCTGGGGCATCTTGGCAATCTTACAATCCGGGTCTGATAAGGGCCTAGCCGCCAGTTCCTTGAGGGTGCAGCTGGCGGCGATTTCTTATTTATTGTGGGAAAGGTCACGGGGTGCAGTTTTGTACTCACCCCATCATGCTGAGATTTCTAGGGGCGGTGTTCCCACCTCTGTCCGCCGAGGAGGGCAGTGGTACCGCCTGGGGATCTCAATCTGCTGCTGATAGCTCTGTCTGGGGTATCCTTTGAGCCGTTGAGTTGAGCTCCCCTATAGGATTTGATTCTGAGAACGGTATTCCTGGTGGCGTTTGGTGCAGCAAGCAGGATTTTGGAGCTTCAGGCCCTGTCTAGTCAGCAGCCATTTCTTTCGTCTCCAATGAGAATGTGGTCCTGTGCCCTGTACTGTCATGTTTTGCCCAAGGTGGTGTCAGAAGTTCATGTACTTCAGGCTGTTTCCTTTCCGGCTCTAGCGAGCTCTGCCACTCCGCCGCTGTACAGCATGGAGGTTATAAGAGCCCTGTGAAGGTACATGAAAACGACATCGTCCTTTTGGAGATCGGACCATCTGTCTGTTCTGTTCGGCTGGCTGCACAAAGGCAAGGTGGCAGCTAAGGCCTCCACTTTCAGATGGATCAGGGAAGTAAGGACGTCGGCATACATCTTGAGGGGTAATCCAGTGCCATCGGAGTTGTGGGCGCATTCCATGAGGGCTCAGGAAACCCCATGGGCAGAGTACAGTTTAGTTCCACCAGTAGAGATCTGTAGGGCGGCAATGGGCTCGTCGCTGCATACATTCTCTAAGCTTTATCCCCTGGATGTGGGGGGGGGGGGGGGGGGACGACGCTTGTTTCAGGTCAGCAGTGTTTCAGGCCGGTTGTGTGTATCCCTCCCGTTTAGTTTTACTGCTCTGATACATCCCAGAGTTGCGGGACTGGACTGAAGGGACGATAAGGAAAGAGAAATTAGACTTACCTACTAATTGTTGTTCCTTGAGGAACTCCAGTCCAGTACGAAACCCTGCCTGCATGCTTTCTGTGATAATCTGCGCACATCCCAATCCTGAAGCGGGTTCCTTTGGAGGGCGAAGTGCCAGGAGGAACCAAGAAGTAGGATGTAATCGTGTTTGGGGAGGGGTAGACTGGCAGAGTTGTCGGTCGATTGCTTCTTGCTGGTTGGAGTTGCTTGGACGCTCAACAGGTAGGTCTCCTCATCCTGGAAGGGGGGACTTGACGAGGTGAGGTATCCTTCTCAGGGGATGGAAGGGGTTCTAGTTTATTTGGGCGAAGAGTTTGTTGCTTATTTAACTACCTATTTGTTGTTCCTGTGAGTTTGCTTTGTCAGTAGGTACTGGGGCTAGTGGGCGGTGACAGCTGCATAAGTACGCTGGCGTCATCAGAAAGATGACATGCTCAGTCTCCAAGCTGCTGGAAGAGGTACACCACCCAGAGGTGTGGGACTGGACTGGAGTTCCTCAAAGAACAACAGTTAGCAAGTAAGTCTAATTTCTCTTTCTCCATTTGCGTTTCTGGCGGCACAGCTTGGATTTTTGTTTCTTTAAGTTGCTGGCATACCGGGGGGAGGTGTTTGTACGTTTGCATCTGTTGATCGTAGGTGGAGCTTTAGCAGCATCTGAGATGGTGGTGTTCCACATTGCTATCAGGGAGTCTATATGTTCATCTGGGAGATCTTAGTGAGCCTTGATGATAAATCATATAAAAGCACCCATATTCATTAATGTGGTATAGTAGCCAACCTGCTATGAGAATTGCTTATTTAATTTTGTTTCTGACTGTTGCATACAGGTACAGTAAATAATTTCTTGAAGGACGGGGCTCTAAGGTGACCTTTTTAAGCATGTTTCGCTAAAGTCTAGTGCCTATTGTCAAGGGTTCAAGTGGCAGGCAAATTGTGACTGTCTGTAAGCTTGTTTATTTGCTCAAACAGACATGCATATTCTAGTCAAACAGAACTCCTCAGTGTGTAGGGCTTGAAACCAGGAGATCAGCTAAAATGTATTGCAGTGTGTAGCCCCACTATGTAAATAGCTGATCGTGGTGGAGGAGGTGTGGACCACTGCATTTTTAAGGAGTTGCAGCCAGAGAATCAGTGAGTGAAAGAGGGAACGGATGAAGAGGAGAGAAGGAGGGTATTGGAGAGAGAGACAGACAGACTGGGTAAAGTTTTGGAGGTCATGAGAGAGAAAGAGAGACTGGAGGAAGGCTGTTGGTGTGGGATTAAGAGAGAGAGAGAAAGACTGGAGGAAGTCTGAGAGAGAGGTCATGAGAAAGAGAGAGATCTACATACATGTACGCAGCCCCTGACACGCCCCATGACACTCACACACACCCCCTGACGCTCCCAAACACACATACGCATGCAGCCCCCGAGACTCCCTATGACGCACCCTCACATGCACCCACGCAGCCCTTGATACCATCCCACCTCACATATACAGACACATGCATGTACTTCTAGAAACTTCTATGAGACACAAATATGAACCCCACACATGCTTGATTCTGAAAATGGGGGAAACGTGCCATTATTTTACACTGCTAGTATATACTTATCTCCAGGAACAAGCAGGAATGAGTCTTCACATATGGGTACGTCGGTACCGACGGAGTCTGCGCGGGAACGCTTCCCAGCGTCCAATCAAAGAGCTTTTGGAAGCATCCCACCACGCCTGCGTGCTGCCTTCCCGCCTTTCCCAACTGCCTCTCCTCAGTTTTCGTTTTCCGCGGAGCCGGCAGGACGTCCTCCTGTCACCGCAGAAAATTCTTGTTTTATTTCTTTAGTTTTCTTGTGGTCGCGGCTGTCTTTCCCGACGCCACCGGTACCGCCGGTGTTTTCTTTTCTTTTCTTGTAAAATCTTCCTTTTTCAAGGGATATTTTTTCTTCATAGTGTCCCACGGTTTCTTAGACCTTTTAGGCCTCTTCTTTTTCCTTCATGGAACCGCCAGCCACTTTCTCCAAGAAATGTTCAAACTGTGGCGGTACAACTTTATTTTTAGACCCTTGAAGTCGGTGTCTAACCTGCTTGGGTCCTGACAACAGTTTGGTGAGAAGAGGTCTTCAATATCGAGGTTCCCTCGATACACGGTTTCCCTCCAACTTCGGGGCACCGTCCCCTTCTTCTACACAGGATCAGGTATCCCACAAACAGTCTGTTAAGACTAGCCAGCCCTCGAGTGGTAGGTCTCATGCACAGCATGTAGACGGCTCCGGCCTTGCCCTCGAGGGCCCACTGGATTCAAAACCCCAGCGGGAGTCTTCGGTCTCCAAAACCTTTCAGGGGTTTCAGGTTGTTCTTGGGGTTCACCCCTCACAGAACATACCTGAGCCGTGTCCGGTGGTGGCATCCGCTTCGAGCGGTACCGATACCCCAGCATCGGCACTGGTGTTGGATGAAACACTCCTCACCTGGGATGGTCATCTGGAGTTCTCGGTGCCTTCGGGACCGGTGGATACTCTCCAGACTGACTTTCCATTATCGGTACCAGCACCGATACTACCACCGACGTCGGTACCCTCCAGACGTGCATCGATAGCCTCGCTCCTTCGATGCCGAGTCTGGAATCGATCTCCAGTCTGGAGGACTGGGTACCGACTCGCCTTGGTACCGGCTCTCGGCGGTACCGAAGGCTCGGTTCCGATGATTCGGATCCGCAACTGTCGGTTCCCCCGAGGCTGATTGAGTTGCCACTGGTTGACCTTCATCCACCGGTATCAGACACGGTACCGAAGTCGGTACCGATGTCCTCATTACCCTTACGGTCGGTGCCTTCCATGCTTCGCTTATCAGGCTCTCTGTCCTCGATGCCGAGTTTGGAATTGATCTCTAGTCTGGAAGACTGGGTACCAATACGCTTTGGTACCGACACCGATCGATACCGGTGGCTCGGTACCGAGGATAGCGGCCGGAGGTTTTCGGTTACCTCGGTACCGATTGCACTGTCACCGATGACTGCTCCGATGTCTCCGTCGGGCTCGACTCTGACATCGGTACCGGTATTGGCATCGGTACCGGTATCCACAGTAGCATCGTGGCCAACTCCTGCCATGCTTTTTTCAACAGGATCACTCCCTTCTATACCAAGCTTGGAGTCGATACCTGGCATGGACAATGTGGTAATGACGGTCGCTGCTCCTGACAGCCAGTACCGGCGACCATCCCTTAAGCATTCCACACTGCACTGTGCAGGATCTTTTATTCCTATATATTTGGATAGCTCTGTCGGTGCTCAGGCTAGTTCTTCAGATCTAACCTGTCCAAGAGAGATTCCTGTTGGGGATCCCTCTTTCAGAGTTTCCTCCTGGATATAGCAAGATCTCTTGCCATTCCTATCCCAGGACATGATCCTGCACAAGGCTCTGTTTCTACCAAAGCAAAGGAGAACATAATGCTTCCTTTGCATCATTCCTTGCAGGATCTCCTTCTAGGAATGTGGGAAACGCCTTTAAGGGTACCCCCACCTTCCAGAGCAACTGATCTCTTATATCAGGTGCCCCCCTCTCCAGGGTTTCAAAAGACTCAACTTCCTCATCATTCCATAGTAGTGGAATCCGCAATGAGGCGGGTAAAGAGTAAGAAAAAGCACTCTTCTTATCCGCCAGGTCGTGAGTCTAAGACACTAGATGCCTTTGGACGTCAAACCTTCCAGACATCTATGCTTTCTGCAAGAATTCTCTCATATATTTTTTATATGAGTCTATCTCTTGAGAAGGTTACAAAGCAATTACATCTTCCCTTCCAGAGTCCAGGAGTGCAGGCTATTCTTCACTGCTCAAGCATCTTCAGAATATCTCTTGGTTTCTTACTCGTGCTTCCCTAGACTCTTTTGAGTCTGTTAGCAGGACTTCTGTTATAACTATAGGGGCACGACGTAGAACCTGGCTCCAAGCTTCAGACTTGGACAAATGGGCACAGCAAAGACTGGGACATACTCCTTGCACTGGAGACAATCTTTTCAACAAGGAGTCTTTACGTCAGGTTACTCAGTTGTCCACTGACTTACCTGTTCCTAGGGGCTGTTCTGCACCTTCTTCTGTCCCAGTAGGTAGGAAATGTCCTGCCAAACTTTCTTCCCGTAGGAGAAGAAGGTTTTATGCATCATCTGCCCATCATACAGATGTTCCCAAACAAGGGAAGCATCGTCCTGGTCTGCAGAATTCAACCTCTCACCAGGCTCAGCAAACCCAGCAACCACAGGGTTTCTGATCAATCTCCATCAGATGCTTGTGACTCTTGGGGTTAGAATCTGCAGTTGCTTCTTCTCAATAGAGGCAATCCACTGCTGTCATTCTAAATCCTAAACATGGATCTCTTCCCAAAAGACATCCATTTCTTCTATGTTCTATGAGCTGTCAGGATGTTCATGCTTCTAGGTCACAGGGTTCTCCTCTTCTTCCTGCTAGGGAAAGAGGTCTAACCACTATCAAACAATAGTTTCCTGTGCCAGCATGTCTTTTTTTCCTTTCTATAGACTTACTACTTTGTAAGTCTTCTTCAGCTCCATTCTCTTTACCCTCTTACCAGGTTTTTCCTCTGTAAGAGCGGTATTGCTTCACTGGAGGGCTTTTTCTTCAGCCTCTCTACTTTTGTTACTTTTCCAGTGCGGAGTTCTCTTCTCTGAGTTTACTCCTCTTTTTCAATCTTGCTTTGAAGCAGTTCATCAGACATGTCCAGAGTTTTCTACTCCTGTTCTGTCTGTTCTTTCTGTTTTTAAACAGTAACATTCTTTCTGCTGTCTGGCAAGCAGCTGCTAATGCAGGAGCCTTAATGTTTGGACCACTGGTTCTTGTCCACCAGCAACCAGATTTGTCCTCCACTAACATTCTGTCTGGTCTTAGTAGTGGCTCCAAGTCAGTGCTGTCATCTGTCTTGGAAATTTTTTCACTACAAGCTTGTTGGGTTGTCTTCTCTTTCTGCCATCTCCATTCCCCTGGGTTTGGCAGCATAGTTGACATAGGTACTGGCTCTTCAGCAGCCAGTTCTATCTCCTCATTCTCCTGCATCATGCTCTCTGCAATTCTACAGAGAAGCTCTCCACTATGGGCCCTTGCTAGAGCATGGTTTTTTTTTCTCCAACAGCTATCCTAGATGGTTGGAAAAGGCGTTTTCAGTCATGTCTCCCATGACTAGAAAGGTTCTCCCTTTTTTCACTATCTCCTTTTCAATATAAAGGACATAGGCCTTCTCTTACGTGAAAGCTTAAGGAGTTGCCAATTCCCTGCTTTGGTCCATACTATTTCCAATCGGGAATATGCTTTTCTCCTTGCAGCTCGTCCTCATGGTAAGAACGCATGATACCTCTTTGCCCTTAAGCAGGTCAGCATGGTATCTCATTTTTATGCGTCTTCTGTTCACTTACCATGCTAGAGTTCTGGAATACTTGGGACTTGCTGGCTGCAGACTGTTTTCATCCTCTGCTTTTCACGTAACCGTCCTGGTTATTTCACTAGCTAGCATCCCTGTAGCCATAACCAGTGGGAATAGATGCTCTATATATCTTCTCAAGTAGGTTTCACCTTCTTGTTATTAGATGAATCTTTCTTCTCCACATTTCCTATGTGAATACCGTTCTGTAGGCATATCTCTGTCTGCTTCTTGCAGACACCCATATAGAGGCATATATATATAGTCATCTATAGTATACATCTTACAGATGTCTATGTCTATCATTTGTGTGTATTTTATGCCCTTTCATATCTCACTATAGATATATTCTTATACATATATCTATCTATATCTATCTCTCTCTCTCTCTCTCTCTCTCTCTCTATATATATATATATATATATATATGTGTGTATCTGTCAAGATATTTATCATGGGTAGATATGAATTCTGCATTATCTACCTGACTGTCGAGGCTCATATAGCTATATGATTCTGACAGATGGGCTTTACCCATACCTATGCTATCCAGCATGTTTGGGGTTCTACACTCACAACCACTTCTGTGGTAGTTAACAACTTCCACCATAACCTTAAGGTTTAGGTACCTCTGAAGCTCTCCATGTTCCAGTATCTCTCCTAGCTGACTCCAGTTAGGAGAGACATTGCGGATCTTCAGCTAATCACAGGCTCTAACGCCTCAGGCGTTTGTCCTTTCTTTTGGGATACAATTTAATTTAATTTAATTAACAGTTTCTTATATACCGCACCTTCCAGCGATCAAATGCGGTTTACATGGAACAACATAATAACAGGTCGACGTCTGTTAATACAGTGAACATCTTAAAACCATAACAACTTATATTACATTAGTTGGAACATAAAAGAACTATTTACAGGGATCAAAATGAGAACTAAGTACAATGGTGAGTGAGACATGGTTGAGTCATAATATATAAGCATTTGGGTTTCACATCCTATGCCAAATCCAATTTGGTTTATGAGGACTGATATTGTATTATCCATTTTCTAGATGGGTAGGTATGTTTGGCAGAGATCCGTAGTGTGATGTGAACAGGTGCGTTTTAAGTTTTTTGCGGAATTCGTTGATCTCTGAAAGTGATCTCAACTCATCTGGAAGGACGTTCCATAGAATGGGTGCTGCATGGGAGAATGCTTTTTTGTTTGTTATCTTTCTGGCTTTTATAAATTCCTTCGGGGTCCTTAGTTTGTTTGTATGATCTCTTCTGTTTTTAGCAGGTCCTTTGGTGATGAGGTTGAATAGGATACAAGGGGTTTCCATACCTTTTCCTCCCACAAGGACTGTGCCTGTTTGTCCAATTCGGTTGGCCTTCTCTTTTTGCTTCCAAGGGTGAGCCAATCTGTCGCCAAAAGAGTTCGGCTTTTACCATAAAGCCTTCCGCTGAAGGCCCACCATTTTTGGTACTACCCCAGTTATTACCGTGGTCCCCTCTTACCTTTCAGGATTCTGACCTCCACTGTTATTTCCTAACAGGTTTATTACCTCCACTTCACAGTGAGGTCCTCCTTGAGGTTCCTCTACTGCAGGGGTTCTCAACCCTGTCCTCGGGACCCCACTAGCCAGTCGGGTTTTCAGGCTATCCACAATGAATATGAATGAGATATATATGCATTAGAAATAGCCTGCCAAACTGACTGGTTTGTGGCCCTCCAGTGCTGGATTTGGGGACCCCTGCCGTACACCTCTGTCAAGTACGATTGTGAGTGGGCAAGGTACAGATGTCCTCGACATCAAAAGGGTAGATAGAATGTGTCACATCCCTCCTAGTTTCTCACCACCACCAAAAAGTTGTCTAATAGACAATATTTTGGTGGTGGTGAGAGGCGAGGAGGTATGTGACATATTCCATCTAATCTTTTTGATGTCTTGGACATCTGTACCTTGCCCACTCACAATCTTAAATGATAGAGGTGTAAGGCCGGGGTCCCCAAATCCAGCATTGGAGGGCCACAAGCCAGTCAGTTTGGCAGGCTATTTCTAATGCATATATATTTCATTCATATTCATTGTGGATAGCCTGAAAACCCGACTGGCTAGTGGGGTCCCGAGGACAGGGTTGAGAACCACTGCTCTACTGGGTTCCCCAGTAGATCTCCTTACCGCTGTGTAATCCTGTTAAGGGAGGTCCATATTGCAATATTTCTTTCAATATCATTCATGATAATTATCATCCGCACATGGACTCCTTGTCTGCAGTCCTATGCTAGGTTAGCTGTTCCACAGCACCTTTCTTTCTTCAACTCCTACCCTCCATCCTCAGGATGTCTGGTATTATGCGGGATAGCATGTTCCAACCTATAACATGCTGGGACTCCAGGCATCTTAGCTTGGGAGTCCCCATATGTGAAGACTCATTCCTGCTTGTTCCTGGAGATAGCACAGTTACTTACCTGTAACAGGTGATCTCTGGAAATAGCAGGAATAAGTCTTCACAACCCACCCACCTCCCCAGGAGTTGTATCTCTCTCTATCTTTCCCTTCCTCTCTCTCTCTCTTTGTCTCAGCTTTAAAACTTAACTGAGGAGAGGCAGTTGGGAAAGGCGGGAAGGCAGCACGCAGGCGTGGTGGGATGCTTCCAAAAGCTCTTTGATTGGACGCTGGGAAGCGTTCCCGTGCAGACTCCGTCGGTACCGACGTACACATATGTGAAGACTTATTCCTGCTGTTCAAAGAGATCACCTGTTACAGGTAAGTAACTGTGCTTTCGACTTCTTTGCAAATAATTCTGATTTTGCGTTGCATCATGATATGAATGTTCACTATCATTCAAAATTAATAGGAAATCGAAGTATGAAAAATAATTATGCACATTCCCATTTCCTGAGCTGCCCCTGGATATCTCTTCTGGAGCTTGAGTGAAAAAATACCACTGATTGAACATCCCTTGATTTTAGGTCCATTTATTCAGCTAAAGATATTTGCAGAATTTAAGTCTTGAGCAGGTTTTTGGAAATGTATTACTTGTGAAGATCATGTCGTATTACTGCCATCCAAAATAGGATTTGAGCATCTGAGACATGTTAATTGGCTCCTTGCTCTCTCATCCCTTCTCTCTTGCTGGGCAAGGGGTTTGATTAGAAATAATTGCTGTATGTTTCTGGACTTTTAATATCTTTTATTTCTTTTAAATAGGATTCTCTTTGTTTTTCATAAAAATGGTCACTTAAACTGTAAGGCAAAAGTACAGCCTCCTAGACTGAATGGAGCAAAGACTGGAGTCTTCTCTACAAGAAGTCCTCATCGTCCCAATGCAATAGGGCTGACTCTTGCCAAACTGGAAAAGATACAAGGTAATGCCTTTCTAGATTTATTCCTTGCCTACCATGCATATGACTAATAACAAGTAATCTTAGATGAAAAAATATGCTGTTAAAACTGGACATCTTGGTAAATAAAACCTTGCAGTGGTTATTTACGTTAAGACACAGCAGTGTAGTTACAGCCTTAGCTATGTAGAAATAAAGCGCGGCGTTTTTTTGAAGTCTATACAGCTTGATGCTTCATACGCAGAATAGCGCTAGCAGGAGTAATCTCCGCATATTTCATAAGCATTTGAACCCCTGATGAAACATCTGTGAAACGCAATCAGGTGCCGAATGGTGGCGTCGATTAAGCGATATACACAGACGGGGAATGATCAAACAACATTATACAACTAACGATTATAAGATAAGTTTCAGTTATATACTGCATTCTAATACATAACGGAATATTAAGTTTGAAAATTTCACAACGTAAAAGATTATACCATCTATTCTGACACGAATGCAAGTATTATGAAACATACTGTGAACTGTGGTCATTGATGCAAAGTTTGTACTGACGGGAATCAATACCAGTATAAGTACTAAAAAGAAGTCTGAGACCCAGTTCTTACCAATGTACAAATGTGAAATGAAGTAAGAAAATGGTTGAACATTGTCTTAATACGTGGTTGAGAAAGAAAAGGGATTGAGAAAATACACAACCTATTTAGTAATAGCCTTTGCTACTGCTGAGGATTGGATTATATATATTTAGCGATCAGCTGAATCCTCTTAAGAAATCAGACCTTTAATTTTGGAATGTAGAAATAAAGGTCAACAAACAAGTCGTAGGTGATTTGTGACTTATTTTTGAGAGTTATTATCCATCAGGTCATCAGCATTTTCCACAAACCTGATGAAGGCAATATAATTCATGAAAGCTAATTGCAAGTCCATTGAGGTATCTTTAAAAAGATACCACCTTTTTCAGGGCTTGACAAACCCAGGCGCCAGGTACCCATAGCAACCAAAAAAATCGGGCCTTGAACCTGGGGCTCAGAGCACATGTGCAGAAGAGCGGCCGGGAGATCCAATGTCTGCCTGCGGGGATCCCAGCCCCCACGGGCAGAAGCGCTAGCAAGTGCCATGATCACAGCCTGGAGAGCCGATGCCTGCCTGCAGGGATCCCAACCACTGTAGGCAGAAGTGCTGAAGAGGGTCCTTTTGTTGGCTGGGAGAGCCGGTGTCTGCACGACCTTCCAAAAAAAAAAGGTTAGTAAGTTTGCTGTACAGATGGCTGAATAAATTAAAGGGGCAATAGGTTTTAGTTACTAAAACCTATTATCCCTTTGATTTATTTAGCCATCTGTGTGAATGGGGCGGGAGGAATGGAGGGCAGGGGTTGAGTGGAAGGGCGGAGGTTAAAGGGGAGAGTTGAGGGGGAAGGGAAGCAGGAGAGGGGTTGGAGTGGGGAGGGAAAGGATTAATGTATGGGAAGTAAAGGGCACAATGTCTGTGTGCAAAAGGCACACCCCTCTCCTTCCAAGCACATGCAGTCACTCCCATTTTTGCACCACACACCTGCAGGCACCCCAACTTTGCACCACATACACATAGGCATCCCCACCTCTGCACCACACACACACAAATGTAGCTTAATGGGTCAGTGGGAATGGTGCGAGAGGGAGGAGAAGGAGTGGAGCCACTGCCTTTTGATGGTACTGTGCAGTGGCCATTATAGAGCCTGATTTATTAAGCTTTTTCCATTGGAAAATGAGAAAAGAGTCTTAAGAAATCAGGCCCTAAAACCTAAAAAAGTAACTGTGATAAACCTTTTTGGGGGGCATGCACTGTGACCTAGGTTTTGGCAGTCAGCTCTTACATTTTTAGGCTGACTCCTAGATTCCAAGAAAATTTGTGAAGGCCTGACCTTTTTTGATCTTTCCTGTAGATAAATGGAGACATGTAATCTTACCTGTTCTTTCTTTTCTTTCTTTTCTTTCTTTCTTTCTTTACTTATTTATTTAGTTACTTATTTACTGACTTATGTATTTACTTATTTACAGCATTCCCTATACTACCTGGGAACACAAAAAGGCTATCTAGGTGGTTTTCAATAAGGGGAGAAAGGAAAAGGGCTAACAGGCAAATAGAGGACAGTGGGGGAGGGGAAATGGGAGAAAAAGAGCAAGAATAATCCAAAACAGGCAAGTTTAATTAGTGGGAGGATTAGGGAAGGCATGCAGAACAACCAGGTTTTGAGCTCCTTTTTAAATTTAAATATAGAGGGTTTGAGTCTAAGGTCCAAAGGGATGGAGTTCCAGAGGTGGCGGCTTAACTAGAAGAAGGAACGGTGGCATGAGACCTTAAGATGAAGAGAAGGGAGGGGGAGGGAAAGGAGAGCAGCCTGAAAAGAATGGAGCTGACAAAAGGGAGGTATGTAGGGGCTCATTCCTTTCTGTTAATCCTGCTAGGCTAGTCCAGATGCATGGGTTTAATGTTCCCAACCAGCAGCTGGAGGCAGAGAACACAGAATTCTAGTGATGTCAACCTCACTATAAGTGAGTAGTGCAGCCCTGGATTATCGAGTATACTAATAACATAGCTAAAGTTTTTTCCCAACAATCATTGCAGGAAGGGTAGCTGAGTCTTTGAAACAAGCAGTTATCATACCTGTATTAAAACTAAGTGCTGATAAGTTGATAACTTTCTATACATTTAGTAATTATTTCTAGCATTCCATTTTTGGCAAAAGTAATTGAGAAATGTGGTGCATGAACATAGAGCGTATTGAAAGGAATAATGTGTTGTATGAGCATCAGTATGGCTTTTATTTTATTTTATTGTTTATGTATTTATGCATTTTGCAAATGATCCAAGAATAGCATCTTATACAGAAATAAGGAAAGGTTACTATAACTAATTCATAAGAAAAACCAAAGTGCAAAGGTAACTAAACAAATACAACTCTCCCCACTCCACCCACAATAAAAGGTGGATCCAAAGAAAGGAAAATAGTATACATATACATTATATGAAGGGAAGAAAATGACAGGCCCTATCAGCCAGCCCTACCAAAACTCATAGAGGACCAGAAGGAAGATCATCTGAGTCCAAAGCCTCCGAGCACTAAGAAAGGCCAGCAGCTGGGAAGGCTTGTAAAAAAATATAGGATAATGATTGATCTCCAGGAACAAACAGGAATGTAGTCTTCACATATGGGTAACGTCAGTACCGACGGAGCTTGTGCGGGAACGCTTCCCAGCGTCCAATAGAAAAGCTTTTGGGAACATCCCACTGCGCCTGTGTAGCTGTCTTCCCGCCTTTCCAGCTCTCCCTCCTCAGTTCCTCGTTTTCCACGGAGCCGACAAGAAGCAATTCCTGTCACCGCAGAAAATTTGTTTATTTCTTATTTTTTGTGGTCACGTCTGCCTTCCCGTCGACGCTGGTACCAGCCCCTGTCGGTACTTTCTTTTCTTCTGTCTTTCTTAAAAAAATAAAAATCTGTGAGGGAAGGGATTTTTTTCTTCCTTCAGGCGCATCAATGCCATCTTAGGCCTAGGCCTCCCTTTTTGTTATAGACAAAATGGAAAAGCCATCCAGTGGTTTTACAAAGTGTTCAAAATGTGGCAGTACCCAGGCTTCCGGTGACGTCAGCGGGGCTAATGGCGGCGTGATTTAGTTTGTGCCGCCAAGGCCTGCGTTTAAGGAGGAATTAATACCCCTCAGCTGTGGAATCCGCGTGCCCTAAGTGAGGGCAGTGAAGGGGAAAAAGCTCCAGACAGATCTACCGGCGTGGCGTGGCGTGGCCATCCGCCACGCTGAGAAGCTTAAACAAGCGGAGCCTGGAAGCAGCCCCGGGGAGCCCTGCTGACCCCCTGGCGAGGAATCCCGGCGGGAGCGGGAGCGGAGCCGTGTCGGCCTGCCCGGAGGTCCGATGAGCGGCGGCGGCCCTGAGAGTAGGAGATTTGCTGCTCCGGCACACTATCACGCTGCACATCTCGATCTTGGAGGCAGCGACGAGCAGAGCGCCGGGGAGCAGCTGAGAGCGGGGCCGAAGGAACTCCGCGACTGAGAGGAGGTGGGAAATTGCGCAACAGCGGGAGGCCGCCGGGGAAGATACAGAGCCCGAGTCTGATCCAGGAGAGGAGGCAGGAGCCTAGCACTGGTGGCAGTGCAGGGTACAGTGTGCAGGAGGCCAGCTGAGACTCGGAGAAAGTTGATAGAGCACATTTCAGCCCTGAGAGAAGCCCCGGAGAGCAGCCTGGAGTGGAGTGCCAGAGTGTGGTGGTGCAGTCGGATACGGCGCCTGGGGAGCCAGGAGGTCGCTTAGGGGGGGGGCAGCCCCGAGTGGAGAGCGACATTACCGAGGTGAGTGGCTCGGGAAATAGTGGCTTCAGGACGGTGAGGTTCCAGAGCAGCAGTGCCAGCTCAGCGCAGCAGACTGCAGGTGCAACATCTAGGGGCGAAGCCAGGTGGAGTCCCCTCCCAGCAGGATCGGGACCCTGGGGAAGTTCCAGGCTCCCCACACATAAGCATGGAGAAAAACAAGGGGGTTGTAGCGGCGTGGAAAAAACTGGCGGACTTCCGCTCCCCATACGCTACAGCTAAAGGTGGAAAAGAGGGGTAGAAAGAGTGCCGACCCCAGGCGGCAGACTCCAAAGACCAGGGAGAGGAGATGGATCACGGAGCCGGATTGGGGGATCTGTCCCAACTAAAAGCTTGGCTCACTGACATGAAAGATGAGATTAAAACCGAAATCAGTGGAGTGAAGCGTGAACTCAAAGAGTCTATACAGTCCTTACGGCAAGATATTGTGGACATTGGTAACAGAGTTGAGGAGATGGAGCTCCAGCTGGAACAGCACGGAGAGGAAATGACAGACCTACAGCAGCGCTGGGAGGCACTCCAGCAGACCCAGGTGGATCAGCAGATGAAGCTGGAAGACCTGGAAGACAGATCCCGGCGCTGTAATTTACGGATCCGGGGGATTCCTGAGGAACCCCAATACCGCAACTGTGAAGAGGTACTGCTGAGGGTGTTCAAATCTCTGGTGCTGGCTGCGGACTTACAGGGGGAGATACCGTTGGACCCATCCCCCATTGAACGGGCTCACCGTGGCTTGGGACCGATACGCGACAACAAACCCAGAGATATAGTAGTATGTCTACGTTCGTATAAGATAAAAGAAGGATTGCTGCAAGCGGCGCGGAAAGTACGACAGATCACGTGGGAGGAACATCCTCTGGAGCTCTTTCAAGACCTATCAGCGGGAACGCTACAACGCCGGCGCAGCCTGAAGGCGGTGACAGCGTACTTGCAAAAAAGAGGACATTCAATACAAATGGCTGTTTCCCTTTGGGTTGCTCATCACCTGCCGGGGGAAGTCCAGGAGAGTGCAAACCAGTGAGGAGGCTTGGACTGTTCTCCGAGATTTTGGACTCCCCAATATACCAAAAGAGGGGCGACCTTTGGCGGGAGAGTTGACCGCGACTGCGAAACCCCCAAACCCGCAGCGGAACCCACAGAGGTGGCATAGAGTCCCCACGGTCGGGAAGAGGGCGACGAGGTTGAATAGAGAGAGCCCGGGACTGCCAGCAGCGGAGCAGGGCACCAGCTGAAACTGTGGACTCTGAATGTGCATTGTTGATTCAGTGGGTTCCTCATGTTTTGGTAATTTTGTGATGCTAAAGTGCGGGAGGGGGGGAGGGGTCTGAGTGTAGGGGAGGAGGGGAGGCTAGTAGGGGGGGCCTGGGTAGATAAGGGGCGAAGATGGCTGGGGGGGGGGTAGTGATGAGACAAGGGGGTAAGGTGGAGGTAAGCAGGCATGGCCCGGTTACAGGTCACCAGTATGGAAGACGATTCTCCCTTACTGAGAGGGGGGAGAGGTGGTGGTGGGGAGGGGGTAGAAGGGGGGGGGAGGGGGGGAGGGAGGCGGATAGGGAAGGGGGGGGAGTGGCAGAATGGGTGAGCTTAAAATAGTTACACTAAATGTTAAGGGGCTTAACTCACCTTTTAAGCGACAAAAACTTTACTCAGAGCTATCTTGCCAGAGGGCGGACATAGTCATGCTCCAAGAAACACATATGACAAGGGCCACTGAAAGCCTGGTTAATTATAAAGGGTATGGGGTCTGCATTCATGCTTCTAATATGCTGGAGAAGAAGAAGGGGGGGTTGCCATACTCCTTGCCACACGTTTAAAACTTCAGGTGGCGACTGTGGTGAGGGACAAAGGGGGGAGATATGTGTTGGTACGGGTGAAATTAGGGAATGTATGGTACTGTGTAGTGAATGTGTATGCACCTACCGGGGGGCAGAGTGAATTCTGGACAAACCTGAACGGGGAGCTGGGGAAACTGGGGGATGGTATTATCATCTGCGGGGGAGACTTTAATCTCACCTGGAATCCCACTCGGGACGCCACAGGGCCACGGGAGGGAAAGAGGGGGGATCGCAAGCGTTATCGTAATTTTGTGACACAGCATTGTCTGGTCGATGCATGGCGGCTGCATCACCCAGGGCGGAGACAGTTTTCCTTTTACTCGCCAGTACACGGGTCCTACTCCCGCATTGATGCTATATGGGTGTCTAAAGAGGTAGAGGGGAAAATAAGGGAGGCGGATATGGAGTCCATCACATGGTCCGATCATGCACCAGTGGTGGTCTGTTTGACTGTGGCGGACGAAGGGCAGGGGCATGGGTTCTGGAGACTCAATGAGTCCCTTTTGGAGGAGGAGCAGGTCCGGGCTGAAGTGGAGAGAGGAACGCTGGAGTATTTTCGATTTAATGATAATGGGGAGGCCACCTGGGGGGGCATCTGGGATGGCTACAAGGCAGTGGCACGCGGTATCTTAATCAAATGGGGGTCACGTAAGAAGAGGGAAAGGGAGGAGAAAGAGCGCCTTCTCAGGGAACAGTTATTGGAATTAGAAGAATTGGATGGGCAAGGGAGAGGTGGAGCCTACAGGGGATCGGTGCTGGCGGTGAGAGCGCAACTCAATGAGTTGCAGGCAGAGAAGATAAGGTATCAGATGCAGCTCCTGCGGCAGGAGGCCTTTGAGGGGGGGGGGGGGAATAAGGCTGGGAGGTACTTGGCCCAGCGGTTGAAACAACAGAAGTTCCGCTCTCATATCATAGGGGACCGGCGGAGGGGGGGGGGGGGATTTGGTTACTAAAGATGGGGAAATTCGGGAGGCATTTAAGGATTATTATAGGGAGTTGTATAAAGCGAGAGAACAACACCCCGTTGAGAGGGGGGCAAACTACCTGGCCTCCATAGTTCTGCCTAAATTGGGAGTGAGTGACCAAGAGGTTATAAATCAACCGATTCAGCCAGATGAAGTGGAGCGGGCAATTAGGCAGTTAAAATTGGGGAAGGCTCCGGGGCTGGACGGGTTCTCCGCTAGGTTCTACAGGACCTTCGGGGGCCTGCTGATCGGGCCCCTGGTGAGACTCTTTAACCAACCTCAGGAGGGCAGGCAAATAGCGGAAACTATGGGTTGGGCGGGTATCACGGTGATTCATAAGGAGGGCAAAGATCCGCGGGAGTGTGCCTCTTACAGGCCTATCTCCCTGCTCAACCTGGATGCTAAGCTCCTGGCTAAGATCCTTACCGCCCGGCTGAACAAAGTCATCGGGAAACTGATTCACCAAGACCAGGCCGGGTTTATTCCGGGTCGACAGGTTGCTGATAATATTAGGAAGGTTCTTAATATCATTTGGGCTAGTGAAAGGGGAGGGGAGGAGGCGCTGTTGCTCTCGATGGACACGGAAAAGGCTTTCGACCAAGTGTCCTGGCCTTTCCTCTTTCAGGTGCTAGAGAAGGTGGGCCTGGGGGGGGGGGAGTTTCTAGCGTGGGTACAAGCACTTTATGCGCACCCTAAGGCGTGTGTCCGGGTAAACGGGGCCCACTCGGAGTTTTTTGACCAAGGGCGGGGAACGCGGCAGGGCTGCCCCCTGTCTCCGTTACTGTTTGCTTTAGCTATGGAGCCCCTGGCGCAGCGGATACGGGACAGGGAGGATATTTTGGGTATAACAGTGGGGAGGAGTGCTTATAAAATTTCCCTGTTCGCGAACGACATAATTTTAAGCTTAGCGCGACCTCGGATGAGCCTACCTATAGTGAAGTGGGAGCTGGAAAAATATGGTACAGTCTCGGGGTTTACGATCAATCAGACAAAATCGGAAATCTTGAACCTGACGGTTCCTAGTGGGCTAGCCCATACTCTGGCCACAAAGTATCCCTTCAAATGGGCCCGAGGCCGTATCCGGTATCTCGGCATTTGGATAAGCAATAAAATAGATGAGTTGTATAACTTGAATTATGGGAGGGTGCTGGGGAAGATAGAGGGATGGTTGGATGGGTGGGGTCGGGGGTACCTATCTTGGTTTGGGCGCATAGCGACGGTTAAATGATGTTGGTGCCCAGATTGCTGTTTCTTTTTCAGATGCTCCCAGTATGGGTCCCCCCACATAGTTTAAAGAGGATACAGCGGTTGATCAACCGGTTTATTTGGGTGCAGCGGCGGCCTAGGATAGCCCAGCAGGTTTTGCAATGGTCCAGAGGGGAGGGGGGTTTGGGGGTACCTAATATACGTAAATATTATGAGGCCGCGCAACTCAAAGCGATGTACGAGTGGCATAGGGAAACATCCAAATCCTGGGTCAAAATGGAGTATGAGTCGGTCGGGGGAATGGATCTGGAAAGGGTGATCTGGCGGGGGTATAAGGGACGGGATCAACACGCCATGAGCTCTATGGTAGCGAACAGCTTGAGAATTTGGAAACATCACAAACCTCAAATTGTTCCGGATAAGGGTTATATCCAGGGGATGACTATAGAGGCGTGCTTTGAGCAGGGGCAGGGCCCCGGAGTGCATGTCTTACGTAGATGGGCCAGTACTGGATTAACGCATGTCCAACAGGTTATTCATCCCCAGGGGGTTCACCCGTTTGAAGGCCTTCGGGACCTCTACAAGCTGAAAGGGAGCGATCATTTCGCTTACATACAGTTGCGGAGTTTCTTGAGGCAACCTCAGGTTTGGAAGGTTCTATGGGAGAACCGGGAGTGGTTCGAGGCTATTTGTAATGGCCAGGGGGGGAAAAAGGGGGTTTTGTCCAGAATTTACAAAGGCCTATTGGGGACCGGAGAGTGTAAGCTTCGATATATGTTGCAATGGGAGGAGGACTTGGGGGTGTGTTGGAGTGTGGAGGACTGGGAGAAGATTATACAGACGATTGCTTCTGTGTCGATAGCGACACAAATCAAGGAAAACGCATATATAAAGTTTTATACCGATGGTATTGGACGCCAGTGCGTCGCTTTAAGGCAGGGAAGGGACGGGATGATTTATGCTGGCGGGGATGTGCGGAACGAGGAGATTGGATGCATATGTGGTGGAAGTGTGACAGGCTACAAGTTTATTGGGGGCTGGTTTGGGAGGCGATTCACGGGATGACTGGGCAGAAACTCCATGGGAAGCCAGCATCCTGCTTGCTGCATAAACTCGAGGGCGGGCTCTCGAGACGGGAGGAGGGGGTTCTGCATCATTGTATAGCAGCTGCCCGATGTGAAATAGCTCAGCACTGGGGGGGGGCAGAGTATTCCACAGCTGGCAGGTTTTGTGCGAAGAGTGGCTGAGGCGAGCCTGATGTATAAATTAACGGAGCTGCGGCGGGGGACAGGAGGGAAATGTGAGGCTTATTGGCAGAAGGTTTGGAGATGGCTGGAAGGCTGGGAGGGGAAGAGGGGGAAGGGGGGGTCGGGAGCAGGACGTACCCAACTGGGGTGGTCTGGCCAGGTTGCACGGTGAGTGTTGAGTGGAAGAGTTGGAGATAATGTAGGAGGGATGGGCGAGGTAAGGGAGGGAGGGGAGGAGGGGGGTGGGTTAGTTGGTTTGCTAGTTCTACATTAAGTAAGGGGTGTGCGGTGGGGGGGGATGGGGGAAGGGGCAGCTTTTGGTTGGTTCTATGTACTGTTATATGGGTATATTGGGATTGATGATGAGGTTGATCGTTGTTGGTTTTCATGGCTCATATTGTATATCCTTGGTCTTTCACTGGTTTCTACTCTATTTTTCTTATAAAACCTTAATAAAAATCCTAAATGGAAAAAAAAAATGTGGCAGTACCCTGTCGGTCACAGACACCCATGACTGGTGCCTAAAATGCTTAGGTCCAGATCATCTACCGTCAGAGTGTCTTCTTTGCAGGAAGATGACAAAGACGCCTACAAAACCGAGTTGCAAAACTAGGCACCGTCTTTGCCTCCGATGCAGTATCTTTAGCATTGACATCATCGAGAGCTTCATCTTCTTCCCAAGGATCTCAGGTATTGAAACCTAGGTATTCTTCGAAGACTGGCCGGCCCTCCAAGGGTAGATCTCCTTCTAAGCATCGAGATGCCTCGGGAGTTGCCCTGGTGGGGGACACTCTGGCCAAACAACCCCGGCGGGGGACCTTTTTGATTCCTATGACCCCAGTTGGCTGGGGGAGGCAGTAACTAAACAGACACTGTCCACCTGGGTGGCAGCTGCATCGCCCTCGCCTATGACCAAGCTGGGCTCATGCTGGATGGCCGGGTCACGGCACACTGTGTCAGGGCCATGGAGGACTCCGTGTCACCCTACGCTCTGTCCCTATGCTGGACATCTGCTGGGCTGCCACCTGGTCTTCAGTTCACACCTTTGCAGGTCATTACTGCCTGGAAAAGGAGTCCCGACAGTACAGCGTCTTTGGCCAGGCTGTGCTCCGTAATTTTTCGGGGTCTAGGCATCTCCTACCCTCTGACCCTTCTGTGTTCAGCCTTCTGGAGTGCTTGTTTCCATCAGACACACAGGTATTACTGCAGTCTGTATCTGCGGACTCAATTCCAGCTGCTCACGGCTCCCTTTGAGGGCGACCGTGTTTTTTTTTCCTAGGGCTTGCATTAGCCTGTAGCTAGGGAGTCCCATATGTGAGGACTGACTTCCTGCTTGTTCCCGGAGAAAGCTTAGTCCTCACAACCCTCCCTCCTCCCTTTGGAGTTGCTTCTTTACCATCTTTTATTTTTTGCTGTCTTTTAGCTATGTCATCTGACTGAACAAGATGGCACCCTTGGGCAGGAAGGGCACCATGCATGCCTGGTGGTATCTCCCAAAGGCTTTCTTTCAAAGCTGGGGGGATGCTTCCGCGAGGGCTCCGTCATCACCGACGTCACCTTTATGTTAGGTCTGATTCCTGCTGTCCCCGGAGAAAACCTGTTACAGGTGAATAACTACGCTTTAGGGCTTTGACCTATGAAATCAACATGTCACCTGACTTCATAACAGCTGACTATATGGATTCAAGAGTGAAGACCTCTGGATAGGTCAGGGGAAAGGAGAAGGATCCTCCTGCTACTGGAACTGCTCCTTTTATCTCATTCAGCGCTGGGCTCAGAATCTGTAATGCAGCTAAACTTACTGTCTGTCCTCCTATTACCACTGGTTGGATGTTGGAAGCAAGTTGTTCTGGGGATGCCAAAACACTTCCCTCACCCTGCTCTGGAGTCGGGTCCCCCCCCTCCCCGACCGGAGAACACACCAAGAAGCAGGGAGCCTTCCTGCTGTGAGACTCCAGAGCTTGCCAACAACAGCGACACCTTTGGATGCCACGATTCGGGGGAGAGAGAGTCAAGACCTGAGGCAGACACCGAGCTGCCAGACTGTGACGCCTGCACAATCAGGCTCACCTCCCCCGTCAAAGCTGTCTGCTGCTGCAGTCAAACTAAGAAAGAGTCCAACGGCCCTGAAAAGGAACCCAATAATGAGAGGAAGTTATGGGGGCTAGAGAGGACATCTTAACCCCTTTGGCTTTCCTTTTCTTGCCTATAAGGAAATGCCATTGCATTGCGGCATGCCTGCCTCACACCATCTTGGATCCCCCTCATTAGTATGGCTTTTAAGAGCCAGGTGGGCCTTGAGGCTGCTCAATCTGAATTGCTAAACCAGAAACACCATGCTAGCTGAAGAAAGGAAAATAATCTGGAGATGATAAGCCGGAGGCTTGTAACTCCACAAGCCTTGGTTGTCCCCTTAGCAGAAGATAGACCGGCCATTGGGGAGTTTAAGGCAGGAGGAGCCCAAAATAGCAAGCAGAGGAATCCCAAGCAAAAGTGCTGTCTCTCTCTCCGGCCGACCCTGTTGCCAGCTTCAGAGCTGGAGAAGAAGGAAGAAGCAGCTCCCTGTCCACCAACTGTAAGGATGATACTTCCAAGAGGTGAGCAGAATCCTTCATGCTAAGATCACAGAGGGAGTTCGACAAGGCAGCATTTCCTAGAAGACAAGTTGCCTACCCTATCATTGTGATGTATTTTGTAATCTAGTATCTCAGTATCCCATTGGTTATCCACCTTCAATGAGGTCTCTGAGATGCCAATTATATCTAATCTTTCATTTAGTACTATATATATAGTATATATATGTATATAGTTAACCCTGTTTACCGCCAAGTTTTTTGTACCCTGTTCATTGTAAAAAAACAATGCTGACTGTATCATTGTGTTTGAATTGTTCATTTGTAAACCGCACTGATTAAAAGCGCGGTATATAAGAAATAAAAATAAATAAATAAATATATTCTAACTCTCCCTTTTTAAGGTTAATGCCAACAGCCTGGTTCCACCCTGGTTAATGTGGAATCTATGCTTTCCGAAAAGCCCGCCCTTTACCCAGAATGTTGTCCAGTTCCTAACCAATCTAAAACCTTCTTCCTTGGAGCATTGTCTCATCCACGCATTGAGACTCCAGGGCTCTGCCTACCTCTTGCGTCCTGCGCATGTTACGGAAATTTCATTTTTCATTTTCTTAAAACTTGATATAGCGCCTTAGTGGGGACAACAGGGCGGTTTACAATTAAAACAAGTTATTTAAAAACCAGAAAGGAACGCCATTGAATAAGGAGAAAAAAGATAGAGATAGAGACAGGACAGAGACAAAAGGCCAGGGTGCAGGAGGACACACGAAGACCAATTGAATTCATGAGGTGTGGGCTGGGAAACCAGGATGGAACCAGGCTGCTGGCATTAACCTTTAAAAAGGAGATAGAGCAACTTTTGAACTAGATAATAGGAGAAAGCCGACAGTCGCCCAAGAGCGCATGGTTCGAAAGGATGTATCCTTGAAGGATACTAGCAAAAGATTAAAGTTTGGGTATATCAACAGAGAGGTTCCATTAAAGACAAAAGTAATCCAGATACCCTTGAGTACAGAACCAGACAGAGCTTAACGATTCCAAATTACCCTGTATACCGATAACCAGATTAATATGAATAAAATACAGCCTCTAAAATGCTTGTATGCAAATGCTAGAAGTCTAAAAAAATAAGATGGTAGAGTTAGAATATATAGCACTAAATGAGAGGTTAGATATGATTGGTATCTCAGAGACAAAGTGGAAGGAGGACAACCTGTGGAACACTAATTCCTGGGTACAAACTATATCGTAATGATAGAGCAGATCAAATTGGTGGAGGGGTTGCACTCTGTTAGAGGCCATTGAGTCACAAAGGATTAAAGTTTTGCAGGAAACAAAACACAATGTAGAATCTCTATGGATTTAAATTCCATGTAAAAAGGGGAAGGCGATGGCAGTGGAGATGTACTATCGACCGCCTGGCCAGAATGAACAAATGGATGATGAAATGCTCAAAGAAATCAGTAATAATAATGGGTGATTTCAATTACCCCGGTATTGACTGGGTCAGTGACACGGCTGGACATGCTAGGGAGATAAAGTTTTCTAGATGAAATAAATGACTGCTTCTTGGGCCGACCAGAGGGGAAGCCATTTTGGACCTAGTTCTTAATGGAACACAAGATCTGGTGCAAGAGATATGGGTGTTCAGGCCACTTGGCAATAGTGATCATAGCATTATCGCGTTTGATTTAATAAATGGAGGAAGGACGACAAGAAAATCCATAGTACTACCTTTTAACTTTCAAAATGGAGACTATGATAAAATGAGGAAAACAGTTAAGAAAAACTAAAAGAAGCAGCTGCAAAGGTTAAAGATTTACATCAAGCATGGGTGCTATTTAAAAATGCTATCTTGGAAGCCCAGCTGTATTCCATGCTTTAAGAAAAGCGGAAGGAAGTCCAAAAAGCTGCCAGCATGGTTTAAAGGTGAGGTCAGAGAGACTGCTGTTGCCAAAAAAGCATCTTTCAGGAAATGGAAAAAGGAGCCAAATGAGGAAAACTGGAAACAACATAAGCACTGGCAAGTTAGATGCAAGGCTTTGGTATGGCAGGAAAGAGAGTATTTCAGAAGAAGGTTGTTGTGGAAGCAAAACACGTAATAAAGACTTTTGCAAGTACATTCATAGCAAAAAAACTATGAGAGAGTCTGCTGGACCATTAGATGATAGAGAGGTAAGAGGGGCACTAAGAGGGGACGAGGCCATAGCAAAGAGACTGATTGAATTCTTTGCTTTGGTCTTTCCTGAGGAAAATGTAGGGATGTTATCCATGACTGAAGTGGTATTTAAAGCTGATACCACAGAAGAATTGAAAGAAATATTGATACACTAAGAAGATGTATTACAACTAAATAAAGAGTAGCAAATCACCTGGACCAGTTGGTATACATCCAAGGGTGTTGAAAGAACTGAAATATGAGATTTCAGACCTACTATTAGTAATCTGTGAACTATCATTAAAATCATCTGTAATACCTGAAGATTGGAGAATGGCCAATGTAATGACAATTTTTAAAAAGGGTTCCAGGGGTGATCCGGGAAACTACAGACTGGTGAGCCTGATGTCAGTACCGGGAAAAATGGTAGAAACCATTATAGAGAACAAAATTACTGAATATGTAGATAGTCATAGAAACATAGAAATATGATGACAGAAAAAGAACACATGGCCTATCTAGTCTGTCCTTCCATATCAACAACTACAACAGTCCCCTTTTTACCTTTAGAGATCCTCTGTGTTTGTCCCATGCTTTTTTGAATTCAGTTACTGTCCTCATCTCTACCACCTCCACTGGGAGACTATTCCATGGATCCACTACTCTTTCCGTAAAGAAATATTTCCACATATCACTCCTGAATCTATCTCCCTTCACCCTCATCCCATGTCCCCTCGTAGCAGAACTTGTTTTCAATTGAAAGAGGCTCTCTCCCTGAACATTTATGTCACGGAGGTATTTAAACATCTCAATCATATCACCTCTATCCCGCCTTTCCTCTAAGGTGTACATATTAAGATCCTTAAGTCTGTCCTCATATGCTTTATAATGAAGACCACTAATCATTTTAGTAGCCACCCTCTGCGCCGACTCCATCCTGTTCACATCTTTTGAAGGTGCGGTCTCCAGAATTGCACACTATACTCCAAATGAGGTCGCACCAAAGACTTATAGAGAGGCATTATCACCTCCTTTTTTCTGCTAGCCATTCCTCTCCGTATGCACCCAAGCATCCTTCTAGCTTTTGCCGTCGCCTTTTCTACCTGTTTAGCTACTTTAAGATCATTAGACACAACCACGCCTAGGTCCCGCTCTTCTTTAGTGGACAAAAGTACTTCACCCCCTATACTATATTGCTCCCTTGAATTGCTGCAGTCCAAATGCATGACCTTACATTTTTTAACATTAAATCCCAGCTGCCAAATTCTAGACCATTCTTCAAGCTTAGCTAGATCCCTCCTCATGTTATCTACACCTTCCTGGGTGTCTACTCTATTGCAGATTTTGGTATCATCCGCAAAGAGGCAAACCTTACCTGACAGCCCTTCCCCTATATCACTAACAAAGATGTTAAAAAGAATCGGACCAAGGACAGATCCCTGGGGCACACCACTGGTAACATCCTTCTCCTCAGAGTGAGGTCCATTTACTTGTACTCTTTGTCGCCTCCCACCCAACCAATTTCTAACCCAAGCAGTAACTTTAGGGTCCATCCCTAGGGTGCTCAGTTTGTTTATAAGTCGCCTATGAGGAACAGTGTCAAAGGCTTTACTGAAATCTAAATACACCACATCTAGAGCTCTCCCTCGGTGCAACTCCCTGGTCACCCAGTCAAAGAAATCAATCAGATTTGTCTGACAAGACCTGCCTCTGGTGAATCCATGCTGCCTCGGATCCTGTAATCCGCTGGGCTCCAGAACCTCACTATTTTCTCTTTCAGCAGCATTTCCAATAATTTACTCACCCCCGAAGTTAAACTAACCGGCCTGTAGTTTTCAACCACATCCTTACTTCCGCTTTTGTGTAAAGGCACCACATGAGCCTCTCTCCAGTCCTTTGGCACCACTCCCGACTCCAACGAGGCATTGAAAAGGTCAGTCAGTGTAGTTGCTAGAACGACCCCAAGTTCCCTCAGTGTTCTAGGGTGTATCCCATCCGGTCCCATTGCTTTGTCTACTTTAAGTTGAGCTAGTTTCTCACGAACACAGTCTTCTGAAATTTGTTCAAGATGTCCCTCGCTTCTGTTCCTATTTGTGGGTGTTTTCTGAGGTCCTGCTCCTGGTTTTTCATCTGTGAACACAGAACAAAAATATTTGTTAAACAATTCCGCTTTATCCTTATCAGCTTCTACATATTCCTCCCCTGCACCCTTGAGTCTGACAATATCACTTTTGCCCTTCCTCTTCTCACTAATATATCTGAAAAATGTCTTATCCCCCCATTTTATTGCATTGGCTGTTTCCTCCTCCTTTTGAATCTTTGCCTTCTTGACTACTTTGTTAGCTTCTCTGAGTTTTTCCAAATACAGATGCCTGTCTTCCTCTCTCTGTGATCTCTTGTATTTCATGAAGGCCTCCCTCATTTTCTTCACTTTTTCAGCTACTTCTTTCGAAAACCATAGCGGTCTCCTTTTCCTTTTACCTTTATTTACCATTTTAACAAAAAGGTTGGTTGACCTTAAAATATCCCCTTTCAGTTTTGCCCACTGTTTTTCTACATCCCCCAGCTGTTCCCATCCCACTAACGACTCCCTGAGGTATTGGTCCATCTTCACAATGTTAGTCTTCCTAAAGTCTAAGATCCTCACCTTTGAATGGATTCTAACAGCCCTAGTCCTAATACTGAACCACACCATCTGGTGATCACTGGATGCAAAATGATCTCCCACTACAACATCAGAAACACTTTCACCATTGTTAATCACCAAGTCCAGTATGGCCCCTTCACGTGTCATGACTTAATGAGTGACAGCCAACATGGCTTTAGCCAAGGAAGGTCTTATCTTGCTAATCTGTTGTTTTTTTGAAGGTGTGAATAAACAGGTAAACACGGGTGATTCGCTTGCTATAATGTATCTTGATTTTCAGAAAGCCTTTGACAAGGTCCCTCATGAGAGATTCTTGGCGAAATTAAAATGTCATGGGATAGGAGTCAGTGTACTATTGTAGATTAGGAACTGGTTAAAAGATAGAAAGCAGAGGTAGCGCTGAATGGCCAATTTTCCCAATGAAGAAAGGTGAATAGTGGAATACTCATAGGGGTATCCTTCCATCCCTTTACCATTTTGGTGTCTCTTCTCTGTACCTTTTCTAATAACACTATATCCTTTTTAAGATACGGCGACCAGAATTGCACACAATTCAAGGTGCGGTCGTACCATGGGACGATGATTTGGAGCCTGTTTCATAAGACTTATGAGAAGAGACTTGAAGACCTAAATATGTACACTACTCTGGAGGAGAGGTGGGACAGGGGAGATATGATATAGACCTTTAAATACTTATAAAGAGTATCAATGGACAAACAAACCTCTTCCAAAGAAGGGTAAGCTGTAAAACTAGAGGGCATAACATGAAGCTGCAAGGGGGTAAACTGAAAGGCAATGGTCAGGAAATACTTTTTCACTGAAAGGGTGGTGGATGCTTGGAATGCCCTCCCAATGGAAGTGGTGGGAGCAAACACAGTGACAGAATTCAAAATGGCATGGGACAGACATAGTGGATCCCTTTATAGCAACAGGATAAAATCAAAATAAGCTTAATTATCTCTTATATCTGAACAAATAGGGGTGACCTACACGGAGCGGTGGGTACACCCCTAAACAAAGGCATAGGGAGAGGTGACCTGCACGGAGTGGCAAGTGCACCTACTCTTGCTGCCTTGCTGGGCAGACTAGATGGCCATGCTGGTCTTTATCTGCCGTGATATACTATGTTACTATGTTACCCCATGGATCTGTGTTGGGTCCGCTGCTTTTTAACATTTTCTTAAATGACCTGGAAATGGGAATAACAAGTGAGGTAATCAAATTTGCAGATGAACAAAATTATTCCAAGTTGTTAAAACCCATGAGGATTGTGAAAAATTGCAAGAGGACCTTGATAAATTGAAAGACTTGGCATCCAAATGGCAGATGAAATTTAATGTGGACAAGTGCAAAGTTACGCACCTAGGAAAGAACAACCCAGACTATGGTTATATGCTGCAAAGTTCCACATTAGGAATCACCACCCAGGAAAAAGATTTATGTGTCATCGTGGATAACATTTTGAAGCCCTCCGCCCAGTGTGCAGCGGTGGCCAACAAAGCAAATAGAATGCTAGGAATCATAAGGAATAGAATGGAGAATAAAACTAAGGATATTATAATGCCTCTGTATTGTTTCATGGTGCGACTGCACTTTGAATATTGTGTGCAGTTCTGTTCGCCGTATCTTAAAAAGGATATAGCATTATTAGAAAAGGTACAGAAAAGAGCCACCAAAATGGTAAAGGGGATGGAAGGATACCCCTATGAAGAGAGGCTAAAAAGCTTAGAGCTCTTCAACCTGGAAAAGAGACGGCTGAGGGGAGATATGATAGTGGTCTATAAATTAATGAATGGAGTGGAACGGGTAAATGTAGATCGATTGTTTACGCCATCAAAATATAGAAAGCCTAGGTGACATGCAGTGAAGCTATAGTATAACCTATTTAAGACTAATAAGAGAAAATATTTTTTCACTCAACGTATAATCAAACTCTGGAATTTGTTACCAGAGGATGTAGTAACATAGCAACATAGTATATGATGGCTGATAAAGACCAGTATGGTCCATCTAGTCTGCCCAGCAAGATGGTAAGAGTAGGGGCACTTGCCACTGCATGCAGGTCACCCCTCCCCATGCTTTTGTTTAGGGGTGTACCCACCGCTCCGTGTAGGTCACCCGTATTTGTTGAGATATATGAAAGAGTTATGTCCATTTTGATTTTATCCTGTTGCTATAAAGGGATCCACTGTGTCTGTCCCATGCCATTTTGAATTCTGTCATTGTATTTGCCCCTACCACTTCCATCTGGAGGGCATTCCAAGCATCTATCACCCTTTCAATGGAAAAGTATTCCCTGACGTTGCCTTTCAGTTTACCCCCTTGCAGCCTCATGTTATGCTGTCTAGTTTTACAGCTCCGCCATCTTTCGAAGAGGTTTGTTTGTTCATTAATACTCTTTAAGTATTTAAAGGTCTGAATCATATCTCCCCTTTTCCTCCTCTCCTCCAGAGTGTACATATTTAGGTATTCAAGTCTCGTACGTCTTCTGACGCAGGCTCCAAATCATTTTGGTCACCTTCCTCTGAACCGTTTCCACTCTTTTTAAATCCTTTGCGAGATATGGTCTCCAAAACTGAACACAATATTTCAAGTGTGGCTTCAACAACAACTGCTGGTAATTTCTTTCTGTATGCAACACAGCATCCCTCTAGCTTTTGCCACCGCCTTGTGACACTGTTTTGCCACCTTGAGATCCTCAGAAACAATCACTCTGAAGTCCTTCTGGTCCGTGCACACCAACCTCTAACCCCCTATCATATACAATTCTCTTGGATTTCTGCTTCCGAAGTGCATGACACTGTACTACTTCACATTAAATCTTAATTGCCAAGCATTAGATCATTCTTCCAGCTTTTGAAGATCTTTCCTCATGTTAACCACTCTGTTGCAAATTTTCATGTCACCTGCAAAAAGATAGACTTTTCCATTCAGTCCTTCAGCAATATCACTCACAAATACATTGAACAGTACAGGTCCCAGGTCCGAACCTTGTGGCACACCGCTAATCATCTTCCTTTCACCCCAGTGAGTTCTATTTACCATCATCTTCTGTCGTCTGTCAGTCAACCAATTTCTGATCCAATTCACCACCTTGGGACCCATCCCCAAACTGTTTAGTTTATTGATAAGTCTCCTATGAAGAACAGTATCAAAGGCTTTGCTGAAATCTAGGTAGATCACACCTATTGCATGCCCTTGATCTAGTTCTCTGGTCACTCAGTCAAAGAACACAATCAGATTTGTTTGGCATTTTTAGAGAGTCCACTATTCGCTCTTTCTGGAGCGCCTCCATTACTTTTCCTGCCACTGAGGTAAGACTTAACTGGCTTGTAGTTTGTCACTTCTTCCCTATTACCACTTTTGTGAAGAGGTATCACATCAGCCCTTCTCCAGTTCTGTGGAACTTCTCCTGTCTCCAAGGATCTATTAAAAACATCCTTTAACGCCCCTGCAAGAACCTATCTGAGCTCTTACAGTATCCTGGGATGTACCCCATTCGGTCCCATGGCCTTGTCCAATTTCAGTTTTGCAAGCTGTTCTAACACTTCATCTTCTGAGAATGGTGTATTATGTACTCCATTCCCATTTGTATATTTGTCAATCACAGGTGGACCACCTCCAGGATTTTCTTTAGTAAAAGCAGAACAGATTTATTTGTTTAACATTTTTGCTTTTTCAATGTCACTTTCCACAAATCCGTTCCCAGCACTTTTGAGTCCTGCAATTCCACCTCTGATTTTCCTCCTCTCTCGAATATACCTGAAAAAGGTTTTGTCGCCACACTTCACACCTTTAGCCATCTTTTCTTCTGCCTTGGATTTTGCTGTCCTTATTTCTCTTTTTGTCTCTTTTAGTTTGATCCTGTATTCATTTCTGTGTTCCTCTGTTTGCAAGCTTTTGAATTTTGCGAAAACTGTTTTTTTTGCCTTTATTTGAGCAGCCACTTCTTTGGATAACCAAATAGGTTTGTTTACTTCTGAATTTTGTGAAAGCAGTGTTTTTTATGTCATTTGTGCAGCCACTTCTTTGGAGAACCAAGTAGGTTTCCTTTTCCTCTTGTTTTTATTTACTTTCCTTACATATGTAACTGTTGCCCCTTTTATTGCCTCCTTTAATTTGACCCACTGCAATTCCACTTCCCTTATCCCCTCCCACCCTGCCAACTCCTCCTTCGGGCGCTTGGCCATTTTATTGAAGTCAGCATTTTTGAAGTCTAGGATTTTGAGCTTGCTGTGATTGGGCTCTGTCTTGGCTTTTATCTCGAACCATACCGTGTAATGATCACTGCTGCTCACATGGGCACTCATCCGGATATTTGACATGCTATCTTCATTGGTGAATACTGTCACGCCACCACCACTCGCCTCTAGCTTAGAGGGGCGTGGATTATTAGAGGAACCTTCTGCTGTATGCTTTTACAGCTTTTGTTAAACTATTTCCCTGCAGTGTCCTCTGGGAAATGTAGTCCTTATTCAGCTGTTTGATTGCATCATGCAGAAAGCTGTAGTCAGGCTCCAGTAGGTAAGGCAAATGACAGAAATTTATTTTATATACTGTGGTACTGCAGACCCTCTGCAGACAGAAGAAAATGCTTTTAACTTAGAAAAAAGAGGCAGACACCGGCTGCAGCATCACGAGGAGCCATATAGGGGGAGCAAGAGGGACCTCTGGAGGACTGAGGAGCCACACCCCAGAGCCAATGATGCAATACCGGCCTGCACCCAATCCAGAAAGGGAAGAATTCCTTTTAAAAGCCCAGACACAGGAGAGACAAGGGACACAGGAAGGAAGCTAACCCTGGAAGGAGAAAGGAGAGCTTTCCTGGAAGGAGAGAAGGATCAGGGAATAGGAGTCCTGACAGAAGGAACCGGCCCAGCAGATTCAACAGAACCAGGTGAAGGAATCCGCTTCAAATCTGCTTCAAATCCGCTTCAAATAAAATGTCAATCACAAAACAATATAAAGGACAACACAGCTAATATAGACACTAAAACCAAGCTCTACCTAATAAATATCAGATCCATACGAAACAAAATACCAATAATCAACGATATGATAAAAGATAAAAACCCAGATATTATCTGCATCACTGAGACATGGCTCTCACCCACAGACACCATACTATTAAACCAAATAACCACGCATCAATATGATGTATTCACCTGCCATCGCAATATAAAAAGAGGTGGTGGTGCACTCATACTTACCAAAAAAGTCCTACAATATACCTTAACAAGCCTGAATAATATAGATGGAATGGACATCATTAATATACAAAGCAAAACCATGGCACTATAGAGCACTATGGTCACATCACATAACCTAAGAGAATGGATAACAGCACTCCAATCCTCCCAAACAACTGAATATATATAAAATATGATTCTAGCACCACTGTAAATAGCCCACCCTGTATATAGCTCAAACAAATCAAGCACCCAACACATCCCTCACACAACTAAGTTTTATCCTCACTGCATGTACAACACACACACTTTACCTGATTGCTTGCTGTGATACCACCTTGATTATTAAGATAAGGCGGTTTAGAAATACTGTTAAATAAATAAATAAATAAATAAATGGCACTCTCCCTCATATATAGACCACCCTCAGCTGATCAAAAAAACCTATCCTCCATCCTTGAACTTGCATGCACAGCATCACAAAACAAACCACTAGTAATTCTAGGTGACCTAAACCTCCCCTCACTAAATAAACCCCAATCAAATAACTTCATGGATGCCATGAACCAAATGGGATATACACAGATAGTTCATACCCCCCCACACATAAAAGGTAACACTTTAGATCTCATCTTCCTCCCTTAATAACCATCAACAATTCACACCCCCAACTACAACAGAAGTACCATGGTCCGATCATCATCTCATAACACTCCACCTCCCAGCACAAGCAACACCAAATACAACAAGCACATCTCCCCATTTATCACGCTTTGCCCACTTTGACAAGGATACATTCCTTAACAAAGTATTACCAGCACTCGACGAAAACCCCCCTGACATCAACTCCGCTATAAATCACTGGAACTTAACAATACATGAAGCAGCTATCCCCACACGTAAAAGGCATAGACAAACGAAAAAGTCAGAAAAATGGTTCACCAAAGAACTAGCAAAACTAAAAAAACAACTAAGAAAACAGGAAAAGAGATGGAGAAAAACTAAAACAGATGAAAATAAATCTCAATATATGAACACACTTAACGAATACAAAACGCAATAAACAAATCGAAAAGGGATTACCACTCTAAAGTAATAATCTAGCCATCAACCGACCTAGAGAACTATTTTCAATTGTAAAAACACTAACTAAAACAAAGAACTCCGAGCCAAAGCTACCAACAATAAGCATTCAAACCTTAGCATCCCACTTTGCCGAAAAACTAAAATCTAAACCCAATACTCTAACACCAATACTGACTACAAACACCAGTATCAATAACAACTGGACAACTTTCCACACTGTGGATCGAAAACAGCTCATTAAAATCATAACAATGATCAACACGACTACCTCCCCACTCGATCCTTGCCCAGTGTCCTGGATTAAACATACAAAGGAAGAACTTGCTGAAAACATCCAATACATGGTGAACCTGTCCCTTTCGCAGGGCATTATGCCAGATGCTCTAAAGCTCACAACGCTTCGCCCAATAATAAAAAACAATAAACTTGACTCAAAAGACCCCAATTCATACAGACCAATAGCTAGCATTCCTTTTATAGCTAAAATTATAGAAAAGTCAATTCAACTACAATTACAAGAGCATATTGATGAACATAAACCCCTTGATTCACACCAATTCGGTTTTCGCCCTTTTCACGGAGTGGAAACCCTCTTGATCACACTGATTGACCACCTCATCAAAGGCACAGATGTCAACAATCAGGGTTTCCTACTACTCTTTATTGACATCTCGGCCGCCTTTGACAACATCAACCACCCCACCTTGATTAACAGACTAGAAAACTTAGGAATAGGTGGAACTGTTCTCAAATGGTTCAAGTCCTACATCACACATAGACTAATACGTGTCCAGATAGATCAAGAAGCATCAGAAACCTTCCCCCAAGGACAAGGTATACCTCAGGGATCAGCCCTTTCTGCCCTTCTATTCAACTTATACCTGCAACCTATCACAAACATATTTAGAAAACACAAGATTAATCACTTTATATATGCTGACGATATCATGCTCGTTATCCCCATAACCACAAAAAACCACACTTACGGCAACCTAGCTGAGTGCATGGCTGAAACCACCTCTTGGATGGAAACTAACTACCTCAGCATTAACCTTAAAAAAACGGAAGCAATGTTTGTTACAAGAACACCTGTGACTGAGGACACGTTTCCAACAACAATCTCAATCAACAATACATCTATACCCGTTAAAAAAGAGGTAAAATACTTGGGTGTAATAATAGACCATACCCTCACCATGACACCACACATAAAGCAGACAGTAAGAACCATATTTCTTAAACTCAAAACCATACAACATCTAAGGCCCCTCTTGGATACACATGACTTTAGATCGGTTGTTAATACACTCATCACACCCCATTTTGATTACTGCAACAGTCTCCTGATTGGCCTGCCTCAAAAAACCACATACCTATTACAAAGAGCCCAGAACATCTGCGCAAAGATAACTACTAAAGCTCGCCTAACAGACCATGTGACCCCTATACTCCTAGAACTACACTGGCTCCCTATAAACAGCCGTATCAAATACAAAATTCTCCTAACAACATTCAAGCTTCTAAATGACTTCGCCCCATCACATCTAACAACATTACTTCAGACCCCATCTGAATCGAGAGCTCGCAGACAAAATGCAGTCCGCTCACTTGACATACCAAATTCATTCAAGAAGACTAAAAAATCCACAAGTGACAGAGCCTTCTCGTTCACTGCCCCCATGCTCTGGAATGATCTCCCACTAGACCTCCGCTCCATAAAGGACCTTGCCCAATTTCAGAAGGAACTCAAAACATATCTATTCTCTGAACATTTCCAAATCTCCTACCCCTCTAGCTCTGTTCCACAACATCCTCAGACATACCAACTCAGAACCCCCCTAAACCACAACTAGATAACCTCACACAGCCCCCTCACACACACACAAAACTCTTGGTAAAATGGAAATAAATTCCACCACACTCACATGATGCACGATTATCTTGTAAACCACTGTATTGAATCACTTGTAAATAACCTATGTAAATAGTTTGGACAGTTTTCACACCTGTCACTACTGTAAAAAGTTAGAAAGTTTCTCAGTTTCTCTGTTACAATGTAATGTATACAGTAGTACACATAATTTGTTAATCTATTCCATGTAAAAAGTTAGAAAGTTTCCATGTAAAAAGTTAGAAAGTTTCCTGTTCCATGTAAAGTATACAGTAGTATACATAATTTGTTCCATGTAAACCGCCCCTGATCACTGGAAGGGGCGGTATAGAAGAAATAAGTAAATAAATAAATAAATAAATATCCCAAGAGGGGAGAGGATACACTTTCCAAGTGGGAAAGATACAAAGAAGAAGCTAACCCTGGAAGGAGAAGGACTGTGCCAGAGAGTCCTGGACCTGAGTCTGGCAGAGGCCAGCAACCTTTGAAAGACACAACGAGGAGTAACCAAGAAGGAGGTGAAAGAGTTACTTTGAAAGGTAACATTCCTGGCCCAGAGAGAAAGAAGCTGTGGTGCAAGTATGGCTTAACCCCAGCAGAAGGCCGGCCGGAGAACTGGAGGCTTACCTTGGTGTCAGAGAAGCCAAACCACAGCAGGAACAAGCATCAACCCTCACTTGGCCGTGATAAACACAAAAGGAAAGGTAATCACTATTTTACTGATTGTGATTTTATGAATGCTGTGACGCAGGGAGAGCAGGGCCCAGAGGAATGCTGTCCTTCTAGAACTATTTGTGCTACAAAATACAAACCTGTGCCAAACAAGAAACTCTCTAGTATAAGAGCAGTAGGCAAGAGAAACTGTCCTCACTCTAGAGGTGTACAAAACCAAGGCTTACCTTTGGATGCAGCGCATTGGGACATCGTACAAACATTGTATAAAAAGCCTGAATGCGAGCCACTAGATATTCCTGACTGTGAACCAATGCAGGTGGAATTCCCGGATGACCTTTCGGACCCCGAGATGGATTGCAGCTATTGCCTGGCAGAAAGCTTTGAGCCCTTAGCCGAGGAGTAGAGCTGTGGTCTGGGGGAAGGTTTGAATCTGTGTTTCTTATAGTACTGCTGTGAAGTTAACAGGTCTAACTCAGTTCATGTTTCTTTTTCTTTCAACCTGAAGCAAGGACATTTTTGTGTTGATGTAAATTCTGAGCTATTGAACCTATTTGCAATACGGGAAATAAAAGCCTTTATTCTCCCTACACTCGGACTGTTATATTCTTCAGAGCTTTGGTTACCCAGAAGGCTACCAGGACTATAAAAACCTGGGCCCTGTCTTTGAGCTAAACTCCACCATAAAATATTTTGTGTCCACTCTCCTTATTGTGACATCCCGGTGCCACCAGGGGGGCGGTGTGACAATACACAATGGTTCGATCATACCACGCATAGGATTGTTGGTTCAGGACTCTTGGAAGCAAAAATTGTCCAAAAACATATCCAACCACAAAATGCAGTTTTAAAGGTTTTCTCTATTGCAGGATACACAGTCTTTACCAACAAGCCTATTGTATTCTCTTCTCAGCTTTGCTGGGGTTAAAGCACAAAACAAAAACAATCACATTTAAAGTCTGTGGTAAACTTCCCCTCTATAAACACATGGGGATCTCAGCCACTCTACTTGGAATAAGGGTACCTTTTTCCTGGAAGCCTTTCTTTCAGGACTGGCTTGCTTTTTCTACGTTCCCAGGTTTAATAGCTTGGCACAAGGAACAGTCCATGGGAGTATCCTCCTCAATCAGCTTCACCTCGGGCTCTCCCAGCTGCATAGGCTCTGACTCTTCGTCCTGCTCACCATACTCAGCTAACATCCTCCCGGGGAATCTTGGAGTCTCTCTTGTTCCTGGCTCCAAACTCTCCTGCAGCCGTGCTACATGCCAAATAGCACTCTTTCCAGCTGGAAGCTCCATTCCTCTGCTCTGCTCAGCCTGGCTTCCTGCTTCTCCTCTCCTCTCTCTTTCTAAATCATACTCTGGCCTGGGTTTATACTTCAGGGCTCTAGCTCCAACCCCTCCCTACTCAGGTATCGGCAATTAGCTTGACTTCGGGCACCTGAGTGCTTGGAGCATTCACTGACTAAGGGGTTCTGAGCCTTGTATCCTCTCCCCTTCATTCCACTAGGGGCAGCATGAAATGTGGTCCACGTGGATGTTTTCTGATTCCTGGAGGTGTTTATGGCTTTCCTACCCTGTCTCGGTAAAAGGGTGCTCTTTACTAGGGTGAATTCCCTGTCTCTTTGTCCTCCCCCAGACTCTGGATAGGCCTCCTTGCCACAATACTAAATCCAGCATTGAGCTTTCCCTGGTTGGTTCCATCACCATTTGTCTAAGTAATGCATCTTGGAAGGCATCCACAGTTTTTTTTTTTTAACTTTCCAGATTTTCAGAAGGAATACTCCAATCCACATTGGATAGATTAAACTCACCCAATATGATCACTTCCCCCTTCATGGCTATCTTTGCAATATCAATAATCAATTTGCTATCCATTTCTTTGGTTTGAGTTGGCGGCCTGTAGTCTCCACTTGAATGTATGACAGTGCCATCTCCTCTTTCCAACACAATCTATAGTGCTGCTTCTTTTCCCCATGTCCCCTACATTTCAGCAGCTTTAATATTGCTTTGGACATATAGGGCTACTCCCCCCTCCTTTTCGATCCTCTCTGTCTCTTCTAAATAGATTGTAGCCAGCTATTTATTTATTTATTTAAAGCTTTTTTATATCGTGCTCTTCGGTATCAGTGCGGTTTACAGTTAACAAACTTGCAAGAGACAATGCGAACTGCCTAGTGCTACATTAAACAGGATCAAAACATGGATTTATAACTGGGCAAACTATTTACATCTCCAGCTAACACAACTGTAGCGGAGTAACTATTTACAAATTAGACGTTGGACCCCTACTGATTGTTTGGGGCTGAGTCTATACAGTTATTACATTCAGTGTTATAGACGTTTATGATTATTCATTAATTAGTATAAGCAGAATCAGCACATGTCAGTATGCCCGTTGGAGTGGTTACGGAACTCGGTTTGTCTTATTCGGAGTGTTGGGTCTGATCAGTTGGGTTGGGGTGTGATATGTGGATGGGTCATATTTGGTTGTGGGAGGTGTAAGAGGAATAGATGGTGCTTAAGGGCTTTCCTAAATTGTGTAAGATCACTGATTGATCTGATGTTTGGTGGGAGGTTATTCCAGCACTTAGGGGCAAAGAAAGCGAATGCTCTGTTCCTGGTTATTTGTGTGCAGTTAGTGGAATCAAAAGGGATAATCAGTGTGTTGTCAGCTATTGACCTTCTCGGTCTATTGTTGAGGGTGGGGGTGATGAGGGCTGAGAGGGGCGACGGGGATATCATTTTGATAGCTTTAAAAGTGAGGAGTAGTGCCTTGTAAGTGGGTCTGCAGGATAATGGTAGCCAGTGAAGGTCCCGGAGAATGGGTGTAATGTGGGAACTTCTGGATAGCCCATATAGTACGCCGGCAGCCGTGTTCATTGCAAGTTGTAATGGGCTGAGTGTGCTCCTGGGGAGGCCATGCAGAATGATGTTCGCATAATCAAAGTGTGGTATTATCAGCGCCTGGAATATTGTTCTGAAGTCTCCAGGAGCTAGCATGGGTCTTATGTGCCTTAGAGTCCTGATTTTGTTGTATATAGTCCTGGTGGTGTACTTTATGTGTTCTTTGAAATTGAGATGTTGATCAAGCATCACACCCAGGTGTAGCGTATTACAGGTTTGCTTGGAAGCTCAGCATCTCTTACCTGAATGGTAGTGGGGGAGAGAAGTTTTTGTTCTTTGTGATGAACAGGACCTCTGTTTTCTTGAAGTTAATACGGAGGTTCTGACTTTTAAGCCAGTCGGTGATTGCATTGAAGCAGTCCACTAGGGCGGTAGGGTCGGACTGCATCACTTTGATTGGGGCAAATAGCAAGACATCATCTGCATAGATCAGGCTGGAGACGTTGAACGAGTGGATGATCTCGCATATAGGCTGCATGTATACATTAAAGAGGAGTGCGGACAGAGATGAGACTTGGGGTACTCCTTGATGTTGCTGGAAGGGTTCAGATGTGGTACCTCCCATCTTTACATGCTGCCATCGATCGGCTAGATAGGATTTGCACCATTCCCAGGCCAGGCCCATGATTCCCTTTTCATGGAGTTGTGTAAGGAGTTGGTCGTGGTTGACGGAGTCAAATGCGGCAGAAATATCGAGGAAGGTGAGTGCAAATCCGTTTTCGATGCTGTCTATTCCTCTGCTTAAGGTGTTGGTCAGAGTGGTGAGTAGAGTCTCAACTCCATGGGATTCTCAAAACCCATGCTGGCAGAGATCTAGGGGGGCTGAAGTGTCAATGTGTTGCTGGATTTGTCTTTGGATGACCTTCTCAATTATTTTGGCAAGTAAGGGAATACTCGAGATCGGGCGGTATGACTCGGGCTTTGTTGGGTCTAGTCGGTTGTTTTTCAGGAGTGAGCGTATGGATGTCTGTTTGGCTATATCCCATTCATGCAACTCGTTAAATCATGTTTCTGGAATGGCCACAATATCCAAAGCATTTCCACCATTAGGGCTTCCAGGTAAGGAGCATTGTTGGCTAGGCTATGAGCATTTGTGCTCATTGCTAACCGGGATCTGTTGACTGGCTTGCCTGTATTTTGTATGGATTTTTTTTTACATGCCTCTTCCCACTTGGCACTGATGTGTGGGTTAATACTGCGACTATTTCCAAAGTTATTATGTTTTTGCTGGGAGTGACGTCCTGAACTTGTTGTTTTCCATCTGCCACCCCTTTTCTCTAGTTTAAATGCCTGTTCACATAATGGCTGAATTTTGCAATTAGGATTCTTTTCCCTGCAACAGAGAGATGAAGTCCATCAACATGGTATAACCTCTTGCTGTTTCATCTATTACACCAGTTGCCTGTATATCTAAATCCTTTTCGTTTCCACCAGGATTGGAGCCATGCATTAAAGTTGATTATGCAATGCAGCCTTTCTGCCCTCTTACCAAGAACAGGTTGAACTTCTGAGAATACTATAGTGTTAGGAGTGAGTTTGAGTTTCTCTCCCAGAATCTGGAAGTCCTTCTGAACTGTAGAGGCACTGTTTCTAGCCAGTAAAAGCTGTTGGTGTAGCTGGGTTTAAAAAAGGTTTGGACAAGTTCCCGGAGGAAAGGTCCATAAACCATTATTAAAGAGGATCCAGGAAATCCACTGCTTGCCCTAATACAAGCATTGTGGAACCTGTGTCTTTTGGGGAAACTGCTAGGTTCTTGTGACCTAGGTTGGCCACTGTTGGAAACAGGTTACTGGGCTTGATGGACCTTGGTCTGACCCAGTATGGCATATTTTGTGTTCTTATGTTATGTTCTTAAGGCAGAGCTAATCAGGGTGAATCAGTTGGGAGGTTGAAAGTTACATGAAACAGATGAGTTTTGAGCAAGGTTTTAAATTTGGCATAGCTAGGTTCTAGTCTGATTGCGGCGGGGTAGGTTGTTCCAAAGGATTGGGGTCAGGAAGTAAAAGGCAGAATGTCGGGTGCTCTCCAAGTGTGCATGGAAAGGGGAGGGATGGAAAAGGCGATTCATGTGCCATGGAATGGAGGGAGTGATGAGTATGTAGAACGATGGCAGATGAGAGATATGATGGAGCACCAGTATGAAGCATCTTGTGAACTTAAATGAGAAACTTATATTGAATGCGTGATGAGATGGGGAGCCAATGTAATTGCTGCAGAAGGGGGGGTAACATGGTCAGAACAGGATGCATGAAAAATCAATCTGGCTGCAGTGTGCTGGATATTTGGAGTCAGTGTAATTCAAACTTAGGGAGACTGGCCAAAACAGAATTGCCATAATCAAGATGAGAGAAGATAAGTGACACAACCGGAGTCACTAGTGTTGACTTGGAGAAGAGGGATCTGATGCTTCTAATGTGACAAAGAAGGAGAAATGAACCTTGTACAAGAGAACTAATATGCGCATGGAAAGAAAGAGCAGAACCTATCGTAAAACCCAGGTAGTGGAAAGAAGGGGTGTGAGTGATGGGGGATACCATGGAGCGTTGGGGAAAAAGAGGGGGGAGTGGGACCTAATGCGCCGGAAATCCAGGTAGCAGTTGTTGTGGATGGAAATCCAGGTTGATGGGATAGGATCTAGGCAGCAAGTGGTGATTCTGGAGTTAGATGTTTAGCAAAAGAGCTGATAGTAAGTTGCTGAAAGTTCTCCCGAGTATGTGCCAGAGATCGACCTGGGGAAGAAACACCAGAGACTGGAGGCTCCACCTGAGATTCAGAAGGAGATGTCGACCTAGAAGTGTGAAAGGGAGGAATGGGTGAGATAAATTCAGATTGAAGAGCTTGGACCTTGTCGTAGAAATATGCAGCCAGTGACTGCGGTAAAGGCTGAGAGATATTCTGCGGTGGGTGCAGGGGCACTGATAGCTCCATTCCATTATTTCAATGCTGTTTTGTTTGAGATGTGGCAGAGGAAATGAATAAAGAGTAATAGTCTTTCTTTGTGGCAACAATCAGGTTGTGGTAGATCCTTTGCTCCTAGCGGAATGTCTGGAGAGATGTCTGAATGTGCTGGTGTCGCCAGAGGCATTCTGCTCAGAATACCTGAGAACGGGCGAGGCGGAGACCTGGATGAAACCATGGGCAGTGGGGACGCATCTGCAAAGGAACCGTCTGAAGTGGAGCAATGGCATACAGAGTTGCAGTGAGGAATGAATGCCAGAGAGAAGCCTGTGAGTTCACAAAGAGGGATTGAAAGTCTCCTGGGAAAATACTGTCAGAGGGAGGGAAAAGGGCAGAGGTGGCAGAGCCAAGGGTAAGCTTACAAGAGTATTTGGGGGGAACTGGGGGGGGGGGGAAAGTAGACAGAGCGGACGCAACAGGGGAAGAGGAGGAGAGGCGGAAGCAAATAAGATAATAGTGAGTTCATGGAAGGGGATCAACAGAGATACATGTAACAGTTGAGATTGCAGAAACAGGTGAAAAGATAAGGTCTAAAGTATGGCCTGCAGTATGAGTGGGAGAAAATACGTTCTGTGTGAACTGTAAGTCTGAGAGGTAAGACAGAAGCAGACGGTCACGTGCCCTGGAAGGCAGATCAGCGTGAATGTTACAATTGCCTATAATATACGAGTATGTTTGGATAATGTAGTGATATCTCAGAAATAGAGGTAAGTAGTGAGTCCCAAAGTGGCTCAGAGAGTGAGGGAGGGGAATAAAGTAAGAGGAATTAGCAAGGTGGATTTCATGGAAGACTAAGCAGAAGAGATTCTGGGAAGGAAAGGTGATGTGAATGAATCTCTGTTAGCACCGAAGTGGAGCGGTAAATGACAGCCACCCCGCCTCCCGCCCTTTCTGAGAAGTTCTGGATTTCAACTTTCTACTTTAAAGCCTAAATGTGGCTTCCAGAACTTCCCTCCCTCACTTTCCTATGTCATTGGTACCAATATGTACCTAAATGGTAGGCTTCTCTATCTGAAACCTTATCTAGGTGGCGCATGAGGTCCGCTACCTTCGCACCAGGCAGGCAGGTAAACCAGGATCTCCAGGAACAAGCAGGAATGAGTCCTCACATATGGGTACGTCGGTACCGACGGAGCCTGCGCGGGAATGCTCCCCAGCTTCCCAGGATGAAAGCTTTTGGGGCATCCCACAGCGCATGCGCGCTGCCTTCCCGCCTTTCCTAACCAACTCTCCTCAGTTCTTCTTTTCCGCGGAGCCAGCAGGTCGTGTTCCTGTCACCGCTGAAAAGTTCTTTATTTTAATTTATTTCTTTGGTCGCGTGTCTGCCTTTCCCGACGCCGGACCGGTACCGCCGGTCTTTTCTTTTCTTTTCTTTAAAAAAAAACAACAAAAAAACCCTCTTTTTCCCTCACTTGGTGTATTTTCTTCTTAGGCCTCCAGGCCCACAAGAAATTTTTCCCTTATGGAAAAACCAGCCTCCGGGTTCAAAAAATGCACTAAGTGTAGCGGTACAATTTCTGTCACAGATACCCATGAATGGTGTCTGAAATGTTTGGAGCCTGAACACTCCATCCCGGATTGCCAGTCCTGTTCTCTAATGTCTAAACGAGGGTTACAGAACCGGGCAGCCAAGCTCCATGTGCTGTTTCCCATGGATGCACCGGCGGTGGCATCGACATCTTCCAGGTCTTCCTCTCCTGATGGGTCTCAGGTAACCAAACATACTTTTAGCAGGTCCTCGAAGGGCAAATCTCCCTCTAGCATCGAGATGCCTCCGGGCTTGCCCTTGAGGATCCTGCCCCAGCCAAACAACCCTGGCGGGAAGCTCCGGCTTCCAAAGCTCCTCCTATGGGGTTACAGGTTGACATCGATGGCACGGCCTCGACCGATCACCTGTTAGACTGCTCTGGGGTACCGGCACAATCTCCCGGTACCGACATCCAGGCAGTCGTGGCGTCCATGGATCACACTGTGCAATCCATGCAGCAGGCTATACTGGCTTTCATCAAGGCTGCGACGCCGTCGGTACCACAAGAAGCTCTGTTGTCGGTACCGGCACCAACTTCGATACCGGTACCGGCTGCATTGACATCGGCCAGGATACCGGTTCCGGCTCCCTGACCTGGGCTCTTTCTCGGTACCGATCCGGTACCGGGGACACCCGATGTCGGTACCGATCGATACGCCTATCGATCTTTGGAATCGAGCAGACAATACTTCGATTCTTCTGATGATTCTGATTCATCGGATGAGTCCCCTGAAGTATCTGTCACCCTTCCTGAGGAGCCTTCTTTTCCAAAAAGGAGAATGTCTCCTCCAGAGGATTTGTCCTTTCAAGACTTCATAATGGAAGTAGCTAAAGGACTCTCTATTTCAGTAACCTTTGAAAAGGAACCTAGAGCAAAAAAACTAGATATTTTGGGATACTCTAAGTTTCCCAGAGAGGCAGTCACCTTGCCAATTCATGAAATTCTTCAAGAACATTTGATTGAATTGTGGGAGACTCCTCTCACCCTTTCTCCTCATTCTCGTAGATTGGACACTATGTACCATGTCCCTCCTCCTGGATTTCAAAAAACTCGGCTTCCTCACCACTCCATTGTGGTGCAGTCAGCTATGAAGAGGATAAAGAGTACCAAAAGACACTCTTCTACTCCTCCAGGAAGAGAATGCAGGACCTCGGATGCTTTTGGTAGGAAAATCTTCCAAGCCAGCATGCTTATTGCCAGAATCAATTCATATAGCCTTTATATGGGTATGTTTCTGAAGGAGGTTGCAGAAAAACTGCACAACTTTCTCCCTTTTATTCCAGAGGATAAAAGGGATGAGTTCCTTCTTTGGCTTAAGCATACTCAAGACATTTCAAAGTTTTCCAACAGGGCAGCCTTTGATTCTTTTGAAGGTGCCAGCAGAGCCTCGGGCATTGCTATAGCTGCTCGTAGAATTGCTTGGCTCCAGGCTTCTGATCTAGAACCCTGGGTTCAAGATGGTTTAGGAAATCTGCCCTGTACAGGCGAAAATCTCTTTGGCAAAGAGTGGCAAATTAAAGCCACTCAAATGGATGCAGAAAATGCTGCTCTGGATAGACTTTCTAAGTCTACCTCCACTCCAGCCAAGAAAAAATCTTTTAAAAAGTCTTTTTACAAAAAGGGCAGATTTCCTTCCACTTCTGGTCAACAGTCTTCTACAGTTCGCTTTGCTACTAAGCGTCAGCAACCTAAACAGGCCAGGCCTAAACCTGCAGGGGCTGCTGCAACCCAGCATCCCAAACCCCTCAGGGTTTTTGACTTATTTATTTATTTAACATCTTTTATATACCGCGCTATTTGTTTTCAGTGCGGTTTACAAGTAAGAGATCTGCACAATCAGAAAACACTGGTGTGCTTACATTATAACAGGTAACTTAAACTTGGAAAAGGGGGTAATAAAACTATAACTATGTACACACAGTGAAACTATATACAAAAAACAGTGTAAAAACTGAGCTATGTATAAACATATTGGGTTCTTTAGTATTCACAGGCAGACTATGGTCGGAATAAGATAAGATAGGGCATAAAAGAACTTGAGGCAGAAATTACTTGTGAGGGAATTGGGGAGAAGAGTGAGAGTTTGTCGGTTTAGGAGGGCTGATGATCCGATGAGGATTGGAAGCTTGTGCAAAATGGATCAGGAAGATGTGGTGCTTGATTGCCTTACGAAATTGAGAGAGGTCTTTAATCGCTCTTATTTCAGGTGTGAGGTCATTCCAGCATTTAGGTGCATAGAAGGCGAAGGTCCTTTTCTTGGTTGATTGGGTACATTTGATGGACTCCTTGGGGATAATCAGGGTGTTGTCCGTTGTTATCCTTCTCTCTCTGTTTTTTGGGGTGAGGGAGATGAGGTCGTTAAGAGACGTGGGGGCAAGGTTGTTGATAATCTTGAAAGTGATGATGAGGATTTTAAAGGTTATCCTGCAATGGATTGGTAGCCAGTGTAGTTCCATGAGAGTCGGGGTGATATGGTCTGATCTTGATAGACCACAAAGCACCCTAGCAGCCGCATTCATCGCCAGTTGTAGAGGATTAATGGTGTTTTTAGGGAGACCGTATAAGATGACATTAGCATAATCAAAATGAGGTAGTGTGAGGGCCTGGAAAATGGTCCGGAAGTTGTTGTGAGGTAGCATGGGTCTGAGTTGTCTTAGCGTTCTTATTTTATTGTAGACAGCCTTTGTGACGTTCCGAATGTGTTCCTTAAATTCAAAATGCTGATCCAGAGTAATCCCTAGGTAGCGAATAGATTGTTTACAGGGGAGATCCGCATCTCTTACTTTTAGAGAGGATGGAGGTGAGAATGCTTTGTTTCTTGATATGAAGAGAACTTCGGTCTTCTTGAAGTTTATACGGAGGTTTTGAGAAGCTAACCAGTCTGTGATGGCATTGAAGCATTGGATAAGGTTGGTGAGGTCTGGTTGACTGACTTTAAATGGAGTAAACAGTAGAACATCGTCAGCGTAAATTAATGAGGAGATGTTGAAAGTGCGTATGATGTCACAGATCGGCTGTAAGTATACATTAAACAGAAGTGCAGATAAGGACGATCCTTGCGGAACACCTTGGTGTTGGTGGAAAGGTGTGGATGTGGTGGGACCGACTCTGACATGTTGCCATCGCTCAGACAAGTATGACCTACACCATTCCCAGGCGAGACCCTCGATTCCCTTTTCTAGGAGTCGGGCAAGGAGTTGATTATGATTAACTGAGTTGAAGGCAGCGGAGATATCTAGGAATATTAGAGCAAAGCCGTTTTCTGCTTTATCAAGACCTCTGTTCAGTGTATTAGTTAGGGTGGTAAGGAGAGTTTCTACACCGTGTGATTCCCTGAAGCCGTGTTGACTGGGATCAAGCGGTGAGGCTGTATCAATGTGATGTTGTATCTGTCTCTGAACAACCTTCTCTATTATTTTGGCTAATAGAGGTATGCTCGAGATTGGGCGGTAGGAGTCAGGCTTTAGTGGGTCAAGCCTAGAGTTCTTCAGTAGAGGTCTTATAGAGGTTTGTTTAAGGAGAGATGGGAACGTGCCTGTTGCAAAGGAGAGTCCAATGATGTTGACTAGGAGTGGGCTCAGTTCGGCACGTAGCGATCTGACCCAGTATGCTGGGCATGGGTCACTTGGAGCAGTAGAAGTGTTGATGGAGGTGATGAGATCTTGAATGTTTTTCTCAGAGGGTGTTGTAAATGTTGTGATTGCAGGAAATGGGGAGTGAGAGTGTGATGGTGTTGTGACTGAGATTGTGTCAGTTATGGGGGTCTTGGATTGGAGATAATCAGCGTAGGACTGGGGGGGGATAGGAACTAGTTGGGTAGATGATGGGTCTTTAATTAGGGATTTTGCTATGTTGAAAAGGTCTCTGGGTTTATTTAGTGAGCGGAGGAGAAGATTAGCATGGTATTCACTCATTTTGAGATATATAGATTCACGGTGGAGTTTGAGGTGGTTCAAGTATAATACCTTATTGGCTTCGGAGTGAGATCTTCTCCATTTCCTTTCAAGTTTCCTGAGGGAGAGGAGGGATGAACGGAGATCTGCTGTATACCATGGTGATGGCTGTCTCTTGTTTTGTATGGTCTTGTTGCTTTTGGTTGAAGCTGGTAGTTGTGCAATAGACTTTAATGTGGTGTTCCAGTTGGTGATTGCTTCTCCGAGGTCAGAATGTATTGGGTTGAGTAGAGGTAAGGCGTGCCTAATGAATTCCTCTTTGTTCAATGGTTTGAATTGAGAGGTAGGTTTGGATTCTGTACATGGATTGTTAGGTAGATGCTTAGGGTGAAGAGTGGGCATCTGAAACATAATTAGTTTATGATCCGACCAGGGAATGGAGGTGATAGTAGTGTTAAGGATGGAATTTTGGCTGAATGCAGCGTGGGGAGCGAAAATTAGGTCCAGTAGGTTTCCTTTATTGTGAGTGGAGGTGTTTACAAGTTGATCAAAACCGAGTGTTTGCATGGCTTCTAGGAAAGCATCTGCTTGGTTGGGTTGCAGGGAGGGTAAGTTAAAGTCTCCAAGCAGCCAATTGGAGCTGTGTGGGTCAGCTGGGTTGCAGGCTAAGTCTATGAATGTAGAGATAACTTCAGGAGGAGAAGAAGGGGATCTGTAAATAAGGTTTATGGTGATGTCTTTATTGGCAATGGTGATAAAGTCCGCATGGGAGGAGCTCTTGGATGTGAGAAGTCGAAATTCTAGGTTTGTTTTTGAAAGAATGAATACTCCACCTCCTTTTCGGTTGGTCCTATGGCAAGTATGGATGGAGAAGTTGGGAGGTATTAATTGGTTTATGATAGCTTTGTCAGTATCCTTGAGCCAGGATTCAGTCACCATGAGTAGATCCAGGTTATGTACTTCTATCAAGTCTGGTATCACTGGCCATTTATTACGCACAGAGCGTGAGTTTATAAGGGCACAGTTGAGGAAGAGTTGAGTTTTAGGTAGTGCTTTTTTAAGTTTGTCTGGATGATTGAGGTCCACATACAGCAGGTGAGAGCGTCGTAGGTGTTGTGGGAAGTTGGTTGCAGAATGGTAAGGGTTAGATTGGTTCTTCTTGCCCAGGTAGGGTAAGGTGGTGATATAGTGTTGCCCGGAAGAAAGGGCTATGGAGCATTGCAAAGTGTTTAATGCTAGGAATAAGGTAGTAATGGTAAATAGTGGGATGGCCATAGTGGCTTGGCGGTTGTTGCGTTGGTTTTGCTGGGTGTGTGGAAGGTAATAATTTGTAGTGTGGCTATACAAGTAGGTATAAGGCTCAGTTTAGCGGTAAGGTATTGACGGCAAGAATATAAGTAAGCTAGAAAAGTAAGGAGGTCTGCTGTAGAATGGGATAGCTTGCTGCGTTTGAGTGGTTATATAGTAACTTCAGTAAGCTATTTCAGCATGTAAACATCAGTATAGGGTATAACAAATAGCAAGCTAATTCAATGAATAACATCTGTATAAGTGCTTCAGTGAAATATAACGTAATGGCTATGAATATGTTTGGTGACTTTCAGGTCACAGCTAAGCATGGGTTGTTACACTGTATCTACTTTGTAACAATAGTTGGTTACTTAGTGGAGAATACTTGTAAAGACACTTAGTAGCAAGCAGTAGGAGGATCAAGTATATTGTATACATAGACAGGTATCAAGGAGTTGATAGCTAATATACATTATAATTGTACTTATTAGGCTGTAGAATATATTATAGATCATATCTAGAAGTTAAGTGTTATCATTTATGTTAATCAGATGGATCGAGTCAATACTTAGTCTTTGGTTCTGTGGCTTGTCCTGGTTCTCGGGCATTCGGCTGTTGCTGAAGAAGTGTCTTCCGGGCTTGTAGGTAACCTTTACCTGGTTCCACGCCTAAGGGCCACGCCAAAGGGCCCTCTGGCGAGGCCCTCAGGCGCGGGCCCGACAGGCGCGGGCCTGCTTGAGAGCGGGTTGCTTTTCACCGCTGCTGCTCCTCCTCCACAGCCCCGAATGGGCTGGAGTCACCGAGCAGGTCAGCGGCAGGGGATGGGATGCTGCTCTACCCCGCTGCAGGGGGAGTGGAAAATGGCGGCTCTCCCGCCGATCGCGGGCTGCTTTTCACCGCTGCTGCTCCTCCTCCCACAGCCCCGAATGGGCCGGAGTCACCGAGCAGGTCAGCGGCAGGGGATGGGATGCTGCTCTACCCCGCTGCAGGGGGAGTGGAAAATGGCGGCTCTCCCGTCGATCGCGGGCTGCTTTTCACCGCTGCTGCTCCTCCTCCCACAGCCCCGAATGGGCCGGAGTCACCGAGCAGGTCAGCGGCAGGGGATGGGATGCTGCTCTACCCCGCTGCAGGGGGAGTGGAAAATGGCTTGATACTAAGACTAAATACAGATACTAAGACTTGATACTAAGACTAAATACAGGAGATCGCGGAGAGGAGGACAGGAATCTGTATTTGGAGGAACATGGAGAGGCTGGCAAGGTAGTCAGGAAGGCGGGGATTCAAAAGGAGGAGGAAATGGCCAATGCAATGAAATGGGGGGATGAGACATTTTTCAGATATATTAGTGAGAAGAGGAAGGGCAAAAGTGGTATTGTCAGACTCAAGGGTGCAGGGGGGGAATATGTGGAAGCTGATAGGGATGAAGCGGAATTGCTTGGCAAATGTTTTTGTTCTGTGTTCACAGATGAAGAGCCAGGAGCAGGACCTCAGAAAACACCCACAAATAAGAACAGAAGCGAGGGACATCTTGAGCAATTTTCAGAAGACTGTGTTCGTGAGAAACTAGCTCAACTTAAAGTAGACAAAGCGATGGGACCGGATGGGATACACCCTAGAATACTGAGGGAACTTGGGGACGTTCTAGCAACTCCACTGACTGACTGACCTTTTCAATGCCTCGTTGGAGTCGGGAGTGGTGCCAAAGGACTGGAGAGAGGCTCATGTGGTGCCTTTACACAAAAGCGGAAGTAAGGATGTGGTTGAAAACTACAGGCCGGTTAGTTTAACTTCAGTGGTGAGTAAATTATTGGAAACGCTGCTGAAAGAGAAAATAGTGAGGTTTCTGGAGTCCAGCGGATTACAGGATCCGAGGCAGCATGGATTCACCAGAGGCAGGTCTTGTCAGACAAATCTGATTGATTTCTTTGACTGGGTGACCAGGGAGTTGGACCGAGGGAGAGCTCTAGATGTGGTGTATTTAGATTTCAGTAAAGCCTTTGACACTGTTCCTCACAGGCGACTTATAAACAAACTGAGCACCCTAGGGATGGACCCTAAAGTTACTGCTTGGGTTAGAAATTGGTTGGGTGGGAGGCGACAAAGAGTACAAGTAAATGGAGCTCACTCTGAGGAGAAGGATGTTACCAGTGGTGTGCCCCAGGGATCTGTCCTTGGTCCAATTCTTTTTGACATCTTTGTTGGTGATATAGCGGAAGGGCTGTCGGGTAAGGTTTGCCTCTTTGCGGATGATACCAAAATCTGCAATAGAGTAGACACCCAGGAAGGTGTAGATAACATGAGGAGGGATCTAGCTAAGCTTGAAGAATGGTCTAGAATTTGGCAGCTGGGATTTAATGTTAAAAAATGTAAGGTCATGCATTTGGGCTGCAGCAATCCAAGGGAGCAATACAGTATAGGAGGTGAAGTACTTTTGTCCACTAAAGAAGAGCGGGACCTAGGCGTGGTTATGTCTGATGATAAAGTAGCTAAACAGGTAGAAAAGGCGACGGCAAAAGCTAGAAGGATGCTTGGGTGCATACGGAGAGGAATGGCTAGCAGAAAAAAGGAGGTGATAATGCCTCTGTGTAAGTCTTTGGTGCGACCTCATTTGGAGTATGGTGTGCAATTCTGGAGACCGCACCTTCAAAAGGATGTGAACAGGATGGAGTTGGTGCAGAGGGTTGCTACTAAAATGATTAATGGGCTTCATTATAAAGCATATGAGGACAGACTTAAGGATCTTAATATGTACACCTTAGAGGAAAGGCGGGATAGAGGTGATATGATTGAGATGTTTAAATACCTCCGTGGCATAAATGTTCAGGGAGAGAGCCTCTTTCAATTGAAAGCAAGTTCTGCTACGAGGGGACATGGGATGAGGGTGAAGGGAGATAGATTCAGGAGTGATATGCGGAAATATTTCTTTACGGAAAGAGTAGTGGATCCGTGGAATAGTCTCCCAGTGGAGGTGGTAGAGATGAGGACAGTAACTGAATTCAAAAAAGCATGGGACCAACACAGAGGATCTCTAAAGGTAAAAAGTGGACTGTTGTAGTTGTTGTTATGGAAGGACAGACTAGATGGGCCTTGTGGTCTTTTTCTGTCATCATGTTTCTATGTTTCTATGTTTAACCTTTCTGGCTCTACAACAACCAGAGCCTCTCACCATTCCAGGAAGGTTAGCTCATTTTGCTCCCAGATGGGAGCAAATCACATCAGAGCAGTGGACCCTCTCTATCACAAGAGAGGGCTACAAACTTCATTTCTCAGACCTTCCTCCCTACACCAGGGTGAGACACTTCAATTCTCCCACATCCCTCGACCTTCTGGATCAGGAGGTGATTACCCTTCTGGCCCAGAGGGCCATAGAAGCAGTTCCGCTTCTTCAACAAGGGTCAGGGTTTTACTCCCCCTATTTTCTCATCCCAAAGAAAACAGGGGGATTCAGACCCATTCTAGATCTCAGAGAATTGAACAAATTCCTATGCAAGGAGAAGTTCAAGATGCTTTCTTTAGGCACTCTCCTTCCATACCTACAGAGTCAGGATTGGCTTTGTTCTCTAGATCTCAAGGATGCGTACACTCATATACTCATCCATCCATCCCACAGAAAATTCCTACGTTTTCTGTTCCAATTACCAATACAGAGTGCTTCCTTTCGGTCTAGCCTCTGCTCCAAGAGTGTTCACCAAATGCATGGCAGTAGTTGCTGCATTTCTACGCACTCTGGGAATATTTGTCTTCCCATACCTAGACGACTGGCTCATCCGAGCTCCATCTCAGTCAGAAGCCCAAATTTCGTACTTCCGGTGACGTCAGGAAGCAGGATGGCGGCTTTCTGAGCGAGCTCTGCGGCGTTCGGAGTGAGAGCTAGCAAAACGAGCGACCCTACCCCGATACAGCAGAGCGGGTAGTGAGGGCAGATGTCGAAAGTGAACGAGCGCAAGTCGGTTAAGGAGCGCCTTGCCGAATACCGATCCCCCTACGAGATGCCGGGGGACCCGGAGCGTGCAGAGCATGCAGCCAAGATGGCGGAGGGTAGCGGAGAGCGCTCCGACTCGGGAGACGAACAGCATCCGGACCCCGAGACCCCTGGAGGCCTGAAGGCCTGGCTAACCGATTTCAAGGCGGAATTGAAGGCCGAAATGAGCCGGCACCAGCAGGAGCTAAAGGAGACTCTGGGCTCCTTGCGACAGGAGGTGCAGGAGCTGGGAGCACGCGTAGAGGGAGCGGAGGAGACGCTGGACCACCACGCGGCCACGCTGGGGGATCTGCGCGCGGGCTGGGCAGAGCTGGCCCAAGCGCAGGAGCTGCTGAAAGCCAAGGCAGAGGACTTGGAGGACAGATCGCGGCGGAATAATGTGAGAGTGAGAGGGGTGCCAGAGGAGCAACGTTTCAAGGACTGCGAGGAGACTTTACATCAGATATTCGGAGCTCTCATGCAAGCGGTGGAGCCGACGGGTGAGGGTGAAAGACTCCAGTTCAGTATAGAACGGGCTCATCGCAGCCTTGGCCCCGCCCGGGACAATAAGCCTAGGGACATTATCGCATGCCTGGGATCCTATAAGACTAAGGAGAAGCTCATGGCGGCAGCGCGGAAGGCAGGGCCCCTTAAATGGGAGGGTGCCATGATTGAGCTTTATCAAGATCTGTCCTCCGGTACGCTGCAGCGGAGATGGGAGCTGAGAGGGGTAACCGCGTTGCTTCGCAGGGAAGGTTGGAGATATAAATGGCTATACCCCTTCGGACTACTGGTAACAGTAAAGGGCATCTCCCGGAAAATTCAGAGGGCAGAGGGGGCCTGGCAGATCCTGAAGGAGTTGGGAGTGCAGAACATTCCAGAGAATCAGCTGAGAGGGCAGCCGCGGGAGCAGCGCGTCCAGAGCAGAAGTGTGGGAACTAAGTGGCAACGAGTGGAGAGCAAGAGTAGGAGGCTCACTAGGCTGTCTCGAGAAAAATCTTCGCCGGGAGCGGTGGACGAGGCTGCAGGGGACTGAGGAGAGCGGAGCCCTGTGACGGGCACCTGTGGTACTTGTCTGGCACTATTCGGGGTCCACAGGCCCCACGGACTGGTTTGAATGCATAGTTTGTTAGCACAGTTGTTTATTAACGAGAGTTCTGAGCAAGAAGCTTAATGTTGTTATCTTTCAGGGGGGGGGGTCTCCCTTTTCTTTTTTCTTTTATCTTTCTTTTCCCTTATCTTGGGGAGATGAGGGGGACAGCAGGGGATCCTTCGGAAGGGGGGAGACTGTAGGGGCTTGTCTTTGAGGTGATGTGGGGTGTTGGGGGGGGGAGGGTTTGGGGGGCTGGGCTTTGGGGGAGAGCTTGGGGTGGCTGGAGGGTGCTTGTGTGCAGTGGGGGAAAGGGGGCGAAAGGGTGAGAGGGGAAGCGAGAGAAATAGGGAGGGGGGGAGTAGAGCGAACGCCAAGGGGGGGGAGTCACCGGAAGCAACGGGGAAGACTCCAGAGGGAGTGGTAATGCGGGGAGGGGCGGGGTGGGGGGAGAGGGGGAGAGGAGGGGAGGGGGGGAAGATCGTTACATGGTAGATAGGGTGGGGGAGTTTGGAGGCTCTCATGGGGGGTAGGGGCAAAGTAGGGTCAATCAATGCAAAGGGTTTAAACGAGCCTCGTAAAAGGCACCAGTTGTACCGGGAGGTAATGAGACTGGGCTGGGAGATAGTGCTGGTACAGGAGACCCACCTGCGCAGAAAAAATGAGGGACTGTTGCGCCACGCACTATATCCTCAGCAGTTTTTCGGGGGTATCAGGGGGACGGCGGAGAGCAAGAGAGGGGGGGTAGCCATACTGGTACGCCGAGACAGCTCCTTTAGGGTGCAGGTGGAAGCCAGAGACAAGGATAGAAGGGTGCTGCTGTTGGGGGGAGAGTGGGAGGGGGAACACGTTACTCTGGTTAACATCTATGCCCCACAGGTGGGACAGGCCCAATTCTGGAAGGGGGTGGGCGACCTTCTGGCCCAGCATGCGCAGGGTAGAATTCTCCTTGGGGGGGATTTTAATTTGGCTCTGGATTCGAAGTGGGATCGTCAGGCCCAGGGGGGAGATGGGCGTAACCCGGCCCGTGGGGCACTGCGCAGTATTATGCAGTGATATCATTTGCATGATGTCTGGCGGCAGCATCTTGTGGGGTGTCGGGAGTACACTTTTTATTCTGCTCCCCATGACAGCTTTAGCAGAATTGACTATCTTTTGATGGATGGGCGGTGGAGCTCCCTGGTCCAGGAGGCTGCGATTGGGAATATTACCTGGTCTGATCATGCGCCAACTTGGGTGACTATAGGTCATGGACGGGGAGAGGGAGGAGTGCGCTTTTGGCGGCTTAATGAAAGGATGTTAAGATGAAGGTGAAGGATGTTAAGACTTGCCTCCGGGAATACTGAGCAATCAATGACAATGGTGAAGTGGGATGTGTGGGGCTTTGGGGTGGTATGAAGGCAGTGGTGCGGGGGCGATTGGTGATGTGCGCGGCCAGATATAAAAAGCAGCGTCAGGCCCGCGAGGAGGATCTGCAGAGGGAGATTAAAAAGGTTGTAGAGCGCTACCAAACTCGGGGTAGTCAAGACTACCGCCTGCTGCAGCAGCTCCGGATGGAGCTCCACAAGTTGCAGGTGGCAGAGATAGGGTTTAAGTTAGAGCGGGTGAAGCAGCGCTATTACGAGTGAGGGGATCGAGCCGGCCGTATGTTGGCCAATAAACTACGGAAACGGGAGGGGCTGGCGACTATTACTGGGATTAAGGGTGACACTGGGGAGGTGCTGCGGACAGAAAAGGCTATAGGGGAGCAGTTTTGTAGCTACTACCGGACACTGTATCAGAGGGAAGGAGGAGGGACGGAGCCGGGGGAAGCCTACTTAGATAAGATTGAATTGGCCAGGTTGGGCGAGGAGGATGTTCAGGCCTTGGAGGGGGGATATCACTAGGGCCGAGGTAGAGCAAGCTCTGAAGGAGCTTCCGCAGGGGAAGGCCCCAGGGCTTGATGGCCTGACGGGAGCCTTCTATAAAACGTTCCGGGAAGAGGTGCTCGATGGGCTGGTGCAGGTGGCCAATGGGATACAGCTGGAGGGGGGGCGACTGTCTCCTGAGCTGCTGACGGCCGGGATCACGGTTATCTTGAAGGGGGGGCGGGACCCGTTGCAGTGTGGCTCTTACCGCCCAATTTCCTTACTAAATGTAGACGTGAAGATCATAGCGAAGGTACTGGCTCGGCGACTGGCGGGTCTGCTCCCGGGGTTGATAGGACTGGACCAAACTGGATTTATCATGGGGCGGCAGGCCTCGGACAACATCAAAAGGGTGTTAGAGGCCATCTGGGGAGCGCGAGCGCAACGTGACCCGGCCTTGTTGCTGGCCATTGACGCTGAGAAAGCGTTCGATAGGGTGGATTGGGGGTTCTTGTTTGGGGTAATGAGGAAAATGGGGGTGGGTCCCCGGTATTTGAAATGGGTTCAGGCCCTCTATCAGGATCCCAGGGCGCGGGTGCGGATAAACGGGCGCTACACGGCAGCCTTCGAGTTGGGGAGGGGGACTCGACAGGGGTGCCCCCTCTCGCCGCTATTGTTCGCCATGGCAATTGAGCCCTTAGCCCAGGCCATCCGGAGTGATGGGGCGATTTGGGGACTGCAGAGGGGAGAAGCACATCATAAGATTTCTCTATTCGCGGACGATGTCCTGCTGGTAGTGACACGGCCGGAGGATTCCTTACCGGCAATTATGGGGCAATTGGGGCGCTATGGCGCGGTCTCCGGGTTCAAAATGAACTCCGACAAGACGGAAGCATTGGCAATTAACCTACCCCAGCCGGTAGTGCAGCGATTGCAGACTCGTTATCCCTTTAAGTGGGCAGCGAAGTCTATTAGGTATCTGGGAGTCAATGTTACAGCCACGCCACAGGGGCTGTACGAGGCCAACTATAGTGCCTTGTGGCGGGAGGTAGAACGAGATCTGCACCGTTGGGAGCGCATGGAGATTTCATGGCTGGGCAGAATAGCGTCGGTAAAAATGAATGTGCTCCCGCGGTTGCTGTATTATTTCCAGGCGTTACCTGTACCCATCCCGGGGGCGCACTTGCGAGGGATGCAGCGGAAGGTCAATCAGTATATTTGGAGTAGGAGACCGCCGCGAGTGGCTCGGGCAGTGATGTATAGGCGTAGGGAGGAAGGGGGGCTGGGGGTACCGGATTTGCAAGGGTACTATTGGGCGGCGCAAGCTCGGCATGTGATGGATTGGAGGGCAGGCCGAGAAAGGAAGAATTATGTGGAGATGGAAAAGGAGGGTGGCCTAGGGCGGCGGCTGGTCTGCCTCCCTTGGATGGAACAGGGGGAGCGGGGTCTGACGCTGGGAGATAGTCCTTTTATAGTGCATGTTTTACGGGAATGGGATAGAATAAGGGGCCGAGAGCGGCAGGGAGGGGGACCCCGGTTTTCGTTGATGCGAGAGCTATGTCATACAGCGGAGTTTCGCCCGGGGCAGGAAGGGGGGGGGATACCGGAGGTGGGCCCGGGGGGGATACCGGAGGTGGGCCCGGGGGGGCCTGCGGTACTTTTATCAGTTTGTGGATGGGGGAGAGTGGGTCCTGTTTGTGGCTTTGAGGGAGGCGTATGATTTGCGGGAGGCGGATCGGTTTTACTATGGACAGGTGGTCCACTTCCTACGGAAGAAGTTGGGGCGGGCAGGGATGGCCCGCGATTACTCGCTGCTGGAGGTGGTGTGGTACGGGAAGAAGCTTTCGGGGGGACTTACCTCGGCGTTATACCGGGCGATACAAGGGCCAGTGATGGGTAAACACAGATACATGCGTGAGTGGGAGCAGGATTTCGGGAGGGAGTTAACGGAGGGGGAGTGGAAAAATCTCCTGGACCAGGTGCGATACCTACCCTTGTCGGTGGCGATTAGAGAAAACTGGCACAAGGTGGTGTTGCGGTGGTATTACACGCCCACCCGACTACATAAAATGTATCCTGGGGTATCAAGTCGATGTTGGCGGGACTGTGGGGGGGAGGGGACCTTTTTCCACATATGGTGGAGCTGCCCGAAGATACAGAGCTTCTGGGGAGTGATCCAGAAATGGGCTCAGGAGGTGGTGGGTGGTGGAGAGGTGCCACTTGACCCTGGGGGGTTCCTGTTGGGGTGGTGGAGCGAGCGGGGCCCGGTGCGGGGGAAGAGGCAACTAGCGGCCTGTCTCAGCGCGGCCCGGTGTGAGGTGGCCTACCGCTGGAAGCAGAGGGAAGCCCCGCAAGTGTCCCATTGTGTGGAGAGGTTGAGACAGGTCTACCTTATGGAAAAGATCACCGCAGCGCGGCGACAAAAGATTGACCGTTTTGAGCAGCAATGGAGTAGGGTGCTGGAGTACCTACGAGCCGATTCAAGGAAGTAATTAAAAGGGGGGGGGAAAGGGGGGGGAGGGGGGTTAGGGGGGGAAGGGGTGAAGGGAGGGGGTGGAGGGTGCTTACAGTGTAGGTCTGGGGTGGGGGTACGGAGAGGGGGCAGGAAGGGGGGGGTGCGAGGGTTGGGGGGTTGGGGTCAAGGAGGGAGATCTAACATAAAACTGTTACTGTAACACTGAGTATTTGTTCGGGAATGTTGGTGTGTTGTTGATGTTGTGGTTTGGATATTGTACATTGGTCGACAATGAGGGTTGTAATGTATGAGCTTGTTTTACAAATTTTAAATAAAAAAAAAAAAAAAAAAAAAGCCCAAATTTCCCTGGACCGCACCAGGCGCATTCTGCAGTATCTGGGACTTGTGGTAAACCTCCCAAAGTCTCAGCTCACCCCTACTCAGTCCCTAGAATTCATAGGGGCCTGGTTGGACACCACTACTGCAAGAGCCTATCTTCCTCAGGCTCGTTGCCAACGTCTAGTGCAGTTAGCCTCCCAAATTCAGTCAAAGAGCCACTTAACTGCCCGGGAGATGCTACAACTACTAGGCCACATGGCTTCCACAGTGCATGTGGTGCCCTATGCTCGCCTACACATGAGAGCAGCTCAATGGACTTTGTCCACACAGTGGACTCAAGCATCAGGAGCTCTCTCAGACCAAATAGCAACCTCCAAATGTCTCTTTTGGTCTCTCCAATGGTGGATGTCCACTCAAAATCTGTTGCTGGGGTCCCCCTTCCAACCTGTGTTACCCCAAGCAACCCTCACAACAGATGCCTCCCAAACAGGTTGGGGAGCTCATCTACAAGACCTCTCCACCCAAGGCACTTGGTCCCCACAGGAGACCTCTCTTCATATCAACCACTTGGAACTGCGAGCAGTGTTCCTAGCTCTCAAGGTCTTTCATACCCTACTCAGCTACAAGACCGTCCTCATTCATACGGACAACCAAGTAGCCATGTTTTACATAAACAAGCAAGGAGGAACTGGCTCTCTGTCGCTTTGCAACGAAGCTCTAAGATTATGGGCCTTCGCCAGAGAGCATCAAATCCATCTCCTGGCAGTATACCTCCCAGCAATCCAAAACGCTTGGGCAGACAGACTCAGTCGAGTTCTGCTTCCACACGAATGGTCCCTGCACATGGATCAGGTACTCAGAATCTTCCAGGAATGGGGAACCCCGGACATAGACCTCTTTGCAAGTCCGTGGAATGCCAAAGTTCCCCGGTTCTGTTCCAGAATTCCGTGTCAGGGAGCTCTGGCCAAGGATGCCTTCCTCCTTCATTGGGGTCAGGACTTCCTGTACACCTTTCCACCCATTCCTTTGATTCCCAAGACTCTGTTCAAACTTCAGAGGGATCAAGGATCTATGATCCTCATAGCTCTACGTTGGCCACGCCAAGTGTGGTACCCTCTACTTCTGCATCTCTCCCAAGCCCCCTCCCTGGACTTGGGAGCTGCTCCAGACCTTCTGTCTCAGGAGGAGGGGACTTGGTGGCACCCAAACCCCAAGTCCCTTCACCTCAGAGCTTGGTTACTGAAGGGCCTAGACCTTCAAGACTTCAATCTTTCTCAACAAGTGAAGGATATCCTCCATGCTTTCAGGAAACCTTCCACTAGGCGTTCCTATGCTTTTAAGTGGAAAAGATTTTCCATTTGGTGTGCTCAAAAGGGTCTTGACCCTCTGGCACTTCCTGTGAATTCTCTATTGGAATATCTCCTGCATCTTTCCAATGCAGGCCTTAAGACGAATTCAGTAAGGGTCCATTTAAGTGCTATTGCAGCATCCCTTAAGCCTATCAATGGACAACCTGTTTCCTCCCATCCTCTTATTGCAAGATTCATGAGAGGCCTAACTTTAACTAAACCTCCCATTCGACCTCCTCCGGTGGCATGGGACTTGAACTTGGTTCTTGGTCAGCTTATGAAGCCACCTTTTGAACCCTTAGCCACTACCTCCTTGAAATTTCTTTCCTGGAAGGTTATTTTCCTTATTGCAATCACTTCTGCTCGCCGCATCAGTGAACTGCAGGCCTTAGTGGCTAATCCACCTTATACAAGGTTCCATCATGATAAGGTAGTCCTTAGGACAAATCCTCACTTTATGCCTAAAGTGGTCTCACCTTTTCATCTTAATCAAGAGGTATATTTGCCTGTCTTTTTTCCAGCTCCTCATGCATCCAGTGCTGAGAGGAACCTTCATACTCTAGATTGTAAAGAGCTCTTGCTTTTTACTTACACAGGACACAGCAACATAGAAAGTCTTCCCAGCTTTTTGTTGCTTTTGATCCTTCTCATTTAGGACTTCCAGTCTCTAAAAGAACACTGTCCAATTGGATTGCTCAGTGTATTTCTTTTGTTTACCAAAAGTTTCTCTGGAGGGCCATGTAACAGCTCACAATGTGAGGGCCATGGCCACCTCTATGGCTCATCTTCATTCTGTGTCCATCGATCAGATCTGTCGAGCAGCCACCTGGGCCTCGGTTCATACCTTCACAGCCCATTACTGTTTGGACAAGGACTCCCGCCGGGATGCCTTGTTTGGTCAGGCTGTCCTCAGACACCTGTTCCATTCTTGAACAACTCCTGCCCTCCTTCCCTGAATGGATGCCTGAGATCCATAGAAAGACGAGGAACCCTCCAGGGTCTCATACCCTTGGGGATCTCCCAGGCATCTCAGCTAGGGAGTCCCCATATGTGAGGACTCATTCCTGCTTGTTCCTGGAGATAGCACAGTTACTTACCTGTTACAGGTGATCTCTGGGAACAGCAGGAATTAGTCCTCACAACCCTCCCACCTCCCCTAGGAGTTGTATCTCTCTCTATCTTTCCTTTCCTCTCTCTCTCTATTGTCTCAGCTTTAAACTTGAACTGAGGAGAGTTGGTTAGGAAAGGCGGGAAGGCAGCGCGCATGCGCTGTGGGATGCCCCAAAAGCTTTCATCCTGGGAAGCTGGGGAGCATTCCCGCGCAGGCTCCGTCGGTACCGACGTACCCATATGTGAGGACTAATTCCTGCTGTTCCCAGAGATCACCTGTTACAGGTAAGTAACTGTGCTTGATCCTCATGTCCACCAGCCATCCAATGGGGCAGGGCATGCAAATATATCTCATGCATATTCATTAGGGATACCCTGAAAACCTGACTGGTTTGCGGCCCTCCAGGACTGGAGTTTGAGACCCCTGAACTAAATGGTAACTCTAGACCTTGGATGGGCATAAAGAGCTTGAGTAGAATGAATGAAAAAAGAGCCACAACCAAACCATTTCATTGCTTGGAACACGAATCTCCATTCTACCCTGTCAAAGGCTTTTTTGGCATCCAAAGAGAGAGCCTCTAGAGGAGCATTCCGACACCAAGCAAGAGCAATAAGGTCCATAAGCAATCTAACATTGTCACTAATATGTCTGTCTTTCAAATAGCTCACCTGACCTATCTGAATTATCTTACCTAGAACTTCTCTCTATCTCATTGCCAAAATTTTAGCATAGCATTTACAATCTACATTTAACAAGGTGATAGGTCTATAGTTCTCTGTTTTTAGAATCATTCCTCCTGGGTTTAGGACTAATCACTGCATCCTCAAACTCGGGACCCAACAAACCCAAGGTCATATATGAGTCAAACAGCTGTTTGAATCATATATGACCTGGTGGTTTAGTGGCCCCTTCCCACCCCCCTAAATAAAAGAAGAACCAAGTGGTCTAGTGGCCTCTTTCCTCCCCACCCCCATTAAATAAAAAAACAATCTGGTGGTCTAGAGGCCCCTATCTGGTGGTCTGGCGACCCCTAAATGCACCTTAAGCGGGAGTGCTGCCTATGTACTCCCACTCTGCTTTGGCCATCTTGCAAAATGGTGGTTTCTGGCCTCGCGCGGTGCATCCTGGGGTGCACCGGGTGAGGTCAGACACTGCTATTTTGTAAAATGGCCGACGCAGAGAAGGAGCGAGTAGGCAGCACTCCCGCTTAAGGTGCATTTGGGGGCCGCCAGACCACCAGGTAGGGACTCTAGGACCACCATATTTTGTTTTTTATTTAATGGGGAGTGGGGTGAAGAAAAGAGGCCACTAGACCACCATGCTCTTCTTTTAGTTGGGTGGGGGAGGGGGGCCACTAGACCACCAGATTTTTTTTTTATTTAATGCGGGGGGGGGGGGGGGGCCGCTAGACCAACAGAGATCATTATCTCCAGGAACAAGCAGGAATGTAGTTTTCACATATGGGTATCATCGGTACCGACGGAGTCTGCGCGGGAACGCTCCCCAGCTTCCAATAGGAAGGCTTTTGGGAGCATCCCACAGCGCCTGCGTGCTGCCTTCCCGCCTTTCCAACTGTCCCTCTCCAGTTCTTCATTTTCCGCGGAGCTGACAGGTCACATACCCTGTCACCACAGAAAAATGTTGTCTTTAATCTTTGTTTTTGTGGTCGTGTCTGCCTTCCTTCGACGCCATACTGGTACCGCCGGTTCTTTGTTCTTTCTTTTAAAAAAAAAAATTATAGTTTTTGAGGTGTTTTACTTTAGAAACTTTTTTCCTTGGTGCTAGGCGCCATTTTGGGCACTAGGCCCAATTTTTTCCTTAAAAATGGAAAAACCTACTTCAGGTTTTAAGAAATGTTCTAAATGTGGCGGTACCATTTCCGTCACCGACACCCATGATTGGTGTCTCAAATGTTTAGGTCCTGACCATTCTATTTGAGTGCCTCTCCTGTGGAATGTTGTTAAAAAGGGGCCGGCAGAACTGAGCTGCTAAACTTAGCACCCTTTTTCCCTCAGACGCGGCGTCTGTTGCATCGACGTCCTCCAGGGCCTCATCTTCCTCCCATGGATCTCAGGTAACTAAACATAAATCTAGCCAGTCCTCAAAGGGTAGATCTCCTTCTAAGTATCGAGATGCCCCTGGCATTGCCCTTGAGGAATTTTCACCGGCAAAACTGCCCCGGCAGGAGGCTTCAGCTTCCAAAGCACTAACGGGGTTCCAGGATGTTCTCGAGGCCTCAACCTCGACAGAATGACTGGTGCCATACTCTGGGGTTGCGGCCGCTTCTACCGGTACTGACACCCAAGCATCGGCAGCGTCGATAGACCAGAGATTCCTTGCTATCGAACGCAGTCTAGCGGCTCTTCACGGCTTTGGTACCGTTGAAACTGCTTCAGAAACCTCAACCGGTACCGACACCGGTACCGGAACTGACTGCATTAACATTGGCGGGTATGCCACCCATACCGAGTCATGCATCTGTCTCTGGCATCGACAGATCAGTACCGGAACAACCCGATGCCGACCTTGATTGATACCGGTATCGTGCTTTGCACGATCACTGGGATCGAAGGTATTTTGAATCCTCTGATGAGTCTGAAGACTCTGCCAATACAAGAGTACTTCCTCTTCTCCTCAGCGCAGAATGTCTCCGCCAGAGGATATGTCCTTTCAGGACTTTATCCGTGATGTGGCCTGAGGCCTTTCCATCACAGTAGCTCCTGAAAAAGAGCCTAGGGCAAAGGAGTTGGAAATTCTCCAATACCCTAAGGCTCCCAAAGCCTATTCATGAGATCTTACATGATCTTATGCTAAGGATGTGGGAAACATCTTTAACCACATCTCCTCATTCTCAGAGACTCGATACCATGTAATCATGTACCATGTATCGAGTTCCACCTTGTCCTGGCTTTCAAAGAACTCAATTGCCACATCATTCATTGGTGGTGGAATCAGCCATGAGAAGGATGAAAAGTGCAAAGAGACATGCATCCAATCCTCCAGGTCGTGAATGTAGGACTCTCGATGCCTTTGGGCGTCGATGCTTCCAAGCTTCCATGCTCTCAGCTAGGATCAGTTCCTATATCTTGTATATGTTCCTTAAAGAGGTCACAGGAGACTTGGAGCTTTTGAGCCCCCTCCTTCCTGATGACAAAAGGCAAGACTATCTTACTATAGTCAAACATGCTCAGGATGTTTCCAAGTTTGTAAATCGTGCAGCCTTTGACTGTTTTGAGTGCATAAGCAGAACCTCTGCTATTGCCATTGATGCACGTCGGATTGCCTGGCTTCAGGCATCTGACTTAGAAATTTGGGTACAGGATAAATTAGGAAACATTCCTTGCACAGGAGAAAATCTCTTTGGCGAGAATTGGCAGGGGAAGGCTAATGAGATAGATGCCGACAATATCACTTTGGATAGATTGTCCAAATCTACAGCTGATCCTGCAAGGAAAAAATCCTCTAAGAAACCATTTTTCAATAAGAAAAATAAGTTTTATCCTTCCTATACCCAACAGGGACACCATCCAGGTCAGACTGCCAAAAAAAGGGACAACAGCAACAACCTAGACAACAAAAGAAGCCAAAAGCTGCAAAACCTCAGTCAGCTCAGCAGGCTCAGCCTCCTCAGGGGCTTTGACTCCTTCCTAGAGAACTTTGCCTTCCTGCCCCTGAACGGTCCAGAACCCTCGACCATCCCAGGCAGGTTATGTCATTTTGCCCACAGATGGTACCAAATAACAGCAGAAAATTGGACTCTGTCCATTGTACGAGAGGGGTACAAGCTTCATTTTCACAGCATGCCCCCTCCTATAATTGTAAAACGGTTCAATTCTCAGACCTCTCTCGACAGTCTCTTAGGTCAAGAAGTCACAATGCTCCTTGCTCAAGGAGCAATAGAGGAAGTACCCATTCCCCATCAGGGTACAGGGTTCGACTCCCCCTATTTCCTTATTCCAAAGAAAACAGGAGGACACAGATCCATTTTAGACCTCAGAGAATTGAACAAATATTTGTTCCGAGAGAAATTCAAAATGGTCTCTCAAGGAACTCTGCTGCCATACCTTCAAAGTCAGGAATGGCTTTGTTCTCTAGATCTCAAGGATGCGTATACTCATATTCTCATCCATCCAAATCACAGGAGATTCCTCTGATTCCTGTTTCAAGGAAAGCACTACCAATACAAGTTTCTTCCCTTTGGCCTGGCTTCTGCGCCAAGAGTGTTCACAAAATGAATGGCTGTGGTAGCAGCATTTCTCCGCACTCTGGGAATATTCGTCTTTCCTTACTTAGATGACTGGCTCATTTGAGTCCCTACAGTGCCAGAAGCCAGCTCTGCTCTGTTTCGCACAATGCGAATCCTTCGGTATTTGGGACTGGTCATAAACCTCCCAAAATCCAATCTTGCTCCCACTCAGTCCCTAGAGTTCATAGGAGCTCATCTGGATACCAGACAGACAAGGGCTTTCCTTCCGCAGCCCTGCTATCTTCACATAGTACAACTAGCTTCCCAAGCAGTGCTCAAACCTTGTCTCACTGCTTGGGAAATGCTATAATTGCTAGGCCACATGGCATCCACCGTGCATGTGGTTCCTTATGCTCGCCTCCATATGCGAGCAACCCAGTGGACTTTATCCACTCAGTGGACACAGGCCTCAGGCTGCCTGTCGGACAAAATAACAAACTCAAACCATCTTATTTCATCCCTCCAATGGTGGCAATCACCCAGAAACCTTCTGGTGGGGTCTCCTTTCTAGCAACCCTTATCCCATGCCACCCTATCAACAGATGCATCACAGGTGGTATGGGGAGCCCACCTGAATGATCTCTCTACCCAGGGTACCTGGACTCCACAGGAGGCCTGTCTTCACATCAACCTCCTGGAGCTCAGAGCAATCTTCTTTGCTGTTTGAGTATTTCACGCCCAGCTCAGCTACAAGAAAGTCCTAGTTCAAACAGACAATCTGGTAGCCATGTTCTATGTGAACAAGCAGGGCGGAACAGGCTCTCTGTCGCTATGCAACAAAGCTTTGCGACTATGGGCCCTCGCCAGAGAGCATCAGATTCATCTCCTTGTGGTGTATCTTCCAGGCATTCAAAACTCTTGGGCAGACAAACTCACTAGAGTTCTGCTTCCACACGAATGGTCTCTCCATGCAGACCAGGTTGCCCAAATATTTCAGATTTGGGGAACCCCGGACATAGACCTCTTTGCAAGTCTGCTGAATGCCAAACTTCCCCGGTTCTGTTCTGTTAATCAACTCCTACCCACCATCCCTGGTAGGATGCCAGAGATCCATGGGGGGAAGTGGAGCCCTTCCACAAGGGCACACAACTTCTGGGGTCTTCTCCCATCTGCAGCTAGGGAGTCCCCATATGTGAAGACTACATTCCTGCATGTTCCTGGAGATAGCGTAGTTACCTGTAACAGGTGATCTCCGGGAACAGCAGGAATTTAGTCTTCACAACCTGCCGACCTCCCCTGGGGGTTGTATCTCTCTCTCTCTCTCTTTTGTCTCAGCTATAAACTCAACTGGCGAGGGACAGTTGGAAAGGCGGGAAGGTAGCACGCAGGCGCTATGGGATGCTCCCAAAAGCTTTCCTATTGGATGTTGGGGAGCGTTCCCACGCAGGCTCCGTCGGTACCAACGATACCCATATGTGAAGACTAAATTCCTGCTGTTCCCGGAGATCACCTGTTACAGGTGAGTAACTACGCTTTATTGTGGGGCACAGCCCCCGACAGTATTTTAATAGAATTGGGGGCTTTTCCCGATGCCGCGATCATCTCCCAATGCCATCAATATACTGTTGGTGCTGCTATGCAAATTAGCCATGCGGTGCCCGGAGAGCAAGCCAAATTAGTGCAGACTTCTTGTGTGCATGTGTTTGCTTGCTCTCCCAATTTAATGCTGTGATAGCTCATTTGCAAGCACATGGCTAATGCAGGGGTCATTTGCATGCCCTATCTTTACTGCATCTGGCGTTAACAAATATGTGTTAGTCATCTTCAGCGTGCGTCTAGCTCCGGTTTTCTGCATCAGCCTGTAAGACTTGCTGCTGAATCAGCAAGATATAAGGTTTGATAGAATTCTTTAAACTTTTGTGCAATCTGCAAATCAGAATAAACTCCCTGGAGTCATGATCTCTGATAATAGTAACTAGTCCTAGCTTTTCTAGCCCTCAACTTCTGAGGTAATAGCTCTGCCAGATTTTTTGTTATGGATATAATAAGAGGATTGGTTCAGAAAAAGTTCAGTGGAAGCCATGTGAGACGTAAGTTTATGATATTGAAATTGTAGGCTTTGAAGGTGGTTGAAGAATGCAGTAGTAGGTGTATTGAGATACAATTTCTCCTGACTCTGGATTTCTTGCTCAGATGATCTGATTCTCTATATCTCTCTTTTTTTAAGTCCAGCTTGGTAACCTATTATGACTCTCCGAAGACGGGCTTTGCAATCACTCCAGACAGAAGTGAAGGATATACCTTCATTGATACTAGTTCGAAAATAAATTCCAAAATAGTTAACTGTATTTTCTCCTTGAATTTAGGATCTTTAAGCAGGGAAGTATTAAATCTACATTGGGAGGCTTTTAGGCCTGTTAGTCCAGAGACAGATATCATAACTTACAGCTGAATGATCAGAGATAATGCTAAGTAAAATAGAAACATCAACTACCTCAGGCAACAGGTTTTTAGAAATGAGAAAAGAATCCCAACGAGAGTATGATTTTCAGTGAAAAGAAAAATAGGTGTATTCTCTTCCAGTCTGGTTTAAGGTTCTCCAAGGATCTATGAGACCACAGTCTTGTAACATCATTCGAAGTGCTTGCAGGGCTTTGGAAGCTGAGATTCTAGCCTTACAGTTGTGGTCAACATTGTTGGCACCCTTGAATTTTAGATATGTTGTGTACACTATCTTGAGAAACAATTGGAAATGTTCCAACTGTATGTTGTCATAATATTTTAATAATATGTTCACGGGTATGCAATGAAAAAAAGATGTCTGTGCAACTTAGACATAGTAATTTCTGAGAAACAAAAACAACAAAATATGACCTGGACAAGATTAATGGCACCCTTCACTAATATTTGGTTGCACAACACTTGACAGCGATGACAGCCTTCAAGCATTTCTTGTAGCTTTCTGTAAGTTTCTTACATCTGTCTGCTGGTGGTTTCTCCCACTCTTCAACTGCGATTTGTTCCAGCTCATGAATGTTTCCAGGATCTCTTTTACCAATGGCAAATTTCAAAGGTTCTCGATTGGATTGAGATCAGGACTCATTGCTGACCAGTTTAAAATGATCCATTTGTTCCTTTTTAACCATTCTTTTGTACTTTTGGATGTATGTTTTGGGTCATTGTCGTGCTGGAGGACCCATGACCTTCGATCCATTTCTAGCTTTCTGACACTAGGTAGCACATTTTACTCCAAAATACCTTGGTAGTCTGCTGACCTCATGATTCCTTTAATACATTCCAAGCCTTCAGTTCCTGAGGCAGCAAAACGTCCCCACAACATTACGGAACCTCTACCACATTTAACTTCACTTCTTCGTCTGTAAATCTATTGCTGGTCTGCATTGCCATAGAACGCAAGTCTATAAATTAATGAATGAGTGGAATGGGTAAACATAGATTTGGTTGTTTACACCATCAAAAAGTAGAAAGACTAGAGGATGGGGGCGGAGCCTGATGCCGAGCAGAGTGGACGCTTAGTGCGGTGGCTCCGGGGAGATCTCGACAAGAATCCGGATAAAAGTACCTTTACAGTCCCGCAGGACTCCTGAAATCCAGCACGGGTACCTTCCTGATGGCGGGCCCTAAGCCGCAACGGCTGGATTACGCTAGCGCATTGAACAGCAGCGCCAAAAGAACCAAAACGGAGCCCGTCTCCCCGCAAAAAATGGCAGCTACACGTGAGGGGCCTGATGCCCATTTGGAGCTTCTAACTGAAATACGGGGCGTCAAGGAGTTAGTTAAGGCTAATGGTGCGTCCCTGAGTTCTGTGCATGAAGAATTAGCAGGGCTGCATGGCAAATTTGAAGGCCTTTCGATGAGACAGGATAAATCAGAGGCGATGCTATCCGCCCACGAGACACGACTGGGGAAAGTTGACAAGCTTGAGAAACAACTAAGAGCGCTGCAGCGAGAGGTGGAGGATGGCAACAACCGGGCGCGGCGCAACAACATACGAGTGGTGGGTCTGTCTGAAGGGGCGGAAGGTAAAGATATGCGGGCCTTTCTGTACAAGATGATTCCTGAGGTCTTACACTGTTCTTTTGAGAAAGACTTTGAAATAGACCGTGCTCACCGCGTCCCATCTCACAGTCTGCCGCAGAGCTCCAGACCAAGGCCTATTATCTTCCGCACACTTCGATATCAACAAGCCACGCAGATCCTGGAGTTAGCGCGCGCGCCGATAGAATAGGAAGGACACAAACTCTTATTCTTTCCAGATCTGGCCAAACCTACTGTTAATAGGCGCAAGAGATTTCTGGAATACCAGCCTCGGCTACAGCAGCTGCAAGCCCATTACGGCCTTCTTTATCCTGCAAGAATGCGTGTCACTCTCCACAATCAGACACGCACCTTTGAAGAACCAGACGCGCTCTCCTTGTACCTAGAGGAAATGGAAGCTGCCCAGATGCGATGAGACTCCTTGCGTTGATGACCTGGTTTAATTGCTGGAAAGAGACTTATAGTATTGCGGTCTAGAGACTCTGAATATCTGCTGTAAATTTACAGAGGGCCCCTCGTTGGTATCCCCCTGTTCTAGAGTTCGAGTAGTTCTCTGTAGAGTTAAGGGGATGGGCTCTACTCCAGTTTGTCTTTACATGGCCGGTAGCCGTTTGCGGCACGGGCCCGCCTTCCCCCCGAGTCTCCCGAGCCAGCCCTGCCGGCCTGTGCTCACCGGTAACTTTTCAGGGTTTAGCCTCTCCTACAGGGTCTGTAATTGTTTGTCTCCTTGCTGATTTTAAAAGTTTAGCTAAGAGCCTTCACTTCTTAAAGCTGTCTTTGGATAAACCATGTTATATTCATAATTTTTTCCTGATATGCATTCAGTATCTCGCTCAGGCCCTATGGGTCAGATTAACCGCTGACTTCAATGGCTCCTTGTAAAATACTCTCTTTCAATGTTCAAGGTATAAACAGCCCGATAAAGAGAAGGAAAATCTTAGACTATGCACGGCGAGAAAGGGCCGACATATTGATGTTGCAAGAGACACATTTAAATCTGAAGGAGTCATTGAAGCTGAGTATGAGGCCTTTTGAGGTCATAGCATATTCCCCAGCCATCAAGAAACATAACGGTGTGGCCATACTGGTCAGGAAATCTCTTAAGATTAATGTGCTCTATCATTGTTCCGATGCAGAAGGGCGCTGGACTAAAGTTCTCTTGCAATTGGGGGGGCTTGAAGTGGTTATTATGTGCTTATATGCCCCCACTACTGATAATCTAGACTTTTTCACTGCTGTTGCGAAAGAACTGCATGGAGATAGCGGGAAACCGATCATCATAGGGGGGGACTTCAATCAAGTGCTAGATCCGTTAATTGATCGTCAACCATCTCGCTCCACTAAGAGGTCTAAGGGGCAAATTTTCCTAACCTCTATGGCTCAGGAGTTAGCTTTAGTGGATATATGGCGATTACAACATCCACAGGAGCTGGAATTCTCCTTTTTTTCTGCCCCACACACGTCGCAGTCCCGCATTGACTTTTTCCTTGTTTCCAAGGAATTAATCCCAAATATGGGCCCCGCTTGTCTCCATTCAATTCATATATCGGATCACGCCCCTATATCAATAATCCTAAATGATGATTCCCCGCATAATGAGTCTGTTACTTGGACTTTTGATAGGTCCCTCTTAGATGTCCCTGAATTTCAGGCAGAGATCAAAGTGGCCATCACTGAATACTTTCAGTTTAACTCCCCGCATGTTACCTCAGGTTGGGCCTGGTGGGAAGGCTTTAAAGCCACGATTAGGGCGGTTATTACCAGCTTTAATATACGCGTGAAAAGACAACGAAAGCGGCAACTACAAGATCTTGAGCTGCAGATTAAAGCGGGGGAGCGGGTTTTAACGCGAAGAACTGACCCCTGTATTTTGGTAAGACTTCAGCGCCTCAGATTTCAATATAATGCTATAATGACCACCGAGGCCTCCCTGAGTATTCGGAGGCAACAAGGGAATTATTATCGAGAGGGCAATAAGGCTAGTAAGTTGTTAGCTACGGTATTAAAGGGTAAGCGGGAGGCCAAAAGGGTCAGTGCCCTACAACAGCCACAGGGAACTGAATTGATTGTCAAAGACTCCGAGATCGCGGAAGCCTTTCGCGATTATTATATTCACTTGTACAGTTCTGAACGGGACTTTGTGCAGGAGGGCTTTGATCAGCTAGTCACTGACACACAGCGACCGACCCTTTCAATGGCGCATAGAGAGGAATTGGATGCTCCTTTCACCGAGGCGGAGGTTGGGAGAGCAATAGCCTCAATGGCCTCAGGTAAGGCCGCAGGGCCTGACGGGCTACCCGCCGAATTTTTTAAATGTTTTGCTAAGGACCTAGCCCCTCATTTAGTCCTGTACTATCGGATGTTGTCTTCGTCGGGGCAGCAAACGGGTGCCTTCGCGTCTGCTAATTTGGTAATGTTTGAGAAGCCAGGTAGGGATCCACAGCAGGTGGCTAACTACCGCCCCATTTCGCTACTCAATGCCGACTACAAGATTTTCGCAACCGTCTTATCTACTCGGCTTGCTGGGATTATTCCGCTATTAATCCACCCCGATCAATGTGGCTTCACGGAGGGCCGATCAACCGCTGATAATGCACGTATTTTATGTCACATTTTGATGGCAGCTGATGAGATGGGGAAGCCTTTAGTGGGTCTCTCTTTGGACGCCGAAAAGGCCTTCGATCGTCTCGAATGGCCTTTTCTGTTTGCGATCCTTCGGTGGTTTGGTTTCGGGGAGGTTTACCTAAGAGCCGTAGAAGTTATATATACTCTCCCTACGGCGCGAGTCTGTGTTAATGGCGTAACCTCGGCCCCTTTTGCGCTGCAGCGGGGCACCCGTCAAGGTTGCCCGCTGTCCCCTTTGCTCTTTAATCTAGCGATGGAGCTTTTAGTTCTTCTCATACAACAGAGTTCGGATATACATGGCGCATGGGTGGCGGGGCAGGAAACTAAGCTTTCGGCTTATGCAGACGACCTCCTTCTTTTCACCTCGCCTGACTCCATTCCGAGGATATTGGAGCAAATAGAGCATTATTCGCGATACTCTGGATATAAAATAAATTGGTCCAAGTCTGTGGTATTTCCAATGAACAAATGGGTACATAAAGAGAATCTCAGCGATTATCCTTTTATATGGGAGTCAGGCGCTGTGAAATATTTAGGGGTTCATTACTGTTATCCTTTTGAAGAAACGGTTAAACGGAACGCCGATGCGATTTTGGCGTTAGCCCGAGAGCTAACCATGAAGTGGTCTCCCCTGGTGCTCTCTTGGTGGGGTCGTTTAGAAACTGTGAAAATGATGATAGTTCCCAAAGTCAATTATATCCTAGAGATGCTCCCCTGTTATTTTCCTGCCCAGATTTATCAGCAACTTGAACGGGTTCTCCTGCAGTTTCTGTGGAAGAACAAAACACCGCGAATTGCTAAAGAGAAATTAAAACTCCGTCGGGAGAACGGCGGCGTAAATTTCCCGAATTTTCAATCTTATCATCATGCCTTCCTTCTCAAACAAGGGTCTCGTTGGCTTGAGTCTCCGACTGCCGGGCGGCCGGTTTGGGTCACTCTGGAGGAGCGATTACTGGCACCTCTACCGTTGAAATATGTCCCAGGGATGCAGTTCACACCTACCTCATCGATTCCCATGGTTATACTTGCTACGCTTACAGCTTTTCAGGTCTTTATCAAGGTCAGTGATTCCGATCGCTGTTCTCGAGCTAGGCTCCCCATTTGGAACAACCCATTATTCAAAATCCAGAAGAAGTCTTTTGCTTGGAAATCTTGGTACCAACGTGGGATTTGGACGGTCGATCAGCTGCAGGTAGCTCATAAATGGAAAGATTTCGGGGTACTTCAGCAGGAATTTGGCCTCCCGCTTACTTGTCTTTTTCAGTGGCATCAACTTCGGCATTGCTTGGTGGGAGCGGGAATTGATCCTAAGCAGGGACTTGGGACTGCTGGGGTCGTTGAGACCCTACATGAAATTGCAAAAGGGACAGGAATAGTATCGCAACTTTATAAACGATTAACCCTGTCCTCCTCGATATTGATCCAAAAGATACAACAGAGATGGGAGTGGGAAACCGGGAAGAGGCTCTTAGAACTCCAGTGGGAGAAATTTTGGTCCAAGCAGGTCAGAGTCACCAGGTCAGCCTCCATCACTCAAACCCTATTTTATTTTGCTCATAACTGTTTTTATACGCCGGTAAAGTTAGCACGTTGGGATAGTACCCTTAGTCCTCTTTGCTGGACTTGTGGAGCGAAGATAGGTACCTTGATGCATATAGTATATGAGTGCTCAGGGGTGCAGACCTATTGGACCTTGGTTTGGAAGCAAGTACAACTCATTCTGAAGTTCCGGGAGCCTCTCTCTTGGCAAATTATAGGCTTTTGCTCTGCAGCAGATGTTCCTTCCTTACCCAAGGAAGGTGCCTTTTTGCTAGATTTTATGGTGGGAATTGCAATTTGTTTGGTTATCAGTAACTGGAAATCTACCGCTCTTCTTAGTGTCCATGAGTGGTGGAATCGAGTATGTTTGGCTAGTCAATATGAGCAGTTCTCTGGTAAAGCTCAGCTCCCGTCCGGGAAGCAATGTCTTAAATGGCAATTATTAAATGACTTTGTTAAGATTGCTAAACTGAATTAATGTCAAGAACCTAGGCTCTGTTTCGGTTTACAATTTAAAAGACCTTGATTTTGAACCCTGTAGGAGACGGCTGGGGAGAGTGGGGGGTGGGGGGATTTAGTTGATAATTTAGTTGATAATCGGTGTTTTTTTTTTTTTGTTATGTCTGTTTTGTTCTGTTTGGAAAATGAAAATAAAGCGTTTAAAAAAAAAAAAAGAAAAAGAAAGACTAGAGGACACGCAATAAAGCTACAATGTAACCCATTTAAGACATAGCAGGAAATATTTTTTCACTCAACACATATTCAAACTCTGGAATTCGTTACTGGAGGATGTAGTAAAGACTGTTAGTATAGCTGGGTTTAAAAAAGGTTTGGACATGTTCCTGGAGGAAAGGTCTGTAAACTGTTATTAAAGAGGACTCAGGAAATCCACTGCTTACTCTCGGACAAGCATTGAAGAACCTGTGTACCTTTTTGGGAATCTGTGACCTGAATTGGACACTGTTGAAAACAGGATACTGGGCTTGATGGACCTTGGACTGCCCCAGTTGACATTTCTTATGTTCTTAGGTAAGTTTAGTTTCATCTGTCCATATTTTCCAAAAAGGATTGTGGTTTCTCAAGGTGGGTTTGGGCAAAGATCAGGAGGTGTGCCTTTTTATGTCTGTCTTTGAGCAGTAGGGTCTGCCTTGGCTTTCGCCCATTAACTCCTCCTTGGTTTAGTGCATGGGGTATGGTGAAGGTTGAAACCACCATTCCAGATTGCTCCAGGTCAGCCTTAAGCTCTTTGGATGTTGTACATGGTGTTTTTCCAATAGTTCGTTCTAACCTTTGAAGACTTCTTGGATTAATTTTCCTCTTCCTACCACATCCTGGGAGGTTCTTGGCAGTGCCAGAAGTAGAAAATTTCTTAACAACATTGTGAACGGTAGATACAGGAATCCCAAGGTCTTTGGAGATGGCCTTGTATCCCTTTGAAGTTTGATGATGATGGCTTTTCTGTTGGTCTCAGGCAGCTTTCTTGTCTTCACCATTGTGAAAGTGGGAGTGAATGTGTCCATTGTAAACATTAGAACCATCGTTCATTGGTTGATTCAAATCATGTGAGTACTGACAATTGATCACAGGTGTGTCTAATTTCACCACAGTGGGAATGCGGTGGTTCTGTTCAAACTTATTTGAATTGTTTCTAAGGATGTCAGTAATGTCCTAGCAATGTCCCAGTTTTTATACTATTTCCTACTATTTCTTTTTTTAGTTGGTCTTGTTTTATTTAATTCTTTTATGTGTCGACTATGTGTGCATATATAGTCCAAAGCCATTTCACTGGCCACTTTTTTTTTTTTAGTAGATATTGGACATTAAGGGTTGGAATGCAAGGGAGCCAGTAATGTTGATCACAACTGTATATTGCCTATCTAGTACAGGGTCTTGAACCACATTAAAATCTCCCATCAATATAATTGAAAGCTTGCTGTAATTTAGTATCATTCGTAAAATGGAATAAGAAAATGAGGGGTCATCAAGTATCGGGGTGTACACATTAGAAGCAAACACTTAATGGTCTTGGTTTTTAATCACCAACCAAATTCATCTACCATTGGGATCAGCCTGTTGTTTAACAATAAGTTGGGAGCAGACCTGAGACACCCATCATTTTTTTTACAGGTTGGGCAAAAAATATATTGTATCCATTTCCTTTCAACTTTAAGCTCTCAGTTAAACTCAAAGGCATCTCTTGCAAGACAGCTAGCTCAACATTTTGTTTCTTTAAATAATTAAGGATACACTTTCTCTTAATTTTGATGAGAGATACCAGTCACATTCAAGGTCAGCAATTTAATTGGCTTACTCATAAGATCAACAATACTTTGTTTAGGAATATGTACACAAGGTCACTAGCTGGTAATGATGTAAAAAGGAAGCCTCCAAAAGAAAAGAAAAAAAACAAAATCAGAGCAATAAACCTAAACATCCCTTCACAGAGAAGAAAGACATGCACGTTTGGAGAGACGATAGCTGCTATACAGAATTAAACAACTCAACTCAACCCTGATCAGCATACATTCAGTCAAACATTCAAACAAAGATCAATAGTCCAAAACATACATTGCCAACGTTACTCTGCCACAACATTCACATCAACAACAAACTTAAAACTCCAAACACAGGAGCATACAAAACAGGGTACTAACAGGTTATCAACCAACCTTAATGAAATAAAGTTGGAGAAGACAGTGCTGTGAATCATGTCATCCAAAGTGAGATCCAGGAAATGCTGTTCTTGATCAGACAAAATGAAATGCTGAACCCTATCCCAATGTATTAATGTTTCCAGACCATCTAAAAGCATAGTGTTGACATTAAACAGGGAACAGTAACCAGGTATAATTCCAGTATATGATTAGCAAAGTTTACAGTTCATCTCTATAGACAGCGCCGAAACCACAAGCTACGGCAAACGAGAAGATAAAGCCAAGTAGCATCCAAAAAAAAAAATAAAAAGTTACTTCATGTAACTGGAACCCAATATTTGTGCCTCAAATTCCTCCATTGCTTTCAGGTCCATACAATGTCACTAAATTTTATATGGACCCAAAGGTACTGGCTGGGCTGAATAAGAGACCATACTGTGATCCTGTGGACTTTCCCCTTCAATCTATTCAGCATTCTGCTGCTCGACTAATTTTCCATCAGCATCGCTTTTCCCATGTCACTCCTCTTTTCAAGTCCCTTCGTTGGCTTCCCATCCTTTTCTGGATCCAATTCAAACTCCTCCTCTTGACCTATAAATGCATTCACTCTTCAGCCCCCCACTACCTATCATCTCTTATCTCTCCTTACATCCCCTGTTGTGTTCTTCATTCTTCAAACAGCCTTCATCTATCTATGCCCTCCACTCGTACTGCTAATTCTAGACTTTGCTCCTTTCACCTGGCTACACCCTTTGCCTGGAACAATCTACCTCTGTTTGTGCGCAATGCGCCCTCTCTGGACCTCTTCAAGTCCAGATTGAAAACCCATCTCTTCTCTATTGCTTTCTGTTCTTGATTCTTGTTTTTGCTCGTCTTGTTTATTGTATACTTTGTTTTACTTGATTGTATTTGTATTTTGTAATCTTCTTGACTAGATTGTGATGCAGGGACTGTCTTTTCTTCATGTATGTACAGTGCTTCGTACGTTTGAAGCGCTTTATAAATGTTAGATAGATAGATAGAATAGAACAGGTCTGAGATTCAAAAAAAGTCTTCCTCTTATCTGCTAAATCCAGAACAACCAGAAAACACCTTCCTTGGTAAACAGGCTCATAATTAACTTTTGCCTTCATCAAAATTTGTAGAGCATGTTGATAACACAGACGTTTAGTCACCACTGGTCTTGGGTACTTAGAGTTGGATAGTGCTTGTGAGAGCACCCTGTGTGCTCTCTCAATCTCCAGCGCTGGCAAAAACTGAAGGTTGCTATTGAAGTAAAGTTGAAGAAAAAAAATCATGTCAGTACCTTCCACTCCTTCAGTTAAACCAAAATTTTTATATTACATCAGCGATTGCGATTGGAGATTTCTTCAAGATTTAATTGTAATCGATGAATCGCTTTAGAATTTTATCCGGGATATGTTGTGTGAAAGCCCCCATGGTAGTGACATGTTACTGTACCTGCTCGAGCCATAAGTATGAAGCCTGTATTTTTTTTAGCTGAGGGACTAGCAAGCTCCGATTTTATGTCCTGTATCAAAACCAGTTGTGATTTGATAACCTCTCATAGACCACGAATCTCAGCCAAGACTGCACCATCAGAATCTGCATGAGTCTTAGCAAGCACCACTTTCTCTGGAGTTACCGGGTCTATCTTGTCTCTTCAACCCTGAATTTACAGAGAAATGCTGATTGGTTTTATCGAGCTTCGAGTTCACCATAAACCTCAATGCTCAGTAAGGTGACAAGATACATTAAAAATGTAAATTAGACCACACAGTTCCAAGGATGGATAAAGATATTAAATAGCGCAGCAGAGCTCTCACATTAAGTAGCCATCTTGAGTGAATCCAAAGCCATGCCCCTTATATCCCTGTAGATCTCATCTATATACCTCTCTATCTGCCTCAGCTCCTCCAAGTCTGCTACTCTAGCTTCCAGAGATCAGACTAATTTCCTGAGAACAACAAGCTCTGTGCACCTAGTGCTCACACCAGTTAGAAGAAAGTCATACATGTTACATTCACTACAAAAGACTGGATAGCCCCCATCTTTATGGTCAAGTTACATAAGAATCCCTTCTCCTTTGACATTTGAGAAAGATTGATGAACTGATTAACTTATGCTATATGTATGTCTTGTTGCCCCTTCCCTTATGTTCCATGTAAACCTTCAATTGTATTGTAACCTGTAGCTGTATTGTTGACCACTTTGATTGAAGGATAAAGTGGTATACAAATCTGGTGGTTAAATAAATAAATCAAAATAAATCAAATAAATCTTGCTGCTGGAATGCTGTCTGCATCTTAGATTTGTTGTTTTTTGTTTGTTTTTTAGCAAAGTTGCTAGGAGAATAGGGATACTTGAACCAATATAATTGTACCTGATAAGTATAAGAGACTTTTAGTGTTCACCTCAAGGTGAACTGCAAGGACATAATCTACTCATAAGATCTAATGGCTTGCTGATGAAGATAATCAGTTAAATCTGAACATAAGATTACTCCTTTCCTCTTAACTGGTATAGGAGGCTAGGCTATAAATCAAGGATTTTGTCTGGGGAGGGTAGGGGGGTGGTAAACAACACTAACTGAAAGTTGGCTTATAATATTAAGCCCTCACTGACTAATTTAACTGTAGCAGCCAGGTCATTGGTCAGAGTGGTGCAGTTTCTGGAGAGACTTGGCTGGGTGATTGATCACAACAAGAGTCACCTCGAGCCCTCCCTATCATTGGAGTATCTCAGGGCCCTGTTCGACACTCACACAAGCAAGGTGATCTTCACCTCAGAGAGAATGACAGAGCAGCCTTCCAGAGGCAGCAAGCTGCCTAAGTCTGTGATTATTTCCAGCTCTTTAGGTTGATGGTGGCGATGATAGAGTTAGTCCTCTGGGCATGGGTTCATCTGAGGCTGAACCCATGCCCAGGTCTTTACTTTCCCGTTGGTCACCCCGCTCACAGGACTATGACATCAGGTGCCACCTAGACAAGATTTTAGATAGTGCTGGGGAGGAGTCTGCTTCTTGGTACATATGGATATCAATGTCATCGGAAAGTGTGGGAGGGAGATTCTGGAGGCTAAGTTTAGGCCTTTAGGTAGGAAGTTGAAATCCAGAACTTCTAGGGTAGCATTCTCTGAAATGCTTCCCGTTCCATGAGCAGGACTCAAAAGGCAGGCAGAGCTTCAGAGTCTCAATGCGTGGAAGAGGGAAGGAAGATAGTTTTGGATTTGTTAGGAACTGGGCAACATTCTGAGGAAGGGGGAGGGACTTTTCTGAAAGGATCAGCTCCTTAACTGAGCTGGAACCAGGCTGCTGGCATTAACTTTTAAAAACGAGATAGAGCAGCTTTTAAACTAGGTAAAAGGGGAAAGCCAACAGTCACTCAAGAGCACATGGTTTGGAAGGATATAGCCTTGAAGGATACTAGCAAAAGAGGGAAGTTGGGTATCCTGACAGAGGTTCCAGTAAAGATAAAAGTAACCCAGATGCCTTTAAGTAAAGAACAGACAGAGCTGAAAGACTCCAAATTACCCCTATCGACTGATAACCAGATTAATATGAATAAAATACAATCTCTAAACTGCCTGTATGCAAATGCTAGAAGTCTGAAAAATAAGATGGGAGAGTTAGAATATTTATCACTAAATAAAGGTTACATATGATTGGCATCTCGGAGACCTGGTGGAAGAAGGACAACCAATGGGACATTGTGATACCTGGGTACAAACAGTATTTATTTATCCAGATTTATATACCACCTTTTCCTTCAATCAAAGTGGTTTACAATATGAACTATTACAAAAATTAGGTAAAGGGGCAAACGTGGGAAAAATTAGAAGAAGTGATTAACAAGATAAGAAGAAAAGAAGAAATCATAACTGTGGTAAATAGTAGAAGTCATTAACAAAATAAGAAGAAATTATTAAACAGTAGGATATAATCACTGAGAGGAACCATAGTAATCCATAAACAAAAATGTTTTTAACATCAAATGGAAGTTCTTTATATACAAAATAGCTTCCCTTCTTGTCAGTTCATGAACCAGCTGCTCCAAGCAGCAGTTATTTATTTCATCTAGAAACTTTATCTCCCCAGCATGTCCTGCTGCGGCACTGACCCAGTCGATACCGGGGTAACTGAAATCACCCATTATTATTGAGTTGAAACTTTTATTAGTTTCCCCGATTTCATTTAGCATGTCGTCATCCATCTGTTCATTCTGGCCAGGTGGTCGGTAGTATGCCTTCACCTTCCCCTTTTTACATGGGATTTCTATCCATAGAGATTCTACAGTGTATTTTGTTTCCTGCAAAACTTTAATCCTATGTGACTCAATGCACTCTCTAACACAGAGCGCAACCCCTTCACCAATTTAAAAGATAGAAAGCAGAGAGGTATACTAAATGGCCAATTTTCTCAATGGAGAAAGGTGAATAGTGGAGTACCCCAGGGATCTGTGCTGGGCCCGCTGCTTTTTAACATAGAACCATAGAAAATTCATAAATGACCTGGAAATGAGAATAACAAGTGAGGTGATAAAATTTGCAGATGACACAAAATTATGCAAAGTTGTTAAAACCCAAAAGGATTGTGAAAATTTCAAGAGGACCTTGACAAATCGGAAGACTGGACGTCCAAATGGCAGATGAACTTTAATGTGGACAAGGGCAAAGTTATGCACCTAGGAAAGAACAATGCAAACTACGGTTACATGATGCAAGGTCCACATATCCTCAATGATAGAGTAGATCAAATTAGTGAAGGGGTTGCGCTCTGTGTTAGAGTGAACATTGAGTCACATAAGATTAACGTTTTGCGGGAAACAAAATGCACTGTAGAATCTCAATGGATAGAAATCCCATGTAAAAAGGGGAAGGCGAAGGCATACTATCGACCACCTGGCCAGAATGAAAAGATGGATGATGACATGCTAAAAGAAATTGGAGAAACTAATAAAAGTTACAACTCAATAATAATGGGTGATTTCAGTTACCCTGGTATTGACTGGGTCAGTGTCACAGCAGGACATGCTAGGGAGATAAAGTTTCTTGATGAAATAAATAACTGCTGCTTAGAGCAGCTGGTTCATGAACTGACAAGAAGGGAAGCTATTTTGGACCTAGTCCTTAGTGGAACACAGGGTCTGGTGCAAGAGATAAGGGTGTTGGGGCATAGCATGATTGCATTTGATTTAATAAATGGAGGAAGGATGGCAAGGAAGCCCACAATACTATCTTTTAACTTTCAAAAGGGAGAGTAAATGAATTCTTTCCTTCGGTCTTTACTGAAGACGATGTAGGGAAGTTACCCATTCCTGAAATTGTATTTAAAGGTAATGTGTCAGAAGAATTGAAAGAAATATCAATAAACTGGGAAGATGTATTACCATTATTTGATAAACTGAAGAGTAGTAAATCACCTGGACTGGATGGTATACTTCCAAGGGTGCTGAAAGAACTGAAATATGAGAATGGAGACCTACTATTATTAATCTGTGAACTATCATTAAAATCATCTGAACTACATGAAGATTGACCTATGTTAACGCCAGCTTTTAAAAAGAGTTTCAAGGGTGATCCGCGAAATTACAGACCCAGTGAGCCTGACATCATTGCCGGGCAAAATGGTAGAAACCATTATAAAAACTAAAATTATTGAACATGTAGATAGTTATGGTTTAATGGGAGAAAGCCCATGGTTTTAGCCAAGGAAGGTCATAAGAACATAAGATATGCCATACTGGGTCAGACCAAGGTCCATCAAGCCCAGTATTCTGTTTCCAACAGTGGCCAATCTAGGTCATATGTACCTAGCAGTTTCCCCAAGAGACACAAGTTCCACAATGCTTGTACTGGGTCAAGCATTGATATCTTCGGTCACTTCTTAATAATGGTTTATGGACCTTTCCTCCAGGAACTTGTCCAAACCTTTTTTTAAACCCAGCTACACTAACAGCCTTTACTACATCCTCCGGTAACAAATTCCAGAGTTTGATTACACGTTGAGTGAAAAAATATTTTCTTTTATTAGTCTTAAATAGTTTACCCTGTAGCTTCATTGCATGTCCCCTAGTCTTTCTATATTCTGATAAGGTAAACAATCGATCTACGTTTACCAGTTCCACTCCGTTCATTAATTTATAGACTTCTATCATATCTCCCCTCAGCCGTCTCTTTTCCAGGTTAAAGAGCCCTAACCTTTTTAGCCTTTCTTCATAGGAGTATCCTTCCATCCCCTTTACCATTTTGGTGGCTCTTCTCTGTACCTTTTCTAAAATCGCTATATCCTTTTTAAGATACGGCGACCAGAATTGCACACAATATTCAAGGTGTGGTCTCACCATGCAACGATATAGAGGCATTATAATATATTTTGTTTTATTTTCCATTCCTTTCCTTATCATACCTAGCATTCTATTTGCTCTCTTGGCCGCCGCTGCACACTGGGCCGAGGGTTTTAACATGGTATCCACAATGACGCCTAAATCTTTTTCCTGGGTGGTGGTTCCTAATGTGGAACCTTGCATCGTGTAACCATAGTTTGGGTTGTTCTTCCCTAGGTGCATAACCTTGCACTTGTCCACATTAAATTTCATCTGCCATTTTTTTTTTTTAAACTTAATGTTTATTAATTTTTCCAAAGCAAACAGAGCAATACACGAAACATATCCGAATACAAAAGAAGAATAAAAAGCTAAACCATCCACCTCTCCTCCTGCAATTATACATATAACAGTACAGGGATATAAAATATGCAATTTTTCACCCCCCCACTTCCCCCCCCAACCCCCCTCCCCCCACCCTTTGCAAATAACATCCTCAAACCATGAGCACCCTTGCCCCGCAATCCCCCTCATTTCCCCCCCACGGTAAGCTCATCGCATACCTGAGGCTGCCAAGTGCTTCAGCAACGGTTGCCATTGACGGTCAAAGCGCTCCCCTTGATTTTTCCTTATAGCGGTCAAACGTTCCATATGCAGAACTTTATATAATCTAGCTACCCAGTGATGAAGCTCCAGATGGCCCCCCTGCTTCCACTTCCAGGCTATTTCGCACCTTGCCGCCACTATACATGACCGCATAGGGCAGGACCATTTCTGCGACTGATTATCTGGCCAGACTCCCAAAAGAAACAAAGTAGGGCATAGTTCTAACCGGACCCCAAAAATAGTTGACATCTGGTCCCGGACCTTCGTCCAATATGAACGAACCCAGGTGCATTCCCACCACATATGATAATATGTTCCCCTTTCCCCACATCCTCTCCAGCAAAGAGCCGGAACCGCTGGGAACATCTTATGATATCGTTCAGGAGTGTAGTACCACCGCATTAATATTTTATAAGTATTCTCTTGAATCAAGGTACAAATAGAAGATCGGGACGCTGCTTTAAGGATAGCCTTCCACTCCTCTCCATCCCAATTCAGCCCCAAATCTTTTTCCCATTCTACCATATATTTCAGTTTGGGTTCCACCTCCTGGGCCTTTCGCAAGCTTGCATAATGTAAGCGTATCAACCCTCGAGAGGCATGGTGGCCCACCCACAAGGCTTCAAGATCATTAAGTCCTTCGTCAATGCGTTCACGCTGAATTCTTTGGCGCAGGTAATGTGTAACCTGCAGATAAGCGAAAAAATCCTGCTTGTCTAACTAAAATTCCGCTTTCAATTGATCAAAGGACTTAACCTCGTCGGCCTCTATTAAATGCACAAATTGAGTCAGCCCCCGCTCCTCCCAAACCTGAAATATCCTCTCCCGGCCCGGAGCAAAGGCTGGAGTAGCTGTCAACGGTGAGAGCAAAAACGTCCCTAGGCCAACATCTACCCTTCGCCACCCTCTGACCCACTCTCCCAAAAGATGACGTATAAAGGGATTGTACGTCCACTGACCCTGCAAAGTTCCCTTTTGTAACCAAGGTAAACAATAAAGTTTATACGAGGGTACCGCTTGCTGCTCAATAGCAAGAAAACCTTTCGACCGTACTGGTTCCCTCCACTCCATCACCTGCCGCATTTGCGCCGCTAGATAATAATCCGCTATCACTGGCATTCCCAACCCCCCTTTCTCCCGTGCTCTATACATGACAGTCCGTGCAATGCGCGGGGGTCGGTGTCTCCACACAAACAAAAACAGCTTCCGTTGAAGTTTATGCAAGACCTTTTGAGGAACCTGGATAGGTAATACTTGAAAAAGATACAGCAGTTGAGGCAACACCATCATCTTAAGCGTCGCTATCCTGCCTAACCACGAAATCCCCTCATGATTCCATTTCTCCAGGTCTTTGCCTATCCGGTCAATCAGCGCTGGATAATTAGCCCCGTACAACTTGTCAAGATTACAAGTTAAATACACCCCGAGGTACTTGATCTTACTGGCCGCCCAACGGAATGGGAAACACCCCTGTAAATGCGCTATTAGTTGCCCAGGCAGATTAACGTTCAGTGCCTCCGTTTTATCCCAGTTAATCTTGAAGCCAGCAAGCGCCCCAAAACGTTTCAGCTCTGCCATAAAAATAGGCGAAGCCAATAACGGATGGGTGATAAAAAGCAACAGATCATCTGCAAACATTGCCAGCTTGTGTGTTGTCGAGCCTATGGTGAGGCCCGTTGCATCCGGATTCAGTCGCAAATGCTGCGCCAATGGCTCCATGGTTAAGGCGAACAGCAAGGGGGAGAGTGGGCACCCTTGTCTCGTGCCCCTCGCTAAAGAAAAGAACTCGGAGTGTCGACCATTTATTTTGACCGTTGCTACCGGACAGGTGTACAAGGCCTTTATCCAGGACATCATATTGGGGCCTATCCCCACGGCTTGTAATACCGCAAACATAAACCCCCATTCTACTCGATCAAATGCTTTTTCAGCATCGATCGCTAATACAAGTAGTTCCTGCTGCTGATGCTGAGCGGTCCACATTACCTGAATTGCTCTTCGGATATTGTCCCCCGTGTTCCGCCCCTGAACAAATCCCGTCTGATCAGAATGAATAATTTTTGGCAGGATTAGCCCCAATCTGTTAGCTAATATCTTGGCCAGTATTTTCCCATCCGTATTTAAGAGAGAGATGGGCCGATAGGAACCACAGACGGTGGGGTCCCTACCCGGCTTTGCTATCACTGTAATCCCTGCCTGATTCATTGAAGGCGGCAACGGTTGCCCCTGGAGAACCGCATTAAATAAGCGCTGCAACAGCGGAGCCAATGATGTCTGCAATTTTTTATAAAACAGCGTAGAGAAACCATCTAATCTCGGGGATTTATTCAAGGGTAAACCCTTAATTATGGTATAGATCTCTTCCAGGGAGATCTCTTTATTAAGAATATCACGATCGAATTCCGAAATTACCGGGAGACTTCCGCCGTCCTGGATATACTTGAAAGTTCCTAAGGGATCTCCTGCCACCTCACTAGTATATAATGTTTGATAATACTGGCGAAATTGCTCTCTGATATCTTTGGTACGAAAAAGAAGCCTATCTCCCGGGCCCTTGACCTTCAAAATAGTAGAACGCTGGTCCCTATCCTGCAGCTTCCTTGCTAACAGTCTGCCCACTTTATTATGAAATTCGTAATAGTGCTGATTAATGCGGCGTAGTTGGAAATTGTTTCCATCTGCGAGGAGGTTAATTCGGCTTGTGCATGTGCCAATTGCGCTTGGATCTGGGCTCCGCCCCCCTGCTTATGCTGGCGTTCCAACTCTGTGACTAGTTGGATCAGCTGGGCCCTCTTCCACCCTGCAACCTTCTTTTTGCGAGCTGCGCGTTGTATCAAAACTCCACGTAACACCGCTTTTAATCCATCCCATTGAATCCCCAAGGAAACTTCCCCAGTGTCATTCACCTCCCAATAGTGTCGAATTTCCTCCACTACACTCACCACCACTGCAGCATCCTGCAGCAGACTTTCATTAAGGCGCCAAAAGGACCTTCCACTCGTATCTCTTTCGCCTCCAAACTCCACCCATATCGGGCCATGGTCCGTCCAAGACATGGGTTCTATACCCACTTTCAAGATTTTTGAGAGCCATGAGGAATCCCCAAAAAACAAATCTATTCTGCTATAGCTATGATGGACCTGGGAATTAGTGGGTATAGTCAATCCCTTGCGGGTTAACCTGACGCCAAAGGTCCCACAACCCGTAGGTCTGCAGCAATCTACGTAATTGTACCCGCCTTTTAGTGTCTCCTCTATGGCCCCCGGGGGATCTATCCCACCTTGGGTTCAGCACTTCATTAAAATCGCCCCCCATCAATAAAGCCCCATGGATTTTATCGGAAAGCCAGCCCGACAGTGTGGCCCAAAAATCAGTGTGGGGGTCATTGGGGCCATAAACATTCAAAAAGGTAACCGCCTGTCCCTGCAACTCACCCCAGATTAACAAAACTCGCCCTGCAATGCCTTTAATTACCCCCCCTAATTGAAAGGGGACGTCCTGGCGAACCATAACAGCCACTCCAGCCTTTTTATGTAAACCGTCAGCATTAAACCAAATATCTTTATAGGCGCTATGGCGCAGAAGGTGCTCATCTTTTGGCAACAGATGTGTTTCTTGCACAAAGATTACTTGCCAGCGTTGTAGCCTGACTTCCCGAAACAACACTTTCCGCTTTTGGGGAGTGTTAAGGCCTCTAACATTAATAGAGCCTACCCTAAGTCCCGCCATCAGACATTGCCAGAAACTCTAACCTTGGCAGCCCCAGGGTATGATCCATCCCCAACCTTTCCCCCCTCCCTCCATCCCCCTTCCTCCGCCCAACCCCCACCCCTCTCCCCCCACCCATCTTCTGTAGATTCCTTCCCCAGCCATACCCCCCCCCCCCTCGAGATATCTCTCCACAGGCCCAAATCCTGTGCCACCTCACCGGAGGAAGAGACACACCTTCCGAGACGCTTTATACGTCCGTTATGCCGGACCTCTCCCCCCCCCCCCCCGCTTTTAAACCAATATAACCCAGAAAACCAAGAAACCCCCACAATCAATCTACTCCACTACCCCCGCCCTCCATACCCTCTCCAACTACTAACAAAACAGAACTGTGGTAACCAGACAGAGGAGAGCCATTAAGCCCCCCCTTGCTATATACACTTGCTTAAAAAGAAAAATACTAGCCTCCGCAGACTTTTAGAACCCCTAAATGTTCATGGGATCAAGTGAGGAACCCCAGATAACAGTGCTATCGTGCCTCATTATAAAAATTAAAAAAGAACAGCATAAAACAACCTGAATAAAGCACACATTGTGAATTACAGCCTCCACCGACCGGAACACCACACAGTCCAACATGGAGGTAAATAAGGAACGCTGAGCAGGTCATCTATGTCACCCCAGGCCGAGGGCCATGAAAATCACTGAACAGATTCTCATCCCCTCACCCCCGGGGCCAAGAACCACTCATCAAAGAGGTATTCCAAATCCAAAGGACAGATCCAGAAGTTCATGTCAGCTGCAATGTCCCGCCCGCCTCAGAGTCCGCAGTGGTAGGGATATCTCCTGAAGTGCGGCGAAGACGATGTCCTTTCGTTGGTATCCGTTGCCACTTCAACTTGTCCAAAAGGGGGGACTGCTCTCGATCTTGATCGGAGGGTTCTGAAACAGTTCGCTTCGGAGGTAAATTTGGGGCTTTAGCCTTTTCCAAGCACTTCCAGGCTTCAGATAGTGATTTAGCTCGGTACGTCGCTCCTCCAACTTCAAATTGAATACAAAATGGGAAAAGCCATTTATATTTAACTTTTTCGCTGCGTAGGTACTCAGTAACCGGCCGCATCAACTTGCGACGTTGTAAGGTCTGCGGTGCCAGATCTTGAAAGACCTCGATCGTGGAGCCCTGCCATTGCAACTTTCCCCGCTTAGCCGCCGCTCTCATAATCGCTTCCTTTTGGGGGAAACTAGTCAAGCAGGCTATGAAGTCCCTGGGCCTATTCCCTGGGGGGGCCCTGAGAGCTCTGTGCGCCCTTTCGATGCCTATCTCCACTTTAGGGGCCAACTCAGCCTGATCTTCCGCAATTAGCAAGGCCTCGCATATTTCACGTACCACTGTGTCGGCTTGCCTGTAGCGCTCTTCCTCGGGGACCCCTCGTATGCGAATATTGCACCGTCGAGACCTATTTTCTAGGTCTTCGATTTTCGCCCGCAAGTCCTCCGTTGTCTCCCGCCACCGACTAGTGATGCTGCGCACCGTCTGTGCTGCCGTGGCCATCTCGTCCACGTGCTCCTCCAGAACTTCAACACGATGTCCTAAGGCCTGCATGTCATGGCGAAAGTCCGCTAATAGTTCCTTCGCCTCACTTTTAACACCAAGGACTTCCGTTTTTATCTCCCGACACCATCGTCGTAAGTCGCCTTTAGTGCAATGCTCATCAGCATTTTCCAATTCATCCTCCGTTTCTGTGTCCTCCTTCTCGGCCCTCTCTTTTTGAGAGCGTAGGGGCGCATAATTTGACCGAAATGTTTCCAGTTTTTTCTTGGTAGACATCCTCCACACAATCACCGCACCCCCAAAATGCTCTTTTCACCAGGGGGGAGGCCCGATGCTAAAGAATATTGCTATTTACTCTATATCCCGGAGGGAGCTCCGACTTCAGACCGCCATCTCGGTCGGTGACGTCACTTCCTCTCTTCATCTGCCATTTTGATGCCCAGTCTTCCAATTTATCAAGATCCTCTTGCAATATTTCACAATCCTCTTGGGTTTTAACAACTTTAAATAGTTTTGTGTCATCTGCAAATTTGATAACCTCACTCGTTATTCCACTTTCCAGGTCATTTATGAATATGTCAAAAAGCAGCGGACCCAGCACAGATCCCTGGGGTACACCACTATTCACCTTTCTCCATTGGGAAAATTGGCCATTTAGCCCTACCCTCTGCTTTCTATCTTTTAACCAGTTCCTGATCCACAATAGTACACTGCCTCCTATCCCATGACTCTTTAGTTTTGCCAAAAGTCTCTGATGAGGGACCTTGTAAAAGGCTTTCTGAAAGTCCAGATACACAATATCAACCGACTCACCTTTGTCCACCTGTTTATTCACTCCTTCAAAAAAAACATAACAGATTAGTAAGACAAGATCTTCCTTGTCTAAAGCCATGTTGGCTGTCTCCCATTAGGTTGTGACTATCTACATGCTGAGTAATTTTATTCTTTATGATGGTTTCTACCATTTTTCCCGGTACTGACGTCAGGCTCACCGGTCTGTAGTTTCCCGGATCACCCCTGGAACCCTTTTTAAAAATTGGTGCTACATTGGCGATCCTCCAATCTTCAGGTATTAGAGATGATTTTAATGATAGTTCACAGATTACTGATAGCAGGTCTGCAATCTCATATTTCAGTTCTTTCAACACCCTTGGATGTATACCATCCGGCCCAGGTGATTTGCTACTCTTCAGTTTATCTAATAGTAGTAAGACATCTTCCCGATGTATCGATATTTCCTTCAATTCTTCCGCACCTTTAAATACCACTTCAGTCATGGGTAACATCCCTACATCTTCCTCAGTAAAGACCGAAGCAAAGAATTCATTCAGTCTCTCCGCTATCGCCTTGTCGCCTCTTAGTGCTCCTTTAACCCCTTTATCATCTAATGGACCAACTGACTCTCTCACAGGTTTTTTGCTACGAATGTACTTGAAAAGGTCTTTATTTCACGTTTTTGCTTCCGCAGCAAGCTTCTTCTCAAATTCTCTCTTTGCCTGCCTTATCAATGCCTTGCATTTGACTTGCCAGTGCTTGTGCTGTTTCCAGGTTTCATCGTTTGGCTCTTTTTTCCATTTCCTGAAAGATACTTTTTTGGCAACAACAGCCTCTCTGACCTCACCTTTAAACCATGCTGGCAGTTTTTTGGACTTCCTTCCACTTTTCTTAAAGCGTGGAATACAGCTGGTCTGGGCTTCCAAGATAGTATTTTTCAACAACACCCAAGCTTGATGTACGTCTTTAACCTTTGCAACTGCTCCTTTTAGTTTTTTCTTAACTGTTTTCCTCATTTTATCATAGTCTCCCTTTCGAAAGTTAAAAGGTAGTACTGTGGATTTCCTTACTATCCCTCCTCCACTAATTAAATCAAAGGCGATCATGCTATGATCACTATTGCCAAGTGGCCCCAACACCCTTATCTCTTGCACTAGATCTGGTGTTCCACTAAGGACTAGGTCTAATATGGCTTGCCCTCTGGTCGGTTCATGAACCAGCTGCTCCAAGAAGCAGTCATTTATTTCATCTAGGAACTTTATCTCCCTAGCATGTCCTGCCGTGACACTGACCCAGTCCATACCGGGGTAATTGAAATCACCCATTATTATTACTGCGCTGTAACTTTTGTTAGCTTCCTTGATTTCTTTGAGCATTTCATCATCCATTTGGTCATTCTGGCCAGGTGCTCGATAGTCTTGTCTTACTAATCTGTTATATTTTTTTGAAGTTGTGAATAAAAGTAGACAAAAGTGATCTAGTTGATTTAATGAAAGCCTTTGACATGGTCCCTCATGAGAGAATCTTGGTGAAATTAAAAAGTCATGGGATAGGAGTCAGTATGCTATTGTGGATCAGGAACTGGTTAAAAGATAGAAAGCAGAGAGGTGTACTAAATGGCCAATTTTCACAATGGAGAAAGGTGAATAGTGGAGTACCCCAGGGATCTGTGCTGGACCCGCTGCTTTTTAACATATTCATAAATGACCTGGAAATGAGAATAACAAGTGAGGTGATAAAATTTGCAGATGACAGAAAATTATGCAAAGTTGTTAAAACCCAAAAGGATTGTGAAAAATTGCAAGAGGACCTTGACAAATCGGAAGACTGAATATCCAAATGGCAGATGAAATTTAATGTGGACAAGGGCAAAGTTATGCACCTAGGAAAGAACAATGCAAACTACGGTTATGGGCTCCACATAAGGAACTACTATTCAGGGAAAGGATTTAGGTGGCATTGTGGATAATATGTTGAAACCTTCTGTCCAGTGGGCAATGGCAGCCAAGAAAACAAATAGCATGCTAGGAATCGTAAGAAGAGGAATGGAGAATAAAACAAAGGATATTATAATTCCTCTGTATCGTTCCATGGTGCTACCACACTTTGAATATTTTGTGCAATTTGTTTTGAATAACCTTTGCTGCATAATCTTATTGGAATGTAATATGAATTAAGACTTACAATTTTAAAACAACAATATAATAAATTACATGTGTTTTGCTGAATTTTATCAATTTATGGTTGTAAACTGCTGAGAATAGAATGATTGGTGGTATATAAAAATTTGAATAAAATAAATCTGTTCACATGATGCTGCTAAGCTGAACAGATGGGTGGCTAAAAGGCTCTCTAATCCTTTGATTAATCAGTGGGGGTTTTTTGCCCAGAGGGACTACCCCATGACCTTTCCCTCTTGAGTGATCCGGTGACTGGCAACAAGGCTGCATTTTGGGATCCTTTCATTAGTAAGGTGCAAAGCTCTGCTTGTTTAAAAAGTGAGGTTTGAAAGCAAGGAGGACATTTATTTATTTAGCAGAGCTTATATACCGTTTTTCACCAGGTCAAAGCAGTATACATTGAGCAGAAGAGATTCAAATGACATATAATAGCCAACTGTGTATAGGGAACATGAGTGCTAAGAGCTTGTGTGCAGCCTTGGATAACCAGAAGCACATCAGTGACATGGCATCGCATGGAGAAAAGGCCGCAGTGCTCCCAGCGGGTCATTTGGTGCAACAGATGACCATGAGTGTGTGTGCAGCTCTGGGAGACATCAGAGATGGGGTTGATTTGCAGACGCAGTGGATTGAGGTGGTGGAGGAGCAGATTGTGACCCAGGAAGGTGCAAGGAGACGAGTGGAGTTGGAAGTTGAAGCCTTGAGGCTGGAAAACTGGCACTATTGGATCAGGTTGAGAAGCTGGAAAATAGAAGCTGTAGGAACAGTCTGAGGGTAATTGGGCTACCAGAAACACTTGAAGAGCCGGAACTGTATGAATATTTCAATGAATGGCTTCCTGATCACCTTGGAATGGACAGTGTTGGAAGGGCCCTCAGTTACAATGGTAAGCAAATACCAGGTGGGGCCAGTGAGAGACAGGGCAGAGACTCTGCAGCCGGTTATATCAAGGTAGCACTCCAGAAGAACAAAAACCTGGAGTATGAAGACATCTGGCTCCTTTTGTTCAGTAACTACTCCATGCGTGTGGCCATAGTGCGCAAGGAGATGATGGCGGTGTGTACAACTCTGGTATCTAAGGGCATCCAGTTTGTGTTTATCTACTCAGCTAAACTGCAAGTGCATCACGATGGAAGATAAGGGATAATGCAGTCCAGGGAAAAAGCCCAGCATTTTCTGGACGGCCTAATCGGGTAGGCTGTCTCCGGGGCGGCAGGTGCTCTGAGTTTGTTCCAATCTATTGAAGGTGGCACCTTGGTTGAGTGGATCTAGTTGTTGACTCTTGGACTTGAAGGGTTTCAACTGAATAGTTTTTATGCTGTTGTCTTTCCCTGCTCCCCTTTTATGTTTCTTTTTCCCTCCTGGTCTCTTCTTTTTCCCTTTTGCAGGAGTGTCTTAGCCCTGGCCATGGATGTATGGCACTGTAGACTTTGGGATGCCCCAAAGAACTGGGGGTGCTTGATTGGGGAGCTGGAGTGGATTGGAGACCAGAGTGGATCAATCAGGGGCGAATCGGCCCTGGAGGAGAGGAGCTTGCACTTTAGATGCATTTGTAGGAACAATCAGGAGTGATGGCTCCATTCCTCTTTCAGCTTCCTTCTTATAGTTGGGGGTGGGGCAAAACAGAACTGTTTAGTGAGTAGTTTGTGGTTTACAATGACTGTTTTGTTATAGAAGGGATGCAGATGTTAATGTTTTGAGACTGGGAAAAGTGGGAGTTGGATGGTATGTTGGGGGAAAACAATCTGCTGAGTGGGTGGCGGGACAGGCTAGATTGTTGTATGTAAATGGGGGTGAGGTAAGGCATGGTATCAGAAGCAAGCCTTGGTAGAGGGGCTTACAGAAGAGTTGAGAAGAAGGGGGTGGGGGTATCGTCACTAGGGGTAGAAGGCTGAAGGAGCCCTTAGAAGGGATAACTGGTGAGTGTATTCTGTTTGGGGGAGGGGGAAGTAGTCTAGTGGAGGAGGGGAAGGGAGGGGTTATGGATAGTTTGCAGCAGAATGGTGGTTTTTCAGAGTATGTATTCTTGTGGGAAGCACTTTTCTAGGCTGGGGGGGGGGCGAGGTTGCCTGGGATTAGTAGGATGGGAGTTGAATGGTTAAGTTGGTTACTGGCACATGGAATATGGCAGGCATCGATTTTCTTGTTAAGAAGAAACAGATTTTGGCACAGCTGAAGGGACTGCAAACACAAATTGCCCTTTAACAGGAGATGCATCTGACAGATGAGGACCAGTCATAAATCTACCAAACATAAACCAATAAGAGTACCAGTCATAAATCTACAAAAGTAAACCACCTGAGCCTTTGGATGCTTATATTGCCACTTTTAGAGATTTAGTTCTCCAGGATCTCGAAAATATAGAAGCTCAAGTGCATAAGGGATGGCAAAATAATAATTTATCTTTCAACAAGAGACATGATTACAACAATTATCTGATGTGGTGATCAAACCAACTGATAAGTGGGGCTATGTAGTAATATTACAGTGCGAAAATTATTACATGGAGGCTATGCACCAATTATCTGACTGGTGTTACTATCAGCAAGTTTTCAAGGATCCGACACCTAAACTCCAAAGTCAAATATTGAATATATTGCATTCAATAATAACATTCTTATGGTGCAGGAACATCGTAGTTTAGTCTTGGTTCAGCAAGCCTTAGCACAACGTTCCAATACTGAACGTATTCCTACTTCTTTTTTTAACCTCTATTGCAGAAGTGATACTTAACAAAAATTGTTTTTGTTTTGTGACAATTACTTTATACAGGTACATGGAATAGCTATGGGGGCCAGTGTGGCTCCCAGTATAGCTAACTTGTACGTAATGTCCTTTGAGGAAACTTATCTTTATGTTTCTGAAGGTATAAACATATTGGCCTATGGGTGCGGTTTATAGATGATGTCTTCTGTGTTTGGTTAGATACCGGGGATACACTAGCAAAATTTGCATCCTGGTTGAACACACATGACTCGTACTTACAGTTTACAATGTCTAAGTCTACAATATAACTCCCGTTTTTAGATGTGGTGGTTAGAAATGAAAGAGGAATTTTGTCTACAACACTATATTGTAAGACAGTGGATTGCAACAAATTGCAACATTTTAGCAGTCATTATCATTTCAAATTAAAGAAAGCTCTCCCTTTTGGACAATTTCTGAGAATACGTCGGATTTATTTGACTGATCAAGAATTCATTGCTCAAGTGAAGGATTTACGTTTCAGATTGCTCCAGCGGGGTTGTCCTAAGCAAGTGATCCACAAATCCTTCCTTTGAGCGAAATATGCCCAACACCCTTTGTTACAAAAAAGTTGCAGTGAGAATATGGACAGCAAATATGTGTCATCTGCTACTCAGATCAAGCACAAAAGATAGTGGGGAGTATTTTCAAACATCAGCACATACTAGCGCTACATAGGATCTTTCAAACAGGACCATGTATAGCTTTCACGTGTGTACTCAATTTGGGAGACCTAGTCAGATCTGACATTTTAAAGCACAGTCCTGTGAATCAAGCAAAGGGCCATCATGGCCTTGTGGACATTGCAGGTGTGCCACCTCATTGGACATTGAGTCCTGGACGGATCCAGTGAGTGGCTCTGAATATTTTCTCAAGCATAACACCGACTGTTTAACATCATGTTCTAATTTGTTCTTGTGCACAAGTGTATGAGGGGAGGACTTGCCGCCCGGTTAAAATACGGCCTACAGAACATAAATCCAGATTGAACAATGTAATATTAATAGCACCTATAGGACAACATTGTGTGGACCATCAACATCATTGGCAAGATCTAAAATGGTTGATTATCAACGTTATTGAAGACATGCAGACTGGTCAAGCGGATCACCGGTTGGCTCATTTAGAACAGAAGTGGATGTTCAAACTTAATACCGTTAAACTCACTGGCTTGAATGAATCGCGAGAGTGGATGACAGCTGTTTGAATTATGGGTCTGCCCTCCATTTTACCTCACCTGTACATCATTTGTGACGTCACCTGTCCCGCCAGGCCAGGCGGTCTGTGGTAGGCTGGTCTGTTTGTGTGCCATTAGCCTTTCCTTTTTAAAAGCCCCCTATTGAGGGGCATTTAGTGTTCTTTTAAAGGGGGATCTATTTTCTGCTTATAACTCGTCCTGAGACAGCCTATAATTATAAGGCGAAACTCGAGTCAACAATTCTTTAACAAGGCGAGCAGCAATATTGTCCTGAGAATTGGGCATGTTTCAATACCAGTTAAGTTCTTTTTAAGTTTTAAATACATTTGAAAATTGATAAAAATTAGTTGGAGGCGTATGATTGAAATTGTGGGGTGTTAATCTTAGGTTGTTACAGCGTAAGTAATTCGCAAGTGCAACTTTACCCTCCTTCACTGAGGCCTTCCCTAATTATCAGGTTTGGTTGTTATGTTTCCCCCTTCTTCTATTTATTGGACATTGAGAAGTGGTCCGATACTTTGGCTCTTGCTTGAGTATAGTTTTCTGACAGTTGAGGAACAAAGCTTAAAGAGGATTGAATGAACATAAGAACAAAAGAAATGCCATACTGGGTCAGACGAAGATTCATCAAGCCCAGTATTCTGATTCCAACAGTGGCCAATCCAGGTCACAAGTACCCAAAAAGGCACACAGGTTCCACAGTGCTGGTCCTGGGGTAAGCAGTGGATTTCCTGGGTCCTCTTTAATAATGATTTATGGACCTTTTCTTCAGGAACTTGTCCAAACCTTTTATAAATCCAGTGAAACGATGTTTTCTCCAGGAACAAGCAGGAAGTCAGTCCTCACTTATGGGTGACATCGGCACCGATGGAGCCCGCATGGAGCAATTCCCCAGCTTTCAAAGAAAGCCTTTGGGATTGCTACCACACATGGGTGGTCCTCTTCCTGCCCAAGGGTGCCATCTTGCTCAGTCTCCCTTTTTTTGCGGAGCCCTTCGGACGCATGTCCTTGTCCCTCGGAAAATGTGTTTCTTTTTCGGCCTGTTGGCCATCTCTTTTCTGGTTGCACTGGTCCTCTACCCATCCTTCCCGTGCTCTGTCTTTTTAGAGCCTCCGGGGACGTTTTTCTCACCTTTTCGCTAATGGGATTCGCGTCCCTCTTTTCCTCCAACTGATGGCCATGTGGCTCTTCAACCTCGCGGGGGCCGTTTTTGCCCCCATGGCCACCATATTCAAAAAATGTGATAGATGCTCTAAGAACATGTCACTTACAGGCACCCATGACTGTTGCCTGTGGTGTCTCGCGGCTGATGATGATCCGGAGCTCTGTTCGCTCTGTAAGAAAATGTCCTATAAAGCCTTGCTGAGTTGTAAGCAGAAGTCCGAAAACATTTTCAGAAAGGCCCCTTCGGAGTCCCTGGTGGCGCCCTCTGTTGTCTCTCCACTGGTGGGATCCCCCACTTCGGCCCCGCATTCTTGGCGGCACTCCGACCAGGGGTCCCCTGAAGTGGAGCAATGCAAGAAGAAGAAGGCCTAGAAGTCGCTGTTGGGGGCTCCCGACAAGCGCGAGCGCTCCCATGCTCGGTCGTTCAGCCCTCTTCGGCATTCCCGAGAGTCGGACAAGAAGCGGTCCCGCAAGGTACCTTGCACAGAGATAGAGGCTTCCGGCAAAAGCGCCCGGTCTCCTGAGGGCCATTCAAGTGAGGACCCCCCTCCCCTCCACAACGCCTTACCTGGTGACCTCGGGGTCGGCATCACAGGGCCCCACGTCTGTGTGGGAATCCCTCATGCTGGCACTGGAGCGCAGTGTTTCTGTGTTCATGGCTTCCCAGCAGGTGCTGACAGCCAGCTTCGCTGACTTGCGCCAAGAGACCATGGTTCCCTCGCGTGGGATGCCTAAACCCGTCCAGGAAACCCCCGAGGTTGGTCTCGCTCGCCTTCCCGTTCCTCGGGGGCGAGATCATCTAGAACCTCTGGCTCCAAGTGGGCCTCGGCAGGACAGAGCGACTTGCCCGGCTCGGATTCTTCCTTTGAGTCCGATGTGGACACCTCCCCGGAAACCCGTACACACCGGGACTTTCTGTCAGACCCCTTTCCGCTGGCGGCTCAACGGTGTTCGCCGCCCGAAGACACCTCTTTTCTGGTTTTCGTTTGGAACATGGCACAGGCCCTTAATTTGGCCACCCAGGTGGAGGAGGATCCTCGACCTGAAGAGCTCGACATCCTCCGATATGAGTCCCCGCCTAGGGAGTCACTGACCGTCCCGGTCCCTCCTATTCTGTCCAGGCTGCTGCTCCATATGTGGGAGGAACCTGCCTCGGTCCCCATCATGAGCAAGCGCCTCGACACTATGTACAAGGTACAGCGTGGCCCTGGGTTCAGACAGACCCATTTCCCCCATATCTCCATGGTAGTGGAGTCAGCCATGAGGAACTCTACGAAAATGGCACTTGTCAAAGTCTCCAGTGACTTGTTCCTGGCAAAATCCAAGGGTCTGTACTCTGTCCTCATCCTTCTTGACCTCTCTGCTGCTTTCAACACTATTGACACAACCTTCTCCTCGATACCCTGTCCTCGCTTGGCTTTAGGGGCTCTGTACTATCCTGGTTCTCCTCCTATCTCTCCCATCGCTCCTTCATTGTGTGTTCTGGTGGCTCCTCCTCCTCCTCCACTACCCCTCTCCCAGTTGGTGTACCCCAAGGATCTGTCGTGGGTCTGCTCCTTTTCTCTCTCTATACCCAGTCCCTTGGTGCGCTTATCTCTTCCCATGGCTTTCAGTACCATCTGTATGCCGATGACTCCCAGATCTACCTCTCTACGTCTGAACTCTCTCCGGCAGTCCAGACCCGGATCTCTGCCTGCCTTTCTGACATTGCTGCCTGGATGTCTCACCGCCGCTTGAAATTGAACATGGCCAAGACTGAACTTCTTATCTTTCCCCCTAAAACCTCCCCTCTTCCTCCTCCTTTCTCAGTCTCTGTGGATAGCTCTGTACTCCTTCCTGTTTCCTCTGCCCGCAATCTGGGGGTTGTTTTTGACTCCTCGCTCTCTTTCTCCACACATATCCATCTCGTAGCTAAGACCTGCTGTTTCTTTCTCTATAACATTAGCAAAATCCACCCTTTCCTTTCTGAACACGCTACTAAAACGCTTATCCACTCCTTAATTACCTCCCGTCTTGACTACTGTAACCTACTCCTTGCTGGTCTCCCTTTGAATCATCTCTCTCCCCTTCAATCTGTTCAGCATTACGCTGCACGGCTAATCTTCCGCCAGTCTTGTCATGCCCATATTACTCCTCTTCTCAAGTCACTTCACTGGCTCCCTATCCGTTTCCGCATCCAGTTCAAACTTCTGCTGCTGACCTATACATGCATTCACTCTGCGGCTCCTCAGTACCTTTCTTTTCTCCAGGACCAAGCAGGAAGTCAGTCCTCACATATGGGTGACATCGACGTCGATGGAGCCCTTGCGGAGCATTTCCCCAGCTTTCCATGAAAGTCTTTGGGAATACTGCACGCATGCGCGGTCCCCTTCCCGCATAAAGGTGCCATCTTGCTCAGTCTTTCTTTTTCCGAGGAGCCGTTGGACGTTCGTCCTAGTCACCCGGAGAAAAGTTAGATTTTTCTTGCGATTTTCTTACGATTTCATTGCGGTTTTTGTCCAGTTCGACACCGGTTCCCCTTACCGCCGGGTTCGGTGCACCGGTATCGAGCCCGTCTCATTTTTCGGTTTTTGCCCTTAGTGGCTGGCGTTCGCGCCCTTTTTCTATTTTCCCTGGAAGGCCAGTCCTTTGACCTTGCGGGGGCTCTTTTTTCCCCGATGGCTTCCAGTGGTTTCAAAAAGTGTGATCGGTGCAAGAAACTGATGTCTCTCACCGACACGCACAACTGCTGCCTTCGGTGCCTTGGTCCCGATCATGATCCTAAGATCTGTGGGCCCTGTGGAAAAATGTCCACTAAGGCACTGCGAAGTCGACAGCATCAAAAAGAAAGGCTTTTTTTTGATTCGGCCTCCGGCCGGGCCCGGACCTCATCTAAAGCCTCGACGTCTTGGGAGTCTGACCCCGAGCATCATCGGGGTTCCTCGGACAGGGGGTCCCCCGATTGGGAGCGAAAGAGGAAGAAGCGGCTCGCGAGGGCGGCGTCAGAAGAGGTCCCTGGCTCCTCGAGGGCTAGGTCTCGGACCCCCGACCGCCGTCCCGGGCTCTTGGAACAGGAGAAGCTGTCCAAAATGCCTTGTGTGGAGCCGGAGTCTGCTGGACACGTAAGTCCTGTTGTCCTCGAGGACTCTCCTCCTAGGGAGCCGCCACCGGGGCCCGAGTCGGTGTCTCCTGAGCTTGGACTCAGGCTGACAGGGAGTGCAGACTGTCTGCCTTGATGGATCAGCAGCGGGTGCTGATGGCCAGCCTTGCTGGCGCATCTGCCCCGACCACCGGGACATCGACGTCGAAGTCGACCCCGGAGACTGAGCCGATACTCGAGGCCATGAAGGCTCGAGGTCGACCTCGGTTGCGGTCACCCTCGACCTCCTGGTCGGGACTGAGGGCGTCGAAGCCGGTGCCTTCGGCATCAGGGCAGGTGCTGCCGGGCCCCACGCGGTCGGAGCCCGACTCCTCTTCGGACGAGTCCGCCTGGGAGACGGAGGACGAGGAATCCCCCGATACCTTCAGGACTCGGTGCGTCCCGTCGGACTCACCGCAGTCCGAGCCCCGGAGTTGATCACCCCCGGAGGATACCTGGTTCTCGGAGTTCGTTCGGGATATGGCCACAGCGTTGGCGATCACCGCGAACCCCGAGGAGGAGCCGAAGAGCTCGAGGCCCTCCAGTATGACTCTCCTCCGAAGGAGGCCTTTACTGTGCCGGTTCCTCCGATGCTGGAACGGCTCCTCTTCCGGATGTGGGAGGCACCAGCCTCGGCGCCGGTTTTGAGCAAGCGGGTCGATTCTATTTATCGACTCCGTAAGAGCCCTGGTTTTCAGAAGGCTCAGCTACCAAACCATTCCATGGTGGTGGAATCGGCCATGCATCATCTGAAGAGCCAGAAGATGCACTCCGTGGTGCCCCCCCGGCCGGGAGGCCTGGAACCTGGATGCGTTTGGTAGAAAATGCTTCCAGGGCTCGATGCTTGCTTGCCGTGTCCAGTCCTACCAGCTGTACATGGGCATGTACTTGTGGGACCTGGCGAAGGAACTTGCCGGGTTCTCTGCTGGTCTCTCCGGAGAACCTTTGCAGAGGTTCAAGTCCTTGTCTTCGGGGATCCAGGAATGCTCTTTCATGTCCCGAGCAGCCTATGATGGCTTCAAGGCCTCAGCCCGTGTTGCGGCAGCCAGCATCGCGGCTCGACGCCAGGCATGGCTGCAGTCATCGGACCTCGAGCCAGGGTGAGGTGAAAACCTTTTCGGCAAGCCCATGGCCGAGAAGGCTGCACAGCTCGAGACCGAGCACCTCACGAGGACAAGGCTGTCTAGAAAGACTTCTGCCCCTTCTCATAAAAAGAAGGGCTTGGGTAAGAAGTCCTTTTACCCGAGGAAGGTCACTGCCTACAAACAGTTCCCACCTTACCAGGCCTCCCCAGCTCCCCCACAGAGTCAGCAGGCCAAGAGGCAGGGACATGGGCCCCGTAGGCAGAAGGCCCCCAAGCCTCCGGCTCCTGCTCCCACTCAGCAGGGTGGGGGCTTTTGACTCTCAAGGCATAGCCTCTCCGTCTCTGCTGTCCCATCCCTGCACAGGAGGTCGACTAGCCCTGTTTGCCCACAGGTGGCCACCCATTACAGGAGACAATTGGGTCTTAAGCATAGTCCACAAGGGCTACCTGCTTCATTTTCATCAGTTGCCTCCTCCTTCCCAGGAGAGCCTCCAAGGCTGCCTCTCCACACAGACCTCCTCCTGCAGGAGCTTCAGGGTCTGTTGCGAGACCAGGCGGTGGAGCCTATGCCTCCCCACCTACAAGGTCACGGTTTATACTCCAGGTACTTCCTCGTACCAAAGAGGACCAGAGGCCTCAGGCCTATTCTCGACCTCAGAAATCTCAGCAGGTTCCTAGAGAAGGAAAAGTTCAAGATGCTTACTCTTGGAACACTTCTGCCCTACCTCCAACAGGGAGATTGGCTATGCTCTTTAGATCTAAAGGATGCGTACACTCACATCCTCATTCATCCAGACCACAGAAAGTACCTCAGGTTCATTGTGGGAGGAAACCATTATCAGTACAGAGTGCTGCCTTTCGGCCTCACCCCTGCTCCCAGGGTCTTTACCAAATGCCTGGCAGTGGTGGCGGCCTACTTGAGAAATCAGTGTATCTTTGTCTTCCCCTATCTGGACGACTGGCTCAACAGGGGCCAGGCAAGCCACCCTCTGCACTATTTCTCTACTTCAATACCTGGGGTTTGTCATAAACTTCGCAAAGTCCACTTTGCTCCCCTCCCAAAACTTGGAGTTCATAGGGGCAAGACTAGACTCTCTGAAGGCAAAAGCTTTCTTGCTAGAGGACAGAGCACAAAGACTGATCAGCTTGGCAACCCAGTTTCTCAGCAGGTCCCTGGTCTCCACCAGACTCTGCCTGAGGCTTCTCGGCCACATGGCTTCAACAGTACATGTGACTCCCAATGCCCGGCTCCACATGAGGCCTGCACAGTGGTGTCTCAGAACTCAGTGGACACAGGCCACAGGGAGCCTCAGAGACAGAGTAAGGGTGTCCAGACCATTCTTGAACTCCCTGCGATGGTGGTTGCACCACCCCCCAACTTACTGCAGGGGGTGCCCTTTCAGATGCCTCGGTTCACAGTGGTGTTGACCACCGATGCCTCCCTACAGGGCTGGGGGGCACATTGTCTGGGCAAGTGCACCCAGGGCCTGTGGTCTCCCTGGGAGGCCTAGCAGCAAATCAATTTGCTGGAACTACGAGCTATTCGCTTAGCCCTCAGGACTTTCTCTCACATCCTGGCTCACCAGTCTGTCTTAGTACAAACACACAACCATGTAGCCAAGTTTTATGTGAACAAACAGGGCGGCACTGGGTCCAGGCTCCTTTGTCAGGAGGCACAGGACCTTTGCTTGTTTGCGCTCAAGCGCAACATGTTTCTCAAGGCTGTTTATCTTCCTGGCCAGGAGAATTACCTGGCAGACAGGTTGAGCAGGATTCTGCAACCCCACGAATGGCAGCTCCATCCCTTAGTGGTTCAAAAGATTTTCCTGAAATGGGGACTTCCATCCATAGATCTGTTTGCCAGTCCCCTGAACAAGCAGCTGCCCAGGTTCTGCTCCAGGCAACCGCATCCTCTGCGGCTAGCAGCAGATGCTTTTCTCATTTCCTGGTCCCAGGGCCTCCTGTATGCGTTTCCTCCCACGACTCTGGTGGCCCGAACCCTGTTCAAGATTCTACAGGGCAAGGCCTCGGTCCTTCTGGTCGCTCCCAGGTGGCTGAGGCAGCCTTGGTTCCCACTTCTGCTTCAACTGGCAGTGGACACCCCACTGCCTCTGGGGTTGCAGCCCGACCTTCTCTCTCAGGATCAGGGTTCTCTTCTGCACCCCAGTCTCAAATCTCTCAATTTGATGGCCTGGAGGCTGCAAGGGTAGTTTTGGCTCCCTGGGGCCTACCTCAGGAAGTTGAGGAGGTCGTCCTGGCCTCTAGGAAGCAGTCCACTAGGAAAACCTATGCCCTGAAATGGAAAAGGTTTTCTATGTGGTGTCAGCTGCGTACAGAAGATCCTTTCTCCTGTGCTGTTCCAGTGGTGCTTCAGTACCTGCTGCACTTATCCAATCAGGGATTTAAATCCAATTCTGTTCGGGTCCACCTCTCAGCTCTAGCAGCTCACCACTCACTGGTGGAAGGACACTCTCTGTCGGTTCAACCCTTGGTGTCCCAGTTCCTCAGAGGTTTGCTCTTGCTCAAGCCTCCTGTCCGTCCTCCAGCCCCTGAGTGGGAGTTGAATGTGGTCTTGCAGCAACTGACTCGCCCACCTTTTGAGCCGATGGCTACTTGTCCTCTCCGTTTCCTGTCCTGGAAGGCACTCTTCCTGGTAGCCCTAATCTCTGCCAGGCGAGTGAGTGAGCTTCAGGCCCTGGTCTGTGACAGGCCTTACACTCACTTCTATAGGAACAGGGTAGTCCTTAGGACTCATCCAAAGTTCCTCCCAAAGGTTGTCTCCTCTTTCCACCTCAACCAGGAGGTGGTTCTTCCAACATTCTTCCCTAGGCCTCATGCAAGCCAGGCGGAAGCGGTCCTGCACACCCTGGACTGTAGAAGGGCCTTGTCCTTCTACCTTGACTGTACGCAGGGTCATAGAAGGGCTACTCAGCTCTTCATATGTTTTGACCCTAATAATTTGGGGTTAGCTGTGTCCAAGCGTACCTTGTCCATCTGGGTGGCTGACTGTATCACCTGTGCTTACAGGGCGGCTGACCTTCCCCTGCAGGGTCGGGTCACGGCCCATCGTGTCAGAGCAATGGCTGCCTCAGTAGCTCATCTCCGCTCTGTACCGTTGGCAGACATCTGCAGGGCTGCAACTTGGTCCTCGAGCCAGACTTTTGCGGCCCATTACTGTCTGGAGAGGGACAGTGTTTTGGCCAGACAGTACTCCGGAATCTCTTTGAGGTTTAGGCAACTACTGCCCTCCAGCCCTCCGTTGGGCTACCGGTGGAGGTTCTTTCAGTGCAAAGCCTTCTTTGATGCTGGGACTAGAGGGAGTTCTCTTGTTCAGCCTGGGTTCCTGGTAGCCCAGAGCTAGGGAGTCACCCATATGTGAGGACTGACTTCCTACTTGGTCCTGGAGAAAGAGTAGTTACTTACCTGTAACTGGTGTTCTCCAGGAGCAGCGGGAATCAGTCCTCACAACCCTCCCTCCTCCCCTGGGAGTTGCAGTTGTACATAGTTTATTTTTACATTTTTGTGTGCTATTTTTTAGCTATGTCATCAGACTGAGCAAAATGGCACCTTTAGGCGGGAAGGGGACCACACATGCGTGCAGTATTCCCAAAGGCTTTCATAGAAAGCTGGGGAAATGCTCCGCAAGGGCTCCATCGACGTCGATGTCACCCATATGTGAGGACTGATTCCTGCTGTTCCTGGAGAACACCTGTTACAGGTGAGTAACTACTCTCTCTCATCTCTCCTTACAACCCCGCTCGGGAACTCCGCTCTTCTAGCCAACTGCTTCTATAGGTACCTTTCTCTTCTTCTGCCAACTCTAGACTTCAATCCTTTCACCTTGCTGCACCTTACACCTGGAACACACTACCTGTGTCTGTACGCCAGGCACCTTCTCTAACCCTCTTCAAATCGAGATTGAAAGCTCACCTCTTCGCTGCTGCTTTTGGATCCTGACTCACATGATTTCCTTTTTCTTTCCCCTTGTTTTACCCCTGCTTTCACCTTCTGTGTCTTGTCTTAACTAGATTGTACCCCTGCTTACACCTTCTGTGTCTTGTCTTAACTAGATTATAAGCTCTGATGAGCAGGGATTGTTTCTCTTACATTGCTGTGCAGCGCTGTGTATGACTGGTAGCACTTTACAAATGCTCAGTAGTAGTAGTAGTATTAGGAAGCAGAAGAGCCCGAAGTCACACTCTTCGGTTCCCCTGGGCCGGGAGTCAAGGGCCCTTGATGTCCTAGGCCGCAAAGCCTACCAGGGATCCATGCTTTCTTGTCGCATTCAAGCGTACCAATTATACATGGGTATGTTCTTGTGCTACCTGGCTAATGAGCTGGGGGGGGTTTCCGTGGGCCTCGAGGGCGAACCTCTTAACAGGTTCAGTACCCTGCTCAAGTCTGTTGCGGATTGTTCAAAATATCTTTCCCGTGCCACCTATGATGATTTTGAGACTTTGGCTTGGGTGGCAGCTGCAGGTATCGGGGCCCTTCGCCAGGCATGGTTCCAGTTCTCAGAGTAGTGGGTGCAGGAGAAGCTCCTGGACGTTCCTTGCCTCGGCGAACAGCTTTTCGGCAAGCCGATGGAGGAGAAAGCCACAGAGACAGACTTCGTCACTCAAACCCGTCTCTCGCGCAAGACTTCTTCCCTCCCTCTGAAGAAGCAACAGACAAAAAAGCCTTTCTTCCCGAGGAAAGGCCTTCCCTACCGTGGCTACCCGCTGTACCCAACCACCCCCACGCTGACCACTCCAGCACAAAGGAAGACTGGCCAGGGTCACTGCAAGCTGAAAGGGCCCAAAGTCCAGATCCCGGCTCCGCCACAACCCGCACAGGGGTTTTGACACTAGCCGCATAGCCTCTCATCCTCCGGCGACGCCTATCCTCTTTCGCCCCTCAGTGGGCTTCCATCACCTCGGATGCCTGGGTCCTCTGGAACAGCTATCGCCTCCATCTGCACAGGCTTCCTTCTCCCCGGCGGAGCCTCCTCAACTCCCCGCACACCAGGTTTTCCTGCAGTGGGAATTAGCCAACCTCCTTGCCCAGCGGGCGGTCGAGAAGGTGCCGCCGCATCTCCGAGGTCATGGCTTCTATTCCCGGTACGTCTTCGTCCCAAAGAAGACGCGGGGGGTCTGCGACTCATCCTCGACCTCCAAAAGTTAAACAAGTTCTCGGTGCAGGAGAAGTTCAAGATGTTATTCCTTGGCGTTCTGCTGTCTTTCCTTCGGCAGTACGACTGGCTATGCTCCTTGGATATAAAGGACACTTATGCCCACATTTTGATTCACTCACAGCACAGACAGTACCTGCACTTCAGGGTACGGGGAGAGCACTTCCAGTACAGGATGCCTCGCATCTGCCCCGCAGGTCTTCACAAAATGCTTCTCCGCGGTCGCTGCCTGTCCCAGGCATCAGGGTTTACCAGTCTTCCCCTACCTCGGCGACTGGCTCGTCACGGGATCCTCGGTCGAGGAAACTTACCGGGCAGCATCACGCACGATTCTTCTACTCGAGAGCCTGTGCTTCTTGGTCGACTACCTCAAGTCTCAGCTCGAGCCGGTGCAGGCTTTAGAGTTCATTGGGGCACACCTCGACACTCAGCGGGCAACCGTGTTCCTGCCGGCGGATTGCGCTGACTGCCTCTGAGCCCCGGCGGCTTGGGTCCAGAGCACCCCTCCGGGTCACGGTCTGAACTATGCTGCACCTCCTGGGCCACATTTATTTATTTATTTTTATTTATTCATTTATTTTCTCTTATATACCGCGCTATTCTGCATCAGTGCGGTTTACATTGAACAAACTGAAATTACAGTGAACAGGGCATTATAACTTGGAGATAACTATTTTACAGGGAACATGGGCTATGGAGGGTTAAGTGGCTTGCCCAAGACCACAAGGAGCACCTGTGGGACTAGAAACCCCAGTCCTTCCGGCCCAAGGTTGCTGTCCACTAGTGGGATTTGAACCCCCGACCTTCCGGCCTGAAGTACCTTGCCCCAACCACTAGGCCACTCCTCCATTCCGTCCATGTGGTTCCCCACGCCCGCCTGTACATGTGGAAGGCCCAGTGGTGCCTCAGCTCACAATGGAGTCAGTCCACCGGCCATCTGAGGGACCCCGTAAGGGTCTCCCACAGTCTTTGCTTGTTTCTGGATTGGTGGAAAACCCCCCACAACCTTCTCCGGGGGTTTCCCTTCCAGACCCCACAGCATGACCTGGTACTAACACCGGATGCCTCCCTGCTGGGGTGAGATGCCCAATACGGTGCACTATGCATGCAGGGCCAGTGGTCGCCAGAAGAGTCACAGCAGCAGATCAACTTGCTTGAGCTCCGGGCGATTCGGTGGGCCCTGAGGGCCTTTGAGGACCACCTCAAAGGGAGGTTGGTGCTCGAACAGACCGACAACCGCGTGGCGATGTTCTACGTCAACAAGGAGGGGGGACCGGATCACTTCCATTTGTTGAGAAGCGGTCCTCCTCTGTTCCTTCGCCTCCTGCTGGGGGATGATCCTCAGGACGGTCTACCTCCTGGACCAGGAGAATGTCCTAGCCAACAGACTCAGCAGAATTCTCCGCCTTCACGCATGGCAGCTGGATCTGGGGGTAACCAGTTGGCTGTTCCTTCGATGACGGACTCCAGCGATGGACCTGTTTGCCAGCCCGCTGAACGCTCAGCTCCCCCGCTTCTGCGGACCGGTACCGCACCCAAGCAGGGAGGGCCGGATGCATTCCTTCTGAGCTGGTCTGCTGGCCTACTCTATGCATTCCCTCCCACTCCTCTAATTACGAGGATCCTCCTCAAGGCTCAGCGGGGAACGGGCATTGCTGATCCTCATAGCTCCCTCGTGGCCTCGGCAGCCCTGGTTCCCACGCTTGCTCCGGCTATCATCAGAGCCTCCAGTTCCTCTGGGCTTTGCCCCAGGCTGCTAACGCAGGAAGAGGGGCGGGCACTGCATCCTAACCTGACCTCCTTATGCCTCACAGCCTGGCAGCTGAATGGTTTTCCCTAGCCCCACTGGACCTTCCGGAGGAGGTCAAGGAGATTCTCCTCGCGTCAAGGTAGGCCTCGACTAGGCGAGCCTACGCCTTCAAGTGGTGGTGGTTTGGTACTCAGGGCTCCAGGTTGATCCCTTCTCCTGCTCCACTCGCTAGGTCCTTCAGTACCTCCTCCATCTCTCGATGGTCTGAAGGACCTAGCGAGTGGAGCAGGAGAAGGGATCAACCTGGAAGGTCTGAAGTCAAACTCAGTCAGGGTACATCTGAGCGCCATCTTGGTGAATCTCCTCCCTGTCAAGGGAAAGCCCCTTTCGGGGCAGCCGTTGGTCTCCCACTTTATGCAGGGTCTCTTACTGTCCAAGCCTCCCATTCGACCGCCCCCGGCGGAATGGGATCTGAACAAAGTCCTCATGCAGCTCACGTGTTCGCCTTTTGAGCCGATGGCAGTGTGTTCGCTTCGAAAGCTCTCCTGAAAGGTGGTCTTTCTACTGGCTCTGACCTCAGCCCACCGAGTCAGCGAGCTCTAGGCTCGCATGGCTGAAGCCCCTTATACTAGATTCTATAGGAAAAAGGGTCCTCTGTACCCACCCCAAATTCCTGCCGAAATTTGTCTCGGATTTCCATCTTAATCAGGAAATAGTCTTACCGACCTTCTTTCCGAGACCCAATGCCAACAAGGCGTCGGCGGCTTTGCATACACTTGACTGCAAGAGGGTTCTTGCCTTCTATCTGCAGCATGCCCAACCTCATCACAAGTCTGGCTGTGATCAGCGATCCCAACTGCCTGGGGCAGGCAGTCACAAAGCGTACCCTCTCTATTTGGGTGGTGGACTGCATCGCCTTTGCTCATTCAAAGGCAGGTGTCCCTTTGGATCGGCGAGTCACCGCGCATGGTGACTGAGCCAAGGCGGCTCAGTGCCCCTGCGGGACATTTGCTGGGTGGCGACCTGGTCTTCAGCGAACACCTTTGCTGCACACTACTGCCTGGAGAGGGAGTCCCTTTGGGACAGCACCTTCGGCCAGGCTGTACTCTGTAATCTGTTCGGGGTATAAACAACTCATGCCTCCGACCCTTTTTCACGGCTACTGAGGGCTTTGCCTTGAGGACCCGAGGACTCTGGTTCCTTCGGGCATCGGCTTCTGCTCACGACCTTGCTAAGGCGTTTTTTGATTACTGGTTCGGTAGCCTGTAGCTGTGGAGTCCCATAAGTGAGAACTGACTTCCTGCTTGTTCCTGGAGAAAGCGTAGTTACTCACCTGTAACAGGTGTTCTCCAGGGACAGCAGGAATCAGTCCTCACTACCCTCCCAACTCCCCTGATGAGTTGCTGGATTTTTATCCTTCCCTTGCCATCTGCTTGGTAGGGCTCGAGCTAAGGGACCTGACTGAGCAAGATGGCACCCTTGGAAAGGAAGAGGACCACGCATGCATGGTAGCAATTGCAAAGGCTTTCTTTGAAAGCTGGGGACTTGCTCAGCGCGGGCTCTGTCGGTGCCGACGTCACACATAAGTGAGGACTGATTCCTGCTGTCCCTGGAGAACATCTGTTACAGGTGAGTAACTACGCTTTTTCTCTTATACTAGGAGAAAGAGGGATGTAGCAATGCTAGAGAGGAAACATCTATAAAAGACCAGTTATTTGCCAGGGCTGGAGTGATGCATTTATGCCTGCTGAACCAAACTACTTTTTTGCAACTGAAGAACTTGCTGGCCTTAATGTTGCATCTCGTGGCCATCAGATAGAAGTTGGAAAAGCACCACTGCTATCTCCAGGAACAAGCAGGAATGTAGTCATCACATATGGGTATCGTCGGTACCGACGGAGCCTGCGTGGGAACACTCCCCAGCGTCCAATCAGAAAGCTTTTGGGAGCATCCCACAGCGCCTGCGTGCTGCCTTCCCGCCTTTCCCAACTGCCTCTCTCCAGTTCTTCTTTTTCCGCGGAGCCAGCAGGTCGTGTTCCTGTCACCGCAGAAGAATTCTTTTTTTCTTTCTTTCTTTTTTGTGGTCGCGTCTACCTTCCTCGACGCTGTACCGGTACCGCCGTTTTTTTCTTTTCTTATTTCTGTAAAAAATATATATTCTCTTTTTTCTTTTTATGCAAGTGCATGCGCCTTTTTGGGCCTTAGGCCTAAAAGCTTTTCCTTACCATGGAGAAACCTGCCTCAGGTTTCAAAAAGTGCACCAAGTGTGGCGGTACCATTTCCGTCACCGACACCCATGAATGGTGTCTAAAATGTTTAGGTCCTGACCACTCCATCATGGATTGTATGTCCTGCGCCATGATGTCTAAAAGGGGTCGGCAGAACCGAGCTGCTAAGCTCAGTACCCTGTTTCCCTCTGATGCAGCTTCGGTGGCATCGACGTCTTCCAGGGCTGCTTCTTCCTCCCGTGGATCTCAGGTAACTAAACATAAATCCAGCCGGTCCTCGAAGGGTAGATCTCCTTCTAAGCATCGAGATGCCTCTGGCGTTGCCCTCGAGGATTCTGCACCAGCAAAATTACCCCGGCGGGAGGCTTCGGCTTCCAAAGCATTATCGGGGGCTCCAGGATGTTTGGTGCCATGCTCTGGGGTACCGGCGGTCTCCTCCGGTACCGACATCCAGGCATTGGCAGCGTCAATAGACCAGAGAGTTCTGGCTATGGAACGCAGTCTGGCGGCTTTCCTTGCGGCATCGAAGCCCTCGGAACCGCGACAGACAATTTCACCAGTACCGACTCCGGCCTCGGTATCGGTACTGGTACCGATAGCATCGACAACGGCATCAGTATCTGCTTTGCCGGTACCCAGTCATCCGATGACCTCTGGTCCCGGTACCAGTTGCTCCCGGTACCGACTTTGGTCGGTACAGGTATCGGGCTCTTCAAGAGCATCCGGACAGACGATACTTCGAGTCCTCAGAAGAATCTGAGGATTCTGACAGTTCTGTCGATGCAGCAATGCTTCTCCCAGAGGGGCCTTCCTCCCCTAAACGCAGGATGTCTCCTCCAGAGAATATTTCTTTCCAAGATTTTATCAGGGAGGTGGCTCGGGGCCTGTCCATTACTGTGGCCCCTGAAACAGAGCCAAGGGCCAAGGAGTTGGAAATTCTACAATATCCTAAAACTCCTAAGGAGGCAGCTACCTTACCCATTCATGAGATTCTATATGATCTCATGTTAAGGATGTGGGAAACACCTCTTACCACCTCTCCTCATTCTCGTAGACTGGATACTATGTATCGAGTCCCTCCTTGTCCTGGATTCCATAAGACTCAGCTTCCTCACCACTCTATTGTAGTGGAGTCAGCTATGAGAAGGATCAAGAGTGCAAAAAGACATGCCTCTAATCCTCCAGGACGTGAGTGCAGAACCCTGGATGCTTTTGGACGTCGGGTCTTCCAAGCTTCCATGCTTTCTGCCAGGATCAGTTCCTATAGTCTCTATATGGGAATGTTTCTGAAGGAGGTCACAGATGATTTAGAGTCTTTAAGTCCTTTTCTTCCTGAGGATAAAAGACAGGCTTTTCTCACTTTGGTCAAACATGCCCAAGATGTTTCAAAATTTTCCAACCGTGCAGCCTTTGACTGCTTTGAGTGCATAAGCAGAACCTCGGCTATGGCCATAGGTGCACGTAGAATTGCTTGGCTCCAGGCAGCTGATTTAGAGCTCTGGGTACAAGACAAATTGGGAAATATCCCTTGCACTGGTGAAAACCTGTTTGGTAAAGATTGGCAGGAAAAAGCCAATGAAATGGATGCCGAAAATTCCACCTTGGATAGATTATCCAAGTCCACTGCTGATCCTGCTAGAAGAAAATTGTTCAAGAAACCATTCTTTTCTAAAAAGAGAAAATTTTATCCTGCTTATGTTCAGCAGGGGCGTTCTGCAGGTCAGCTTGCCAGGAAAGGTCAGCAACCACCCAAACAAAAGAAAGTAAAGGCTGCTAGGCCTCAAACGGCCCAGCAGGCTCAGCCTCCACAGGGCCTTTGACTCTCATCTAGAGAACATAGCCTTCCTGGTTCTGGGGGGACCAGAACCTTCCACCATTCCAGGAAGGTTATGTCATTTTGCCCCCAGATGGGGGCAAATAACAGCAGAACATTGGACACTCCATCATAAAGGAGGGGTACAAGCTTCATTTTTCAAGCATGCCCCCTCACACAATAGTAAAGCAGTTCAATTCTCCGACCTCTCTCATAAACCTGTTAGGTCAGGAGGTCGCTATCCTTCTTGCCCAAGGGGCAATAGAAGAAGTACCCCTCCATCAACAGGGTACAGGGTTCTATTCCCCTTATTTTCTTATTCCAAAGAAAACAGGGGGTTACAGACCTATCTTAGACCCCAGAGAATTGAACAAATTCCTTGTCAAGGAGAAATTCAAAATGATTTCTCTCGGATCTCTGCTGCCATACCTTCAGAGTCAGGATTGGCTTTGTTCTCTAGATCTCAAGGATGCGTACACCCATGTTCTCATCCATCCAACTCACAGAAGGTTCCTTTTTCAGGGAAAGAACTACCAATACAGGGTGCTTCCATTTGGCCTGGCCTCAGCACCAAGGGTGTTCACGAAATGCATGGCTGTTGTAGCAGCATTTCTCCGCACTCTAGGGATATTCGTCTTCCCTTACTTAGACGATTGGCTCCTTCGAACCCCAACAGAGTCAGAGGCCAGAACTTCTCTATCCTGCACAATGCGTATCCTTCAGTATTTAGGGCTGGTAATAAACATCCCAAAATCCAGTCTGACTCCCACTCAGTCTTTAGAGTTCATAGGAGCTTTCCTGGATACCACAAAAGCAAGGGCCTATCTCCCCCAGGCCCGTTGCCTTCGCTTGGTGCAGTTAGCTTCTCAAGCAGTGCTAAAGCCTTATCTAACTGCTCGAGAAATGTTAAAGCTACTAGGCCACATGGCATCCACCGTGCATGTGGTTCGCTATGCTGGCCTCCACATGAGGGCAGCTCAGTGGACTTTATCCACCCAATGGACCCAGGCATCAGGATGCCTGTCAGACAAAATAGCAAACACAAGTCGCCTCATTTTGTCCCTCCAGTGGTGGAAGTCCACTCAAAACCTGTTGCTGGGGTCCCCTTTACAGCAACCCTTACCCCAAGCAACTCTCACAACAGATGCTTCTCCAGTGGGTTGGGGAGCTCATTTGCAAGACCTCTCCACCCAGGGCACCTGGTCTCCACAGGAGAGTTATCTACATATCAATCTCTTGGAGCTCAAAGCAATCTTTCTTGCTCTGCGAGTGTTCCACACCCTGCTCAGCTACAAGACAGTCCTCATTCATACGGACAATCAAGTAGCCATGTTCTATGTGAACAAGCAGTGGGGAACAGGCTCTCTGTCGCTTTGCAACGAAGCTTTGCGACTATGGGCCCTCGCCAGAGAGCATCAGATTCATCTTCTGGCAGTGTATCTTCCAGGCATTCAAAACTCTTGGGCAGACAGACTCAGTCGAGTTCTGCTTCCACACGAGTGGTCTCTGCATGCAGACCAGGTGACCAGGATATTTCAACTTTGGGGAACCCCGGACATAGACCTCTTTGCAAGTCCGTGGAATGCTAAACTTACCCGGTTCTGTTCCAGAATTCCGGCTCAGGGTGCTCAGGCCAGGGATGCTTTCCTCCTTTACTGGGGTCAAGACTTCCTGTATGCCTTTCCACCCTTTCCCCTAATTCCCAAAACCCTGTTCAAGCTTCAGAGAGACAGAGGCCATATGATTCTCATAGCTCCACATTGGCCACGACAAGTGTGGTACCCTCTGCTTCTACATCTCTCTCAAGCTCCCTCCCTGGAGTTAGGGTCTGCTCCAGATCTCCTATCCCAGGAGGACGGAATGTTATGGCATCCCAATCCCCAGTCTCTGCATCTCAGGACTTCATTGCTGAAGGCCTAGCTCTCCATGATCTTAATATCCCTCAGCAAGTGAAAGATATTCTTCTTGCTTCCAGGAAACTTTCCACAAGACACTCTTATGCTTTCAAGTGGAAGAGGTTTACCATATGGTGTTCGCAAAAGGCTCTTAACCCCCTTGCAATACCTCTGGAATCTTTGCTGGAGTATCTCCTTCATTTATCCAATGCAGGTCTTAAGACTAATTCAGTAAGAGTCCATTTGAGTACTATTGCAGCTTCCCTTAAGCCTCTAAATGGACAGCCTATTTCCTCTCATCCTTTTATAGCAAGATTTATGAGAGGCCTTCTTCTAACTAAGCCTCCCATTAGGCTACCACCGGTGGCATGGGACTTAAACCTGGTTCTTGGGCAGCTCATGAAGCCACCTTTCGAACCTTTAGCTACTACCTCCTTGAAATTCCTTTCTTGGAAGGTTATCTTTCTCATTGCAATCACATCAGCACGCCGCATTAATGAGTTGCAAGCACTAGTAGCTAATCCACCTTATACAAGGTTCCATCATGACAAGGTAGTCCTCAGGACTCATCCACACTTTATGCCAAAGGTGGTCTCGCCTTTTCATCTGAACCAAGTAGTCTACCTACCTGTGTTTTTTCCAAGGCCTCATGCATCAAATGCAGAGAGGAATCTTCATACCTTGGACTGTAAAAGAGCTTTAGCCTTTTACTTACAAAGAACACAGCAACATAGAAAGTCCTCTCAACTCTTTGTTGCTTTTGATCCTTCTCATTTGGGACTTCCAGTCTCCAAGAGAACACTGTCTAACTGGATTGCTCAGTGTATTTCCTTCGCCTATCAGAGTAAGAACCTTTCTCTGGAGGGACATGTCACAGCTCACAATGTGAGAGCCATGGCAGCTTCAATGGCTCATCTGCACTCTGTGTCTATCGACGACATCTGTCGAGCAGCCACTGGGGCCTCGGTTCATCCTTTACAGCTCATTACTGCTTGGACAAGGACTCCCGCCGGGATGCCTTGTTTGGTCAGGCTGTTCTCCAACACCTATTCCATACCTAGTCAACTCCTACCCACCATCCCTGGTAGGATGCCAGAGATCCATGGGGGGAAGTGGAGCCCTGTTCAGGGACACACAACTTCTGGGATCTCTCCCTGGCACCTAAAGCTAGGGAGTCCCCATATGTGATGACTACATTCCTGCTTGTTCCTGGAGATAGCATAGTTTCTCACCTGTAACAGGTGATCTCCGGGAACAGCAGGAATTTAGTCCTCACAACCCACCCACCTCCCCTAGGAGTTGTATCTCTCTATCTATCTCTTTCCTTTCCCTCTCTCTCTCTTTGTCTCAGCTTTAAAACTCAACTGGAGAGAGGCAGTTAGGAAAGGCAGGAAGGCAGCACACATGCGCTGTGGGATGCTCCCAAAAGCTTTCTGATTGGATGCTGGGGAGCATTCCCGCGCAGTCTCCGTCGGAACCGACGATACTCATATGTGAGGACTAAATTCCTGCTGTTCCCGGAGATCACCTGTTACAGGTGAGTAACTATGCTTTTCTATCACCTGGATCTAGAACATTTCTGCGGAGGAAATCTGCTTGAATGTTTTCCATGCTGTTGGTTGCTGAAATGAGTCTCAAATGTTTCCCTGCATACTGAAACAGCAGCTTGGCCGCCAGGGCTACTCCTGGATCTCTGGTATCCCCATGCCTGTTGATACATACCATCTCTGTGGCATTGTCTGAAAGTATTTGTACTGCCAATCCTCTCTGTAGAGGCAGGAAATACAATAGAGCCAGCCTGATCATCCTGGTATCAGAATGGTTGAATGACCACACAACCTCCTGAATCATTAAGTGCAGTGATCCCCCGAACCCCTCAAACTTGTATCTAAATGGCCAGTATTAATCTGGGAGGCTCTAGATTCATCCCCACAAGTAGATGTCCAGGATTGGCCATTAGTTAAACAATTTCCTAGTGACTTGATGCAGAGGAAAGCATACTTCATAATCAAATGAGAGGACCACCTTGAGGGAAGAGAACTCTGCAGGAGTCTTGTGCACTCTCTCAAGACACTAGCTCCAGAATAAGTGCCATCAACTCTTAAGAGCTGCAGGTAATCCCAGACTCTTGGAGCTTGCTGTCTCTGGAACTCCTGAACTTGGGATAGAATCTTAGCAAGGCTTTCTGGGATAAAAAAACCCTAGCCCTATCTGGTATCAAACTTTTCCCCCAGATAGTTAGATGCAGCAAGTTATTTGTGAAGTTTATCACCCAACCCAGGGCTTTGAACACATGCACTGCTCTTTCATTTGTCTACCATCCTGTTTTGACTTGGCCTGGACGAGTCAGCCCAAGTAGGAGTGAACCAAAATCCCCTTCTTTGCGCTTTGGCTAAACCAAAGGGCAAGGTGCAAAACTAAAAAAGTTGACCAAGCAACACAGTTTTGGTGTTTCTCAGTGCTCTTAAGATTCGTATGTGAAGGTAAGCTTTTGAAAGATCCAACAAGGGCAGAAATTCTCCCTTTTGAATTGCCAAAATGACACAGTGCATCTCCATGCAGAATGCTAAACTCTGCTTGATACCTTGAGATACAGAATGGGACACAATAAATGGAATAATGAACCCTCTCCCACTTAACATAAGGGACTGGTGCTACAAGATGAAGGGGATGCTGCAACAAGGCCTGAACCGCTCGCTTTTTGGCGGATGAACTGCATGGAGAGGCCATAAAGGCATCTCTTTGCAGATGATATCAAAATCTGCAATAGAGTAGACACCCAGGAGGGTGTAGATAACATGAGGAGGGATCTCACTAAGCTTGAAGAATGGTCTAGAATTTGGCAGCTGAGATTTAATGTTAAAAAAAATGCAAGGTCATGCATTTGAGCTGCCACAATCCAAAGGAGCGATATAGTATAGGGAGTGAAGTACTTCAGTCCACAAAAGAAGAGCGGGATCTAGGCGTGATTGTGTCTGATGATCTTAAAGTAGCTGCACAGGGACTTCCGGTGATGCGGTGAGCAGGAGCAGACGCACGCTGCTTGAGCTCCGGGCCCCCTCGCCCCTCCGGCACCGATAAATGTGACACCGGGGGTTAAGTTTGGGGTCTCTCGCCCCCCCCGGAGCTCCCCCAACTGGATCGTGGCAGGGGATGGTGCCCCGATACTCCCAGCTCACCCTCACACGACGATCCGAGGAAGCGGCCTGGACCCGGACAGCAGACGCCGCATGGTAGGAGAGGCTGCGCTGCGGGGTTAGTAGACTTGCTGAAGACTTCGGCGGCGGGTGGAGCGGGGTCCCGCGGCTGCGGCAGCTCATCGGGCGGTGCACTTTGCCCTTTCCCGCCCCCCCCCCCCGCGTGACAGCAGTGCCGGATCTGAGAGAGGGGCTGAAGTGGCGGCTGCGAGGGGAGGCAGAGAGTTGTCGAGGGTCCTTGATCGGGGCCGCTGCCTGTTTGACCGCCCCCCCCCCCCCCCACGGGATCCTTGAGGGCCGAATATCTCCAGCACACGGAGGACGGAGACCAGTGCCTTGCCCTTGGCATGTGAGAGTCTGTAACCTACCTTAAACACATGGGAGCTGTACCCCCCTGCCTCTGCCACGCCGGAGCCTCCGAATGACGCCCTGCCACCAGCACACAAAAGCCTGTGACCTGTACCCGACGCCCAGTCTTCGGCGCAACGGAGTCTGAGACCTGTGCTCTGCGTTAAGCGCATTGGAGCTGCAACCCGCACCTTCCCTTCAACGTCCAAGAACCGGGGCCCGGTGCCCTATCCTTGGCTCTCGGAGGTCTGAGCCCTGCCCTTGCTGCCGGCGCATAAGAGCACAGACGCCTGAGACACGTGCTCTATCTTTAGTGCACAGCAGCCTGAGACTCGCACCCTGCTTCCAGCGCACGGGAGCCTGAGAGGAGTCGGTGGCGCCTGAGTCTTGGGACGGGGCCTGTACAGCGCACCTTGGAGGAGGGCAACTAAAGCCTTCGTCGCCCGGCGGTGAGGTGAGGGGAAGGGGGTTGGGACCCCCCCCTCCCGTGCAGACCACAACACTCCCGTGCAGACCACAACAGCGGCCCTGGCGATGGCGGCGAAGGGAGGCCGACGAATGGAGAAGGAGAAGACCCCCCTGCAGCCAAGGGGGGGGGGGGGAGCAATCCTCGCCGTCGAAAGGAGAGGCTAAAGTCCCGGCGGGGATGGTAGACGAAATCTCCGTGGCTGTGGCAGGGGCGCTGTCGGTGCAGTTTGACGACCTGCGGAGCCGCATGGACCTAATCCAATCCTCCGTGGAGGCCCTGGGCAACCGACTGCAAGAGGCGGAGCACCGGATAGAGAGGTCGGAGGAGCACGTGCTGGAGCTACAGCAGGAGATGGCCCGGATGAAAAAATTACTCCAGGGGCAGGAGGCTAAGCTCGACGACCTCGAAAATAGGTCCCGCCGTAATAACTTGAGATTTCTAGGGGTCCCGGATGCCATAGAGGATCGGGATTTACAACCGTACGTAGAAGACCTGGTGAAACACATTCTGGTGAATGATCCCGAAGGCACTCTAGTACAAATAGAGAGGGCGCACCGGGTCGGGCCTAGGAGAACCAGTGACGGCCGACCTAGAGTGGTCCTGGCACGGTTCCTGAGATTCCCACAGAAGGAAGCGGTCCTGCGTGCTGCGCGAAAGAAAGGGACCATCCAAAAGGACAATGTCCGGATACGCATCGTCCAGGATTACTCAGCGGCCCTGGGACAGCGACGACGAGAGTATGGACCCCTGTGCCAGATCCTGATAGACAATAATATCAAATTTATGGTGCAATACCCCGCACGGCTGATTTTCACCCATGGTGGGACCCGCCGGTCTTTTGACTCCGCGACAGCAGCAACGCCCTACGTGGAGGAGATACGGCGGAGGGCCGCAGTGGCGGTCGAGTCCTGAGGACTAGAGGTGGAGACTATTTCTCTGAAGAACAAGCCGGGAGCCTTCACTTTGGACTGTAGAAGAGATGGTGATGGTAACCGGGATGGGGGAGGGGGGAGCTAAGGGGTTTGTTTACATTACCCTCAAGTGTTGGTTGTTTTCTTTGGGTGTGGGGGTGGGCAGGGGACGGCCCGAGTAGCTGGGGGTGTCTGCTGGAGGGGGGGGAAGCGGGGAGGGGGACAGAACCTGGAGGGGGGAGAGTCTCGGGGGGGACCCCGGATGGCCTAGCTGAGCCGGTATAATGGCGGGGTGGGGGGGTACCTTACGCATCTAGGAATTCACTGAGGAGGCGAGGAGGATGGTAGTAGAAATAAAGAATTGGAGTGGGGAGGAGAGGGGGTGGAGAAGGGATAGGAGGGGGGAGGGAAGGGATAGGGGAGTAGAGAGGGAGGGGTGGGGGGGAGAGGGAAGGGGAGGAGAAGGAGAAGGAGAGCTGTATCTTAGGGGACCAGTAGAGGAGGGGATGGTGCGAGGACCATTTTGGGAGGGAAATGGGGGAGGACCCCAGGCTGGGGGGGTGTCTTCCCTACATTCTGTATGGTATATAACAGATACTATTGAGCCTAGTCTAGTACTGCATGCCGCTTAAGATCATTTCTTGGAATGTGTGTGGTCTGGGCAGCCCGATTAAACGGGCAAAAATTTTGCAGGCCCTGGCAAGGCAGGGGGCGGACATCGCTATGCTCCAGGAAACCCACCAGACCGCCGAAGAGCACCGTAAGCTATGCCGGGAGTGGGTGGGACAGGTCTGGGGGGCCCCGGCCCTTGGTAAGAAAGGGGGGGTAGCACTTTTGATACACAAACGTGTCCGGATGGAGGTGGTGAAGGACTTGGTCGATCCGTCGGGCAGATTTGTACTGGTGCAGGGAGTCCTTGAGGGGAGGCCGGTAATTCTCGGTAACGTGTATTGTCCCAATGTGCTTGACTTGTCCCTTTATGCGCGCCTTGCCTCTAAAATTGAGACGTTACCGGAGATCCCCGTTATCCTGGGGGGTGATTTCAACGGGGTCATGGATGTCGACCTCGATACCTCAAAAGGGGGAGAGCAAAGAGACAGGATGGCGACGGTTCGGGCATTACGACGACTCTGCTCTAGGTTGGGGCTGGTGGACCCATGGCGCTTATTACATCCGGTCGAGCGGGATTACACGCATCAGTCCCGGGCTCATGGCACGAGCGCACGTATAGATTACTTGTTGCTGTCCACCGGGCTGTTTGCCACCGTTGGGGATGCCCAGATAGGGCCTGTGGAGATCTCTGATCATGCTTATGTTTGGCTGGAGGTCCTTTGGAGTGGGAGTACTCCTCGAGCCTTTCAATGGCGTTTTCCCCTGGAATTATATAGAGACGCGCAATTTCGTTCCTTTATTCAGAGGCGGTGGCAGGAATTTGAAGCTGATCATAAGGGTCACCAGGATGACCCAGAGTTGCTCTGGGAAACGGCGAAGGTCGTATTGCGGGGAGATATAATCGGGTTCCTGGCCAGGAAAAGAAGATTGAGGGCCGAACGTATCATTGAACTCGAGAGATTGGTGACCAAGCTAAGACGCCGATGGGCCCATACTCCCACCGCCGGGCTTAGAAAGCAGCTGTGGGACTCCCAAACGGAACTAAATGAACTCCTACACCAGAGGGCTAAGAAGTCAGTGTTATATTATCGCTACCAATTGTATCGATACGGGGACAAGCCCGGGAAGTTATTGGCCCGGTGCCTTCGGGGACCCAGGGGCTCGAAACTGGTGCCAGCCTTGCGAGATGAATCGGGGACTTTACATAGGGAGAACCCGGCCATAGTGCGTATTTTCCGATCCTTTTTTCAGAACCTTTATGCCGCGGAGGCGACCTCCCTCACGCAGATGGCAGATTATGTGCGGCGACTGGACTTGCCTTGCCTATCGTTAGAGCAAAGAGCACAGTTGGACCGGCCGATTACGGTAGCTGAGCTGCAAGGGGCTATTTCAAAAGCTAGTTGTTATAAAACTCCTGGATCGGATGGCCTGGGTGCCGAACTCTACAAGATTCTTAATAAACAGATTTCCCCAATGTTGGCCGCCGTACATAATCGGAGAGCACAGCAAGGTTACTTTCGGTTGGGGGGCCAATCATGCTCACATCGTTCTTATCCCCAAGCCGGCAAAGGACCCTCTTTCGGCGGCCTCGTATCGTCCCATCTCTTTACTTAATTTCGATCTTAAATTAATGGCTAAGATCTTGGCAGACCGACTGGCGGAGTTTTTGGGGCAACTAGTGCATGAGTCACAGGTCGGTTTCGTTAAGGGGCGATATGCGGTCCGTAACTTACGCAAGATCATCGCGTCCCTAGAGTGGGTCCAGCATAGACATCTGTCCTCTCTGTTGGTCAGCTTCGATGCGGACAAAGCTTTTGACCGGGTGGACTGGCAATATTTGAAATTTATCCTCCCACAATATGGTATAGGGCTGTTGTTTTGTAATATGGTCGCGAGTTTGTATGCCAATCCGACCGCTGCGATACTTTGTAACGGGGTAGTATCAGACAACTTCCCGCTGCAAAGGGGGACTCGCCAGGGCTGCCCCCTATCTCCTCTTCTCTTCGTTCTCTCGTTGGATCCGCTCCTGCGGCAAGTGGCGGGTATGCGGACAATTCAGGGAGTGGGTGTTGGCAAACAGGAATTTAAGATTTCAGCCTTTGCTGACGATTTATTGGTGCACTTGCTTTCCCTGGGGAATCCCTGCCTCTTCTTATGCAAGAGCTTCGAGCCTTTGGGCAGTTCGCAGGGTTTAGTATTAACAGGGATAAATCCGAAGCCCTGGATGTCTCAGGCCGACTTCGGGGCGGCTGGGTGGGCGAGTTCCCCCTTCGATGGGCTGAGCGTCAGTTCATATACTTGGGGATTGTACTGTCTTGTCAGCCAGGTCAACTGTATGAGAGTAACTTGCGACGGCAGTTGAATAAGGTAAGAACTCAGCTGCAAGCATGGCGGCCTCTCCCCCTGTCTCTAATGGGGAGAATCGCGGCGATTAAACTGGTCATCCTGCCGCGCATTTTATAGTGGTTACAGACCCTCCCTGTATGGATCCTCCGACGGGACATTCGGCGTTTCGAGGCGGAGTTTCGGGGCCTCCTTTGGGGGGGGTCGAGAGCACGTATCTCCTATCGTCGTCTGGTGGGGAGGGTGCGCTGTGGGGGGGTGGGGGCTCCCGGATCTTGGGGCCTATGCACTGGCTTGCCAGTCCCGCCACCTAGGGGACTGGCTGGGTGACACTGATCTTTATACTCCCCGGGCCTTTGAGGAGGCCTACGTGGCACCCCACTCCCTCAAAGCCCTTTTGCATTTGGAGGTACGTAGGTGGCCTACACACTTGGCGGACAGTGTGTTATTGGCACCGGTTTGTAAGACGTGGAGGTATTTAAATGCCTACTGGGGTCGCCGCTGGCAGGTGTCGAGCTGGTTACCCATTCAGGGCAATGCCAACTTTACCCCGGGCACTGAAACCGCTGCGTTCCGTCTGTGGGGAGAGAGAGGTATGCATACTTTGGGCCATGTGGTGGACTTGGCGGGCCAACCCAAGCCCTTTCCTGCATTATCCCGTGAGTATGAGTTGGGGCCTCGGCAGTTTTTCGCGTATATGCAAGTGGCCCACTATGTGGCTTCCCTTCCGCGGACGGAACTGTGTAGCGATCGTTCGGCCCAGATAATAGCATTCTTTGGTTTTGGCGAAGTTGAACGGCCATCTATTCGGACTTTTCACCTTAGGTTGGAGCAGTCTCGACCGCAGCCGGACTATAGCGATGTAGAACGGGCCTGGGGGGTGGAAATGGGGCAGGAGATTCCCCCTGGCACGATTCTGGAGGCCCTTCGGAGAGTGGCGAGCCTGGCGGATGGTGCCCGCTGGCGGGAAATACAGCTTAAGTGTTTGACTAGGGTTCACCTCTCCCCACGGCGGGCCCTTCGATGCCACTTGACTGCGGATGGTCGCTGCCCACGATGTGCGGAGCCTCTGGCGACATTATATCATATGTGGTGGGGGTGCCGACGGATACGCCCATACTGGCAGAGAATTGCCTCATTTATGGCCGACCTTCTTGGACAACCTGTTTACTGGGACGCTGCCCTGATCGTTTTGGACCACATGGGCCTCACCTCTCCGAAGGGGAAATGGAGTCGTTGGCTGGTGCGGAAGGCATGTCTGGTGGGCAAAGGGCCAATACTACGTGGGTGGAGGGACAGCCTCCCTCCCTCCTTTTGGGAGTGGCGGAACTCCTTCCACCAACTTATGCTCCTGGAGTGTAGGGCTGCTCGAGGCCATGTTAAGCGATGGTCCGCCTTCTGGCTATTGTGGGAGCCCTATATTCAAAATCTCAGTCCTCGGACCCGCAATGTCATCCTGCAACTAGGCTATTGATGCCCCGATTAGCAGGGGGAGATTTCTGGATGATCCACACAGAGGTATATACTGGTCCTATTTGGTAATGCTTGGGAGGGTGGGGGGGTTAACCAGGGGGAGGTTGGGTGGGGGAGGGGGGATGGGGACATTGTTCAAAAATCATGTAACCATCTATGTGTTCCGCCCCCTGGGGATCAGAGTCCACCCCAGGGAGCGACTGTTACCAGTTGTGTATTTGCCGTTCCTGTTTGATGGTTTATAAATAAAATTTTGAAAAAAAAAGTAGCTGCACAGGTAGAAAAGGCAATGGCAAAAGCTAGAAGGATGCTTCGGTGCATAGGGAGAGGAATGGCTAGCAGAAGAAAAGAGGTGATGATGCCTCTGGATAAGTCTTTGGTGCAACCTCATTTGGAGTATTATGTGCAATCCTGGAGACCGCACCTTCAAAAAGATATAAACAGGTTGGAGTCGGTACAGAGGGTTGCTACTAAAGTGGTTAGTGGTCTTCATTATAAAGCATATGAGGACAGACTTAAGGATCTTACTATGTATACTTTAGAGGAAAGGTGGGATAGAGGTGATATGATTGAGACATTTAAATACCTCCATGGCCCCACTAATGAGCTTACATAGCACTGAATCCTACACTAATAACACTGTATCTTCTCTCAGCTCCACCACATATGACCTAAGTCAGCCATAGACCCCCCCCCCCCCTACAGCATGGACAGCTACTACTCTGAGCCGTTCCACTTCAAAGAGCCTGCCTGGGGGAAAACTGGGCCCAACACCAGACTCAGTATCTGCATTATGGCCCATCTCACCTCTCCTTTTTTTTACTGAGATGCCCAACCTTTCTGTCCAGTGCCCCTCCACTGTGGAGAAATCTCGAGGAGGAGACCATACCAACAGGTATGGAAAACCTATGAAATGGACAAAAACTCCCAGTCTTCCAGCTCGAAGAATTCTAACAGTTGTGCAGTTGTCTCTGCAGCTAGGCTTTCCAAAGGGAAGGACCGGATGTAGTGGCTTAATTGTAGATATGCAAATATTTGGGTTTTACTCAAGTCAAACTCTGCACATAAGGCAGGGCAGTCTTAAATACATCCCTCTAGGTCCTCCATATGACCCAAACTGTGAATCTTTTGAGCTTCCCAGTCTCAAAATACCCAATTCTCCGTACCAGGCATGAACTGAGTATTTCCTCTAATAGAAAGCTAGTAATAACCGAAGAGATAAGCCGTTGGGTACACAAATACTGCCATATACCCCATACTGGCCCGACCAAGAGACTATGTGTGATCCGCATCGCATTTCCCGCCCTTCCAAGTGTAACACCGCCACAGAGTACACAGTGAAACAAAGTCCACCTCTACTACCCTGGTATAAAGACCTCCGTAAGCCCCAGTCAATCCCACAGATGTCTTAATTGACAGGCTTGCACATAGTGGTATATATTGGGAACTCCTATACCATTCCAAACAGGGGCTCTACAGGTCAAACAACGATAAGGATTTGAGGGTTTATTTTTATTAAATTGCAAGCTCTCTGACTGGGAGCTCTTAAAAGGGTTCTGGTATATTTTTAAAGCAAAGTTACATTCTTTTTGGTGGTTTAGTGGCAATATTTTCTTTAGCAGAGTAAATTTTAAACTCTAGTAACCTCAGCTTTTGGGAACTGCTGACACCTAATCAGGTGTTAGTTCCCTCCTTACCCACCCCATCTCCCACCCACCCCTAGTGAGCAGTCTTGCTTTATAGGGCACCTCCCCATTTAACAAAGCACAGGGACTTGGAACAGCACATTTTGAATATAATTAAAGTGATTTAACTGCTTTTTCTCTGAAAGGACAGCTGGGAAACCAGCTGGAACTTTGATAGATCTCTCTCTTTTGCTTTAACAGATACCTAAGCTCCACGAACAGAACAGTGGCTGGGAAAAATCATATTGCTAAAGCTTTTGCCCCCGTTACAGCTTCTGCCTCTGTCCAGACAGAGGTCCCAATGCCAGTTGAAGGACCGGTTCCATGTGCAGGTTGCCTGCATGCTGAAGCTCTGAGGAAACAAGTGGGGGAACTCAGAGAGGAGGTGGCGAGGCTGAGGAACATTCAAGACAGTGAGAAGTACATTGATGAGATGCTTCTTGAAACATCCAAGCTCTCTAGCAGAGGAGAAGATGGGTGCCAACAGAATAAAGAAGGTTGGACACAAGTCACCAGGGCCTGCAGAATCACCCATCCAACTTCTCCAGCCCTTGAATTGGAGAACCATTATGCAGCCCTGGAAGTGGAGGAGGTGAAAGCATCCCTGGAAAGGGAAGAACCAGAGCTCAAGTACCCCAAAGTTGCAGAATCAGTGACCACAAGGAAGCGAAGGGTAGTGGTGGTTGGTGACTCTCTTCTGAGGTGTACTGAGGTGTCCATCTGCCGACCAGACTTGATGTCCAGAGAGGTATGCTGTCTGCCTGGTGCCAAAATCCAAGATGTTACGGAGAGTTTGCCGAGACTCATCAAGCCCATTGACTATTACCCAATGTTGTTAATCCATGTTGGAACAAATGATACTGCCAGGTATCCCTCTGAGCGTATCAAAAGTGACTTCATGGCTCTGGGACAGAGGGTGAAGCAGTTAGGTGCACAGGTGGTGTTCTCTTCAGTCCTCCCTGTTGAGGGTAAAGGCTAAGGCAGAGAGGCTCGCATCCTGGAGATGAATGCATGGCTGCGTGGATGGTGTCATCGAGAGCGTTTTGGTTACCTAGACCATGGGATGCTGTTCCAAGGGTTGCAGAGCAGAGATGGCATCCATCTGTCCAAGAAAGGTCAACGCGTCTTTGGTAGTAGACTGGCTAATCTACTGAAGAGGGCTTTAAACTAGATTAATTGGGGATGGGTGAAAAAAGCCCCCAGGTAAGTGAAAGCCCCTAGGTAAGTGATGCATTAAATACCTTTATGGAAATGGGTAACAGGGGTAACATATGGAAAGCAGTGTGTATAAATGCCCGTAGCATGGGGAATAAGATCCCTGATGTTGAAGCTTTGGTGGGAGTGGCCTACTTGGATTTAGTGGCAGTTACAGAAACGTGGTTCACAGAAAACCATGACTGGGATGTAACTATACCTGGCTATACTTTATTCAGAAAGGGCAGGGTAGGAAGAAGGGGAGGAGGAGTGGCACTATATGTAAAAAATACTATTAAAGCTTTGGAATTACAGAGCTTAAAAGTGAGAGAGGAGGCATTGGGGGTTAAACTAGAAAGAGGGAAAGAGAAATCTGTTTGCAATGGCGTGATTTACAGAACTCCCTCACAAGAGAAAGAGGTGGACAGAGAAAATTGAAGACATACACAGCATTGCTAGGAAAGGGGAAGTGCTACTGATAGGGGATTTCAATATGCCAGATGTTGATTGGCACATTCCTGCTGCAGTATCATCTAAAAGTAAGGAGATCCTGGATTCTCTATAGGGAGAACTATTCAAGCAATTGGTAAAAGCCACCACACATGAAGGGGCCATACTGGACTTGGTGCTTACCAATGGTGAAAGTGTTTCTGATGTTACTGTAGGAGATCACTTTGCATCCAGTGATCACCAGATGGTGTGGTTCAGTATTAGGACTAGGGCTGATAGAATCCATTCCAAGGTGAGGATCTTAGACTTTAGGAAGACCTTTTGAACAACTTTTTCAAGACTTCATTAGGGAAGTGGCCAGGGGCCTCTCCATTTCAATGGCCCCTGAATCAGAGCCTAGAGCCAAGAAATTGGATATTTTACAATATCCTAAGGCTCCTAAAGAGGCAGCTACTTTACCAATTCATGAGATCCTTTATGATCACATGTTGGGCATATGGGAGACACCTCTCACTATCTCCCCTCATTCTCGTAGGTTGGACACCATGTACCGTGTTCCTCCTTGTCCTGGCTTTCATAAGACTCAGCTTCCTCACCACTCTATTGTGGTAGAGTCTGCTATGAAGAAGATAAAGAGTGCAAAAAGACACTCATCTAATCCTCCATGAAGAGAATGCAGAACCTTGGATGCTTTTGGCCGGAAAATTTTCCAGGCCAATATGCTTACTGTCAGAATCAACTCCTATAGTTTCTATATGGGGATGTTTCTAAAGGAAGTTACAGATCATCTGCAAAGTTTATCTCCTTTTATCTCAGAAGATAAAAGGGAGGAGTTTCTCACCTGGCTTAAACATGCCCAGGATGTTTCCAAATTTTCCAACCGTGCAGCCTTTGACTCTTTTCAGTGTGCCAGCAGAGCCTCGGCTATTGCCATAGGTGCACGCAGAGTTGCTTAGTTACAAGCTTCTGATTTGGAACCCTGGGTCCAGGATGGATTAGGAAATCTTCCTTGTACAGGTGAAAACCTTTTTGGCAAGGATTGGCAAGCAAAGGCCACTCAGATGGATGCTGAGAATTCTGCCTTAGATAGACTTTCAAAGTCTACTTCTGCTCCTGTTAGAAAAAGGTTGTTCAAAAAGGCTTTCTTTCCCAAAAAGGGGAAATATTATCCTGTTTATGGTCAGCAGGCATCATCTGCAGGTCGTTTTGCTGCAAAGCGTCAGCAACAACCTAAACAAGCCAAGCCTAAGGCTGCAAGGACTGCTACGGCCCAACAGCCTCAGCCTCCTCAGGGCCTTTGACTTACCTCTAGAGAACTTAGCCTTTCTGGCTCTAGAAGAACCAGAGCCTCTCATCATTCCAGGAAGGTTAGCCCACTTTTCTCCCAGATGGGAACAAGTCACGGCAGAGCAATGGACCCTCTCCATCATAAGGGAGGGGTACAAGCTTCATTTCTTAAACCTTCCTCCTCACACCATGGTGAGACAGTTCAATTCTCCAACATCTCTCCTCGACCTTCTGGGTCAGGAGATTGCTACCCTTCTTGCCCAAAGGGCAATAGAAGAAGTACCCCTTCTTCAACAGGGCTCAGGGTTCTACTCCCCCTATTTTCTTATCCCAGAGAAAACAGGGGGCTACAGACCCATATTAGATCTCAGAGAATTGAACAAGTTTCTATGCAAGGAGAAATTCAAGATGATTTCTCTCGGTGCTCTCCTTCCATACCTTCAGAGTCAGAATTGGCTTTGTTCTCTAGATCTCATGGATGCGTACACCCATATCCTCATCCATCCAACACACAGAAGGTTCCTTCGGTTCCTTTATCAAGGAAAGCACTACCAATACAGAGTGCTTCCTTTCGGTCTGGCCTCTGCTACAAGCGTGTTCACAAAATGCATGGCAGTAGTAACTGCATTTCTACGCACTCTAGGAATATTTGTATTCCCATATCTGTACGACTGGCTCATCCGAGCTCCGTCCCAGTCAGAGGCCCAGACTTCCCTAGCCTGCACAAGTTGTGTTCTTCAGTATCTGGGACTGGTAATAAACATCCCAAAATCCCATCTCACCCCTACTCAATCATTAGAGTTCATAGGGGCCTTGCTGGATACCACAACTGCAAGGGCCTATCTTCCCCAGGCCCGTTGCCTATGCTTGGTGCAGTTAGCCTCACAAATTCAGTTAAAGTCCCATTTAACTGCTCGAGAAATGTTACAACTGTTAGGCCACATGGCATCCACTGTGCATGTGGTTCCTTACGCTCGCCTTCACATGAGGGCAGCTCAGTGGACTCTGTCCACCCAATGGACCCAGGCATCAGGGTGCCTGTCAGACAAAATAGCAACCTCCAGTCGCCTCTTCTGGTCTCTCCAGTGGTGGAAGTCCACTCAAAATCTGTTGCTGGGGTCCCCCTTTCAACAGTCGCTACCCCAAGCAACCCTTACAACAGATGCCTCTCCAAGGGGTTGGGGAGCTCATCTACAAGATCTCTCCACCCAGGGCATCTGGTCTCCACAAGAGACATCTCTACATATCAACCTCTTGGAGCTCAGAGCAATTCTTCTAGCTCTCAGAGTCTTCCACACCCTGCTCAGCTACAAGACAGTCCTCATCCACACGGACAACCAAGTAGCCATGTTCTACGTGAACAAGCAGGGCGGGACTGGCTGTCGCTTTGCAACGAAGCTTTGAGATTGTGGGCCTTCGCCAGAGAGCATCAAATTCATCTCGTGGCAGTGTATCTTCCAGGGGTTCAAAACTCTTGGGCAGACAGACTCAGTTGAGTTCTGCTTCCACACGAATGGTCCCTCCATGGGGACCAGATAGCCAGGATCTTCCAAATTTGGGGAACCCCGGACATAGACCTGTTTGCAAGTCCGTGGAATGCCAAACTTCCCCGGTTCTGTTCCAGGATTCTGTGTCAGGGAGTTCAGGCCAGGGATGCCTTCCTCCTCCATTGGGGGCAAGACTTCCTCTATGCCTTTCCACCCATTCCCCTAATTCCCAAGACACTGTTCAAACTTCATTGAGACAAGGGGTCTATGATCCTCATAGCACCACATTGGCCACGCCAGGTGTGGTACCCTCTACTTCTGCATCTCTCTCAAGCTCCCTCACTGGGCTTGGGATCTGCTCCAGACCTCCTGTCCCAGGAGGAGGGAACGTTGTGGCACCCAAATCCCCAGTCTCTTCATCTCAGAGCCTGGTTGCTGAAGGCCTAGACCTTCAAGATTTGCATCTTTCTCAGCAGGTGAAGGATATCCTTCATGCTTCCAGAAAGCCTTCCACTAGACGTTCCTATGCTTTTAAATGGAAAAGGTTTACCATTTGGTGTACACAGAAGGGTCTTAACCCCCTTGCAATACCTCTGAATTCTTTACTAGAGTATTTGCTGCATTTATCCCATGCAGGCCTTAAAACGAATTCAGTAAGAGTCCATTTGAGTGCTATTGCAGCATCCCTTAAGCCTCTCAATGGACAGCCTCTTTCCTCTCATCCTCTTATCCTCTTATTGGAAGATTCATGAGGGGCCTTCTTTTAACTAAACCTCCCATTAGACCACCTCCAGTGGCATGGGACTTGAATTTGGTTCTTGGCCAGCTTATGAAGCCACCCTTTGAACCCTTAGCCACTACCTCCTTGAAATTTCTTTCCTGGAAGGTTACTTTTCTCATTGCAATCACCTTAGCTCATCGCATCAGTGAGCTGCAGGCCTTGATGGCTAATCCTCCTTATACAAGGTTCCATCATGACAAGGTAGTGCTCAGGACTAATCCACACTTTATGCCTAAAGTGGTCTCACCTTTTCATCTGAACCAGGAGGTGTATTTACCTGTCTTTTTTCCAGGACCTCATGCATCAAGTGCAGAGAGGAATCTCCATACCCTGGATTGTAAGAGAGCGCTCGCTTTTTACTTACAAAGGACACAGCAACATAGAAAGTCCTCTCAACGCTTTGTTGCTTTTGATCCCTCTCATTTGGGACTTCCAGTCTCTAAGAGAACTCTGTCCAATTGGATTGCTCAGTGTATTTCTTTCGCCTACCAGAGTAAGAACCTTTCTCTGGAGGGCCATGTCACAGCTCACAATGTGAGGGCCATGGCAACCTCTATGGCTCATCTGAACTCTGTGTCCATCGACCAAATCTGTCGAGCGGCCACCTGGGCTTCGGTTCATACCTTTACAGCCCATTACTGCTTGGACAAGGACTCCCGCCAGGATGCCTTGTTTGGTCAGGCTGTTCTCAAACACCTGTTCCATGCCTAATCAACTCCTACCCCCCATCCCTGGTTGGATGCCCGAGACCCATGGGGGCAGGTAGAGCCCTTCTCAGGGACTCACAACCTTGGAGATCTCCCTGGCATCTCTAGCTGGGGAGTCCTCATATGTGAAGACTCATTCCTGCTTGTTCCTGGAGATAGCACAGTTACTTACCTGTAACAGGTGATCTCTGGGAACAGCAGGAATAAGTCTTCACAACCCACCCACCTCCCCTAGGAGTTGTATCTCTCTATCTTTCCTTTCCTCTCTCTCTCTTTGTCTCAGCTTAAAACCTGAACTGGAGAGAGGCGGTTGGGAAACGCGGGAAGGCAGCGCGCAGGCGCTGTGGGATGCTCCCAAAAGCTTTCTGGACTCTGGGGAGCGTTCCCGCGCAGGCTCCGTTGGTACCGACGATACCCATATGTGAAGACTTATTCCTGCTGTTCCTAGAGATCACCTGTTACAGGTAAGTAACTGCTTTCTCTTGCAATGCAGTGCAATGTGTGCCTTTGAGTCAATGATGGTGACCCAGCAACTCCTGGGTTTTCTTGGCAGTGTGACCGGAAGTAAATTGCCAGGCCTTTCTTCCAGGGCAATGGAGGATTAAGTGACTTAATTGGAGGAGTGGCTCAGTGGTTTGGACAGGTTACCTCAGGCCTGAAGGCTGGGGGTTCAGTTCCCACATGGGGACAAGCAACCTCAGGCCGGAGGGACTGGGGTCTCTAGTCCCATGGCCACTCCTTGTGCCCTTGGGCAAGCCACTTAACCCTCCATTGCCTCAGGTACACTTAGATCAGGGGTCTCAAACACGCGGCCCGCGAGAGAACTTTGTGCGGCCCGCGATGCAGAGGAAAGAAAAAAAAAAAACCAAACAAACCCCTGGCTTCTGCTGCTGCCGCCGCCGTGGCAGCGGCAGAATCAACTGTCCCGCAGCCCCTTCCCGTCTGCCCGGCAAAGCATCTTTAACATCTTGTCAGCTCCATCAGCGGCAGCTTTCAGGGCCGCGAAGGGAGTAGTATTTTCCTCTCGCGGCTCTGTTAAGCCTGCCGGGGCTGATGGGAATTCCCGTCAGCCCCGGCAGGCTTAACAGAGCCGCGAGAGGGAAATCACTCTTCTCTTCACAGCTTGAAAAGCCCGCCGCTGATGGAGCTGACAAGATGCTTTGCCGGGCAGATGGGAAGGGGCCGCGGGACAGTTGATTCTGCCGCTGCCACGGCGGCGGCAGCAAGCAGAAGCCAGGGTTTTGTTTTGTTTTTAATTTTTAAATTTACTTGGGCTGATGGGGGGGAGGGGGGGTTAGGACTGAAAATGGGGTGATGGGGGGATAGTACTGAAAATGGGGTGATGGGGGGGTTAGGACTGGTAATGGGCAGATGGGGGTTAGGACTGGAGATGGTCTGATTGGGGGGCTAAGACTGAAAATGGGGTTATGGGGGGGCTAAGAATGAAGATGGGGTGATGGAAGGGTTAGGACTGGAAGTGGGCTGTTGGGGGGCTTAGGACTGGTAATGGGCTATGGGGGGGTGCTAGGACTGGAAATGGGCTGAGTAGAAGGGGGAGCTTGAACTGCAAATAGCTGATGGGGACAGGGTTTTGGAATGGAAATGGGCTGAGTGGAAGGGGGCTTGGAATGGAAATGGGCTGATGGGGAGGGGGGCTTGGAAAGGAAATGGGCTGTGAGGGGAGGGAGCTAGGACTGGAAATGGGCTGATGATGCGGGGACTAGAAGGGAGCGGATGCTGGGTGGGGCAGGAGCTAGAAGGGAGTTGATGTTGGGGGACGATTAGAATGGGATGGGATGGGGCTGGGAGAGTGAAATGGAGAGGGGAAAAATATTTTGTGTGGGAGGGAAGAAAAATCTACAATTGGCCAGGTATTGGGAGAGTAAGTGGGGATTGAGGATGGAGGGGTAAAATTTGAGTGGATGAAATAGGAGTGAGGAAAGAGCAAAAGGAGAAAGATTAGTATGTTAAAGCAGATGTAGAGAGAGAATGGAAAAAAAAACTAGGAGAGAAGAAAGGACAAATGGACAGCAGACAATGGAGCGTTAGCAGAAGACACGAAGAAACCAGAAGAAAGTGGCTGGAACAATTGCAACTGAAAAAAAATGCACAAAAGGTAGAAAAATATCTCTTTATTTTGAATTTATTAACTGAAATATGTCAGCTCTTGGAAATGTGCATCTTTAATGTCTACACTTTATTTAATTCAAGAGGAAATTAATTTATAATTTTATTTCTACAGTGTTGTACATTCTAAGTTTGGCTTTTGGGGTTCCCAGTTTAATTATTGTCTTCCTGTTTCTAAATTGTGATTCCTTGTTTGATGATGGTGTATGTTCTCCAGGACCAAGCAGGAAGTCAGTCCTCACATATGGGTGACGTCGGCGCCGACGGAGCCCTCGCGGAGCAATTTTCCCCAGCTTTCAAAGAAAGCCTTTGGGAATTGCAGCGCGCATGCGCGGTCGCCTTCCCGCCCAAGGGTGCCATCTTAGCCAGTCTTCTTTTTTCCGCGGAGCCTTACAGACGTACCCGTCGTGTCCCCGCTAAAAAAGTTGATTTTCGTGAGTTTTTCTCTTTTTTCACTTCGGTTCGACGCCGGTCGTTTTCCTGCCCGGACTTGCGACGCCGTTGCGAGTCCTTCTCTTATTTTTCGGTTTTTCTGATTTTTGGTCAGTTTCGTTTTCGGTTTTTCGCTGGCAGCCCGGTCCTTTGACCTTGCAGGGGCCCTTTTCCCCCCGATGGCTGCCAGTGGTTTCAAGCGGTGTGGTCAGTGTGACAGAAATATGTCAGTCACTGACACACACGATAATTGCCTCCGCTGCCTAGGCCCGGATCATGAAGAAATGATCTGTGGAGCCTGTGGCAAAATGTCCTCCAAAGCGTTGAGGAGTCGGCGGCATCAGCGGGATAGAATCTTCGCTGACCCCAGCCGTACCCGAACCTCGTCGGAGGCCTCGGCATCCAGAGGCTCCAGCTCTGACCATCGCCGAAGCTCCTCCGACAGGGGTTCTCCCTCCGGAGACCATCGACGGAAGGAAAAACCCGCGAGGGCGGCGTCGGTGGACGCTCCTGGCTCCGCGAGGGCCAGGTCGCATAGCCCCGATAGCCGTCCCGGGTCCTTGGAGAAGGAGCACCTCCCGAAGCGACCTCGCCTGGAGTCGGAGTTGCCTGCTCGGGTAAGTCCTGTAGTCCTTCTGGACTCGCCTCCGAGAGGTCCGACGTCGGGCCCGACGCCGTCGGGGCCCGAGTCGGGGGCTGCTGGGTCACCTGAGGTCGGACTCAGGTTGACGGCCTTGGAGAGCAGACTATCTGCCTTCATGGACCAGCAGCGGGCACTGATCGCTAGCCTCGCTGGCGCCGCTGCCCCGACCGCCGGGACGTCGACGTCTAAGTCGACCCCGGAGACCGAGCCGATCCTCGAGTCCATGCGAACTCGAGTCGATCCTCAGTCGAGGTCACCCTCGGCCTCCCGTTCGGGACCGAGGTCGTCGCCGCCGACTCCCTCGGCGTCGGGGCGGCCGACGCCTCCGCCTGCCCGAGCCGACCCCACTGATTCCTCCTCGGAGTCGGTCTGGGAGTCTGAAGAGGAGGAGTCACCTGATTCCTTTCGGACTCGGTGTGTCCCCTCGGACTCACCCGAGTCCGAACCTCGGAAACAGTCCCCTCCGGAGGATGCCCGGTTCTCGGACTTCGTCAGGGATATGGCCAAGGCTTTGGCCTTCCCTGCGGATCCCGAGGAGGAGCCTCGAGCCGAAGAGCTCGACGCCCTTCAGTACGACTCTCCCGCCCGGGAGCACTTTACTGTACCGGTTCCTCCCATGCTGGAACGACTACTCTTCCGCATGTGAGAGAGTCCGGCCTCGTCGCCGGTTTTAAGCAAGCGGGTCGATTCCATCTATCGAGTCCGCAAGAGTCCTGGCTTCCAAAAAGCACAGTTGCCACACCATTCCATGGTTGTGGAATCGGCCATGCATAGGCTTAAGAGCCAAAAGATGCACTCCTCGGTGCCTCCTGGCAGGGAGGCCCGTAACCTGGATGGCCTTGGTAAGAAGTGTTTCCAGGGCTCTATCCAGACCTACCAGCTATACATGGGCATGTATCTCCGAGACCTGGCTAAAGAGCTAGCCGGATTCTCCGCTGGACTGTCCGAGGAACCTTTGCGGAGGTTCCTGGCCTTGACAACTGGTATTCGGGAATGCTCCAAATTCATGTCCCGAGCAGCCTATGATGGCTTTGAAGCATCGGCTCGAGTAGCCGCAGCTGGCATCGGTGCCCGCCGACAGGCTTGGCTTCAGTCGTCTGACCTTGAACCTTGGGTGCAGGACAAGTTGGTCGATGTCCCCTGCAGAGGTGAGAACCTCTTTGGCAAGCCCATGGCTGAAAAGGCTGCACAAATCGAGACGGAGACTCTCACCAGGACTAGGCTTTCTAGGAAGACCTCCGCCCCTTCCCAGAAAAAGAAGGGCTCGGGAAAGAAGTCCTTTTACCCGAGAAAGGCGGCTGCCTATAAACACTACCCTCAATATCAGGCCTCCGCAGCTCCCCAACAGGGCCAGCAGGCCAAGGGACGGGGTAACGGGTCCCGTAGGCAGCAAGCCCCCAAGCCTGCACCACCAGCCCCTGCTCAGCAGGGTGGGGGTTTTTGACTTCCTCAGCATAGCCTCTCCCCCTCAGCTGGCTCCTCCCAACACCGGAGGCTGGCTGGTTCACTTCGCCCACAGGTGGTCCAACATCACTTCGGATGCCTGGGTGCTTCAAGTCGTGCGAGAAGGATATCTTCTCCACTTCCATCAGGTCCCTCCCTCTTATTTTCCGGGAGAACCTCCTCGACTCCCTCTGCACAGGGACTTACTCCTTCAGGAGTTAGCAAGTCTTCTTCAGGAACAGGCTGTGGAACCGGTGCCCCACCACCTGAGAGGTCAAGGCTTTTATTCCAGGTATTTCCTGATACCAAAAAGGACAGGAGGCCTCAGACCCATCCTGGACTTGCGCAACCTCAACAAGTTCCTCGTGCGGGAAAAGTTCAAGATGCTTACCCTTGGAATCCTTCTGCCCTACCTCCAGCAGGGAGATTGGCTATGCTCCTTAGATCTAAAGGATGCCTACACGCACATCCTCATCCACCCAAGCCACCGCCAATACCTAAGGTTTGTGGTGGCAGGAAATCACTACCAGTACAGAGTACTGCCCTTTGGCCTATCCTCCGCACCGAGAGTCTTCACAAAATGTCTCGCGGTGGTGGCGGCCTATCTCCGGCTTCACGGCCTCTATGTCTTTCCGTACCTCGACGACTGGCTCATCAGAGCGTCGTCCTCCCCGGCAGTCACCAATGCCACACACTGCACGGTGACTCTTCTGCAGTACTTGGGCTTTGTCATAAACTTCGCAAAGTCCACTTTGCTCCCCTCACAGGATCTCGAGTTCATCGGCGCAAGACTGCACACTCCTCAGGCACGAGCTTTCCTGCCTCTCGACAGGGCTCAACGGCTCATGGACCTAGCCGGCCGTTTTCGCAGCCAGTCCCTGGTCTCTGCCAGGCGCTTCCTGAAACTACTCGGCCATATGGCTTCCACCGTCCACGTGACCCCCAATGCTCGCCTGAATATGCGACCTGCTCAATGGTGCCTTCGCAAGCAGTGGCAACAAGCCACCGGCGGACTGGCCGACTTAGTACGCATCTCCGGGCCGCTGGCCTCTTCCCTACAGTGGTGGCTTCATCGGCCGAACCTGGTGCTTGGAATGCCGTTTCAGTCGCCTCAGCCGGCTCAAGTGCTGACGACCGATGCTTCCCTCCTGGGTTGGGGGGCACATTGCCAAGGGGCATGTACTCAAGGTCTCTGGACCGCGTGGGAGTCTGCTCAGCAGATCAACTTCCTGGAGCTCAGAGCAATCCGTCTGGTGCTCAAGGCTTTCTCCCACCTGACTTCTCACCAGTCCGTCCTTGTCCAGACGGACAATCAAGTTGCCATGTTCTACATGAACAAGCAGGGGGGCACGGGCTCCTTCCTTCTCTGCCGAGAAGCTCAGAAGCTCTGCTCTTGGGCCGTCAGTCACAGCATTCTTCTCAAGGCAGTTTATCTCCCAGGCCAAGAAAATTGCCTGGCGGACAAACTCAGCAGGATACTCCAGCCGCACGAGTGGCGTCTGGATCCCTTGGTAGTTCAGAAACTTTTTCTGAAGTGGGGCCTCCCCACGATGGATCTCTTTGCCAGTCCTCTCAACCGACAACTTCCTCGCTTCTGCTCTCGTCAGCCACATCCCCTTCGGGTAGCGGCAGATGCTTTTCTACTCTCATGGTCGGAAAGCCTTCTCTATGCTTTTCCTCCCATCCCGATAGTCTCTCGAACTCTATTCAAGGTTCTCCGGGACAAAGCCTCCATGATCCTGGTGGCTCCTCGCTGGCCCAGACAGCCGTGGTTTCCACTCCTGTTGCAATTAGCGGTAGAGGATCCGTTCCCTCTGGGGTTTCAACCGGATCTCCTAACACAGGATCAGGGGTCTCTACTACACCCCAACCTCAGATCTCTCAATCTAATGGCCTGGCGGCTGAAAGGGTAGTCCTCGCTCCCCTTCTCCTGCCGGCAGAGGTGGAAGAGGTCGTCCTAGCTTCCCGGCGACCTTCTACCCGCAAATGCTACGCCCTTAAATGGCGTCGCTTTTCCGTTTGGTGTGTACAGCAGTCTCAGGATCCCTTCTCCTGCTCGGTGTCGGTGATCTTGCAGTACCTGCTCTACCTCTCTAATCTGGGACTTAAGTCCAACTCCGTCAAAGTCCACCTCAGTGCTCTTTCAGCGCACCATGTGCCGGTGGACGGCAGACCTCTTTCCAGCGACCCTCTCGTAGCACGGTTTCTCCGAGGTCTCCTTCTACTTAAACCACCTCTGCGCCCGCCAGCACCTGACTGGGATCTGAATGTGGTTTTACAGCGGATCACCTGTCCGCCTTTTGAACCGATGGCTACCTGTTCTCTGCGTTTTCTTTCGTGGAAAACCTTGTTCCTGATAGCCCTCACTTCCGCTAGACGCGTAAGTGAATTGCAGGCCCTCGTGTCTGATCCCCCCTTCACTCGGTTCTACAAAAATAGGGTAGTCCTACGGACTCACCCAAAATTTCTTCCAAAAGTTGTCTCCCCTTTTCACATCAATCAGGAGGTGGTACTTCCAACCTTCTTTCCCAGGCCTCACTCCAGCCGAGCTGAACGGGTCCTGCATACCCTGGACTGTAGAAGGGCATTGAACTTCTACCTTGACCGTACGCGGGAGCACCGTAAAGCTGCTCAGCTTTTTGTGTCTTTTGACCCCAATAAATTGGGGCTCCCGGTCTCCAAGCGTACTCTGTCCATCTGGGTTGCTGACTGTATCGCTTGGGCTTATGGGGCAGCCGGACTCTCCTTAGAAAGTCGAGTCACGGCTCATTGTGTTCGGGCGAAGGCTACGTCAGTGGCTTACCTCCGCTCTGTTCCGCTGGCAGACATCTGCCGGGCCGCTACTTGGTCTTCGAGCCAGACTTTTGCGGTCCATTACTGTCTCGAGAGGGAGTCCCGCAGGGACAGTGCTTTCGGACAGGCAGTCCTCCGAAATCTCTTCGAGGTTTGAGCAACTCCTACCCTCCATCCCGGATGGGGGCTACCGGTGGGTGATAATTCAGTGAAGATTCCTTCCTTCTGTGCCGCTGAGCTAGAGGGAGCTCATTTTTGTGCTTAGGGTCTCCGGTAGCCTTAAGCTTGGGAGTCCCATATGTGAGGACTGACTTCCTGCTTGGTCCTGGAGAAAGCGTAGTTACTCACCTGTAACAGGTGTTCTCCAGGAGCAGCAGGAATCAGTCCTCACAACCCTCCCTCCTCCCCGTGGAGTTGCAATCATCTGCTTAAGTTTTTTTGCAAATTTTTATGCTGTCTTTTAGCTATGTCATCAGACTGGCTAAGATGGCACCCTTGGGCGGGAAGGCGACCGCGCATGCGCGCTGCAATTCCCAAAGGCTTTCTTTGAAAGCTGGGGAAAATTGCTCCGCGAGGGCTCCGTCGGCGCCGACGTCACCCATATGTGAGGACTGATTCCTGCTGCTCCTGGAGAACACCTGTTACAGGTGAGTAACTACGCTTTCTGCATGTGTAACTGAGCTGAGGTATTCTGTTTATGTAATTCCTATTTGACATTGCCACTTGTTCTCTTTCCCCAGTACGTCATGTATTGTTATTCTCTGAAATGTATTGATTTAATATTTGCAGTGTTGCCTTTTGATAGTTAGGGTATGGTGCTTTGTGAGTCCTGGTAGTGCTGTTAAGATATGGCAGGTTTGCTATGGGTTCTAAATGGGCAGTGTTTGTAGTAGTTCCTAATGTGCTTGGCGGTTGGCACTGGTTTATAGTAATGTAGACATCTTTTAGTCTTTCTTTATCCATACACTCATTAAGAGGCATGTTTACTAAAAGTTAGTGTATGGTAACATTATGCAAATATTTATGCAAATGATGCCCCTTATGCAAATGAGGCCCGCGTCTTGTGCGGCCCCCGGGTTACTCTTCAAGTCCTCATTTGACCCTCAAAGCAATTTGAGTTTGAGACCCCTGACTTAGATTGTGAGTCCTTAGGCGCAAGGGAATAAAAAGTACCTGTTAGTATATATGTAAACCGCACTGATTCTAAAGAGCATGGTATTAAAAAACAAACAAACAAACAAACTTGCTTCTCTTATTAGTCTTAAATAGGTAATACTGTAGCTTCATTGCATGTTCCCTAGTCTTTCTATATTTTGATGGCATGAACAATCGATCTACATTTACCCGTTCCACTCCATTCATTAATTTATAGATCTCTATCATATCTCCCCTCAGTTGTCTCTTTTCCAGGTAGAAGAGCCCTAACCATTTTAGCCTCTCTTCATAGTGGTATCCTTTCATCCCCTTTATCATTTTGGTGGCTCTAATCTGTACCTTTTCTAATTCTGCTATATCCTTTTTAAGATATGACGACTGGAATTGCACACAATATTCAAGGTGCAGTCGCCTTGAATACAGAGGCATTATAATATCCTTTGTTTTATTCTCCATTTCTTTCCTTATGATTCCTAGCATTCTGTTTGCTTTCTTGGTCGTTGCTGCACACTGAGCAGAGGTTTTCAACATGTTATCCACGATGTTCTATTTATTTATTTAACAGATCTTCTATACCGTCCCATCTTCCATTCCGGGCGGTTTACATTATAATTTCTACAAGAACTTTACAGTAAACAGGGAATTAAACGTAGAGAGTTTAACATATAAGAGCTTAGATGAACTGTTATACAGTAGAATTATACAGTGGAGCCATAGGCCTTTAGGTTAAATCATCTGTTATATTGGTGTATTGTAAGGGGGTAGTGGTAGAGTTAGTGAAGGGGGACTGGTTGTGTAAGGAAGGATTAGAAGGTGTTCGTCAAGTAATGCTGACATAATGCTCTGTGAATAAGAACATCTTTATGGCTTTCGAAAATCCTGGAGGTCCATAGTGGCTCTTATTGTTTCTGGCAAAAACCTGATTGCCTTTATAAAGGGCTTGATAAAGGACCCAGAATAGACGTGTTATTGCTGGGGTGTCTATCACAGCCAGTCTGCCTTTGTCTTCCAGTGCGGGGACAGTCCGTGATCCTCTGGTGTCCCTCAGACACCACGCAAGGAGTTTCCCAGTTTTATTGCCATATTTGGAAAGCTGGAATTTGTAGTAAGGGGTTTCTTTGTTCTTGATGGAGGACCTCATTGAGGGCTGCCTGCACCTCCAAAAGGCGTACTTTCGACCCGGGGTAGCCTGATGTGCATGTCGTCGACTGGCAAATACAACTTTGCATTCCAGACGCTTGAGCTTTGAGCAGGCACCGTTATCAGGTGGTATATGCCAAAATATCGCCCCTAAGCACTGCCTTCGCAGTCTCCAAAAATACCTTTGGGTGTTTCCTGATGCTGTGCATTATGACTTATATAAGACTGCCATCTATCCCTAATATGAACTCGAAATTGTCTTTGTATAAGTCAAGGGGAAAGCGCCACAAGAGGGGAGACCCTGCACTTCAGAGCGCCATGCAAGGTCATCCCATATAGGGACGTGGTCAGAGATCTCGCCCCTGTCTTTCTGTCCTCCACTTGGGAAAATAGGGGTGTAGAAGTGAGTAAATAGTCAATTTATTTATTTATGGTTTTCTTCTATACCTCCCCTTCCAGAGATCAAGGGCGGTTTACAGAGAACAGTTGAATAACTTGAACAACTTTTACAAACAACTTTTGTGTGAAACTGTGGTGCTAACTATTTACAATTGTGGTGCTAACTATTTACAAATAAAATATATTGTACAACATATTGTGCAAATAACCTTGAGTCAATCTTTGAGTTATATTCTTCATTTGGCTATGGTGGGGCAAAGCTCTGGGATTGGGGGGGGGGGTTAGTGGGTTGTGGGTTCTGGAGGTTGGTAGGTTGTTTTTGCGATTGTTGGGAAGTAGCTTGTGGGAGGTGAGGGATTTCAGTTGAGTTTTCAAAATATTCAGTGAAGAGGTGTGTTTTAAGACCTTTTCTGAATAGCTGTAGGTCCTTTGTCACGCAGAGGGCTAGTGGTAGTTCGCTCCAGAGGGTAGGGGCAGCAAATGAGAAGGCTCTTGAGCTTGTGGTTTTCTTTGTCTTGCAGATGGTTTTGTATATGTTGAGTGAGTGGGTTGCATTTTGCCTGCATGTTCTGGATTCTGGTGGGGAGTGTAGGAGGGTGAGGGGGCGATGTCATGGAGGAGTTTGAATGTTGTCAAGAGTATTTTATATTTTATCCGGCTATTTATAGGGAGCCAGTGTAGTTCATGAAGGATGGGTGTTATGTGGTCAGTTAGACGTGCTTTTGCTATTACCCTGGTGCTGATGTTCTGGGCTCTTTGGAGTATATTTGTATTTTTAAGTGGTAGGCCATTTAGTAGACTATTACAATAGTCAAAGTGTGCGGTAATGAGTGTGTTGACTACAGATCTAAAAGCATGGGTGTTGAGGAGGGGTCTTAGGTGTTGTATGGTTTTTAGTTTGTAGAATACAGTTTTTACTGTTTGCTTTATGTGGGGAGCATACTGAGTGTGTGGTCTAGTATTATCCCTAGGTATTTTACTCTTGTTTAACAAGGATAGTGGTGTTGTTGATTACGATGGTTTTTGGGTAGTTAGTATCGGGTTTTCTTGATACAAACATAGCTTCTGTTTTTTTAAGATTAATGCTGAGGTAGTTGGTTTCTAACCAGGAATTAGCCTCTCTGATACATTCAGATAGGTTGTGGTGTGAGGGGCTGTCTGTGTTTATGGGGATAGCAAGCATGATGTCATCGGCGTATATGTAATGATTTATTTCGTATTTTTTAAATATGTTCGTGATGGGCTGTAGGTATAAATTAAAAAGGAGGGCCGAGAGGGCCGAGCCTTGAGGGATTCCCTGACCTTGTGAGAACGTTTCTGAGGTTTTTTGGCCTAGTTGGGCACGTATTAATCGGTGCGTAATATATGACATGAACCATTTGAGGACTGTGCCTCCTATTCCCAGGTTTTCTAGCCTAGTAATTAGAGTGTTATGACTGATATTGTCGAATGCGGCGGCTATATCTATGAAGAGGAGGATGAAACCTTGTTTGTTGTTATCTGTTCCTCTAATGAGGCTATCCATCAGTGTTATTAGTAGGGTTTCAACTCCATGGAAGGAGCAAAATCCGAATTGGTGTGAATCAAGGGGTGCGTGTATGTCGATGTAATCTTGTAGTTGGAGTTGTATTATTTTTCTATTACTTTAGCAATGAACGGTATACTGGCTATTGGCCTGTATGAGCTTGGGTCTTGGATCTAATTTATTATTTTTTAGGATGGGACGTAAGGAGGTGAGTTTAAGAGCGTCAGGCATGATGCCTTGTGAGAGTGATTGATTAACTATGTTTTGGATGTTTGTAGCAAGTTCATCTTTTCAACATAGCAAAATCCCTAATTAAAGAACCATCATCTACCCAACTAGTTCCTATCCCCCCCCAGTCCTACGCCGACTATCTCCAATCCAAGACCTCCATAACTGACACAATCTCAATCACAACATTATCTCACTCTCACTCCCCATTTCCTACAATCACAACGTTCACAATACCCTCTGAGAAAAACATTCAAGATCTCATCACCTCCATCAACACTTCTACAGCTCCAAGTGACCCTTGCCCAGCATACTGGGTCAGATCGCTGCGTGCCGAACTGAGCCCAATCCTAGTCAACATCATTGGTCTATCCTTCGCAACAGGCGCGTTCCCATCTCTCCTTAAACAAACCTCTATAAGACCTCTACTGAAGAACTCTAGGCTTGACCCACTAAAGCCAGACTCCTACCGTCCAATCTCGAGCATACCTCTATTAGCCAAAATAATAGAGAAGGTTGTTCAGAGACAGATACAACATCACATTGATACAACTTCACCGCTCGATCCCTGTCAACACGGCTTCAGGGAATCACACGGTGTAGAAACTCTCCTTACCACCCTAACTAATACGCTGAACAGAGGTCTTGATAAAGCAGAAAACGGCTTTGCTCTAATATTCCTAGATATCTCTGCTGCCTTCGATTCAGTTAATCATAATCTACTCCTTGCCTGACTCCTCGAGAAGGGAATCAGAGGTCTCGCCTGGGAATGGTGTAGGTCATACCTGTCTGAGCGATGGCAACATGTCAGAGTCGGTCCCACCACATCCACTTCTTTCCACCAACATCAAGGTGTTCTGCAAGGATCGTCCTTATCTGCACTTCTATTTAATGTATACTTACAGCCGATTTGTGACATCATACGCACCTTCAATATCTCCTCATTAATCTACGCCGACGATGTTCTACTGTTTACCCCATTTAAAGTCAGTCAACCAGACTTCACCAACCTTATTCAATGCTTCAATGCCATCACAGACTGGTTAGCATCTCAAAACCTCCGTATAAACTTCAAAAAGACTGAAGTTCTGTTCATATCAAGAAACAAAGCATTCTCACCTCCATCCTCTCTAAAAGTAAGAGATGCGGATCTCCCCTGTAAACCATCTATTCGCTACCTAGGGATTACTCTGGATCAGCATTTTGAATTTAAGGAACACATTCGGAATGTCACAAAGGCTGTCTACAATAAAATAAGAACACTAAGGCAACTCAGACCCATGCTACCTCACAACAACTTTCGGACCATCTTCCAGGCCCTCACACTACCTCATTTTGATTATGCTAATGTAGTATTATACGGTCTCCCCAAAAACACCATTAATCCACTACAACTGGCGATGAACGCGGCTGCTAGGGTGCTTTGTGGTCTAGCAAGATCAGACCATATCACCCCGACTCTCATAGAACTACACTGGCTACCAATTCATTGCAGGATAACCTATAAAATCCTCATCATCACTTTCAAGATCATCAACAACCTTGCCCCCACGTCTCTTAATGATCTCATCTCCCTCACCCCAAAAAACAGAGCGAGAAGGACAACAACGAACAACACCCTGATTATCCCCAAGGAGTCCATCAAATGTACCCAATCAACCAAGAAAAGGACCTTCGCCTTCTATGCACCTAAATGCTGGAATGACCTCACACCTGAAATAAGAGCAATTAAAGACCTCTCTCAATTTCGCAAGGCAATCAAGCACCACATCTTCCTTCTCCATTTTGCACAAGCATCCAATCCTCATCTGATCATCAGCACTCCTAAACCGACAAACTCTCACTCTTCACCCCATTTCCCTCATAAGTAATTCTGCCTCAAGTTCTTGTATATCCTACCTTATTCCGACCATACTCTGTCTGTGAATACTATAGAACCCAATATGCTTATACATAGTTACAGTTTTTACACTGTTGTTTGTACATAATTACACTGTGTGTACATAGTTATAGTTTTATTACCCTCTGTTCCAAGTTTAAGTTTCCTGTTATAATGTAAGCACACCAGTGTTTTCTGATTGTGCAGCTTCTGTTACTTGTAAACCGCACTGAAAACAAATAGCGCGGTATATAAAAGATGTTAAATAAATAAAAATAAATAAATCTTTGGTGGACTTGATCCATGATACTGGGCATGGGTCAAAGGGGGAGGTTGTGGTATTAATCATTGTTATGATCTTGAGGAGGTGTTTTTGATCAACCGTGTGAAAGGTTATCCATTTACTTGGGGTTTTTTGGATCTATGTGCATTGCTGTGATATTGTTAGAGGGTTTACTTTTTAGTTTCTCAGCAAAATGTGCAGCTAATATTTGTACACTTATTGTGGAGTACTCTGGTTCTGGGTTTTGGGTTTTTGTTAGCGATTTTACAATTGCAAATAATTCTCTTGGACGATTGATGGCCATGTTTATTACTTTAGAATGGTAGTCTCTTTTTGATTTTGTGATTGCATCTTTATATGTGTTGAGTAGGCTCATGTATTGTGTTTTGTTTTCATTCGATTTTGTTATTCTCCATCTTTTTTTCTTGTTTTCTCAGTTGTTTTTTTAGCTTGGCAAGTTCATTAGTAAACCATTTTTCTGATTTTTTCAGTGTTTGTTTTTGTGTAACTTGTGTAGGGGTGGCTGCCTTTTGGATTGTTAAGTCAATACGGATGCAGGTCCCATGAGCGTGGGATAAATGGGCACAATCTCTATCACAAGGATGCAAGAGCCACCACAGGTTCACTGGATACAGTCTGCACCAAAACAATTGCAGTATGTCCATTGAGGTCACCGCCCACTATCAGCCTGTACTCTGGGATCTGTTCCAGGGCAGAGGCCAGCTGGGCATAAACGGGAGCATCTAGGCCACTGGGGCCATACACATTGCAAAAGACCAGCAAGTGTCCTTCAAGGTACCGTCCCTGAGGATCAGGATTTCTGTGGTACAGGTGAACCGAACACGTTTGTGTATCAGAATCACTACCTCACCCTTTCAACCCTGCGCCGGCACTCCATATACTTGACCTGCCCAATCTTTGCGGAGCTTAGCATGTTCTGTGGCGGTCTAACATGTTTCCTGGAGAAAAGCTGCATCGCAATTATGGCGAGGTAATGGCTCGTAAGGTCTTGTAATGCTTAATTGCCATGCCAAGACCACTTTTGGACCAGCAATGCCCAAAGTAAGAGTCGCCAGTCCATGTGTTTTAGAGAGCACCCTCCCCCAAGCCTAGGGCCTCCCTGTCTATAGAGCCTAACACTCTACAACCATCTCTTCCCATATCCTAAACCCCTTCCCTCCCTATGCTACCCTGTCCCCCTACTTCCTCTCTCTTCCATTACCCACCTGGTATGATGTGACAAAGTCCCCCTCCCCTGATTTACATACTCGCATCTACATATCCACTCCTATCCCCATACTACCCCCCGCCCACTGACCATGGAGCCTGTCATGCACTCGACCCACCACCTCAATGACCACTACATTCTCCCCAGCTCTCAACAAGAAACATATAGATTCAACACAACAGGAAAGGGGGGGTTGAGGGAGGAGTGGGGTGAGGAAACACTGTATTTTTGTGTACGATTAAGAAATTTAACAACAAAAGCACGATCCCACGTGCACAAGGGAACCCAATAAGAGACGTGGATTGCAACAGAAAGACGTGAGATAAAAAACTTTAATTTCTTTATTCAACTCCAGCCACCGGCCCGACACTGGCCGTGTTTCGTAAGAAACTTTCTCAGGGGCAATTGATGGCTAAAACACATAAAATATATATATGTATATATATAAGAAAACAAACAATTAAAATAAAAACAAATATAATGATATTAATGATAATAAGCAATGAGTTGTTCCATTGAGGACGTGAATGAACAATACTCATCTCATTAAAAAACGCCAGTATAACATAAAAACATAAAAGAACACAAAGGGTATGACAACCCTCCAGTACAGCCAATAAATAAAACTAAAAAACACACAAAAACAAAATAACCTTAAATAGAAACGGTCAACAGGCTTATAAATATCAATAAATACATAAATGATATAAATAGATTGCTTAATATAAATAACCATAAAATCAATTAAAAGAATAAATAATGTTATAAATCAAGCAAAGACTGTAGTTATAAATACATAAACCAATAAAATCTAACAGTCACTGTGACCAAACAACAAGGCATATCACAAATATAAGATAATTAAAACGATGAACATACATATATAAGAATGTATATAAACAAATAAATATTGTGGTAAGTATGTCTTCAAGGACGTGACAGTAAATTAAAAAACATACCTGTATATTGTGTGATTTTACTATTGTATATTGCTCTTCCTCTGAGAACACAGGAGAGCCTAGAGCATCAAAACATAAACGGCATCAATAAACAAAAACGAAAAGACGAGATCAAAAGGGGGGGATGAGGACGAGATCTCAAAAAGATAGAATGATATGGTGTGAAAATAAATAAATTAATTAATTTACTTGTGCAACAATTAATAGCTAAAGGTAATGTATTCTTAAAGTACCAAGGTGCTAATCCTAAAAAGGGAATGTAAAAAATAAATATTTAATATATGGGTTGCATAATAAAAAATACATATAACTCAAAACAGTTACTCAATCATTATTTTTAGGAAGTGTGAGCAAATGCTAAATACAAAATGAAATTTTTTTTTATAAAAACCGTGAGAGCTATGTACGGAGGAGAACTTGATTATGAATTAAATGAGTGGAGAACAAAACTAAATAGGATCAACCTTCAACTCTTTATTAAAAACTAAAATGAAAAAACTAAAATAAAAATATAAACTAAAACTACATCTTCTTGAGGGACAAACGACGAACGATGATCATACTACCATATATAAAAAAATGTGTTAAAAACTGTATCAAAAGAACTTCTTTCTCATATTTCAAAAAAAGGGGGGGGGGGGAAACATATATTAAATTCCTTTTCGCTTCTCCGGGCCAGTCCAGGGAAGGTTAGGTTGTCAATCCCCCTCAGCAGCTGAGGACATAAAGACATCAAGTTTTCTTGCTCGGTGAAGCCACTCCCCCTGAAGTCAACTGCCAGTCTTTTAGTCCTCAGCAGCTGAAGAGGATCGATTTAAGTCTCTCCCTTAAGTTTTTGCTATTTATTAATTTATTTGTTATACTTTAGTATTTAATCTTTTTATTCATTGTAAGCAGTTAACATATTGTAGACAACATACATTTTGAAACAATATAAGTAGCATATATATCGAAACAATTTAAACAACATACATATTAAACAATGTTAAACAACCATATTCATTCCCACAACGGGGAATATATATATATTTTACTTTTTAATTCCCTACTCCCTCCCCCCCATTATCCATCACCACCATCTCATACTCCCTCCCAGTCCATACCTTTATCCCCCTCCCCCACTCAGTAATAATCCACAAAAGGATATAATTAATACATTTTAATTTTCCCTTTCACCTTCACCCTTTTGTACTTTCCCCTTTCAATCCACATCCTCCCCACTAATCTATTTTCATTTCTCACCCCTCCCCTTATTTTATCCTAACTAAGCCAATTTAAATTGTTAAAATATCATTCCTAGCCCTTGCTGAAACCCCATCAAGATAAGGAGACCAAACTTTTAAAAAAAAGCTCTTCTACGCACATGTTTCCTAGTAGATAATCCTTCCCATAATATCAATTGGTGCAATACGTTTCTCCACTCCCAATATTCTGGACCTTTAGGATCTCTCCAATTCCGAAGTATACAGTGTTTAGCAAGCAGACAACATTTTCTTACCAAGAGTCTATTCCCTGATAAGGAAAATCCCATAGAATCAGGAACATCAAGTATAGCAAACCCTGGAGTCAAAATTAAAGCTTGCCTCAATATACCACTTAAATAATTTTGAATTTTATTCCAAAATTTCTTCACACATATACAAGTCCAGAACATATGCCCCAAATGTGCCTTTTCCATTCTACACCTTGGGCATTCACTACATTGTGCAAAGCCCCCCCTCCATGCTCTATATGGTGATATGTAAGCACGTACTATTATTTTAAATTGCATTTCACGTAATTTTGCCCCCACTATTTGTCTAGGGATACGCCCAATAGCCTTTTCCCAGGCAAACCTTTCAAGATTAATTCCTAATTCTTCCCCCATTGCAAACTCAAATGATCAAAATTCTTAACATGAACTAAATTAAATAAAGCCTTATTATATTCTGCTACAGTTATTCTCTCTTTGTCCTTAAACGCAAACCACTCTTCTAATTTCTTAAAATTTTCTGATCTCAAACAAGTTCTCCTATCTGCTATTGAAATCAAATAATATTTTAAATGTAAATATGCATAAAAATGCCCCTGAGACAATCCATAACATCTTTTTAAATCAATAAATGATTTAAGTACACCTTCTTCGTTAATTACTTGATACAACAACTGAAGACCTTTTTTCTCCCATCCTTTAAATAAAATTGACTTTATACTTTGTTGAAAGTCTATATTTCCCTGTAGAGGCAAATAACCTGAAATTTCACTTGGAACACCCAATTTTTCACAAAGCTTCTGCCAACTCCATCGAACCCCCTGAAATAATATATTATTTTTAAATACTTTAGGCAACTTCGCTCTTGATACATGTAACACTGACCGAAGGGAATAAGGAGCAACTAATGCTGATTCAAGATCATAAGGAGTGTAAACTGAAGTACCACCTATCCAATCACGTACATGACGAAGTAAACAACCCATATTATATATTTCTAAACAAGGCAACCCCATACCACCTTGTTGCCATGAACCATATAAACGATCAATTCTAAATCTGGGATGTTTCCCTCTCCAAAAAAATCCCTGCAGTAATCTCTCTAATTTCTGCACATCTTGCTTTAATAGTCGCAATGGAATTATTTGTAAAATATACAAAATTTTTGGAAAAATCATCATTTTATATGCAGCTATCCTACCACCTAATGAAAGAGGCAAAGGAGTCCAAACCTGCAATTTATTTTGTATATCTCGCATCAACGGCCTAACATTCTGCCTATACAAATGGTTTGGATTTTTAGGCAACCAAATTCCTAAATATTTAAATTTATTATTAGCCCATCTTAATGGAAACTCATCACCCCATTTTTCCTGTAACCCCCCATTAACATCCAATGCTTCTGATTTAGTCATATTCAATCTGAAACCAGCAATTTCTCCAAATCGTCTAATCATATCTAGAAGTCTTGTTAAAGATTCACAAGGATTTAACAACATGACTAATAAATCATCCGCAAAAGCAGAAACCTTGAATATACATGACCCAACTTTCACTCCTTGTATACCATCACAAGCATAAATCATTCTCAGCAAAGGATCCAATGAGAGCACAAACAACAATGGTGATAAAGGACAACCTTGTCTGGTTCCACGTGTAATATAAAAATTATTAGTGATATGTCCATTAACTCCTACTACTGCCTTTGGTTTATGATATAAAGCTCTAATACCTTGTATAAATCCTTCACCAAAGCCATAGACATTTAAAATTTCAAATAAATATTTCCATTCTACTCTATCAAAAGCTTTTTCTGCATCAAAACTTACCAATAAAGAAGGGATATCCATTTTTCTAACCCAGCTCAATACTCCTAAAATTTTTCTTACATTTTTTGAAGGATACCGTTCTCTCACAAATCCGGTCTGACAATCATGTAATAAGATTGGCAGATATACTGCTAACCGATCTGCTAAAATCTTTGCAAACAACTTTAAATCATAATTAATCAATGAAATTGGTCGATATGACTCAACCTCAGTTACATCTTTACCAGGTTTAGGCAAAACCACAATATGAGCAAGATTATTATTAAATTTAAAAACTCCAACATTCATCCACCTATTGAATAAAGTCACTAACACCGGTGTAATCTGAACTTGCAGCAATTTATAATATTCTGCTCTAAGACCATCTAATCCTGGTGCCTTACATCTTGGGGCATTATCAATTTTACTCTGAATTTCCTCTACTGTTATAGGAGCTTCCAATTTCTTTTTTTGAGCCTTTGTAAGATGTGGTAAATGTATTTTTTCCAAAAAACTTTTAATACTTTCTTTAGAAACTTCTTCTCCCTTATATAACTTAGTATAATAACTTACAAAAATTCTCCCTATATCTACACTGTTTTTACATATTACTCCTCCTTCATCTTTCAAAAATGGAACAAATCTGGATCCTTTACTTCGCGCCAAACAACGAGCCAAAAGTTTCCCCAATTTATCCCCATATTGATATAAATGATGTTTATAATATAACAGAGATTTTTTGGCTTTTTGTTGCAACAAAGTATTTAAAGTTGCTTGAGTAGCAAGTAACTGCTCTTTGTTGATAATATTAGGTTTATTAGCCAAAAGTCTGCGTTCTCTACAAATTTGCTTCTCCAATCTAAGAATCCTAAAAGCAAGCATTCTTCTCCTTCGGGCTATATAAGAAATTATATCCCCTCTCAAAACAGCCTTTGAAGCCTCCCAAAATAACTCTGGGTCATTTTTATGCCTCCTATTACAATACTCATAATCGTTCCATTTAGTTATTAAAAAATCTTTGAAATTAGTATCATAACACAACTCAAGTGGTAAGCGCCAAGGACCTTTACTACTACCAGGCTGGTTTCCTATCCAATCTACCCACACAGGAGCATGATCTGAAATTTCATATGGACCAATGACTGCGTCCACCATTTTTGGAAATAATACTTCAGATACTAATATTGCATCAAGTCGCGCACTAGAACCATGTGCTCTAGACAAGTGTGTATAATCTCGTTCTGTTGGATGAAGAACCCTCCAAACATCTATAAGCCTACATCTCTGAGTGAATCTCTTTAAAAGTTTTATAATACTAAGACGATTACTCCCACACCTCCCTGACACATCCATTTGATTATCAAAGACACCATTCCAGTCCCCTCCTAATATAATTGGTGACTCAGGTAAATTATCAATTTCTGCCATTAAATCTATAAAAAACTTAGGATCAGGCACATTTGGGGCATATACACTACCTAACAACAACTTTTGTCCATTTAAATTCCCTTGTACTAAAACAAATCTCCCTTCAGGATCCACTACCATCCTATCTTTCTGGAAACCTATTCCTGTCTTAATTAATATAGCTACCCCCCTTTTCCTTCCCTTTGCAGAAGCCCCATAAATTAACTCAATACCTTTTTTCTTTATTCGAACCAGGTCTTCTATAGACTGGTGTGTCTCTTGTAAGAAAACAACATCTGCTTTATGCCTTCTTATTGCTAATAGAATTTTATTTCGCTTAAAGGGGCTTGTAAGACTACACACGTTCCATGAGAGAACTCTCATCCTCCTGATGTGATTATTAAACAAATATTGAAATTTAACTTTATCATATATTTAAAATTAGAAGTGTCCCCCCAGCCTAGGACCCTTCCAACAGCAATTACCAATACTTCAAATCCTCTCATCTTAATATTAAATTGGCTTTCTATATAAACTACTGTAAAAATCCCCTTATTATCCCCTCCCCGTCCCTTTTCCTCCCTCCCACCCATTATTTCACCAAACCCTTTCTTATCCATAAACCTTAAGATCTCTTCTTCTCCTCCTACAGCCATATTAGTGCAAATCTTAATTCACTTCCTCTCTACTGAAATATCTTGCATTTTTATTTCCCATCCCATCATAATCCTTCTACAAATAAACCAATAACATCACCTACATCTAAGAAAATAACCATCTCACATTGAAACTTAAAACTTATTTCCTGTATAGATAACCTTAATTCAATCAAATACTATAATGATCAGGTATTATCTTTTATGCCAGCAATGTTTCCATGAAACCATTTCTTAGCTGCTTCTGGAGATTCCATTAATACAGCTTTTCCATTATAGAATATCCGCAACCTTGCAGGATACTGTAACATAAATTTCAAATTTGATGACAACAATTGTTGACAAATATTTGCATATGCTTTTCTCTTTAAACTTAGTTGAATAGAGTAATCTTGAAAGACTTGTATACGGACCCCCTCAAACATCAGAGGCCCTTTCGCTCGTGCTGCCCTTAAAACTCTATCTTTGTGTTGAATACTTATAAACCGGGCCATAACTATTCTTGGTCTCGTATCATCTGGCCGAGGTCTACCTAGTCTATGAATACGTTCTAAAGTAAAGTGATTACTACCTTCGTTTAAATTTAAGAACTTCAGTATACCAAAAAAATAAGCATTAAGCTCAGCATCCTTAACAGTTTCAGGTATACCAATTATACGAAGATTTTTTCTACGACTACGATTTTCTAAATCATCTATTTTCAAACCCTGTTTACTGATTGTCTCTTGAAGAGAAGTAATTTTATTATTTGCGCTATGCAGATCATCCTCCAACATTGAAATACGTTCCTCAGCTTCTTGTATCCTTATACCCATTGACTCCAATTGTTTACTAATTCCATCTAATTTGCCTGTAATTCCATCTAGACGACCACTCAATGCATTGACCACTGCATTAGACACATCTTCTGTATTCACCAATTGAGACACTAATGAAGGATGACCAGCATGCATCTTTGCTGATGTTAAATCCATTTCTTTTTTCTCACGCTCACGACGAGCAGTTTTCATTTTAAAAGAAATTAGACACACGTTATGTAATATAGTTTGCACCTTTAAATTATTATAGCTTAAAAATATACAACGTGCAAACTCATTACCATATTTCACTACTCCTCCAAATTTATATAAAGATAGCAAATCTTAAATAACCAAAAATTGTGTGCTAAAGTATATTATATACTAATGCATGCAATCTTCCTCCTTACTTCACTACAATTTCCAAAAATTTGAGTACTTTGCTACAGATAGCACAAATGATCCATGCACAATACTCAAATATTTAGTGCTAAAATCTCAAATTTCAGTATCCTGTCACAAATTCACTTTATCTAATAGCACTATGTTAAATTCCAAACTTTCCAATAGCCATAACAATTAAAGCTGTAATTAATTTAGTCATTATTCGATCCCAGTTGAAAAGTTAAATAACTGCAGCACAATTCTCTCTCGCAGCAATCAGAAGATGATCACCGTTTGAAGGTAGATCTTTAATTTAAAAAAACCGGCAGCACAATTCTCTCCCTCAGTCAGAATGTGATCACAGTTGAAAAGCAGATTTCAGATAAGGAACCGCAGCATAATTCTCTCTCAGCCTTCTTTGAGTGAACACAGCTGGAAAGCAAGTCTCTAATAGATAACCGTGGTATAATTCTCTCTCTTAAACAAAGTGTGATCGCAGATACAAAGCAGCACAATTCTTTTTCAGTCTCCAGAATTTGATTGCAGTTCTAATACAGATCTCAGATGAAAACCTATTTGTTATACTTTAATTTGGCTCTAGCAGAGCTGATTTAATTATAGTCCTAACGGAGCATTTTATTTTAATTTACCTGCTTTTGCCGGCAGAGAGAATTGGAGCGTGACTGTTTCAGGTAGAGCCTGCCTGTTTTTTATTCCGTCTCTGGCTCCTGTGGCAGATTGAAACTGGGAGCCCCAGTATTTCCTCTGCATTTGTTATGCCATGTTCTCCCTGCTTCCGCTAGCAGCGGAACAAAACTTTAACAAGTCAGCCGTTTCTGACAGGCTGTGTAGCTAGCTGCATTTGTTATGCCATGCTTTTCCTGCTTCCGCTAGCAGCGGAACAAAACTTTAACAAGTCAGCCGTTTCTGACAGGCTGTGTAACTAGCTGTGCAGCGTTCGTTTTTGTTACAGCGGCGTGATTTCAGCGAGAGGCTTTGTTTCCTGCTGATTTGAGCCAGCGGCTTTTTCTCCTGTTTTAACGCGGCACGGAATAATATTGAATTTAGGTAGGTGAGATAGATCTATGGCAGAAAAGATTTTATTAGAATCAGAAAAGCCGTCTTTGCCCGCGGAAAAGGCGGGACAGGCGGCCATTTTAGTAGCGCCGGCTGTTTTAACGGCTGAACACCAACGGCCTTCAAAAAGAAAAACTAAGTCTTCTAAAGAGATTTCTCGTCAAGAAAAGCCTGCACAGCCTCTGCCACAGGCACAGGAAAGTGTATTATCTTTCTTTTCGCCAGAGTTTATATTGGCTATGCACAGAGTGTTTTTAATGAGATCTTCTGTGTCTGAGGGAGTCATTAAGGACTCTGCAACAACTCCTATGTGTGTTTTAGTGCCAGAAGATCCTGGAGAGGGTCCTTCTTTAGCTAAAGAGGTTATTAAGGATCCTTTGGACCCTTTTTCTTCACAACTCTCTGTCCCTCTGGGTCAAGGAGAGATAGAAGGTCTGTCAGAGGGAGGTTTGGACCTACCTTCTGAAGAGCTGGAAGAGGGTGAAATTGCACCAGGAGAAGATCCTAATATATTTCGTGTTTTTCGTAAGGAAGAACTATCAGCTCTTATTTTGCAGTCATTATCTGCCTTGCACCTGTTACCTCCATCAGCTTCTCAGGAACCTTTGGAGGATCCTTTATTACAGGGGTTTAAAGCGGAACAGCGCTGTTTTCCCATGCACCGGGTGATGAAGCAGATGATTGAATCTGAGTGGGAGTGTCCGGAGGCTACGCTCCGTGGCAGCCGCGCTTTAGCCCGCCTTTATCCTATGCCGCAAGAGGAAAAGGAGTTATTGCGTATGCCCAAAGTGGATGCGATAGTTTCGGCAGTAACAAAGAAAACTACTATTCCTGTGGAAGGAGCAGCCGCTCTTAAAGATTTACAGGATAGGAAGCTAGAAATTCTTCTTAAGCAAGCGTTTGATTCTAGCGCTTTAGCTCTGCAAGCGGCTGTTTGTGGAGCATATGTTTCTAGAGCATCCATTCGGTGGCTTCAAGGAGAATTATCTGGAGATTCTGCTTCAATGCAGGGAGCGGAAAGTGCGAAATTGGAATCAGCTGCGGCTTATATGGCAGATGCCTTTTACGATCTACTGCGGATTGCCGCCAAGACTATGGCATCACTTGTGGCGGCTAGGCGTTTTTTATGGTTGCGTAACTGGGCAGCAGATGTGTCATCTAAGTTACGGCTTAGCAAGTTGCCCTATAAAGGAAGGTTACTTTTCGGAGAAGCGTTAGAAAAGATCATTAAGGATCTTGGTGATTCTAAAGGAGGGCGTTTGCCAGAGGATAGACCGAAACCCGGGAGAGGTGCAGCAGCTCTTCGGGGTGCCGGTCGAGATTTCAGGAGATTTCGAGGTGCTCGCTTTGCTCCCTATTCTAGAGGCCGTGCGTCATTTCGCGGTCAGTCCTTTCGAGGAGCCAGAGGTTTCAACAGATCTTACTTCGCGGCTTCTCAATCCGCAGCTAAGAAACCACAATGAAGGTCTCTTGGTCCAGGCGTTAGTACCTGTAGGGGGACGCCTACAGGATTTTCTCTCAGCCTGGACCGCGATCACTGCAGACAAGTGTGTGTTAGAGATAATTCAAAAGGGGTATGCGCTGGATTTCGCTTGCAATTTGCTACCCGCCTTCATTCTGTCTCCCTGTGCGAAGGGGCTAAAAGAGAAAGCCGTGTTAGACACGATTTTGCGTCTCTTACAGCTTCGAGCAATAATTCCTGTCCCCCGAGACCAATACGGTCGCGGTCGATACTCGATCTATTTCGTGGTTCCCAAAAAGGAGGATTCTTTTCGACCAGTTCTCGATCTCAGAGGGGTCAACCGTGCTTTGCGGGTGCCTCATTTTCGCATGGAAACGCTGCGTACAGTGATTCGGGCAGTGCGGCCGGGGGAATTCCTCTCGTCAATAGATCTCACAGAGGCTTATCTTCACATTCCCATCAGGCCATCTCATCAGCAATTTTTACGTTTTGCCCTTCCAATGGGTCACTTCCAGTTTCGGGCGTTGCCCTTCGGTCTAGCCACGGCTCCAAGAACTTTCACAAAGCTCATGGTAGTGGTAGCAGCTGCGCTGCGAAAAGAAGGGATCCGTGTTCATCCATACCTCGACGATTGGCTTATCAGAGCCGATTCCCATCTGGCTTCCGTAGTGGCGACGTCTCGAGTTGTTCAGCTTTTGGAACAACTAGGCTGGGTGATAAATCAGGCAAAAAGTCACTTACAGCCAGTTCAACAACTGACTTATCTAGGGGCCTACTTCGATACGGCTCAAGGAGCGGTTTTCTTGCCAGAAAACAGAGTAGTCAAGATTTTGCAACAAGTGCAAGCATTTTTAAGAATTCAAGCTCCATCGGCTTGGAAGTACTTACAGCTTTTGGGTTCCATGGCGGCTGCCTTGGATCTGGTTCCGTGGGCCAGGACTCACATGCGGCCGTTACAACAGGCTTTGCTTTCCCGATGGTCACCGCAGCTGCATCCACTATCACTGCGCCTGTTTTGTCCAGAACCGGTAAGGAAAAGTCTGGAATGGTGGTTGAACCCTGTACATCTCAGGGCGGGCAGGAGCCCGCGTGGGTTTTAGTCACCACAGATGCCAGTCACAAATAGCTCAAGGATTTTGGTCAAAAGAGGAGACATTGTGGTCGATCAACATGCTAGAGCTACGCGCTGCCCGGCTTGCTCTTCAGCACTTCGAACACCTTCTCACAAAGAAGGCAGTTTGTTTGTTCTCCGACAATGCTGTTACAGTGGCATATATCAATCGACAAGGGGGAACAAAGAGTTCCTCTCTTCTAAACGAATGTCAGGAGTTGATGGCTTGGGCAGAGAATCATCTTCTGGCATTGTCGGCTGCTCATGTGGCTGGCAAAGAGAATGTTCAGGCCGATTATCTCAGTCGGTCTGTCCTCGATCCAGGAGAATGGGAGTTGAACATAGCAGTTTTTCACGAAATAACCTTAAAGTGGGGACAACCGGTCATGGATCTAATGGCAACTTACAACAATGCAAAGGCGAACCGTTTTTTCAGCAGACGCAGGGAATGCATGTCAGAGGGGCTCGATGCTCTAGCTCAGCCTTGGCCGGAGGACATTCTATTGTATGTTTTCCCTCCTTGGCCAATGGTGAGCCGAGTTGTTCAACGCCTAGCGAAGCACCGCGGTTCTGTGATTCTGATTGCGCCGGATTGGCCTCGGCGCCCTTGGTATGCCAATCTAGTTCGGCTTCTAATAGCTCCTCCTTGGCGTCTTCCAGTCCGGGTCAAACCTGCATTCCGTAAGGGCTGATGGTACCAATAAATTTTGAAGCGGAATATAAATCTTCAAAATTTATTGGTACCATCAGCCCTTACGGAATGCAGGTTCCTCTCTAAGCACAAGGGGCATTTTCAATGTGGGTCTTGCTCTGTCTGCGTGCACACTCTCACGGTTAAGAATTATTTTTCACATCCGGGCACTAATCGGAAATTTTATTTGGATGATTTTTCCAACTGTGCTACTAGTAATGTGATTTATGTTGTTATATGCCCATGTAATAAATTATATGTGGGTAAAACAGCACGTCCTGTACGGACCCGTATTATTGAACATAGGAGTTGTCTCAAGAGGCTAGTAGCAGACAAACCACTCGTTTCACATTGGCAGGCAGTAGGGCACAGACTATCTGATTTAAAATATTTTATTATAAAGAAAGTTAAGATGAATTGGCGAGGGGGTAATATTAATGATGCACTTTTGCGCCTTGAACAGCGTTTTATTTATAATTTGAATAGTTTGCATCCAAACGGTTTGAACATGGATAGAGATTTTTCTGTGTTCCTTTAGTTGTTTCTTTGTTTTTTAAGATTTGTCATACAATCTTAATATACTTGAATTGGCAAAAGTTTTGTGATCCCACTTTTGTCCCTTTATTTATGGTATGGTTCCTTGGAGAATATCTAAGTAGGCTCAGCTGCACCTTTTGTTTGATCTTTGGATGACATGTTATTGTTTTTCTTATATGTGCCCCCTTTTTTTTGCACATTTTTTGGTTACAGTGTCCAGTTTTCTTCTTTTGCTCTCAATGTTAATGGGTCTTTGGAAATTGTTTTGGTGTTTTGTTTTTAGGGATTTTTATTGCAATTAATGAATATATGTATATTTTCCATGGAAGGATAGCACGGCAGCTTAGTACTTAGTATGCATATGTGTGCCCGTATTAGAGCGTCACGGGTTCCCTCCTTTTTTATTCTTTCAGTGCGCAGCCGCCGGCGTTTTTTAATTTCAGAGCTTGAGTGTGGCAGCGCCGTTTCTCCATTGTCTGATAGTGCGGTGTTATGCGGGTTTATTATGTGAGTTCGGTCTCCTTCTTCCTGGAGCTTCACTTTAGGCATTATTGAAGAGTGTAAGGTTTTGTTGGGTCTTTCTAAGGTGATCTTTTATTCCTTTGCGCCCTATATTTTTATTCATTCATTGTATTTCTGTTATGCTAGTTCTATTTTCAATGGTTAACTTTTGATTTCGTAAGTTGGCAATGGACATTTGCCGGGCTTTACAGCTGCCTATTGTGATTTGCATGTAACTTTGTTTTCAACGCTTTAGGTACTTTGCTTTAATTTTTGCATTCTATAGTATTAATTGCATAAGTTTTTTAGTAAGGTCTTGTCAGTTGTTTCTTACAATTTTTAAGGATGTTTTGTGGCTGCGGTTTTAAGCCGTTTTCTCAAGTTCAGTATGGATCCCTATTTTAACGTTACATACACTCTGCGAGTGGCTTCCACATTATTATTGGTACAAGTTCTTAGCAGTGTTTTAGTCACCTGCTGTTTTCAATTCCAACGGAGGTTTTATTCTTACGCTGGTAGAAAGCAGTTTATACATTTTTTAGGGCGCCCCCCCTTTTTTCCCCCCCTTCCTTCCCCTCTCCCCCCCCCCCCCGTAATACAGCGTCACGGTTTCCTATTTATTCTTTCAGTGCGCAGCCGCCGGCATTTTTTAATTTCAGAGCTTGAGCGTGGTAGCGCCGTCTCTCCATTGTCTAATAGTGCGGTGTCATGCGGGTTTATTATGTGAGTTCGGTCTTCTTCTTCCTGGATTTTCACTTTGGGCATTATTGAAGAGTGCAAGGTTTTGGTTGGGTCTTTTTAAGGCGATCCTTTGCTCCTTTGTGCCCTATATTTTTATTTATTCATTGGATTTTTGTTATGCCAGTTCTATTTTCAGTGGTTAACTTCTGATTTCGCAAGTTGGCATTGGACATTGGCCGGGCTTTACAGTTGTCTTTTGTGATCTGCATATAACCTTGTTTCTAACGCTATAGGCACTTTGCTTTTATTTTTTACATTTAATAGTATTAATAGCACAAGTTTTTTAGTAAGGTCTTGTTAGTTGTTTCTTACAATTTTTAAGGATGTTTGTGGCCGCGGTTTTAAGCCGTTATTTTAAGTTCAGTATGGATCCCTATTTTAACGGTACATTCACTCTGCGAGTGGCTTCCACATTATTAATGGCACAAGTTCCTAGCAGTGTTTTTGTTACCTACTGTTTTCAATTACAACGGAGGTTTTTATTCTTACGCTGGTAGAAAGCAGTTTATACATTCTTTAGGGTGCCCCCCCCCTCCTTTAATACAACCCTTTTCCATGTATGATTCTAACATATAATTTAATATATGTTTCCCCCCCCCTTTTGTTGAAATATGAGAAAGAAGTTCTTTTGATACAGTTTTTAACACATTTTTTTATATATGGTAGTATGATCATCGTTCGTCGTTTGTCCCTCAAGAAGATGTAGTTTTAGTTTATATTTTTATTTTAGTTTTTTCATTTTAGTTTTTAATAAAGAGTTGAAAGTTGATCCTATTTAGTTTTGTTCCCCACTCATTTAATTCATAATCAAGTTCTCCTCTGTACATAGCTCTCACGGTTTTTATAAAAAAAAAATTCATTTTGTATTTAGCATTTGCTCACACTTCCTAAAAATAATGATTGAGTAACTGTTTTGAGTTATATGTATTTTTTATTATGCAACCCATATATTAAATATTTATTTTTTATATTCCCTTTTTAGGATTAGCACCTTGGTACTTTAAGAATACATTACCTTTAGCTATTAATTGTTGCACAGGTAAATTAATTAATTTATTTATTTTCACACCATATCATTCTATCTTTTTGAGATCTCGTCCTCATCCCCCCTTTTGATCTCGTCTTTTCGTTTTTGTTTATTGATGCCGTTTATGTTTTGATGTTCTAGGCTCTCCTGTGTTCTCAGAGGAAGAGCAATATACAATAGTAAAATCACACAATATACAGGTATGTTTTTTAATTTACTGTCACGTCCTTGAAGACATACTTACCACAATATTTATTTGTTTATATACATTCTTATATATGTATGTTCATCGTTTTAATTATCTTATATTTGTGATATGCCTTGTTGTTTGGTCACAGTGACTGTTAGATTTTATTGGTTTATGTATTTATAACTACAGTCTTTGCTTGATTTATAACATTATTTATTGTTTTAATTGATTTTATGGTTATTTATATTAAGCAATCTATTTATATCATTTATGTATTTATTGATATTTATAAGCCTGTTGGCCATTTCTATTTAAGGTTATTTTGTTTTTGTGTGTTTTTTAGTTTTATTTATTGGCTGTACTGGAGGGTTGTCATACCCTTTGTGTTCTTTTATGTTTTTATGTTATACTGGCGTTTTTTAATGAGATGAGTATTGTTCATTCACGTCCTCAATGGAACAACTCATTGCTTATTATCATTAATATCATTATATTTGTTTTTATTTTAATTGTTTGTTTTCTTATATATATACATATATATATTTTATGTGTTTTAGCCATCAATTGCCCCTGAGGAAGTTTCTTACGAAACACGGCCAGTGTCGGGCCGGTGGCTGGAGTTGAATAAAGAAATTAAAGTTTATCTCACGTCTTTCTGTTGCAATCCACGTCTCTTACTGGGTTCGATTAAGAAATTTAGCCAATACCACTCGGGGCCGATGGTTGGCTGTACAAACCGGGCCCACATGGTGCACACTTTAAATAATAAGCAGGCCGACATCCTCCCCGAGAATTAAAGATAGAGGCAAAATAGTTTCCAAGTATCCTCAAAGCTCTGTATTTTTATACTGAGTCCGAGACCCCAATAAAGTGAAGATTGTTCCTCAGGCTGTGGTTCTCCAAGTCGTCAAGCTTGTCAGCATGCTGGGCAATAATCCCTTGTAGATGGCGTAGCCGCATTACTGCATGACCCACAGCATCTTCTGTGTTTGAGATCCCTTGCTCTGCCTCCATTAGTCAACTGCCTAGGGCTTTAGAAGCCTGCTGTAGGGTGCCCAGTTTGCTAGTGACTAGATCAAATTTAGCTGCTAAGGCCCTGACCACCAAGGCGGTCACTTCCTCCACCAGCGTAGATGTCTTTGGGGGGAGCTAGGTGATTCTGGGGCATCCACCATCTTGGCTGCTGCGGTCGGCGGCCTTTCCCGCTCTTGGTGCGCCGAGTTCATATCGAGTGGGCTCTTTCTGTATTCTGCTCACTCCACAAGAGATTGGAGAATGTTAGTCCTGGGCACCAGGTGGTTCAAAGTCACAAAATCCAGGGGGAGAGCCAGGTAAGGAGGGAAAGGACCCTGGAGAAAGAGCAGTGTATATCTGCCCTCCTCAACACATCACGTGACCTCCTTGATGATAATATTTAAATAAATGCCATAGACTTTTCTATACTATTCTTTCTTTATTTTCTTTTAAATAAAAGAAGATAAAAATATAGTCAGGACCATGCTCTAAATCAAAGAAGATAAAAATATAGTCAGGACCATGCTCTAAATCAGTGTTTCTCAACCTTTTTTATTTCGTGGCACACTTTTGAGTTGGTTCGGTCCTCAGGGCAGACCTACGAAATTTTGCAGGCAGGACCTGTGCATGGGTATTAAGTGCCCTAGGCGAAAGTTCATTCTTGTGCCATCTCGTCACCTTGGAGCCCTAGCACTGCCCCCCCCCCCCTCTAAAATTTGGATTATCATCTCAGCACCATCCCTCCCCAGACAATCCTATAAAATCATATATTTGGGCATCATAGTTTTAAAATATTAAACTTTGTTTTTTAAATATATGCATATTGAAGGAAAATTGAAAAAGCCACTTATAAGGGTTGTTGTTGTTGTTGTTAAGTGCCGTCGAGTCGGAGTCGACTCATGGCGACCCTCTGGATAGCTATCCTAAATTGTGTTCGATCTTCAGTCAGGCGGCTCATTGTTGACAGACTGGTACCCGTGGCTGCTGTTATTGTATTGATCCATCTCATTGCTGGCCTTCCTCTTTTGCGTTGACCTTCTATCTTGCCAAGCATAATGTCTTTCTCTAATGATCTCTCTCTTTGCATGATGTGTCCAAAGTATGTAAGTCGAAGTCTTGTCATCTGAGCTTCTAAAGAAAGCTTAGGTTTGATCTCCTCTAGTACCGACTGGTTTGTTCTTCGGGCAGTCCATGGTATACACAGTATTCGCCGCCAGCACCATAATTCAAAGGCATCAATTTTCTTTCTGTCTATCTTTTTCACTGTCCAGCTTTCACATCCGTATGATGTTATTGAAAATACCATGGCTTGAACAAGTCGAATCTTTGTATGGAGAGAGACATCTCTGCTCTTGAGAATCTTATCTAGGTCTTTCATAGCCATTCTGCCAAGAGCAATGCGTCGTCTGATTTCTTGACTGCTTGTTGCTTCTTTATTGATAGTTGATCCAAGTAGGTTAAAGTTGTTCACAATTTCAATTTCTTCTCCTTCAACGATGAACCTGTTGATTATGCCAGTTGTCATGATCTTTGTCTTCTTTACATTAAGGTGCAGGCCCATTTTGAGACTATGTTCTTTGATTGTGAGAAGCAAATGTTTCAGATCATCTTCACTTTCAGCCAGTAATGTGGCATCATCAGCATAGCGAAGGTTGTTGATGAGTCTTCTTGAAGGCCTTAGTGGACATCCTTAGTGGACAGTGGACAGCAGCTTCATTGGAAGGCAGGGAGGGTGCAAAAAACAACCACAGTCAAAGCAATGCAATGGGTCCTGGCAGCCACACAAACTCAGTCATCAGTGTGTGTTTTTAACTGTGGGAAAATGGACGATATGTAAATAGTCTATTTACCCCCCCCCCCCCCTTATAAGGGTAAATAGACTATTTACATATCGTCCATTTTCCCACAGGTAAAAACACACACTGATGACTGAGTTTGTGTGGCTGCCAGGACCCATTGCATTCCTTTGACTGTGGTTGTTTTTTGCACCCTCCCTGCCTTCCAATAAAGCTGCTGTCTTAGGCAACAACCTAGTAATTGGGACGGTCCTGTTTGCATGATTCTCACTGCTCGGTCCTTCTCGCTGGCAGAGGAAGAGCAACATTTTTTCATAAGGGTACCTCACTTTGCCAGATTCAGTCTCACATCTGAATAAATGAGGCCAACATATCATATGAGATGGCAGGGCTCCATGCATTCAGACATTAGATTGAAGCCAGCAGAGAAGGCACACAGGTAATACTCCTCCACATACCCTGATTGAGCAGTGAGGTTCATTCTCCGGGAACAAGCAGGCAGTCAGTCCTCACATATGGGTGATGTTGGCACAAATGGAGCCCTCGCGGAAGCATCCCACCAGCTTTCAAAGAAAGCCTTTGGGAGATGCCACCACTCATGCGTGGTCCCCTTCCCGCCCAAGGGTGCCATCTTGCTCAGTCTCCTTTTTACCGTGGAGCCCTTGAGACATTGTCTGGCTTGTCCACGGAAAAAGTTGATTTTTTTTCTCTCCGAGTTTCATACTCTCCTCTGGTATCGCACCGGTACTCTTCCCGCCTGCCAACCTCATTGCCTCTGCGTCAAGTTCGGTTCATTTTTGTAGCTTTTGCATTCTTTTTCCGGCGTCTTTGCGCCTTTTTTCTTTTGCTGGCAGCCCGGAGAGTCTTTGACCTCCCAGGGGTACTTTTTTCACCCTATGGCTACCAGTGGCTTTAAGAAGTGTGGTCGGTGCTCTAAAATTATGTCGTTTTGACTGACACACACGATTGCTGTCTCCGCTACCTGGGGCTTGATCATGACCCAGCAACAAGCGATCTCTGCAAGAGGATGTCCACTAAGGCCCTTAAGAGCTGCCAGCAGCAGCACAATAAATTTTTCCCCGAGTCCCCGGTGCCTGCAAAGGCAAGGGCCTCATCTGAGGCCCTGTCATCTCGGGCGGAACCCTCCGAACCCGAGTCTCGACGTGGGTCCTCGGAAAGGGGGGTCTTCCTCGAGGGAACCCAGGAAGAAGAAGAAACCCTCAAAGACGGCGTCCTTGGATGGTTCCGACTGGCCAGGAGCTTCCCGGGCTCAGTCCCGCAGTCCGAGACATTCGTCTGAGGTGTCGGAGAAGGAAAAGCCTGCGAAGGTCCCCTGGAAGGATCCGACCGCAGATCGGCCTCGGTCCCCAGACACTATCCTCGTCGAGGATTCCCTTTTGGGGGAGCTGGCATCGGGCCCGAATCCCTCGGTGCCTGCGCCAAAGGCTGCAGAGCCTTCTGGCCTGGAGTCCAGAATGGCGGCCCTGGCGCGCAGTTTGTCTACCTTCATGGACCAGCAGCAGGTGCTGTTGTCTGGCACGACCAGTTCATCCGCCCCGAACACCAGGCCTTCGATGTCCAAGATGTTCCTGGAGGCCAAGCTCGCGTTCTGAGTCCCACTTGACGGGACCGCAGTCATCCTCTGCAAGTTTGTCGGGCACCGGCCACGGGGCATCGGGAGCCCCGAAGCCCGTGGATCAGCCCTCCTACGAGTCCTCGATGGACTACTTTGAGTGGATGATGAGGAGTCCCCCCGATACCCATCGCCTCTGCAACGTCCCATTTGACTCTCATCTCTCGGAGCCTCGACGGAGGTCTCCACCCGAAGATATGGGCTTCCTTGATTTTGTCAAAGACATGTCCAAGGCCCTGGCATTCCTGACCAAGTTGGAGGAGGATTTTCGGGCGGATGAATTGCAAATCCTCCAGTACGAGACCCTTCCTTGGGTTCGCTCACGGTGCCCATTCCTCCTATCCTGAAGTGGATGATGCTCTGAATGTGGTAGACACTGGCTTCGGTGCCGGTGGTGAGCAAGCAGTTTGACTCGATGTATCGAGTCTGCCGGAGCCCGGGCTTCCAGAAGTCACAACTGCCGCATAACTCCATGGTGGTGGAGTCGGCCATGTGTCGGCTGAAAAGTCAGAGGACGCATTGCTCGGTGCCCCCATGGAAGCAAGGGCCGCTCCCTGGACACCCTCGGCAGGAAGTACTACCAGGACTCAATGTTCATCGGCCGTTTCCAGGCTTACCAGCTGTACATGGGTATGTATCTGAGAGACCCTGTGAAGGAACTCGCTGGGTTTTCGGCTGCTCTCTCCAAGGAACCTTTGTAGCAGTTCAAGAAACTGGCCAAAGCAGTCCGTGAATGCTCCAAATTCATGTCTCGGCAGCCTATGATGGGTTCGAGTCAGCGGCTCGAGTAGTGGTGGCTGGCATCAGTGCATGCCACCAAGCTTGGCTACAGTCATCCAACCTCGAGCAGTGCGTTCAGGACAAATTGGTCGATGTCCCATGCCAAGAAAACCTCTTTGGCAAACCCATGACCGACAAGGCTGCCGAGCTGGAGACCAAGTTCATGACGAGGACCAGGCTCTCTAAAAAGCCCTTCTACCCGAGGAAGGGAGCTGCTTACAGAAACTACCCACCTTATCAGGCCTCCTCAGCTCCCCAACAGGGTCAGCAGGCCAAGGGACATGGGCATGGCCCATGTAAGCAGAAGGCTCCAAAACCACAGACACTGGTTCCGGCCCTTCCGGGGGGGGGGGGGGCTGTTGACTCTTTGAGCATAGCTTCTCTACCCCAAGGAGATCAGCAACCCACAGGGGGATGTCTGGCCCTCTATTCACAGAGGTGGGTGACCATCACCACTGATTCCTGGACACTAAGGGTAGTCAGGGAGGATTACCTCCTCCACCTGACTTGGACACCTCCCTCTTATTTCCTGGGAGAGCCCCTCAGGTCTCCACCGGGACCTTCTTCTGAAGGAGTTGGCAGGTCAAAGCAGTGGAACTAATGCCCCACCACCTCAAGGGCAAGGGGTTCTACTCCAGGTATTAAGACTCATTCTCGACCTGCACAACCTCAAAAAATTCCTGGTGAGGGAGAGGTTCAAGATGCTCTCCCTTGGAATATTGCTGCCGTACCTCCAGCAAGGAGACTGGCTATACTCCTTAGACCTCAAGCATGCTTATACCCACATCCTCATCCACCCCAAACATAGGCAGTACCTGCGGTTCATAGAGGGGGGCAGACATTTTCAGTACAGGGTGCTCCCCTTCGGCCTAGCCTCTGCCCCAAGAGTCTTTACAAAATGCCTGGCAGTCGTGGCCGCCTTCATCCTGCTCCAGGGGGTTTTCGTCTTTCCCTACATGGATGACTGGCTCATAAAGGGAGGCACAGTCTCAGAGGTGCAGCAGGCTACCACACACACCATCCAGGTTCTGCAATACTTGGGCTTTGTCATAAACTACCCCAAGTCTCACCTCCTCCCGACACAATGTTTGGAGTTCATTGGGGCAAAGATCGACACTCTTCAGTCGAAGGCTTTCTTGCCCAGGGACCGAGCCGATCGTCTCAGGTCTCTAGCTTGGGACGTACAGTACCATCCCTCTGTGCCCTCCCGGCTTCTTCTGCGCCTTCTCGGGCACATGGCCTCCACGGTCCACATCACCCCAGATGCTCACCTCCACATGAGGGCGGTGCAGTGGTGTCTCTGGGACCAGTGTTCCCAGGCCACAGGCCGCCTCTGTGACAGAGTTTTTTTGACCCACCAGTTGGCGGACTCCCTGGTCTGGCGGCAGTCGCCCCACCATCTCGAGGCGGGCATGCCTTTTCAGACCCCAAGCCCCTCAAGGGTCCCTCACCATGGACACCTCCCTGCTCGGCTGGGAAGCCCACTGTTAATTTTGTTGGTGTTTTAGAGAAAGAAAAGCCAGGTTTTAGCTATCAGTTGGATGTGTGTGGAGAAGGAGAGAGAGGAGTCAAGAGGCGACCCCAAGGCTGCAAGCTGAGGAGACAGGGAGGAATAGAGAGTTATCCACAGAGACTGAGAAAGGAGGAAGGGGATAGGAGGGTTTAGGGGGAAAAATAGGAAGCTCTAAAACATTGTGCTTCCCCTCTCTTGGACTGATGCAGAAAAGTGCACTAGGCTTTGCACATAGGTTAACTTGGTTTTAGCATACAATTTTGTACGCTAAAGTATAAGAACAAATTTTATGCATGAGCTATGTTCAAAGCCGCAAGCAGACAGCACATTTAAATTCATTTAAATGGATGGTAATTAAGCAGATATGCAGCATAAATGCAGAGAAATGCACAGAAGACCTAAAGGCTAAGTGCCATGCCAGTGTTTTAACACAGGGTCTGAAGAGCTATAATGGGTAGTTTGTTCTGCAATCAGTGTGAGTGAGGAATTTATGCCTGTTTCTTCTGTGTGTATATGATAAGATGCTAGTCTGCATATATTACAATTTTGCAGTTGTATTATTTATGTTGAGAATAACATTCCAATATATGCGCAGATGTTATGAGCAAGTACCTCCAAAGTGCTGAACTGTGTTTAGTACTTTGGTGTTGAATGTGTGTAACATCTGTGCATATGCTGGAATGTCATTCTGCACCAGGGTGAGGTTGCTGCCTCAAGCGGTAAATTTTGGAGGCAATAAATTATGCCCCCCAAATGCCAGCAGTGTCCGCCTCACTCTTGCCCCTCTTCCCCCAGTCAACTGCTGCTGTTACCGCTTCCACTTTCTGAGATTGGCGGCAGCAGCAGCAATCATATCTACACTAAACGTGGGGCCTTTGAGACATCCATACACTTCAAAGGCCTTGCTATTCCACCTTCTCTACGTAAAGAATATGCATCAGAGGGGGCAGGGCCAGCAATACCTTTGTAACATCCAGATGTCTCAAAGGCCCCTCGTTTAGTGCAGATATGATTGCCACCGCTGCTGCTGCTGATTTTGGAAAGGCGGTAGAGAGAGAGTACCCGCGGTTAAGAGGATGGGATAAGTAAGACATTCTGAGCACTGAGAGTTGGAGGGAGAGTGCTGCTAAAGATAATAGAGGCTGAGTGCCGAGGGGAGGTAGACAGACAGAAGAGGCTTGGCTTAGGGCTCAGGGTGTGGACAGAGGAAGAGGAGATGTGAACATGGGGGCTGGGGGGATAGGGAGGGAAGGGAAACATTGGGCACAGGGGGAGGAGAAATGTTTTCACAGTCAAGCACTGCACCCATGGACAAGAGTCGAGTCTGAGCCCAACACTAGAACCAGGAAGGGAAGCTGAGCCCCAGTAAAGTGCCTCAACCAGAGATAAACACTGAGCCCGAGCTCCAGTCCTGGAAAAAATATTTTCAGAAGATGGGAGAAAAGGAACAGAGGGCAATACTGGACAAAGGCGGGGGATAGGGAGAGAGGGAGGAAAAATGCTTGGCATGGGAGGATGGAGAGAGAGGGGAGAAACTGGATGTAAGAAAGGGGGAGATGCTGGACTTAGGAGGGATGGAGAGAAGACTTAGGATAGGGAGAGAAAGCTGGGGGAGGTGCTGGACCTTAGGAGTCTGTGGAGAAAGAGAGGAGATGCTAGATATGGAGGAATAGGGAGAGAAAGATAGGAGATGACTGGACATAGGTTGGGGGATAGGGGAAAGAGGAGTGGACTGCTGGATATGGGGAATGGGGTGAGAAATTGGGAAAGAGGCATTGTATTGAGAGAGAAAGAGGTGGTAGATATTGAATTGTGGGGGCTGACCTGGACAAGGGAGGAGAAGAGGAGAGAGATTCTGGACACGGGGAAAGGGTAGATAGTCAAAAGACTGGGAAATAAGAGGCTGGGGAAAGAAAGGGTTGGGAAATGGAAGGGCTCTGATAAGTGTTGAAAAGTGGCAACTACAATAGATGTAGTTAAAAGAGGGAATTTGAGGACTGGAAGGTAAAAAAGAGGAGTCAAATTTGAGTTGATAGAAAAATAAATGGAAGAAAGGACGGAAAAATCAGTGTCAGAGATGGAAGGAAGTGAAGAAAACAGGAGGGGAGAGGACTGGAGACCCTAGAAAGTGAGTTAAGAGAAGACAGCAGAAAACAGAAACTGAGATCAACATGATTAAAGAATAAAATGGCCAGACAACAAAAGGTAGAAAAAAGACATTTAAAATTTAGTAAATGGAATATGTCCATCTTTGTAACTTAGGGCACAATAGTCAGATCCCTTAGCTGGATGGTCAACAGGACACTGTCCGCTTAGGCATTGGAACAGGGTGGGCCACATGGATCCTAGCCCCAGCAAAATTTTGCCTGCCATCCACGATCGCAGAAGGCTCCTGTCTGCCTGTGGGAGATCGGATCCCCATGGGCAGGGTGGAAGGCTGCCATGATCGTGGCAGAGACTCATGTCTGCCCATGGGAGATCCTCGCGAGCAGACAGGAGTCCACTGTGGTTGCAGCCATTCCCTTCTCTTCTGCCCACGGAAGATGGGATCTCCATGGGCAGAACAGGAAGGGAGGCCGTGGGGGCTAAGGATGGAGTCAAGGCAGAGCTTGGCCTCTCCATTCAGAGAGGAGTTCCACGGCCCTTGACTGTCTGAATAAGGGACTAACTACAATATTCAGCAGAACTATCCAGATAGCACAGGAGCGGTCTGTGGAGATATTCATTGGTACTTTCTAGTTAGTACAAGGGCAGTCTGTGAGCGGAGTGAGAGTAATATCACTGCTATCTGGATAATTGCTGACTTGTCTGGATAGCGGCAATTTTCAGTCCAAAAGATTTAGGCCATATGCAAAGCTGACCTACTGTAAGTTGCTATATGGATAAATGTTGACTGAAAGTCAGCACTTATGCAAATAGCAGCACTCAAGCCGGATATTCAGTGGCAGTCACTATCTGGATACTGACGCTGAATATCCAGATAATGTGGGCAGTGCCAATGTCCATTGAATATTGTGCTTTCGGAAAATGGCTTCTACATGGTCTGTCTTTATATTTGCACACTATAGGGGTATCTACATCTCTTTCTATTTATCTGGTATGCTGCATGCAAAGTCTGGCTTTTTGGGGTTTCAGTTTAATTTTTGTCTATATATTTCTATTTTTAGTTTATGGTCACTTATTCTGTACTGGGTAAGAGGATTCATCTGCGTTCTGAGTGTGTTACCAAGGCCAGGTGTTCTGTTAGCATGAAGCTTCTATGTAGGGATCTATACTGTATAATCCAATTTGTTGAGTTTTACAAATAGGTATATGGATGTTCTAGAGACAACTGCAATACTTACGGTGCTGCTCTTTTCTGGGTAGGCACCTTGTGTTGGTTTTGGAAGTTGATACTATTATGATATGGTAGATTTTCATCATAGGTTCTGGGTGTTTATTGTAAGGTTTGGCATTACTTCACAATATGCCCTGTACTCATGAAGGTTTATATTGCAGTTCATGAGATAACATCAGTATCAGAATTTACTTTTGGTATGTTGCATCTATGGGGAAATCTAGTTTTGTTCTGCATCCATTACTGGGAGAGGTTTGTTTTGGGATATATGTTCAAAAAGAAAAAGCAAAAATCAAATCACAGTTATAATCATTTTCTTTTGATGATATCAACTGTTGTATGGTTCTGCTTTTAATTTTTGCTTCTTGGTGAGTGATCAGTTTGCATCTCCTTTGTTTTCTGCAGAACAGTTTATATTATATTCCCAGGCTACATTATTAAATGGCTACAAATTTTGCTCCATATAAACAACATTGCAAAGTTTTTTTGCTTTTTTTAAAAATTGTATGGGAATATGTTGCAATTTTTTTTTTAATTGAGGCAGCCACCTGACTGGTGTTCTGAGTAAGTTGACGCCCCTGCTCCCTGATTATAGCTTTGAGGAAGGCCTTCCATTTTGGGTATGAAGGGGAGGGGTACCAGCTCATCTCTCGCTTCAGGTGGCAGATTCCCTTGAGCTGTCTCTGTTTTGCACATAAATAATACTGCAAAATAACATCCCATCATGTGGTGCCAATACAGCCACTGCTAATGCAGATAGATGTGTGCATTTGTCTGCTCATTGCTTATGCACACTGCCTATTTGCCTTCTTTTTGTTTACACTTTGCAGCATTGAGTAGCTAACTTTCAGCATTCCTTTTCGTCTCTCTAGTCCAGTCCCGGAACCATTGAGTTGAGAATCTCCTCCAGCAGCTTTGGAGACTGAAACACGTCATCGCTTTGATAACACCTGCATAAATAGGCAAGGACTGCCCCTCTCCTCCTTCAGTAGTTTCAGTCTCCAAGCAGCTGGAGAACGTTCTGAGCCTGAGAAGGGGCTCACTCAGCACAAATAAGCAGAGCTTGAGATTTAACTTTTGCATTTAGTGTTCAGAGTTATTATTTTGAAGGGGATCAAATCCTAATTAAGGGTTTATTTTTTTTACAGGAGGAGTGCTGCTGCTGGAGGTGTTCCCTTTTGCTGGCTGACAAGGGCTCTCTTCCATTTTTTGTTTCTCCCCCCCCCCCCCTCCTGTTCGGTCAGTCCCCGCTGTGCTAACGAGCATCGCGGGGCTGTTGGTGTTTCTTTGCCTCCCTGCTCCCGAACCCACGTTAACGGGTGAGGAGCAGGTAGTAGACTGGGGCCGTAGAGTGGAGCAGCAGAGAAGGCTGGCACTGTCGGGTGCTGTTGGAGTGTCGGAGCTGAAGCTGCGGTCCGGCTGTGCTCCGATGTGGCCTGGGGCCCTTTCTCTATCCTCTTCTGTGAAAGTGGTGAGTTGCGGCTGGCTGCACAATAGGATTTTGTGCAGGGGGGTTAGAGAGCGAGAGCCCCCGAACGAGCGTGCTATCTGTTGTCGGGCAGTTAAGCACGGCTGCATGGATTAGCGCGGGAAGCGAGACGGTGGCCATTTTTAAATCGGCAAAGGCTTCAGGCTCTTGATTTTGGGCTCTAGGGGCTCCTAAGGGCTCGGTTTTGAGTGTGGTTAGGGGGCCAGGCCTTAGACGTTTTTCGGGGAGCAGATTTAAAAAAAAAAAAGGGCGAGGTAGTGTGTGTGTTTGCCGGGGGCTGCTGGGGGGGGCATCTTTTCCTTTCGAGTAGAGTATGCCGGCTAAACCTCGCTGTTTGGTCTGCAGCACAAGGCGCGGCACAGTTTTAGAGGCAGGAGTGTGTCGGGCCTGCACGCTAGAGGCGTCCGTAATGGAAAAGGCATTGGATGAGTGGTCCGGGGATCAGGGGGCGGGCTCTCAGCAGGAAGGGGAGCCTCTGCCTCTGGCTAAGGGCCCCGCGGATCCGGTAGCAGGGCCATCCTCGGAAGTTGCATCTTCTCCGGCGCTGGGATTGCAGCCGGGGAGCTCTACGGTAATTCCGCCGAACTTCTTCTCCCTCATGCAGCAGGCGTTTGCCTTGTTACAGCCAGGGATAGCGTCCCCTCCTCCGGTCTCGCGTGCGGAGAAGCGGCGCGGATCCTCATGCCGTTCAGAGGAGGAGGCTGCCCCTGACAAAAAGGCTAAGGGGGCAAGTAGCGAGAGTCCGCCGTCTCCGCTCTGGGAAGATCTAGGGGCAGGAGACGGGGATGTAGAAGAGGTCTCGGAGGAGGAGTTAGAGGAGGGCGAGTTGCCTGACTCCGACCAACAGAATAGGGTAGTCAGGGTGTTTAGGCGAGAGGAGCTACCAGCGCTGATTGCCGAGACTCTCAAGACGCTGCACATGCCCGCAGTGGGTCTGTCATCAGAGGAAGCGTTGGAGGACCCGCTGTTGCAGGCGGTGCGAATGACACAAAGAGTGTTTCTGGTGCATAGGGTGTTTAGGAATATGATTCAGGAGGAGTGGGACTTGCCAGAATCTGCCTTAAGAGGTTCTAGGGCGATAGGTCGGCTGTACCTGCTCTCCGACCAAGATAGGGAGCTTTTTCGTTTTCCTAAGGTAGATGCGGCTGTATTGGCAGTTACTAAGAAGACTACCATTCCGTTAGAGGGTGCCGCGGCGTTAAAGGATGTACAGGACAGGAAATTGGATACCTTGTTGAAGCAGGTGTTTGATATTTCCGCTCTCTCTATGCAAGCTTCGATTGCGGGGGCGTGGGTGGCGAGAGGCTGCCTGAGGTGGTCCCAACGTTTGCAGGGGGAGCAGTTGGAGGACTATATTGAGGAGGCAGCGCGGCTAGAGTCTGGGAGAGCTTATTTAGCGGATATTCATTATGACCTCATCCGAGGGCTGGCAAAGAGTATGACATCTGTAGTGGCGGCGCGGCTGTATCTGTGGTTAAGGAACTGGTTGGCGGACGGTTCTTCTAAGGATCGTCTCAGCAAGCTTCCATTTAGGGAGAAGCTATTGTTTGGCGAAGATTTGGAGAAGTTGGTTAAGGATCTCGGGGGAGTCCAAGGGAGGTCGGCTGCTGGAGGATAAGCCTAAGCAGAGCCGAAGTTCGGCTGGGACCAGAGGGGTTCAAAGAGAGTTTCGTCGGTTTCGGTCCTCTCGCTTTGGCCAGGCACAGCGCGGAAGATTCCCGGGACGCGGCCAGGGCTTTCGAGGATTTCGGGGGGCGGGCAGAGGTTTTACGCCCTTTCAGTCCTCAGGCGTTAAAAAGGCGCAATGAGATAAGGCGGACCCAAGCAGGGATTGTGCCCGTGGGAGGAAGGTTGCGGGATTTTTACCCTGCCTGGGTACACATTACCTCAGACAAGTGGAGGTCATTCGAGAGGGCTATGCTATAGAGCTCCATCGGCCCGTGTTAGACTCGTTTGTCCAGTCCCCTTGCAGAGCCCTGCACAAGGTCAAGGCGGTTCAGCATCCGCTGCAGCGGCTACTGCAGCTCAGTGCAGTGGTGCCCGTCCCTTTGGACCAGTGCGGCTGCGGTCGATGCTTCATATATTTCGTGGTGCCAAAGAAGGAAGGCACGTTTCGGCCAATCCTGGATCTAAAGCGGGTGAATCGGTGTCTGTGGGTAACGCATTTCCAGATGGAGACTTTAAACTCCGTGATTGCGGAGGTCAGGGAGGGGGGAGTTTCTGACGTTGCTGGACCTCACGGAGGCGTATCTGCATATCCCCGTTCGGCAAGAGCACCAAAGGTTTTTGCGTTTTGCGGTTCCCATGGGGCATTTTCAGTTTCAGGCAATGCCCTTCGGACTGGCGACGGCGCCTCGAACCTTCACCAAAATCATGGTGGTGGTGGCGGCAGCGCTCCGCAGGGAGGGAGTGCTGGTGCATCCCTACTTGGATGATTGATTGATTCGAGCAAAGTCAAGGGAAGAGAGCGTCAGAGCCACCGCCAGGGTCGTGCAGTTGCTAGAAAGCCTGGGCTGGGTGGTCAACTTTGCGAAGAGCAGGCTAATCCCCTCGCAGTCCCTAGAATATTTGGGGGCACGTTTCGAGACGAAGCAGGGAGCGGTTTTTCTCCTGGTTCAGTGGGTGCTCGGCTTGAGGGAGCTTGTGAAGAAGTTCTTGTCCCGACAGGCGCCGACGGCGTGGCAGTATCTACAGTTGCTCGGGACTATGGCGGCCACGATCGAGGTGGTGCCATGGGCCATGGCGCACATGCGTCGTTGCAGAGAGCATTGCTCCGGCGATGATCGCATAAAACGGATGCGTTATCTCAGCAGTTACCCTGTCCTCTGGAGGTCAGGCAGGAACTTCTCTGGTGGCTACGAACGGAGAGTTTGGAGGCGGGAGTGCCTCTGGAGCCTCCATCCTGGAGACTATTGACGACGGATGCGAGTCTACTGGGATGGGGGGCGCATTGCGAGGGGAGGTTAGCCCAAGGACAGTGGTCATTGGTGGAGAAGGAGTGGTCAATCAACAGGTTGGAGATGAGGGCAGTGTACTTGGCCCTTCTGGAGTTTCAGTCGTGGTTAAGCCAGACGGCGGTAAGGGTGTTGTCCGACAATGCGACTACAGTGGCCTACATCAATCGCCAGGGCGGCACAGGAAATGCAGCATTGGAGGCGGAAGCGAGTCAGCTGTTACATAGAAACATAGAAATATGACGACAGAAAAAGACCACATGGCCTATCTAGTCTGTCCTTCCATAACAACTACAACAGTCCCCTTTTTACCTTTAGAGTTCCTCTGTGTTTGTCCCATGCTTTTTTGAATTCAGTAACTGTCCTCATCTCTACCACCTCCACTGGGAGACTATTCCACGGATCCACTACTCTTTCCGTAAAGAAACATTTCCGCATATCACTCCTGAATCTATCTCCCTTCACCCTCATCCCATGTCCCCTCGTAGCAGAACTTGCTTTCAATTGAAAGAGGCTCTCTCCCTGAACATTTATGCCACGGAGGTATTTAAACATCTCAATCATATCACCTCTATCCTGCCTTTCCTCTAAGGTGTACATATTAAGATCCTTCAGTCTGTCCTCATATGCTTTATAATGAAGACCACTAATCATTTTAGTAGCCACCCTCTGCACTGACTCCATCCTGTTCACATCCTTTTGAAGGTGCGGTCTCCAGACTTGCACACTATACTCCAAATGAGGTCGCACCAAAGACTTATACAGAGGCATTATCACCTCCTTTTTTCTGCTAGCCATTCCTCTCCGTATGCACCCAAGCATCCTTCTAGTTTTTGCCGTCGCCTTTTCTACCTGTTTAGCTACTTTAAGATCATCAGACACAACCACGCCTAGGTCCCGCTCTTCTTTAGTGGACAAAAGTACTTCACCCCCTATACTATATTGCTCCCTTGGATTGCTGCAGCCCAAATGCATGACCTTACATTTTTTAACATTAAATCCCAGCTGCCAAATTCTAGACCATTCTTCAAGCTTAGCTAGATCCCTCTTCATGTTATCTACCCCTTCCTGGGTGTCTACTCTATTGCAGATTTTGGTATCATCCGCAAAGAGGCAAGCCTTACCTGAAAGCCCTTCCGCTATATCACTAACAAAGATGTTAAAAAGAATCGAACCAAGGACAGATCCTTGGGGCACACCACTGATAACATCCTTCTCCTCAGAGTGAGCTCCATTTACTTGTACTCTTTGTCGCCTCCCACCCAACCAATTTCTAACCCAAGCAGTAACTTTAGGGTCCATCCCTAGGGTGCTCAGTTTGTTTATAAGTCGCCTGTGAGGAACAGTGTCAAAGGCTTTACTGAAATCTAAATACACCACATCTAGGGCTCTCCCTCGGTCCAACTCCCTGGTCACCCAGTCCAAGAAATCAATCATATTTGTCTGACAAGACCTGCCTCTGGTGAATCCATGCTGTCTTGGATCCTGTAATCCGCTGGACTCCAGAAACCTCACTATTTTCTCTTTCAGCAGCGTTTCTAATAATTTACTCACCATCGAAGTTAAACTAACCGGCCTGTAGTTTTCAACCACATCCTTACTTCCGCTTTTGTGTAAAGGCACCACATGAGCCTCTCTCCAGTCCTTTGGCACCACTCCCGACTCCAACGAGGCATTGAAAAGGTCAGTCAGTGGAGCTGCTAGAATGTCCCCAAGTTCCCTCAGTATTCTCGGGTGTATCCCATTTGGTCCCATCGCTTATTTATTTATTTACATTCTCTTATATACCGCGCTATTCTGCATCAGTGCGGTTTACATTGAACAAACTGAAATTACATTGAACAGGGCATTATAACTTGGAGATAACTATTTTACAGGGAACATGGGCTATGGAGGGTTAAGTGGCTTGCCCAAGACCACAAGGAGCACCTGTGGGACTAGAAACCCCAGTCCTTCCGGCCCAAGGTTGCTGTCCTCTATTTGTCTACTTTAAGTTGAGATAGTTTCTCACGAACACAGTCTTTTGAAAATTGTTCAAGATGTCGTTTGCTTCTGTTGAGTTGGGCCGAGTACAATCTGAAGGGTCTCTCGGCACAACACGTGGCTGGAGTAGACAACGTCGAGGCGGATTTTCTAAGTCGCCGCAGAGTTGGACCCAGGAGAGTGGGTCCTTCATCCGGACGTGTTTGCTGTGCTCGTAAAGCGCTGGGGACCTCCGCTCATGGATCTAATGGCAACCTTTGAGTTGGCGAAGGCAGTAAGGTTTTACAGCAGAAGGCGAGAGAGGATGTCGGAAGGGCTAGATGCCTTGTCCCAGAGTTGGCCGGCGGACGGTCTTCTCTATGTGTTTCCTCCGTGGGCTCTCATAGGCCGAGTAGTTCAGCGCATAGAGAGGCACCAGGGCCTAGTGGTGCTGGTGGCACCCGACTGGCCCAGGAGGCCGTGGTATGCGGATTTGATGAGGCTGTTAGTGGACAAGCCTTGGAGGCTACCTCAGCGGGAGGATCTGTTGCTTCAGGGACCGTTGCCTATGCCCCAGGTGAATCGATTCTTGCTTACGGCATGGCTCTTGAAAGGGCTAGGATGAAGGCCAAGGGTTATTCCGCTGCCGTCATTTCTACATTGTTGAAGGCACAGAGGCGATCCACCTCGTTAGCTTATATTCGGGTCTGGCGCATCTTTGAGGCCTGGTGTGCGGAGCGGAAGCTGCAGCCCCTAGGGGTGTCGGTTCCTCAGATTCTTTCCTTTTTGCAAGATGGAGTAGAGAAGGGCCTCATGGCTAGTTCCTTGCGAGTCCAGTTGGCGGCTTTGTCCTGTTACCAGGGAAAGATGCAAGGTCAGTTTCTATGGGCGCATGGTGACGTTCGGAGATTTTTACGGGCGGTTCTGCTCATGTGGCCTCCGCGAAGATGTTCGGTTCCGACGTGGGATCTGAACGTGGTGTTGGAGGCTTTGGTCAGGAAACCATTTGAGCCATTAGGGGAAGCCTCTCTGAAGGACCTGACCTTGAAGACCATTTTTCTGGTGGCAATTTGTTCCGCTCGCAGAATTTCGGAGTTGCAGGCACTTAACAACAACAACAGGCCTTGTCCTGTAAGGGACCGTATCTTTCCTTCTTCGACCACAAAGTGGTGTTGTGTACGGTGCCAGCGTTCTTACCGAAGGTGGTTTTGGTGTTTCATGTGAACCAGGTAGTGTCTCTGCTGGTGTTTGCGGAGGAACAGAAGGGAAAGTCAGGAAGTAGGTTGCATCTCCTGGATGTTCGGCGCGCACTTAAACGATACCTCCGCGGGACGGCGGCCTTTCGTAGGTCGGACAGGTTGTTTGTGTCATTTGGTGGTCCGCAGAAGGGAGAGGCGGCGGCTAAGTCCTCTATTTCTAGGTGGCTGAAGGAGACGATTGCGTCGGCGTATATGTTGAAAGGTAAGGTGGTGCCACAGGGCCTCCGGGCTCATTCGACTAGGGCGCAGGCGGCGTCTTGGGCAGAGTTCAGTTTGGTGCCGGCTGTAAAAATTTTGTAGGGCGGCGACTTGGTCTTCGCTACATTCCTTTGCTAAGCATTATAGGCTAGATGTTCAAGCGGTTGCTGATGTGAGTTTTGGTTCAGCGGTGCTTCAGGCTGGGCTTGCAGGGCCCTCCCGTTGATATTCACTGCTCTGTTACATCCTCAATGGTTCCGGGACTGGACTAGAGAGACGACAAGGAAGATGAAATTAGACTTACCTGCTAATTGTTTTTCCTTAAGGAACTCTAGTCCAGTTCCGGATCCCACCCGGTATATGGTAGGGAAGTTTCAGCCTGAAGTTCGTGATGTGTAGTGTGTTTTGGGAGGGGTTCCTCATAATGCCCAGAGAGAAGTGCATGGGGACTCCTTTCGCAGCAGTGTCGTGTTAGTTCTGGGGGTAATTTAGCTCTCCAGAGGGGTGGACGATGCTGTTTTGGTAGGAAGGTTTTAAAAAAAAAAAAAGAGCGGAGTTGCTCTCCTTATAGGACTTAGTAGTTTGTTATATGGTTACCTGTTAGTTTATATATCATTATTCATTTAGCTACTTATTTGTTGCTCTGCTGAGTCTGCTTTGTCTTTAGGTACTGGAGGAGAGGGGCAGTCCTTGCCTATTTATGCAGGTGTCATCAAAGCGATGACATGTTTCAGTCTTCAAAGCTGCTGGAGGAGATTCTCAACTCAATTGTTCTGGGACTGGACTAGAGTTCCTTAAGGAACAATGCCCCCTTCCACAATTCAGGGGAAGCTACCCACACTCTCCACCACCATCTTTTACACATTGCACTACAACACAATAAGAAAACAAAACATGAGGAAAAACCCCTCCCCCAACCCCTGAGATGTGCACTCATAAATGCCCGATCTATACGCAAGAAATGGCCAGTCATCTCCGACATGATACTACTCCATGACCTCGATATATTCTTGGTCACAGAGACTTGGCTTTCCAGTGACGATAATGTCCTCATCAACCAGCTCCTTCCCGCCAAATTTTCATTTCATACATGCCATAGAAACGGTAAGAGAGGGGGAGGAGTACTCGCCATCACCAAATCGGACCTCCAGTTCCTCCCGAGAAACGCAACTAGCACATTACTCCTTGATACAATCATGATAGCAAACAAGAACTGCGCTATCAACCTCCTATACAAGGCCCCATCAGCAGACCCAGATGTTCTCTCAGCAATAATCAACCTTGCATCCAATACTCAAAACCCATGCACACCGAGCTGGATTCTAGGAGACTTCAATTTACCTTCCCTGCAAGATTCCCACGCATCAGCTTTTCTCGAAGCCCTTAAGGATTTAGGATATGGACAACTGATCAATGAACCTACCCATGTAAAAGGAGGCATCCTGAATCTGATATTCACTCCTCAAGCAACCCTCAACTCACCCAATACCCCTGAGCTATCAATTACCGCAGTTCCCTGGTCTGACCACAAGCTGATCATATTCCAAATTCTCCTGCCCAGCTGCAATCAGAAGGAAGCCAGAACAATCAGCTGCTACTCCAAGGCACCACCACGAAGATTTCAGGCTTTCAACAAGGACCTGATACTGAGCACACCACACCCATTACTCACCTCGACAGCACACGATCCTGAGGTTCTGGTCTCCGAATGGAATAAAACCCTCAGTTCAATTGCACTACGTCCGCCATCTAACAAACCTCTAGAGAAGCGAGCATCTGCATCCTGGTATTCCGCTGAGCTGAAATCCTCTTGCACCCTCCTAAGGAAGCTGGAGAGACGCTGGCGCCGTTCACACTCGGCAGACGATCAAAGAGCGTACAATGCCCACCTGGCAGCACACCGCGAAGCGGTAACAGCGAACATCAGACGATTCCACACGGACACGCTAAAAAGATTGTTGAACAAACCACATGACCTGTTCGCTCTCGTCAAGGACCTAACAAAGGAGCCAGCCTCAGAGCAAACAATCGAGATCCACCCTCAAGAATTTGCGGACTACTTGCAATCCAAGCTATGCCGGACCAACAATGCCCCAGCACTTGACATCTCCCTCGAGCCAATCTATCAAACACCTCTCACCATCTTCTCCACACCTCCCAAGAAGCGCATCGAAGACACCATAGCTGCGATCAACAAGACCACTGCCCAAACCGACCCCTGCCCTGCATTCTGGATTAAAGATCTACAGTCAAACTTTAGCCCCATTATAGCCAGAATCATAGACCAATCCTTTGCAACAGGTGCATTCCCGCAACCCCTCAAACACACGTCCATAAGACCGTTACTAAAAAACAGCAAGCTCAACCCCCAGAAGGTAGACTCATACAGACCGATATCGAGCATACCTTTACTGGCAAAAATAATTGAGAAGGAAGTCCAGATGCAAATTCAAGAACACATAGAAACCTCTGCACCACTGGACCCATGCCAACATGGCTTCAGAGAGGCTCATGGAGTTGAAACGCTCCTTACCACACTCATCAACAACATAATAACAGGAATTGACAACATTCGTCAAGGGTTTGTCCTCATCTTCATGGACATTGCAGTTGCGTTCGACTCGTTGAGCCATGAGCTTCTTCTGGAACATCTCAAGGAGAAGGGAATCACTGAGAAAGCGCTGGATTGGTGCAAGTCCTACCTTTCTGACAGATGGCAGCACGTTCGTTCCGGGGCAACATCATCAGATCCTTTCCACCAGAAGCAGGGTGTACCGCAGGGTTCCTCCCTCTCTGCCCTGATGTTCAACGTATACATGCAGCCTATCTGCAACCTTATCCAGTCGTTCAGTGTCAATTGCTTGATATATGCAGACGACGTACTGCTATACATGCCTTTCTCAACTGAGAGCCCAGACCTCTCGCCACTGACAAACTGCTTTAATGCAGTATCTGACTGGCTCCAAACCCAAAACCTCAGGATCCAACACAAAAAAACAGAAGTACTTTTCATTACAAGGAATCCAAATTTCTCCACGCCACCCTTTCTAAGAGTCAACGAAGCAGATCTCCAGACCAAACCCACAATCAGATATCTCGGAGTCACTTTAGGCCAGCGACTGGACATGAAAGTGCACATAGGCAACATAGTTAGGGCGGTGTACCATAAGATATGATCCCTCAGACACCTACGATCCTTGCTGGAGCCAGAAGACTTCAGGACAATTTATCAGGCACTGATCATACCACATTTTGATTATGCAAATGTAATCCTGCATGGGCTCCCCCAGGCCACCCCGAATCCGCTGCAACTTGCGATGAACACCGCGGCAAGAGTCCTATATGGCGCATCCAGGAAAGATCATGTGACGCCTATACTGAAGCACCTCCACTGGCTCCCGATACATAGTAGACTCGTATACAAAACCCTACTGTTGACGTTCAAAGCCATCAATGGGCTGTCATCTTCATCACTATCTGAGTTGATCCAGACCACTCCCACCAACAGGTCCAGAAGATCGGTAGCACTCAATACACTGATAGTCCCAAAATCAATAACCCAATGCACCCAGTCAACAGCAAGCAGGGCTTCAAATTCTGTGCGCCCAGATGCTGGAATACCCTACTGCCCAACATCCAAGCAATCACCGACTTAGTCAAGTTTAGGAAGGCCTTGAAGCACTACCTCTTCCTCCTGCACTACCCGGTAGACAATGTGATAATAGCCCCATCCATGTATACCACGCAAAACACCCATGGCTAAGACCGATGAGGTGAAACCTACCTTGTTGCATGATTGTAAATAGTTACCCCAAGTTATCCAAGTTTTAATTCCTGTTCATTGTAAACACAGAGTACCCAAGGAAATGTGTAGTTTCTATGGTCATTGTAAACCGCACTGATGTTGAATAGCGCGGTATAAAAGAGACTGTAAATAAAATAAATAAATAAATAAATAACAACAATTAGCAGGTAAGTCTAATTTCATCTTACACTTGTGTTAGAAAATCATGCACTGAGCTTTAGAACATGCCTCTAATGCAAGATAACTTCATCAGCCTTTCTGTTTTCCCCTTCCCCTCACTGCTGTTTTTGCATCCCTTTTATGTCAGCAGTACAAGGCAAGCAGGAAAATGGGAAAGAAGTATTTCTCCGGGAACAAGCAGGAAGTCAGTCCTCACATATGGGTGACATCGGCACTGACGGAGCCCTTGCGGAAGCATCTCCCCAGCTTTCAAAGAAAGCCTTTGGGAGATGCCATCACGTATGCGTGGTCCTCTTCTCGCCCAAAGGTGCCATCTTGTTCAGTCTCCTTTTTTCCGTGGAGCCCTTCAGACGTCGTCTGTCTTTTCCCTGGAAAAAGTTGATTTTTCTGTCTTCTTGAGTTATTAACTCATCTCTGGTATTGCACTGGTACCCTTCCCGATACCTATCTTGGTGCTTTGGCGTCGAGTTCGGATCATTTTTATGTTTTTGTTCTTTTTGGGCGCCTTCGCGCCTTTGTTCCCCACTGGCAGCTCGGAGGGTCATCGACCTCGCAGGGGTTCTTTTTTCCCCTATGGTTATCAGTGATTTCAAAAAGTGTGGATCGGTGTGCTAAGCTAATGTCCTTAACCAACACACACGACTACTGTCTCCATTGCTTTGGGCCGGACCATGACCCAGCAGCCTGCAGCTTATGCAAACAGATGTCTAGCAAGGCCCTGAAGAGCCGCCAGCAGCAGCATAATAAGTTTTTCCCTGACTCCCCAATGCTTCCAAAAGCCAGGGTCTCATCTGAGGCTCTGACATCTCGGGACAAGTTCTCTGAACCCGAGCACCATTGTGGTCCTCAGAGAGGGGGTCTCCCTTGAGGGAAGACAAGAGAAAGAAGAAACCCTCTCAGCGTCCTTCAATGGCTGCGACGGGCAGGGTTCCTCCTGGGCCCAGTCCCCCAGCCCCAGGCGCCCGCCCAAGTCTTCGGAGAAGGAGCGGCCGGCGAAGGTCCCTCAGAAGGATCCAACAGCAGATCGGTCTCGATCCTCGGAGACTATCCTCATTGAGGATTCCCCTTCAGGGGAGCCGGCTCTGGGCCCAAGTTCCTCGGTGCACGCACCGAAGGCTGTGAAGCCTTCTGGCCTCGAGTCCAGAATGGCAACCTTGGAACGCAGTTTGGCTGCCTTCTTGGACCAGCAGCGGACGCTGTTGTTTGGCACATCTGGTTCCTCCGTCCTGACCACCGGGCGTTCTAAGTCTAAGACGTCCCTGGAGGCCGAGCCAATCCTCAAGCTCCTACGGCCTCGAGTCGATCCTCGGCCGAGGTCGTGCTTGGTATTCTGCTCGATGGGGCCACGGTCATCCCCGATGTCCCTGGGGGCGGACCGTGCAGCGTCAGGCCCTTGAGGGCCTCAGAGCAGCCCACCCTCGAGTGTTCCTTGGATTACTCCGAGTGAGAGACGGAGGACGACGAGTCCCCGAATACCCGTTGACAATGCAACGTCCCCTCGGACTCCCCATTCTCGGAACCTTGGAGAAGGTCCCAACCGGAGGACATGGGATTCTTAGACTTTGTCAAAGACATGTCTAAGGCCCTAGTGTTCCTGACCGAGTTGGAGGAGGATCCTCGGGCTGATGAGCTTGCGATCCTCCAGTACGAAGCTCCCCCTTGGGAATCGTTCACGGTGCCCATTCCTCCCATCCTGGAACGGCTCATGTTCCGCATGTAGGTGACGCCAGCGTCGGTGCCGGTGGTGAGCAAGCGGCTCAACTCGATGTACTGAGTCTGCCAGAGCCCTGGATTCCAGAAGTCACAACTGCCGCACAACTCCATGGTGGAGAAGACGCACTCCTCTGTGCCCCCCGGTAGGGAGGCCCGCACCTTGGATGCCCTCGGCAGGACGTGCTACCAAGGCTCGATGCTCATTTGCTGTGTCCAGGCCTACCAGCTGTACATGGGTATGTACCTGAGGGATCTGGCGAAGGAACTCGCCGGTTTCTCAGTTGGTCTCTCCGAGGAACCCTTGCAGTGCTTCAGGAGCCAGTCTAAGGCCGTCCGTGAATGCTCCAAGTTTGTCTCCAGCGACCTATGATGGGTTCGAGTCGGCAGGTTGGGTAGCCGTGGCAGGCTTCAGTGGACGCCACCAGGCTTGGCTCCAGTCGTCCGACCTTGAGCAATGGGTCCAGGACAAGTTGGTCGATGTCCCCTGCCAGGGAAAAAACCTCTTTGGCAAGCCCATGACCGACAAGGCCGCCGAGCTAGAGACCGAGTTCATGATAAGGACCAAGCTCTCTAAGAATACCGCTGCCCCTCCCCGACGGTAGGGCTTGGGTAAAAAGCACTTTTACCTGAGGAAGGCAGCTGCTTACTGAACTACCCACATTTTCAGGCCTCCCCGGCTCCCCAACAAGGGCAGCAGGCCAAGGGACAAGGGCATGGCCCACATAAGCAGAAGGCTCCAAAGTCCCAGGCATCGGCTCTGGCACCGGCCCAGCCAGGGGGGAGTTTTAGACTCCTTAAGCAGAGCCTCTCTACCCCAAGGAGATCAGCAGCCCACAGGGGGACGTCTGGTCCGCTATGCCCAGAGGTGGTTGACCATCACCACTGACCCCTGGACACTTATTACCTCCTCCACCTGACTCAGACACCTTCTCCTTATTTCCTGGGAGAGCCCCCTCAGGTTTCCCCTCCACAAGGACCTTCTACTTGCCACCTCCACTACCTCTCTTGGAAGGTGGCATCTCCAGGAACAAGCAGGAATGAGTCTTCACATATGGATATCGTCGGTACCGACGGAGCCTGCACGGGAACGCTCCCCAGAGTCCAAAAAGAAAGCTTTTGGGAGCATCCCACAGCGCCTGCACGCTGCCTTCCCGCCTTTTCTAACCGCCTCTCTCCAGTTCTTCTTTTCCGAGGAGCCAGCAGGTCGTGTTCCTGTCACCGCTGAAGAAGTTCTTTATTTTTCTTTATTTCTTTGGTTGCGCGCGTCTGCCTTCTTCGACTTCGGACCGGTACCGCAGGTCTTTTCTTCTTTAAAAAAAAACAAAAAAAAAAACCTACCGTTTCCCACTTCTGTGCAATTTTTCCTTTTGGGCCTTAGGCCTAGAAAAATGTTTCTCATGGAAAAGCCTGCTTCTGGGTTTAAAAAGTGCACGAAGTGCAGCGGTACTCTTTCTATCACCGACACCCATGACTGGTGTCTAAAATGTTTGGGTCCTGACCACTCCATCACCGATTGTGAGTCCTGTTCCATGATGTCTAAAATAGGTCGACAGAATCGAGCGGCCAAGCTCAGTACCCTGTTTCCCTCTGATGCAGCTTCGGTGGCATCGACATCTTCCAGGGCTTCTTCTTCCTCCCATGGATCTCAGGTAACCAAACATAAGTCCAGCCGGTCCTTGAAGGGTAGATCTCCCTCTAAGTATCGAGATGCCTCCGGGCTTGCTCTCGAGTATCCTGCACTAGCAAAATTACCCCGGCGGGAAGCTCCGGCTTCCAAAGCTTCATCTATGGGGTCACAGGTTGACATCGATGGCGTGGCCTCGACCGATCACCTGTTGCCATGTTCTGGGGTACCGGTGGTTTCCACTGGTACAGACATCCAGACATTGGTTGCATCGATGGATCAGAATATTCTGACCATGCAGCGTGCCATTACGGCATTCATACAAGCTGCGACGCCTCCGGTACCGCAACAAACTCCGTTGTCGGTACCGGTTCCGTCACCGGCACCGATATCGGTTCCGGTGCCGGTACCGATTGCATCGACATCGGCTTCGGTGTCGACTGCAGTGGTACCCTGTTCTGTGATGCCCATCGGTACCGAATCGGTACCGATCACTCCCGATGTCGATACCACTCGGTACGCGTATCGGGCTTTGCAAGAGCATCCAGACAGGCGATACTTCGATTCCTCCGAAGACTCTGATGAATCAGAGGCTTCTGTCGAAGCATCGGTACTCCTTCCTCAGGAGCCCTCTTCTCCAAAAAGAAGAATGTCTCCTCCAGAAGACTTGTCTTTTCAAGACTTCATTAGGGAAGTGGCCAGGGGCCTCTCTATTTCAGTGGCCCCTGAACCAGAGCCTAGAGCCAAGAAATTGGATATTTTACAATATCCTAAGGCTCCTAAAGAGGCAGCTACTTTACCAATTCATGAGATCCTTTATGATCACATGTTGGGCATATGGGAGACACCTCTTACTACCTCCCCTCATTCTCGCAGGTTGGACACCATGTACCGTGTTCCTCTTTGTCCTGGCTTTCATAAGACTCAGCTTCCTCACCACTCTATTGTGGTGGAGTCTGCTATGAAGAAGATAAAGAGTGCAAAAAGACACTCATCTAATCCTCCAGGAAGAGAATGCAGAACCTTGGATGCTTTTGGCCGGAGAATTTTCCAGGCCAATATGCTTACTGCCAGAATCAACTCCTATAGTCTCTATATGGGGATGTTTCTAAAGGAAGTTACAGATCATCTGCAAACTTTATCTCCTTTTATCTCAGAAGATAAAAGGGAGGAGTTTCTCACCTGGCTTAAACATGCCCAGGATGTTTCCAAATTTTCCAACCGTGCAGCCTTTGACTCTTTTGAGTGTGCCAGCAGAGCCTCGGCTATTGCCATAGGTGCACGCAGACTTGCTTGGTTACAAGCTTCTGATTTGGAACCCTGGGTCCAGGATGGATTAGGAAATCTTCCTTGTACAGGTGAAAACCTTTTTGGCAAGGATTGGAAAGCAAAGACCACTCAGATGGATGCTGAGAATTCTGCCTTAGATAGACTTTCAAAGTCTACTTCTGCTCCTGTTAGAAAAAGGTTATTCAAAAAGGCTTTCTTTCCCAAAAAGGGGAAATATTATCCTGTTTATGGTCAGCAGGCATCTTCTGCAGGTCGTTTTGCTGCAAAGCGTCAGCAACAACCTAAACAAGCCAAGCCTAAGGCTGCAAGGACTGCTACGGCCCAACAGCCTCAGCCTCCTCAGGGCCTTTGACTTACATCTAGAGAACTTAGCCTTTCTGGCTCTAGAAGAACCAGAGCCTCTCACCATTCCAGGAAGGTTAGCTCACTTTGCTCCCAGATGGGAACAAATCACAGCAGAGCAATGGACCCTCTCCATCATAAAGGAGGGGTACAAACTTCAATTCTTAAACCTTCCTCCTCACACCATGGTGAGACAGTTCAATTCTCCAACATCTCTCCTTGACCTTCTGGGTCAGGAGATTGCTACCCTTCTTGCCCAAAGGGCAATAGAAGAAGTACCCCTTCTTCAACAGGGCTCAGGGTTCTACTCCCCCTATTTTCTTATCCCAAAGAAAACAGGGGGCTACAGACCCATTTTAGATCTCAGAGAATTGAACAAGTTTCTATGCAAAGAGAAATTCAAGATGATTTCTCTCGGTGCTCTCCTGCCATACCTTCAGAGTCAGGATTGGCTTTGTTCTCTAGATTTCAAGGATGCGTACACCCATGTCCTCATCCATCCTACACACAGAAGGTTCCTTCGGTTCCTTTATCAAGGAAAACACTATCAATACAGAGTGCTTCCCTTTGGTCTGGCCTCTGCACCAAGAGTGTTCACAAAATGCACGGCAGTAGTAGCTGCATTTCTACGCACTCTAGGAATATTTGTATTCCCATATCTGGACGACTGGCTCATCCGAGCTCCATCCCAGTCAGAGGCCCAGGCTTCCCTAGCCTGCACAAGGCGTGTTCTTCAGTATCTGGGACTTGTAATAAACATCCCAAAATCCCATCTCACCCCTACTCAATCATTAGAGTTCATAGGGGCCTTGCTGGATACCACAACTGCAAGGGCCTATCTTCCCCAGACCCGTTGCCTACGCTTGGTGCAGTTAGCCTCACAAATTCAGTTAAAGTCCCATTTAACTGCTCAAAAGATGTTACAACTGTTAGGCCACATGGCATCCACCGTGCATGTGGTTCCTTACGCGCGCCTTCACATGAGGGCAGCTCAGTGGACTCTGTCCACCCAATGGACCCAGGCATCAGGGTGCCTGTCAGACAAAATAGCAACCTCCAGTCGCCTCTTTTGGTCTCTCCAGTGGTGGAAGTCCACTCAAAATCTGTTGATGGGGTCCCCCTTTCAACAGTTGCTACCCCAAGCAACCTTTACAACAGATGCCTCTCCAAGGGGTTGGGGAGCTCATCTACAAGATCTCTCCACCCAGGGCATCTGGTCTCCACAGGAGACATTTCTACATATCAACCTCTTGGAGCTCAGAGCAATTCTTCTAGCTCTCAGAGTCTTCCACACCCTGCTCAGCTACAAGACAGTCCTCATCCACACAGACAACCAAGTAGCCATGTTCTACGTGAACAAGCAGGGCGGGACTGGCTCTCTGTCGCTTTGCAACGAAGCTTTGAGATTGTGGGCCTTCGCCAGAGAGCATCAAATTCATCTCGTGGCAGTGTATCTTCCAGGGGTTCAAAACTCTTGGGCAGACAGACTCAGTCGAGTTCTGCTTCCACACGAATAGTCCCTCCCTGGGGACCAGATAGCCAGGATCTTTCGAATTTGGGGAACCCTGGACATAGACCTGTTTGCAAGTCCGTGGAATGCCAAACTTCCCCGGTTCTGTTCCAGGATTCCATGTCAGGGAGTTCAGGCCAGGGATGCCTTCCTCCTTCATTGGGGGCAAGACTTCCTCTATGCCTTTCCACCCATTCCCCTAATTCCCAAGACACTGTTCAAATTTCAGTGAGACAAGGGGTCTATGATCCTCATAGCACCACATTGGCCACGCCAAGTGTGGTACCCTCTACTTCTGCATCTCTCTCAAGCTCCCTCCCTGGACTTGGGATCTGCTCCAGACCTCCTGTCCCAGGAGGAGGGAACGTTGTGGCACCCAAATCCCCAGTCTCTTCATCTCAGAGCCTGGTTGCTGAAGGCCTAGACCTTCAAGATTTGCATCTTTCTCAGCAAGTGAAGGATATCCTTCATGCTTCCAGAAAGCCTTCCACTAGACGTTCCTATGTTTTTAAATGGAAAAGGTTACCATTTGGTGTGCACAGAAGGGTCTTAACCCTCTTGGAATACCTCTGAATTCTTTACTAGAGTATTTGCTGCATTTATCCCATGCAGGCCTTAAAACGAATTCAGTAAGAGTCCATTTGAGTGCTATTGCAGCATCCCTTAAGCCTCTCAATGGACACCCTATTTCCTCTCATCCTCTTATTGCAAGATTCATGAGAGGCTTTCTTTTAACTAAACCTACCATTAGACCACCTCCAGTGGCATGGGATTTGAATTTGGTTCTTGGCCAGCTTATGAAGCCACCCTTTGAACCCTTAGCCACTACCTCCTTGAAATTCCTTTCCTGGAAGGTTATTTTTCTCATTGCAGTCACCTCAATTCGCCGTATCAGTGAGCTGCAAGCCTTGGTGGCTAATCCTCCTTATACAAGGTGCCATCATGACAAGTTAGTCCTCAGGACTAATCCACACTTTATGCCTAAAGTGGTCTCACCTTTTCATCTGAACCAGGAGGTGTTTTTACCTGTCTTTTTTCCAGGACCTCATGCATCAAGTGCAGAGAGGATTCTTCATACCCTGGATTGTAAGAGAGCACTTGCTTTTTACTTACAAAGGACACAGCAACATAGAATGTCCTCTCAACTATTTGTTGCTTTTGATCCCTCTCATGTAGGACTTCCAGTCTCTAAGAGAACTCTGTCCAATTAGATTGCTCAGTGTATTTCTTTCGCCTACCAGAGTAAGAACCTTTCTCTGGAGGGCCATCTCACAGCTCACAATGTGAGGTCCATGGCAGCCTCTATGGCTCATCTAAACTCTGTGTCCATCGACCAAATCTGTCGAGCGGCCAACTGGGCCTCGGTTCATACCTTTACAGCCCATTACTGCTTGGACAAGGACTCCCGCCAGGATGCCTTGTTTGGTCAGGCTGTTCTCAAACACTTGTTCCATACCTAATCAACTCCTACCCCCCATCCCTGGTTGGATGCCCGAGATCCATGGGGGCAAGTAGAGCCCTTCTCAGGGACTCACAACCTTGGAGATCTCCCTGGCATCTCTAGCTGGGGAGTCCCCATATGTGAAGACTCATTCCTGCTTGTTCCTGGAGATAGCACAGTTACTTACCTGTAACAAGTGATCTCTGGGAACAGCAGGAATAAGTCTTCACAACCCACCCACCTCCCCTAGGAGTTGTATCTCTCTATCTATCTTTCCTTTCCTCTCTCTGTCTCAGCTTAAAACTCGAACTGGAGAGAGGCGGTTAGAAAAGGCGGGAAGGCAGCGCGCAGGCGCTGTGGGATGCTCCCAAAAGCTTTCATTCTGGACGCTGGGGAGCGTTCCTGCGCAGGCTCCGTCGTTACCGACGATACCCATATGTGAAGACTTATTCCTGCTGTTCCCAGAGATCACCTGTTACAGGTAAGTAACTGTGCTTTTCCTGGTCGTGCTCACCTCCGCTCACAGAGTTAACGAGCTTCAGGCCCTTGTGGCGGAAGTGCCCTATACCACGTTCTTCAAGAACAGTGGTGCTTCGCACGCACCACAAATTCCTACCGAAGGTAGTGCCGTCCTTACATCTCAACCAGGAAGTGGTGCTCCCTACCTTCTTTCCAAGATCTCACTCCAGTCGAGCGGAGACGGTCCTCCACACCTTGGACTGTAAGAGGGCCTTGTCCTTCTACCTCCAGCTCACTCGGGACCACTGCAAAGATTCTCAGCTTTTCATCTCCTACAACCCCAGTAAGCTGGGGGAGGCGGTGACCAAGTGTACGCTGTCCACTTGGGTGGCGGACTGTATCGCCTTTGCATATGAGCAGGCAAGGCTGCCGCTGGTTGGCCACGTCACGGCGCAACGTGTCAGGGCTATAGCAGCTTCGGTGGCAAGCTTGCGCTCCGTTCTGATGGGGGACATCTGCCGGGCTACCACCTGGTCTTCAGTCCATACCTTACTGCCTGGAAAGAGAGTCCTGACGGGACAGTGCCTTTGGCCAGGCTGTGCTCCTTAACTTTTCTGGGTTTAGGCAACTCCTACCCTCTGACCCTTCTGTGTTCAGGCTACTGGAGTGCTGGTTTCATTGGACACAGTGGTCCTACTCTGGTCTGTGGACACGGACTCGCTGCTGCTTGTGGCACCCCGTGTGGGAGCCCCTTTTTTGCTATGGGCTTTCAATTGCCTGTAGTTGGGGAGTTCCATATGTGAGGACTGTCCCCAGGGAACACCTGTTACATGTGAGTAATTACGCTTTCTCCGGGAGCAAGCAGGAGGTCCGTCCTCACAGCCCTCCATCCTCCCCTTGGATTTGCTTTTTTACCATCTTTTATTTTTGCCGTCTTTTAGCTATGTCATCTGACAGAGCAAGATGGCACCCTTGGGCGGGAAGGGGACCATGCATGAAAGCTGGGGAAATGCTCCACGCGGGCTCCATCGGTGCCGATGTCACCCATATGTGAACTGATTCCTGCTATCACTGGAAAACACCTGTTACAGGTGAGTAACTATGCTTTCCTATCTCTTCCTAGGTCCTCATGGTTTTAGCATGCTTATTCAAAACCAGTAGGTGCTGGAGGAGGTAGAAGCAGTAGTGTTTGAGAGAAATGTTTCCTGCCTGTCCCTATTGCTCACCCATCCTATATAGTCAGCACCACAGTCTTCTGCCAGCATTAAATTCCTGGTGATTGCTGATGAGCTGGCATCCTTGAATTTTATGGCCATGTCATGTGAACCTAAGTGCCATCTGGTCATGCTACTGGATGGAATGTGATTAAATATCAGGAGGAAAATAGTTGCATTTTTAATTCAAAATTCAGTAATCGCTGGAAGGAAGACCAAATCATGACTAGATGAGCTAGACCTGATGGCTTTTGTGTGCTCATCCAGCACAGTCTGGCACTTATAATTATGTTTTCTAGTAACAAATTACAACTGTGGATATGAAAGTTCAGTGAGTTCAATGCAAAATTGTAGCTGCTTTCATGATATGGAACCAGGATGGCCAGCCTGACTTTTGGCCATATGCTGTCTAATTGAGACAATATGCTTTGCCATTTTTCTGCATTTAGGTGGAACCCTATATCTCTCTGGAATTGATATGATTCAAGGCACACCAGTGCTCGACATTAAGCCATACATCTCAGAATATGATTCACCAGAGAATGCGGAACTGTCTGCCAACATGTGTAATGAACAGAATGGAAAGACTGAAAGCAAATGTTCACAAGAAGCAGTGGATGTGGCTAATAAACTGGAAGTGCCCAATAAAATGCAAAGCAGCAAGACTTGGCCCCACCAAAACCAGGACACATTTAATGATTCTGGCTGCCCGACATCAAAAAATAATCAAGACAAATATTTGAACCACGAGGATCCCAATAATATAGAACTAGACAAAGCTGAATGTAGTGTTCAAAGGGTAGATACAATCCCTAGAATGACTGATAGCCCAGGGTTACATCCCGTGGCTGTAGCTGACTCATATGTATCAGAGGACTCTGAAAGAACCATAGTGGGAGAAAGATCAGTGTCGTTCCAGCATGACCAGTATTCGGAGTTTCAGCCACTGCAACAGGAAGAGCACCCATCTGCAGGGGATAACTTCATGCTTCTAAGTAGCGTACCACTTTGGGTGAAGGATTCTCCTGTTTCTACCTTGCAGGTCAGGTTTACTCCTCATTCAGAAATGGAAATTAGGCAATTTAAAGCTGCAGGATCTTCAGGTACAGTAAAACATAATATTCTCTTTATGAGGTTATTTTCTTTTTTTCTTTTCTCTATCTAGGCATGGAACTTTGGTAAAAATAAATAATTATGGTGATGCTGCCTGCAGAAGGACATTATTTTTATTGTTACTGCCTTAATTTGGGATAATTTGTGTAAGTGACTGGAGCCTGTAGAACAGTATCTTATATATTCAAGAAGGCATTTTAAAATTGCCCTGGAATATATGCGCAAAAGTAGGCACTTAATGCCTGCTGTGGTGAGACATACACTCTAGCATTCCCAGGAACAACGGCATGGTTGACACATATGCATGTATTTTATGAAATAAGCACATCATCATTGTGTCGATGTCAAATTATATTATTGTAACTTTCTGCAGTCAGTAGAGCAGGCTGATTAGCTTTTCCAAGCTAGCAGCTGTGCATGGGCTGGCAGCAGTGGCCAATGTAACAAAGACTACTTAAGAACAAAAGAACATAAGAGATGCCATACTGGGTCAGACCAACGGTCCATCCAGCCCAGTATCTGGTTTCCAACAGCAGCCAATCCAGCTCACAAGTATCTGTCAGGTTCCCAAAAAAGATACACATATTGCTTATCCTCGGGGTAAGCAATGGATTTCCCTTGTCCTATTTAATAATGGTTTGTGGACCTTTCCTCCAGGAACTTGTCCAAATCTCTTTTAAACCCAGCTACACTAACAGTTTTCACTATATCCTCCGTTAACTAATGCCAGAGTTTGATTACATGTTGAGTGAAAAAATATTTTCTCCTATTAGTCTTAAATGGACTATATTGTAGCTTTATTGTGTGTCTCCTAGTCTTTCTACTTTCTGAAGCAGGAAACAATCAATCTACATTTACTCTTTCCATTTCATTCAATATTTTATAGACCTCTATCATATTTATTTATTTTTATTTCTTATATACCGCGCTTTTAATCAGTGCGGTTTACAAATGAACAATTCAAACACAATGATACAGTCAGCATTGGTTTTTTACAATGAACAGGGTACAAAAAACTTGGTGGTAAACAGGGTTAACTATATACAAAAAACGTGGTGGAAAGTAGGATAAACTATGTACATGGCATTTTTGGTTAACTCTTTGGCTTAGTTAAGTCCTTAGCAAAAGAGCCTTCCTCTACACAACCAGACCTCCCTGATCCCCAAGAATATGCAGATTTTCTGCGTACCAAGGCAAATCAGTCAAATACCCCTACCTCAAATATTTCCCCCCTAGCGATCCAACCACTTACCGCAACAACTGTCACCAACCACGCCATCACTGAGTTCTCTGCCCCATCGGCAAAAAACATATAGGACATCATCTCCTCCATAAACACCACTACTGCACCAAATGACCCATGTCCAGCGTTTTGGATAAAAACTCTGCGGACCGAACTCAGCCCCTTCCTCTCCAAACTCATTGCGCTATCTTTCTCAACTGGTACATTCCCCAAAAGCCTAAAACAGACAGCGATAAGACCACTGCTGAAAAATAGCAAACTTGACCCAGCACGAGTGGACTCCTTCAGGCCGATTTCTAGTATCCCTCTTCTGGCGAAAATCATAGAGAAGGTTGTTCAACAACAACTCCATCATCATATCGAAATGTCTGCACCCCTTGACCCCTGCCAACATGGCTTTCGGGAATCGCATGGGGTAGAAACTCTCCTAACCACGCTATTCAATACGCTCATCATTGGATTGGACAACATTAAACAAGGGTTCGCAATGATCTTCCTTGATATCGCAGCAGCCTTTGACACGGTATGTCATGAAATACTCCTCTCCCGACTTAGCGAGAAGGGCATTCAGGGAAATGCATTAAATTGGTGTGCATCATATTTAACAGATTGCTGGCAATATGTACGCTCCAGCCCCTCCACATCCGCACCTTTTCTCCAAGAAATAGGCGTTCCCCAAGGATCGTCGCTGTCTGCACTGCTTTTCAACATTTACATGCAGCCCTTATGTAACCTCATCCGCTCCTTCCATATTAACTACCTGATCTACGCCGGTGATGTCCTCCTCTACATGCCTTTCCTTTTGGACAAACCAGACCTTGCACCCCTCTCTGCCTGTTTTGATGCGGTCACCGATTGGCTACATACACAGAAGCTAAAAATAAACTTTAAAAAAACAGAGGTCCTTTTCCTCTCAAGAAATTCATCATTTATCCCACCTAGCTCCCTGAAGGTTCGAGATGCTGAACTCACAAGCAAACCATCAATTCGGTACCTTGGTGTTATCCTCGACCAACAGCTGAATATGAAGAGCCAAATAAGCAATATGGTAAAAGCAGTCTACAACAAAATCAGAACACTTCGCCACCTGAGATCGCTCCTGGAACCAAAAGACTTTCGATCTGTCTACCAAGCTCTTGTGACACCGCATTTTGATTATGCAAACGCCATATTACACGGCCTTCCTAAAGCCACCATAACCCCGCTGCAACTAACCATGAACGCAGCAGCTAGAATTCTGCAAGGGGCATCAAGGAAGGACCATATAACACCAATACTAAAACAATTACACTGGCTTCCAATCCAAACCAGGATAACCTTCAAGGTGCTGACGCTTACATTTAAAGCCATTAACAACTGCTCCTCCACATCAATCACAGGTCTTATCCAGGTTACACCCCCCCAATAGAGCGAGAAGATCAGCTGCTATAAACACATTGATTCTACCAAAGCAGTTAACAAAATGCTCACAAGCTGCCAGATCCAGAGCTTTTTCGCTGTATGCACCTACCTCCTGGAATGCCCTCCCCCCCCACTATCAGAGCTATCAAGGTCATCTCCCAATTTAGGAAGGCACTTAAACATCATCTCTTCCTACAATACTACACTGACCAAGGTCACTCCCCACAGCAAACCATGCCCAGCGACCAACATCAACAACCCATCAGTTGCAACCAAGTAAGACAGAAACCGAGCATGTCGGACACCGAACCTCCCGACAAATAGTAACCCTTCTCACACTAATATCAGCCAACATGCAGCTTAGCCGATAGGCACTGTGAGTCCTTTCCAAATGTATGCTGTAATTTACCTATATATAGTTGTATATAATGACCCTGTTATTATTACCTGTACATATACCCTTATTATATTGTAAATCATGTTATCTGTTGTCAGACGGCTGCCTGGGTGAGAATCTTCACAGTCTTGGCAAGTGCATATATCTATATGATTTGCAAGGGATTGTGGGCAATGCAGTTCATTCACACCAGACACAGCTGCTGACAATAATTTAGTTGTGCTCAAGTGTTAAAGCCAATAAGATATTTATTTATGGGGTTATTTCTCCCAACACAGATATGCTTGGTAGCACATAAATCAGGTTACTTGCTTTCAGTGTTAAACTTGAAAAAAACAAATCAGGAAAACAACCTTTAAACTTGTCAGGCAATTAAAGCAAAAGAAATAAGACCTGGTTGGCAACAAACTGGTCTTTTCTGTAGGCTTAGCTAATATTCTCTTAGCATGTATCAAACAACAAACCAAAAGCTACAAAGAAAGAAAAAACTGTTCTTCTCAGGTTAACTTCTTATATCTTCCCACATAGATTCAGAAGTGATTCTCTCCTAGCTCACAAGCAATTAGGTAAGGCTCAATTGCTAGCAGTTATCCAACTGAAACCTCTTAGCTGGCTTGCTTTCTATTGCGTGGCTAGAAAACCTACACAGGAGCTTTTCTGAGTAGATTAAAGAACAAGTTTGTATTTCTTTGTGATGTTTGCTGTACTTTATAACAGAAAATCACCAAAGGAGTTTAGACAGAGAGCAGTCCATGTAAACAGATTCTTCATCTGCTATCATTCCACATTCTTCAACAAGCATGGGTTCAATATCATGGATTGGCACAGATGAATCTCCCAATGTAGCACTTTCAGGAGAATACTTGTTTCCCTGCTGTCTTTCAAGGTTATAGCTAGGGCATAGATCAGTGTTCATACCTGAGCTTCCATTGCTGTTAGAGTTCCTCTCTATATAGCCTGGCCAGTATGTAGTCCAGTTTTTATGTCCAGCCTTCCAATCCAGATCCCTGGACACTGGATCTCTCTTCACATACCTTCTGGCACGGGTCTTAGGGTCCCTTCCACGTGCAGCCGTCTCTCTCACAGATACCGTCTGGTGATTCCTAGCTCTGCAGCACCATTCCTCTGGCTTCCCCCAGTCCAATGGTGTATGCTGGCCCTTGGAATGCCTCCCAGTATACGTACTGCTCTGGACTCTTCTAGACCTCTCAAAGGCTTTTCTCTTCCTTCTTCCAAAGGGTTTCTTTCCCTCTCTGTCCGTCCAGTTTGGCTTCTGCTTCTGATGATCCTTCAGATGAAACTGATGATCAAGCTCAAGCTGCTTCTCAGGATACTGAGGATGATTCTCTGTAGAATAAACTCTACCTTTATTCTGCTTAGATGAGTGCTCCTTCCTAACACAGCGCAGCTGTGCTGAATCAGGCCCTGCCCTTTGAGATGAGTGCTTAGGGATTACCTCATAGCCCTCCTGATTAAACACGTTTCCCCACTTCAGCTCCTCTAATGGCTGTTGGAAACCTGGTGCATTCTGGGACTGGTAGTCTTTTATGGGAAAATTCTGTTTTCTTATTTCTACCAGAACTGACAGGTTGCTTGTTCAGAGACACTTCACCTTTTCTATAGCTCCTTCCTGAGCTATGATAAGCTTCCTTATCACACTGTACATATACCCACGTTATATTGTAAATCCAGGGCAGATCCTCTGTGCTGGACAGTTGTGTTTTGATGTAAACCGCACTGAGGCAAAAGAGCGCGGTATATAAGAAAGTTAAATAAATAAATAAATGGTAGTGGTAAATAGATATAATTATAGTACAGTATAAATACGGTATGGGTAAAGTGTGCAAGTATGAACCATCATGATTAGCCATTTTCCACTGGGGTCAAGTGGGCAAGATCAACATGCGGGCTATGTTCAATCGGAGTTGCTTCAGGGTAGTATATTAGGAACAAGTGATGTTGTTTTATTTATTTATTTATTTGCATTTCTTATATACCGCACTATTTGCGATCAGCGCGGTTTACATAGAACAAACAGTAGCCGACAATATACAAAAGTCAGGTCATTACATTGAACAGGAACAAGTAACTTGGACAACAGGGTAAACTATATACATATGCGATACATTGAGTAAGGTAAATTATATACATGTACAAATGAAATTATTAGGTATTGGTCATACTTGGGGGTGCCCTAATAATGATGGCTGGGGTTCAGGGGAGTCAATGAGGTATTTGATAAAGAGAAAGTGTTTCAAGGCCTTCCTGAACTGGCTCAAGTTGGGGATTGCTCTGATGTATGGTGGTAGGGAGTTCCAGAGACTTGGGGCACATAGTCTGAAGGCTCTATTTGATGTTGCTTTGGTGCATTTTGTCGTGTCTCTCGGTATAACTAGGATGTTGGCTGCTGAGGATCTCCTTAGCCTGTTGGGTGTGGGTGGATGGATGATGTCACTTAGTGAAGAGGAGGAGAGCCCCTTGGTGGCCTTGAATGTCATCACTAAGATCTTGAAACTGATCCTGGCTTGAATGGGGAGCCAGTGAAGCTGCTTTAGGAGGGGTGTGATATGCTCTCTTCGCACTCAATGGCATCAGGCCACGGGGAGCCTGGCGGACTCAGTACAGGTATCCGACCTGCTGGCCTCTTCTCTGCGGTGGTGGCTTCATCTGCCAAACCTGCTGCTGGGGGTGGATTTTCAATCTCCTCAGCCTTCTCAGGTGCTAACAACCGATGCTTCTCTCCTGGGTTGGGGAGCACATTGCCAAGGGACATGTACTCAAGGCCTCTGGACTCCTTGGGAGTCTGCTCAGCAGATAAACTTCCTGGAGCTCAGAGCCATCCGCCTAGCTCTGAGAGCCTTCTCCCACCTCACTTCTCACCAGTCTGTGCTGGTCCAGACGGACAATCAAGTTGCAATGTTCTACGTGAACAAACAAGGTGGAACAGGCTCCTTCCTTCCCTCCTTCCTTCTCTGTCAGGAGGCACAAAAACTGTGCTCTTGGGCCGTCCACCACGGCATCCTCCTCAAAGCTGTCTATCTCCCAGGTCAGGAAAATTACCTGGCAGACAAGCTAAGCAGGATCCTCCTACCACACGAGTGGAGGTTGGATCCATTGGTGGTTCAGCGGATCTTTCTCAAGTGGGGCCTCCCCACCATGGATCTGTTTGCCAGTCCTCTGAACCGGCAGCTTCCCAGATTCTGCTCTCGACAACCGCATCCTCTCAGAGTAGCGGCGGATGCTTTTCTGATTCCATGGTCCACAAGCCTCTTGTGTGCCTTTCCTCCCACGCCACTGGTGTCTCGCACGCTCTTCAAGGTTCTCAGAGACAGAGCCTCAATGATCCTAGTGGCTCCTCGGTGGCCGAGACAGCCCTGGTTCCCGCTTCTGATGCAGCTGGCGGTGGACACTCCTCTTCCTCCTGATCTCCTGTCACAGGATCAGGGGACTCTTCTACACACCGACCTCCAGTTGGTCCATCAATCAGCTGGAGATGAGAGCAGTGGCGCTAGCATTACAGAAGTTCGAAACGCTTGTGAGCGGCAAAGCGGTACGAGTTTTCTCGGACAATGCGGTCACCGTGTCCTATATCAACTGACAGGGAGGCACGGGCAATGCAGTCTTGTTGAAGGAGAGTCTGGCGCTCATGCAGTGGGCGGAGGAGCATCTTCTGGCTCTGTCAGCGGCGCATGTAGCGGGAAAAGACAATGTGCAAGCGGATTTTCTCAGTCGTCAGCTGCTGGATCCAGGGGAATGGCGGCTAAATGACGCCATCTTTCACAACATAATGAAGCGCTGGGGCCAGCCGGTTATGGATCTGATGGCAACCTTCGACAATGCCAAGGCTTGTCGGTTTTTCAGCAGAACCAGGTTACGCATGTCCGAGGGCCTGGACGGCTTGGTTCAGCCCTGGCCGAAGGGGGAGCTTCTCTATGTGTTTCCTACGTGGCCGATGGTAAGGCGAGTCGTTCGCAGAATCGCTTGTCATCCAGGGACGGTGATTCTTATTGCCCCAGATTGGCCGAGACGAGCGTGGTATGCGGATCTCGTGCGCTTGCTGGCCGATCTTCCTTACAGGTTGCTGAGTCGGATGAATTTGTTGTACCAGGGTCCGATTCTCATGCCGCAGGTGGATCGCTTCTTGCTTACGGCTTGGCTCTTGAAAGGCAGCGGTTGAGCTGGAAAGGCTTTTCCGCAGTGGTGGTCAATACCATGTTACAGGCTCGTCGGAGGTCCACGTCGGTGGCCTATATTCGTATTTGGAGGACCTTTGAATGCTGGGGGGCCTGGCATGGGGTGCGGGCCTGAGCGGCAGGAGTGCCGGACGTTTTGGCTTTCCTCCAAGACGGTCTGGATAAAGGTTTAGCGTTCAGTACCCTAAGGGTACATCTGGCGGCTATAGCTTGCTACCGCGGTAAAGTGCAAGGTCGGAGTTTAACGTTGCAGCAGGATATGCAGCAGTTTTTACGAGCGGTTAAGAACGTGAGTCCGCCTAGAAGATCGGTTGTGCCACCTTGGGATTTGAATTTGGTTTTGCGAGCCTTGATGTGCGCTCCGTTTGAGCCAGGGAAAACGGTGCCACTTAGAGAGCTCTCTTGGAAGACCACTTTCTTGGTAGCGTTGTGCTCAGCTTGAAGGATTTTGGATTTGCAGGTGCTGTCCTGTAGGGAGCCGTACATTCAGTTTTTAGAGGAGAAGGTGGTATTACGGCCGGTGCCCTCCTTTCTTCCTAAGGTGGTGTCAGGGTTTCATGTGAATCAGTCAATTTCACTGCCTACCTTTCGGTCGGCCTCGGCGGATGAGAGTGATGTTTCCCTGCATAAGTTGGATTTGGGGAGAGTGCTGCACCGATATCTCAGGCAGACGCAGGCGATCCGGAAGTCGGACAGGTTGTTTGTGCTGTTCACAGGCGCACGGGAAGTGGCCTCCAAGGCCTCGATTTCGCGCTGGGTAAAACAGGCGATTGCAGCTTCATATCAGGCTGGTGGGAAGGAGGCGCCGGAGGGGCTGAGGGCTCATTCGGCTCGGGGGCAGGCGACGTCCTGGGCCAAGTGGGCTTTGGTTCCGCCGGTGGATATTTGTCAGACAGTGACCTGGTCGTCCTTGCATACATTTGCGAAACATTATCGCTTAGATGTTCAAGCAGCGGGTGACGCGAAGGTCGGCGCAGCTGCGGTTTTAGCAGGGCTCTTGGGTCCCTCCCGAGAGTAGTTACTGCTTTGGTACTACCCTACTGTTCCTGGACTGGCCTGGAGAGACGAAAAGGAAGAAGAAATTAGACCTTACCTGCTAATTGTCTTTCCTTGAATATTCTCCGGGCCAGTCCAGGACCCTCCCAGAAGTTAGTGGGACGTAGTTCCTGGACCTTTCTATCCAGTGGCAGCCGCGGGGCTGCGAGTCCAGGATTGGTTGACAGAGAATTTCCTAGGCTTAGGAGGACAAGTTTCTGTCCTAGGGGAAACCTGGGGGTCTTATGCAGAGGATCTGGCTAGGGGGCTCCCGTTGCATTCTGTGCCACATGTCCGCAGGGGGGACGCTTCCTTAGGTGGGACATAGTTTTTGGTTTTGGGGAGTTACACAGCCAAGTGTTCTTTGATACGGTTTATGGTTCCTAGTAGTAGTTTTCGTGCTTGAAATTTGCTTAACTGCTTGGATATTCTTAGACTGGCTCTCTGACACCAGGGGGAGCAAGGTAGGCTGTCAGCAAAATTTTGATGTTTTCAGTCCTCAGTTGCTGAAGGAGGTTGACTACCCTACTGTTCCTGGACTGGCCCGGAGAATACTCAAGGAAAGACAATTAGCAGGTAAGGTCTAATTTCTTCTTCTCTCTACAGCCCTCTAGCATCATACCCTGTGTGAGTGAACCTGCTTTGACTGCTTCCACTGTGACTTCTAGTGGGAGATTGTGGGTAGTATCCAGCCAGTGGAAAAGCTGTGGGTGCAGAGCACAGGAATACTGCTCTAGTCACAGAAAGGGAGGTGGTGAGCTGGAGGAAGTTCCTGAAATTGTGTCTGCATGTGTAGGAGATGGAAGAAAAATGAAGACAAGCCATCCCCTCCCCCAAAAATGAATGCCCCAATGCCTTTCTATGAAAAAAGTATTTTCAACAGCTGCAGCAAACAATAATTCACAGTAATATAGGAATTACGGCATTGCACCTTTCAAACAGTTAATCTCTCTTTATCTGCTCTCCCAATCACAAACACACAGAGAACCAACAAAGATATTAATACATATATACAGACACACACATGCAAGCCTACACCGACATGCAAACAAACATAACACTGATATATCAGCCTAGAAAGGTACATACACAGACAAATAAAATAGAGAGACACACACACAGAAGATAGATAAATATACATATACACAGATACACAAGCAGAGCGGTGTTTCGCAAAATGTCGTGAGCATTTTTAGGCTGCCTGAAACTACAAAAGCAATCTTATTTCTTAAATTTCCTCCATGTTGTGGGAAAAGTGACCTGTCACAGATTTTAATAGTATATTGTAATTGTACCAAGTTTTCTGCCTGACCTATAATGCTGTCACATACTTCTGGAAAGGTATGTTTTGAGTTTTTTAATTTTTATGGGTGTTTTTCCTATCTGTTATCTACAGATGCAGCAGAAACATTCAAATACTTCCAATCCCCAGAAGAAATGAAGCATGCTATCACCACAGTATTATCAGCAGACCCTCGGTCTGTTTACCGAAGGAAGCAATGCCAGGATCGACTCTTTTACTTTACTCTCGACACAGCTCATGTTACGTGTTGGTTCAGTGAGGGGTTTGCAGAAGTCCTGCGGGTAAAACCACTGGAGACAAGTCAGGGAGCTGCCAGTGGTGTTTAAGTTTTCCAACTTTTTAGCAGCACATCTGAAGAAAGGACTATGAGGACTCCAAAACTCATGCTGTACTGAATCTTTCTGTAACTTGTATGTTAGGCTGGTATAAAGTTTTGAAACCTGCAAAGAATCCAGTTTTCTCAAGGACTAATATATTTACTGGAAACTGCACTACAGGAATGTTTTTGGAACAGCTTGTAGTTTTTGTACTCCTTTTGGACTTCAGGCTCATTTTGGAACCAAGGATAAGATCCAGTGCCACTGGCTTTCATTTGCAATTATCCGGGGATTTTTTTCCCCCTATTTTATATCCCTCCTGATTTGCTTTAGTCCAGTTTTTTAGCAGTAATACTTGGCTAGAGACCATGCACCAGGATTCCCTCATGAACCGTATATTCATATGCCTTTAATCTAGCCATTAGATATTGCTTTTATGACGACTGAGGCTCCCTCTCCTTAGGAGCGGTGAACATTGCTTCCACAGCATCCCGAGCCAACCTGCAGTGTAAAGGTTGAAGTAGGAATAATGCTCAGATTCTTCACATAGTCCATGGCACTTCCACAGAGCCTCTAGGCTGGCCCTTGCATTCCATTAGTTTACAGAGAATACTGAAGTCCTCGCTCAGGAGTGCAAAAGACCCTAATTCATCTTGGCTCTGTTACAGAACTGTTGATGACAATCAGGTTTGCAAAACAGTTCACTCCATTTCAGCTTGTTTGAAAATGATTTATAGCACTTGGGATAGAACTACTATGTAAGAATACAGATAATACTGTTTCTGCTTTGCTAGGATAGACTCCAGCGTCTAAGATATACAGTGTGAGTGTTAATACAATTTCTCTAATTTTCCAAGACAGATTTTGTCATTTTCCCTATTTGTACTCTACTTTTTTTGGGCAGATGAGCACTCAAGATTTCCAGTTAGTTCACACCCAACCATCCTTCCCTTCCTATGTCTAGGCACAAAGGTTTGTAAGTAATCTTAATAGCCACCATACTGGTGTGGTGTTGCACAAACATCCGACCTACTAGATGCCCTGTGTGTGTATGTAATAGTATTTAGCTCACGCCTTTCCAGGAGATCAAGTCACGTTACATTTAGGTACAGTATGCATTTCCATGTCCACAAAGTACTACTACTGAGCATTTGTATAGCGCTACAAGACATATGCAGTGCTCCCCAACATGTAAGAGACAGTCCCTGCTCATCAGAGTTTACAGTCTAGTCAAGTTAGTGAGGGATCTTGGGAACACTAAGGGTGCCTGTCTTCCCGAGAACAAGCTTAGGGGTGCTTAATCCTCAGTTCCATCCAGGGAGCAGCCTCGGGATTTTTGCAACTTCCATGTGGTCTAGTTTGCTCCCTTTCAGTGAGGTCATTTTTTCTCGAGAGGCCAGTCTTTTCGAGGCAAAGGAGAGCAAGTAGAGGATATTATTTGGAAGCCCCGGTGGTGGCCAAAAACTCATAATGAGACGAGGCATGCCGAGGCGGATTTAATTCCTGGTGATGGTGGGCTACAGCTCTTTTACTCTGCCTGGGCCCGAATACCCACTAACCAGTGGATTCTGGAAATCATTGGTGACATATATGCACTCAGGTTCGCTCGACCGCTCTCCAGTGCATTTATGTGGTCCTGCAGGTGCAGGCAGTACACGATATTCTTCAGAGACTACTTCGCCTGGAAGTAATGGTGGAGGTACCGTTCAACCAGTTAGGTCAAGGTCGATACTCCATTATTTTGTGGTTCCCAAAAAAGAGGGGACATTTTGGCCTATCTTGACCTTAAACACATCAGCAGAACTCTGAGGGTTCTGCATTTCCACATGGAAACGCTGCAATCTCCAGAAACAAGCAGGAATGTAGTCTTCACATATGGGTATCGTCGGTACCGACGGAGCCTGCGCGGGAACGCTCCCCAGCATCCAATTAGAAAGCTTTTGGGAGCATCCCACAGCGCTTGCGTGCTGTCTTCCCGCCTTTCCCAACTGCCTCTCTCCAGTTCTTCATTTTCCACGGAGCCAGCAGGTCGTTGTTCCTGTCACCGCGAAACGTTTTCCCTTATTCCTTCTTTTTTGTGGTTGCGTCTGCCTTCCTCGATGCTATACCGATACCGCCGGTTCTCTTTTCTTTCTTTCTTTTGTTTAAAAAAATATAATAATAATATTCTATTTTTTCTCCAAACTTTTCTTGCCAGGTGCATGCGCCATTTTGGGCCTTAGGCCTAAAATTTCCTCCACTATGGAAAAATCCGCTTCGGGTTTCAAAAAGTGCACCAAGTGTGGCAGTACCATCTCCGTCACCGACACCCATCAGTGGTGTCTCAAATGTTTAGGTCCTGACCACTCCATCTCCGAGTGTATGGCTTATGCCATGATGTCCAAGAGGGGTCGACAAAACCGAGCTGCTAAGCTCAGCGCCCTTTTTCCCTCTGATGCAGCTTCTGTGGCATCGACGTCTTCCAGGGCTTCGTCTTCCTCCCATGGATCTCAGGTAACTAAACATAAGTCCAACCGGTCCTCAAAGGGTAGATCTCCTTCCAAGCATCGAGATGCCTCTGGCATTGCCCTTGAGGGTTCTGTACTGGCAAAATTGCCCCGGTGGGAGGCTTCGGCTTCCAAAGCATTATCGGGGCTCCAGGATGTTCTCGAGGCCTCGACCTCGGCAGAACTACTGGTGCCATGCTCTGGGGTACCGGCTACTTCCGGTACCGATACCCAGGCATCGGCAGCGTCGATAGACCAGAGGTTCCTGGCTATTGAACGTAGTCTGGCGGCTCTCCTTGCGGCATCGACACCCTTGGAACCGTGTCATACAGTTCAACCGGTACTGATAGCATGCGATGCCTTCCGGTGCCGATACACTGGTACCGATTCCCCCCGGTACCGACTTCGGTCGGTACGGGTATCGGGCTCTTCAAGAGCATCCGGACAGGAGGTACTTCGAATCCTCGGAAGACTCCGAGGATTCTGACAGCTCTGCCGGTACCGGGATACTTCTCCCGGAGGAGCCTTCCTCCCCCCAAACGTAGGATGTCTCCTCCAGAAGATATCTCCTTACAGGATTTTATCAGGGAGGTGGCTCGAGGTCTTTCCATTACTGTGGCTCCTGAAACAGATCCCAGAGCTAAGGAGTTGGAGATTTTACAATATCCCAAAGCTCCTAAGGAGGCAGCTACTCTGCCTATCCATGAGATCTTACATGATCTCATGTTGCGAATGTGAGAGACACCTCTTACCACCTCTCCTCACTCTCGCAAACTGGATATCATGTATCGAGTCCCTCCTTGTCCTGGTTTCCAGAAAACTCAGCTTCCTCACCACTCTATTGTAGTGGAATCAGCTATGAGAAGGATCAGGAGTGCAAAGAGGCATGCCTCTAATCCTCCAGGATGTGAGTGTAGAACCTTGGATGCCTTTGGATGTCGTACTTTCCAGGCTTCCATGCTTTCTGCCAGGATCAGTTCCTATATTTTATATATGGGAATGTTCCTTAAAGAAGTCACAGGAGACTTGGAGATTTTAAGCCCTCTTCTTCCTGATGACAAGAGGCAGGATTTTCTCACACTGGTTAAACATGCCCAGGATGTTTCTAAGTTTGTCAATCGTGCAGCTTTTGACTGTTTTGAGTGCATAAGCAGAACCTCTGCTATTGCCATAGGTGCACATAGAATTGCCTGGCTCCAGGCATCCAATTTGGAGCTCTGGGTGCAGGACAAACTGGATAATATCCCTTGTACAGGTGAGAACCTATTCGGCAAAAATTGGCAAGAAAAAGCCAATGAGTTGGATGCTGACAAATCCACTTTGGATAGGTTATCCAAAGCCACAGCTGATCCTGCAAGAAAGAAATCTTTCAAGAAACCATTCTTCTCAAAAAAGAAGAGGTTTTATCCCTCTTATTCCCAGCAGGGACGTTCTGCAGGTCAGCCTGCCCTTGAAAGGTCAGCCTGCCCTTGAAAGGTCAGCAACCACCTAAACAAAGGAAAGCAAAGACTGCTAAGCCTCAACCGTCTCAGCAGTCTCAGCCTCCACAAGGTCTTTGACTTCCATCTAGAGAACTTAGCCTTCCTGGCCCTCAATGGACTAGAGCCTTCCACCATTCCAGGAAGGTGGTTGTGTCACTTTGCCCCCAGATGGGGGCAAATAACAGCAGAACATTGGACACTCTCCATTATAAAAGAGGGATACAAGCTTCACTTTCTGTGCATGCCTCCTCCCACGATGGTAAGACAGTTCAATTCTCAGACCTCTCTCATCAACCTGTTAGGTCAAGAGGTCACTATGCTTCTTGCCCAAGGGGCAATAGAAGAGGTACCCATTCATCAACAGGGTACGGGGTTTTACTCCCCGTATTTCCTTATCCCAAAGAAAACAGGGGGACACAGACCTATTTTAGACCTCAGAGAATTGAACAAATTCCTGTTCAAAGAGAAATTCAAGATGATTTCTCTGAGAACTCTGCTGCCATACCTTCAGAGTCAGGATTGGCTTTGTTCTGTAGATCTCAAGGAATCATACACTCATGTTCTCATCCATCCAACTCACAGAAAGTTCCTTCGGTTCCTTTTTCAAGGAAAGCACTACCAATACAGGGTGCTTCCTTTTGGCCTGGCCTCAGCACCAAGAGTGTTCACAAAATGCATGGCTGTGGTTGCAGCATTTCTCCGCACTCTAGGGATATTCGTCTTCCCCTACTTAGACGACTGGCTCATTCGAGCCCCATCAGAGTCAGAGGCCAGGACTTACCTATCTTGCACAATGCGTATCCTTCAGTATTTGGGTCTGGTCATAAACATCCCAAATTCCAGTCTAACTCCCATTCAGTCTCTAGAGTTCATAGGAGCTTTGCTGGATACCAGGAAAGCAAGGGCCTATCTTCCCCAGGCCCGTTGCCTTCGCATGTTGCAGTTAGCTTCTCAAGCAGTGCTAAAATCTCATCTCACTGCCCGAGAAATGTTACAACTACTAGGCCACATGGCATCTATAGTGCATGTGGTTCCTTATGCTCGCCTCCATATGAGAGCAGCCCAGTGGACTTTATCCACTCAATGGACCCAGGCATCAGGGTGCCTGTCAGACAAAATAGCAAACACAAATCGCCTTATTTTGTCTCTCCAATGGTGGCAGTCCACTCAGAACCTGTTGCTGGGGTCCCCATTTCAACAACCTACCCCAGGCAACTCTCACGACAGATGCGTCACCAATGGGTTGGGGAGCTCATCTGCAGGACCTCTCCACCCAAGGCACTTGGACTCCACAGGAGACTCATCTACATATCAATCTCTTAGAGCTCAGAGCAATCTTCCTTGCTCTTCGAGTGTTCCACACCCTGCTCAGCTACAAGACCGTCCTCATTCAGACGGACAGTCAAGTAGCCATGTTCTTCGTGAACAAGCAGGGGGGAACAGGCTCTCTGTCACTTTGCAACGAAGCTTTGCGACTATGGGCCCTCGCCAGAGAGCATCAGATTCATCTCCTGGCAGTGTATCTTCCAGGCATACAAAACTCTTGGGCAGACAGACTCAGTCGAGTTCTGTTTCCACATGAATGGTCTCTACATGCAGACCAGGTGGCCAAGATTTTTCAAATTTGGGGAATCCCGGACATAGACCTCTTTGCAAGTCCGTTGAATGCCAAACTTCCCCGGTTCTGTTCCAGAATTCCGGCTCAGGGCTCTCAGGCCAGGGATGCTTTCCTCCTTTACTGGGGTCAAGACTTCCTTTATGCCTTTCCACCCATTCCCCTAATTCCGAAAACCCTGTTCAAGCTTCAGAGAGACAGAGGCCGTATGATTCTCATAGCTCCACATTGGCCATGGCAAGTGTGGTACCCTCTGCTTCTACATCTCTCTCAAGCTCCCTCCCTGGAGTTAGGATCTGCTCCAGATCTCCTGTCACAGGAGGACGGAATGTTATGGCATCCCAATCCCCAGTCTCTGCATCTCGGAGCTTGGTTGCTGAAGGCCTAGATCTTCATGATCTTAACTTCCCTCAGCAAGTAAAGGATGTCCTTTATGCTTCCGGGAAGCCTTCCACAAGACGCTCTTATGCTTTTAAGTGGAAGAGGTTTACCATATGGTGTTCGCAGAAGGTTCTTAACCCCCTTGCGATACCTCTGGGATCATTACTGGAGTATCTCCTTCATTTATCCATTGCAGGACTTAAGACTAACTCAGTAAGAGTCCATTTGAGTGCTATTGCAGCTTATTTCAAGCCTCTAAATGGACAACCTATTTCCTCCCATCCTTTTACAGCAAGATTTATGAGAGGCCTTCTTCTGACTAAGCCTCCCATTAGGCTACCACCGGTGGCATGGGACTTAAACCTGGTTCTTGATGAGCTCATGAAGCTACCTTTTGAACCCTTAGCTACTAGCTCATTGAAATTCCTTTCTTGGAAAGTTATCTTTCTCATTGCAATTACATCATCACGTCGCATCAGTGAGTTGCAGGCACTAGTGGCTGATCCACCTTATGCAAGGTTCCATCATGACAAGGTAGTCCTTAGGACTCATCCACACTTTATGCCAAAGGTGGTCTCGCCTTTTCATCTTAACCAAGCGGTCTATCTGCCTGTGTTCTTTCCAAGGCCTCATGCATCAAATGCAGAAAGGAATCTTCATACTTTGGACTGTAAAAGAGCTTTAGCCTTTTACTTGCAAAGAACACATCAGCATAGAAAGTCCTCTCAACTCTTTGTTGCTTTTGATCCTTCTCATTTGGGACTTCCACTTTCCAAGGGAACACTGTCCAGCTGGATTGTACAGTGTATTTCCTTTGCCTATCAGAGTAAGAATCTTCCTCTGGAGGGCCATGTCACAGCTCACAATGTGAGAGCCATGGCAGCTTCAATGGCTCACCTGCACTCTGTGTCTATCGACACAGCCACTTGGGCCTCGGTTTATACCTTCACAGCCCATTACTGCTTGGACAAGGACTTCCGCCAGGATGCCTTGTTTGGTCAGGCTGTTCTCCAACATCTGTTCCATACCTAATCAACTCCTACCCGCCATCCCTGGTTGGATGCCAGAGATCCATGGGATGAAGAGGAGCCCTTTCACAGGGACACACAACTTCTGGGGTCTCTCCCTGGCATCTAAAGCTAGGGAGTCCCCATATGTGAAGACTACATTCCTGCTTGTTCCTGGAGATAGCATAGTTACTCACCTGTAACAGATGATCTCCGGGAACAGCGGGAATTTAGTCTTCACAACCCACCCACTTCCCCTAGGAGTTGTATCTCTCTATCTATCTCTTTCTCTTTCCCTCTCTCTCTCTCTTTGTCTCAGCTTTAAACTCAGCTGGAGAGAGGCAGTTGGGAAAGGCGGGAAGGCAGCACGCAGGCGCTGTGGGATGCTCCCAAATGTTTTCTAATTGGACGCTGGGGAGCGTTCCCGCGCAGGCTCTATCGGTACCGACGATACCCATATGTGAAGACTAAATTCCTGCTGTTCCCGGAGATCACCTGTTACAGGTGAGTAACTATGCTTTCAATAATAGTGGCTATTTGAAAGGGCGAGTTCTTGACTGCACTCGTCCTCATGGAGGCTCTCCTTATTCCGATTCGCCCCGGCCATCAAAGGTTCCTGCAATTTGCAGTACAGATGGGACATTTCCAGTTTCAGGCGCTGCCCTTTGGCCTCACCATGGCACCTTGAACCTTTACCAAGGTGACGGTGGTCATGGAGGTGGCTCTACAGCGCGATAGAATCCTAGTGTATCCGTATCTTGAAGACTTGGAGGAGGAGAGCACAGAGGTTATGAACTGGGTGTTGGACTTCCTGCGGGAACTTAGCTGGGTTGTCAAAATAGCCAAGAGCTAGTTGCAATCCTCTCAGAATATGGAGCGCACTTCAATACCAGGATGGGGTTAGTGTCCTTTCCTGCTGAGTGGGTGACGAAGATTCTGGAGCAAGTGAAAAACGTATTACAAATGGTGACTCAGCAGCTTGGCATTACTTCAGCTCTTGGGATCTGTGGCAGCGATGCTGTAAATGGTCCCTTGGGCTAAAACCCATATGAGACCACTGCAGTGTGCCCTGCTTTCTTGATGGTCTCCGCAGAAGTGTCTTCTAGCGAGATGCCTAGTCTGTCCATTGGAGACCAAGCTTCGTCTGCGCTGGTGATTGCGGTACACAACCTGTTTGTAGGAGTTCCTTTGGAACCTCCCTAGTGGGTGCTCATGACCATAGATGTGAGTCTCTTGTAGGGGGGGGGGGGGGGCTCATTGTCAATCTGAAGTGATGCAGGATCTCTAGTCTCCGGAAGAGAGGACCTGGTCCATCTATCGGTTAGAGATGTGAGCGGTGTTCCTGGCTCTGAGGTTCTTCCGTCCTATTTTTTACCACAAGGCGGTGAGAGTTTGCTCCGAAACTGCTACCACGGTGGCTTACATAAATCACCAGTGCTGCATGGGACGTGCAGTTCTGGCGGAGGAAGTCTAGCCCTTGCTCTTTTGTGCAGAGGAAAATCTCCTGGTGCTGTTAGCAGTTCATGTAGCTGGAAAAGAAAACATCTGGGACGATTATCTCAGTTGTCACTGCTTAGACCCTGGGGAGTGGTTGCTGGATCCCTCTGTGTATCGCAGCATAACACACTGCTGGGGCGAACCGGTCATGAACCTGATGGCAACAGCGGACAATGCCAAGGCAAACTGCTTTGTCAACAGGCACAGGAAAGGAATGTCTGAGGGTATGAACACCCTAGCGCAAAAAATGGCCGTTGGGGGGGCTCCTCTGTGTTTCCTTCTTGGGCCGAAATAGATCTCTGCTTCATTGTATAAGAACATAAGATATGCCATACTGGGTCAGACTAAGATCCATCAAGCCCATTATCCTGTTTCCAACAGTGGCCAATCTAGGTCACAAGTACTTAGCAGTTTCCCCAAAGACACAGGTTCCACAATGTTTATATTGGAGCAAGCAGTGGATATCACAGGTCCCCTTTAATAATGGTTTATGGACCTTTCCTCTAGGAACTTGTCCAAACCTTTTTGAAACCCAGCTACACTAACAGCTGGGACAAGTTCAGCATCCCATCTACCGTACAGATCTCCCAACAAATCACCAAGCTCAACACTAGCACCGCTCCAACATACCCATGCCCAGTAGCATGGATTAAAGCAGTGAAGGACGAGCTCATCCACACCATCCACTGCATAGTGCATAAGTCCCTCACCCTCAGGATAATGCCAAATGCCCTAAAGCTAGCAACCATCCACCCCATTCCAAAGAACTCTCCACTGGGCAAAGACAATCTAGCTGCCTTCAGGCCAATAGCAAGCCTACCTCTCCTGGCTAAAGTCATTGAAAAAATTGTACATCAGCAGCTCCAAGACCACATCGACAACTATGCACCTCTAGACCCCCATCAACATGGGTTCCACCCAAACCACAGTGTCGAAACCCTTCTGATTTACCTCTGATAACCTGATCAAGATGATTGACAATGTCAAGAGAGGTGTCATTATGATCTTCATCGATATCACATCAGTCTTTGACACAGTGGATCACAGCACCCTACTATCAAGACTTCAACACATTGGGCTAGATGGCACCACCTTGAACTGGTTCACCTCATACCTCACAAACAGACAGCTACAAGTCAAAAGCGGCCCCATCACCTCCCGACCATTCATAGCCAAAGAAGGTGTACTGCAAGGTTCCGCCCTCTCTGCTCTGTTATTCAATCTGTACATACAACCCATCTGCGCCATAGTCAATAAACACAATATTCAATACACAATCTACGCAGATGACATAATGATATACACCCTGATCAACCTTGACAGCCCAGACCTCTCAAAAATAGCAGACTGCCTACAACAAATGACGAGCTGGTTCCTGCAAAACAACTTGACCATAAACAACAACAAGACGGAAGCTCTACTTATAACATGAAACTCCGCCTTCATCTCCCCACCCAACATCAAACTGAACAACATCTCAATACCCATAAAACCGGAAGTAAAATACCTCGAAGTTACCCTCGACAGAGAGCTGGACCTCCAGTCCCATATCAGCTAAACCACCAGGAATGCCTACCTCAAGAACAGAACCATCAGAAGCCTAATGATCCAACTGATTCTCACAGGCTTTTTGCTACGAATGTACTTGAAAAAGTCTTTATTATGCGTTTTAGCTTCCACAGCAAACTTCTCAAATTCTATCTTTGCCTTCCTTATCAATGCCTTGCATATAACTTGCCAGTGGAGGAGTAGCCTAATGGTTAAGAACACTGGCTTGGGAACCCAGAGACCAGGGTTTGATTCCCACTAGCACCCCTTGTGGCCTTGGGCAAGTCACTTAATCCTCCATTGCCTCAGAAAAATTCAAGTTATCAATGTCCCTGTTTAATGTACATTACCAATTTTCAGTTTCAATGTAAACCGCTTTGATTGAAATGATAAAGCGGTATATAAAACCTGTTAAATAAATAAATTATGTTGTTTCCATTTTTTGTAATTTGGCTCCTTTTTCCATTTCCTGAAAGATGCTTTTTTGGCAACAGCAGCCTCTCTGACCTCACCTTTAAACCATGCTGGCAGTTTTGTGGACTTCCTTCCACTTTTCTTAAAGCGTGGAATACAGCTGGTCTGGGCTTCCAAGATAGTATTTTTAAAAAACACCCATGCTTGATGTAAATTTTTAACCTTTACAACTGCTCCTTTTAGCTTTTTCTTAACTATTTTCCTCATTTGGATAGTCTGTTCTGAAAGTTAAAAGGTAGTACTGTGGATTTCCTTACCGTCCTTTCTCCATTTATTAAATGAAACGTGATCATGCTGTGATCACTATTGCCAAGTGGCCCCAATATCCTTATTTCTTGCACCAGATCTTGTGTTCCATGAAGGACTAGCTCCAAAATGGCTTTCCCTCTGATCGGTTCATGAACCAGCTGCTCCAAGAAGCAGTCATTTATTTCATCTAGAAACTTAATCTCCCTAGCATGTCCTGCCATGACATTGACCCAGTCGATACCGGGGTAATTGAAATCACCTGTTCTCCAGGAACAAGCAGGAAGTCAGTCCTCATATATGGGTGACATCGGCACCGACAGAGCCCTTGCGGAAGCATCCCCCAACTTTCAAAGAAAGCCTTTGGGAGATGCCACGACGCATGCATGATTCCCTTCCCACCCGAGGGGGCCATCTTGCTCAGTCTCCTTTTTTCCATGGAGCCTTGCAGACGTTTGTCTGGCTTGTCCCCGGAAAAAGTTGATTTTTGTCTCCGAGTTTCATACTCACCTCCTGTATTGCACCGGTACTCTTCCCGCTTACCGACCTCGTTGCCTCAGCATCAAGTTCGGTCTCTTTTTGTAGTTTTTTCGTTCTTTCTTTTCCTGGCATCCTCACGCCTTTTTTCTCCCACTGGCAGCCCGGAGAGTCTTCAACTTGCATGGGTACTTTTTTCCCCCATGGCTACCAGTGGCTTTAAGAAGCGTGATTGGTGCTCTAAAATTATGTCTTTGACCGACACACACGAGTGATGTCTCTGCTGCCTTGGGCCAGACCACAACCTGGCAGCCCGCAGTCTCTGCAAGAGGATGTCCAGTAAGGCCCTAAAGAACTGCCAGCAGCAGCATGATAGGTTTTTCCCCGAGTCCCCGGTGCCTTCGAAGGCCAGGGCCTCGTCTGAGGCGCCGACATCTCGGGCGGAGCCTTTTGAGCCCGAGCCTCATCATCGTCCTCAGAAAGGGGGTCTTCCTCGATGGACCCAGGAAGAAGAAGAAACCCTCGAAGGCGGCATCCTTGGATAGTTCCGACCAAGTGCTCCCCGGGCACGGTCCCGCAGTCTGACACATCCATCTGAGGCAACAGAGAAGGAGCGGCCTGTGAAGTTCCCTTGGAAGGATCCAACCGCGGACTGGCCTCAGTCCCCAGACACTATCCTCGTCAAGGATTCCCCTTCGGGGGAACCGGCATCAGGTCCGAGTCTCTCGATGCCTACGCCAAAGGATGCGGAGCCTTCTAGTTTAGATTCCAGAATGGCGGCCCTAGAGCACAGTTTGTCTGCCTTCATGGATCAGAAGCGGGTGCTGTTGTCCGGCGTGACCACCGGGCCCTCGATGTCCAAGACATCCCCGGAGGCCAAGCTGATCCTCGAGGTCCTTTGACCTCGAGCCGATCCTCAGCCGAGGTCACGATCAGAGTCCCGCTCGACGGAACTGTGGTCATTCCTGGCAACTTTGACGGGCATCCAGCCGCAGGGCATCGGGGGTCCCGAGGCCCGCGGAGCAGCCCTGCTACGAGTCCTTGATGGACTAATCCGAGTGGGCGACAGAGGATGAGGAGTCCCGCAGTACCCATCGCCATTGCGATGTCCCATATGACTCTCCCGTCTCAGAGCCTTGACGGCAATCCCCGCCCAAGGATATGGGCTTCCTTGATTTTGTCAAGGACATGTCTAAATCCCTGGCATTCCTAACAGAGTCTGAGGAGGACCCTCAGGTGGATGAGTTGGAAATCCTCAGTACGAGGCCCCTCTGCATGAACCGCTCACAGTGCCTATCCCTGCCATCTTGGAACGTCTGATGCTCCGAATGTGGGAGACACTGGCTTCAGTGCCGGTGGTGAGCAAACGGCTCAACTCAAAGTATCAAGTCCGCCAGAGCCCGGGTTTCCAAAAGTCTCAACTGCCGCATAACTCCATGGTGGTAGAGTCGGCCACGCATCGGCTGAAAAGCCAGAAGACACACTCTGTGCCCCCCAGCATGGAGTCCCGCACCCTGATGCCCTCGGCAGAAAGTTCTACCAGGGCTCAATGCTCATTGGCCGCATCCAGGCCTATCAGCTATATATGGGTATGTATTTGAGAGACCTGGCAAAGGAACTCGCTAGGTTCTCAGCTGGTCTCTGCGAGGAACCCTTGCAGCGATTCAAGAACCTGGCCAAAACTGTCCGTGAATGCTCCAAATTCTTGTCTCGGGCGGCCTATGATTGATTCGAGTCGGCGGCTCGAGTAGCAGCAGCTGGCATCGGTGCACACCTCCAAGCTTGGCTACAGTCATCCGACCTCGAGCAGTGGGTTCAAGACAAATTGGTGGATGTCCCCTACCAAGGAGAGAACCTCTTTGTCAAACCCATGACCGACAAGGCTGCTGAGATCGAGACCAAGTTCATGACAAGGACCAGGCTCTCCAAAAAGATCGCTGCCCCTCCCCAGCGGAAGGGCTCGGGTAAAAAGTCCTTTTACCCGAGGAAGGGAGCTGCTTACAGAAACTACCCATCTTATCAGGCCTCTCTAGCTCCCCAACAGGGTCAGCAGGCCAAGGGACATGGGCATGGCCCACGTAAGCAGAAGGCTCCAAAACACCAGGCACTGGGTTCGGCCCAGCCAGGGGGGGAGTTTTTGATTCCTTCAGCATAGCCTGTCTACCCCAAGGAGATCAGTAGCCTACTGGGGGGACATTTGGCCCTCTATGCCCAGAGGTGGATGACCATCACCACCGATTCCTAGGTATTTTGGGTGGTCAGGGAGGGTTACCTCCTCCACCTGACTCAGACACCTCCCTCTTATTTCCCGGGAGAGCCCCACAGGTCTCCCCTCCACCAGGACCTTCTTCTGAAGGAGTTGGCAGGTCTTCTCGAGGACAAGGCAATGGAACCGGTGCCCCACCAAGGGCAAGGGGTTCTACTCCAGGTACTTCCTCATGCCAAAAAGGATGGTGGGCTTCAGGCCCATCCTTGACCTGTGCAACCTCATCAAATGCCTGGTGAGGGAGAAGTTCAAGATGCTTTCCCTTGGAACATTGCTGCCCTACCTCCAGCAGGGGAGATTGATGTTTCTTAGACCTCAAGGATGCTTATATCCACATCCTCGTCCACCCTAACCACAGGCAGTACCTGCGGTTCGTAGTGGGGTGCAGGCATTTTCACTACAGGGTGCTCCCCTTCGGCCTAGCTTCTGCCCCAAGAGTTTTCACAAAATGCTTGGCAGTCGTGGCCACTTTCCTCCGGCTCCAGGGGTTTGTAGTCTTTCCCTGTCTGGACGACTGGCTCATAAAGAGAGGCATGGCCTCAGAGGTGAAGCAGGCCACCGCACGCATCTTCCAGGTTCTGCAACATTTGGGGTTTGTCATAAACTACCCCAAGTCTCACCTCCTCCCGTCACAGTGTCTGGAGTTCATTGGGGCAAAGATCGACACTCTCCAGTTGAAGGCTTTCTTGCCCAGGGACCGAGCCAATCATCTTAGGACTCTGGCTCAGGACATACAGTACTGTCCCTCGGTGCCCGCTTGGCTTCTCCTGCGCTTTCTCAGGCACATGGACTCCACGGTCCATGTCACCCCAATGCTTCCCTCCACATGAGGGCGGCACAGTGGTGTGTCCGGGATCAGTGGTGTCAAGGCCACAGGCCGCCTCTGAGACAGAGTTTCTGTGATCCGCCAACTGGCGGATTCTCTGGTCTGCTGAAAGTCTCCTCAGCATCTTGAGGCAGGCATGCCTTTTCAGCCCCCAAGCCCCTCAACAGTCCTCACCACAGATGCCTCCCTGCTCAGTTGGGGAGCCCACTGCGGAGATCTCCGCACTCATGGCAACTGGTCACCAGACGAGAGCACCCAGCAGATCAATCTCCTGGAGTTCCGAGCCATACACCTAGCCCTGAAGGTTTTCTGTCACCACCTGCATCACCAGTCGGTGCTGGTCCAGACAGACAACCAGGTGGCAATGTTCTACCTGAACAAACAGGGAGGTACGGTGTCTCGTACTCTTTGTCAGGAGGCACTGGTCCTCTGCTCATATGCAGTCCAACAGGGTATCTTCCTGCGGGAAGTGTGCTTGCCAGGCCAGGACAACCTGCTGGCCAACAGGCTCAGCAGGGTTCCCTAGCCGCATGAGTGGCAGCTGGACCCCAGGGTAGCTAGTCAGCTTTTCCAGCTCTGGGGGGAACCCGTGATGGACCAGTTTGCCAGCCTGGACAACTTTCTGTTGCCCCGCTTCTACTCCCGGCAAGCCCACCCCTCCAGGGTGGCAGTGGACGCGTTCCTGGTCTCATGATCGGAAGGCCTCATGTACGCCTTCCCTCCTACGATGCTCATTGCCAAGACCTTGTTCAGGACCCTCTGTGACAGGGCCTCACTCATCCTGATAGCTGCTCAGTGGCCTAGGGAACCATGGTTCCCGTAGCTTCTACAGTTGACGGTGGAGACCCCCATCACCTTGGGGACCGCACCGGGACTCCTATCTCAGGAGGGGGGCTCTCTCCTGCACCCCAATCTGGGGTCCCTGTTGCTGACAGCGTGGCTGCTGAGAGGGTGACTCTGGCACCTTTCAACCTCCCAGTTGAGGTGGAAGACATTCTGCTAGCCTCTCGCAAAGCCTCTACTAGGAAGGCTTACGCTCTCAAAAGGTGCAAGTTCTCTGTTTGATGCGCCAAATACGGGGCTGACCCTTTCTCCTGCCTGGTGGTTCTGGTATTACAGTACCTTCTCCACCTCTCTCAGTCTGGGCTACAGTCTAATTCCGTCCGAGTGCACCTTAGTGCCCTGGTGGCGCACCACCATCTCGTGGATGGCAAGCCCCTCTCGGCCCAACCATTGCTAACCTGTTTCCTTCAGGGCCTGCTCTTATTGAAGCCCCCAGTTTGCCCTCCGGCAACCGAATGGGACCTCAACGTGGTGTTGGGGCAGCTCAGTCACCCGCCTTTCGAACCTCTGGCTACCTGCCACTTTCGCTACCTTTCTTGGAAGGTGGCTTTCCTGGTCGCACTTACCTCCGCTCGCAGAGTTAACAAGCTTCAGGTCCTTGTGGCGGAGGCGCCCTGTACCAGGTTCTACAAGAATGGAGTGGTGCTTCGTACGCATCCCAAATTCCTGCTGAAAGTAGTGTCGCCCTTCCATCTCAACCAGGAAGTGGTGCTCCCTACCTTCTTTCCAAGACCTCACTCCATTCGGGCAGAAACGGTCCTTCACACCTTGGACTGTAAGAGGGCTTTGTCCTTCTATATCCAACGCACTCAAGGCCACCGCAAAGCTTCTCAGCTTTTCATCTCCTATGACACCTGTAGGTTTGGGGAAGTGGTGACCAAGCATACACTGTCCACATGGGTGGCGGACTGTATCGCTCTCGCTTATGAGCAGGCGAGGATCCCACTGGAAGGCCGTGTCACAGCCATGATGGCCTTGGTCAAACAAACTATCACTTATCGGGTCTTGTTGGAACAATCAATATACCTAACCTATTACAAGTATTGCTCCATTCACTCACTATAAAAAACGCTGTTTTATTTAGGGAACAGGTCTCAGACTAGAGCGGGGAAGTAACCGACGAGGTAAACCTCTAAACAGCAATCCCCTTCTTTGCATTAAGGACCTTAAGTTCCCTTTTCCCTATTTTTTTATGCAGTTCATTTTTATATATGTAAAAACCAATGTCTTTCAATGTTTCAAGCACTTCTGCCACTGTATTTCAAAACTTTTGTGCCACTGTATTTCAAAACTTTTGTGCCATCAATAACTCCAAAGCTTTTCTGCTGCTAATTGCTTGCTGTGATTTAAAAGTTCATAACGTCTTTCTTGACTAAAATTTTCATAACTCATATAGCAGTTAGCAAGATGCAGACTAAGACGAAATGCTTGTTTGCTTATCTGTGAAATTTAAACTGTAGTCCCAATGCAAGTCATCAGCGCTTGTGCGTTTCACCGGCCAAGCGGTTTCTTCGGGGGATACCAGTTTAATGAAGACATGCAGCCTCTTCTCTGTTCTACAGAAGAATAAAGATATACAGCATTTTTATAAATACTTCTTTTCTTACTGACTAAACGATATTGCTGAAGACATTCCCATAATTCACATTAAAAGAGGGCATACCTTTTACCTCATCCTTTCTCGTTTATCTTTTCTCAAAAAAACGCCGCGCATGCGGAGTCAGTTTCTCAAATCCAGCCTTTTAACCAATTCCTGCCTACTGGCTGTCATGATTTAATATAATGAAAAAGCCTGTGACTACTCATCGTCAATGCATAATTACTCGTTAGTAATAAAAACAGATGAGGCACTGGAATTAGATCAATCTACAGAGCGGACACAAACATCAGTTGCACGCTCCTTCCCTAACGCTGTATTCTTCTTAAACACACACTGCCCAATCTATTTGGGCATTTAAACCTCCTGGATGTACAGACTGCAACTTGTAGATTCAGCGTTGTTCACAAATTAAGAGGCTTTGTTCTCTCGTCTTACCCGCTGACCCTGCCATAATCTGGTCAATGCAGAAGCACTGAAGCTGATCAAACTGATGATTAAGCGTCAAAACAATGAGTCACTATAGGTGCTTCAATCTTCCTGCATCGTAGTCGGCTCTGATGTTCATTAATGCGGGTCCGTAAGGGACGAATAGTCTTGCCAACATACAATAACTGGCATGGGCACCTTATGCCATATACCACATAAGTTGAACTGCAAGTAGTGTGTTTTTTTAAAATGTACTTCCTCCCATGATAATAAAATTCAGTTGATTCCAGCGTTATACTACAGATGTTGCAACTGCCACATTTTGTGTGCCCCTGCTGTGTTATCTGCTCTGGAATAGCCAAAGGTCTTAATATCGCCGGGCTAAGAAGCTCTTTCAGATTTCTATGGCGTTGCCACACACAGCAAATTGATTTATCCTGCAAGCCTGGAATACTTCGTAGCACATTCATGTGTCGTTTCAAAATCTTTTTAAGCGAGCCACTATAAGGTGAAAATTTAGTTATAAAGTTCACTTGTTCCCCTTCTGATGGATTCTCCTTATTTCTCGGTGCTAACAACAGGCTCCTATGATTATACTTCGCTCGTGTGTATGCCCGGTTAATAACCCCTGAGGGATAACCCGTATTTAGAAAATTGTTTTGAAGAGTTCTAGATTGAATTCTAAAATCGATATCCTCTGAGCAATTTCGTCTACAACGCAGGAACTGAGAAAAGGGAAGACTGTTTTTTAGTTGAATCGGGTGTGCACTCTGATAGTGCAACAAAGCATTTCTATCTACCTCTTTTCTATGGATAGTCATAAGCCAATGATCCATTCCTCTCTTAACCTCCACATCCAAATAAACAATCCTCTCTGTATTGTAACTATAGGTAAATTGGATATGAGGGTCTAATTGATTTACCCATTCAAAAAAGGAATGTAGATGGCGCTCTTGCCCAATCCACAGCAAAAAAATGTCGTCTATGTATCTGCCCCAAAATGGGATCTGTCTTTGAAAAGGGGACGAAGACAGCCATTTTTGCTCAAAATCGCCCATGTAAAGATTGGCAATCGAGGGGGCACATGTGGCCCCCATCGCTATACCCATTTTTTGATGGTACAATTTATCTTCAAAAATGAAAAAATTCTCATACAAAACCAACTTGGTTATCTCTTGCAAAAATTTCAACTGTGGCTCTGTAATATCTCCCCTGGCTTGCAATGCTAATGATATACTGGAACTCGCCGCTTCTTGTGGGATACTCATATACAACGAGGTAACATCCATCGTGACCAATATCACCTCTGCATTTCTAGCCCACCGGGCATGCTGTTCCAACAACCGCAAAAAATGGGTTGTATCCCTAATAAATGATGGAATAGACTTCATTAAAGGTCTTAAATATGAGTCTAAAAAAGTGGATAACGGCTCCAGTGTAGTCCCCCGAGTGGAGACAATGGGACGGCCAGGAGGATTATTCAATCTCTTATGAACTTTAGGCACCAAATAGAATTTTGCTAATGATGGACTCCGGACATTTAAATAATGCCCATTCCTTCTTAGAGATAATTTTGTCTTGCAAAGCCTGAGTGGTCAATTGGTAAATCTGCTCCTGTAACCGAGTAGTAGGATCTTCCTCTAACTGGGTGTAGGTAGTTGTATCTAATAATTGTCTCTGAGCTTCCGACAAATATTGATCTCTATCTTGGCCGGTGAAACGCACAAGCGCTGATGACTTGCGTTGGGACTACGGTTTAAATTTCACAGATAAGCAAACAAGCATTTTGTCTTAGTCTGCGTCTTGCTAACTGCTATATGAGTTATGAAAATTTTAGTCAAGAAAGACGTTATGAACTTTTAAATCACAGCAAGCAATTAGCAGCAGAAAAGCTTTGGCGTTATTGATGGCACAAAAGTTTTGAAATACAGTGGCACAAAAGTTTTGAAATACAGTGGCAGAAGTGCTTGAAACATTGAAAAACATTGGTTTTTACGTATATAAAAATGAACTGCATAAAAAAATAGGGAAAAGGGAACTTAAGGTCCTTGATGCAAAGAAGGGGATTGCTGTTTAGAGGTTTACCTCGTTGGTTACTTCCCCGCTCTAGTCTGAGACCTGTTCCCTAAATAAAACAGCGTTTTTTATAGTGAGTGAATGGAGCAATACTTGTAATAGGTTAGGTATGATGGCCTTGGTGGCAAACTTGCGCTCTGTCCCGATGGTGGACATATTCCGGGCCACCACCTGGTCTTCAATCCATACCTTCACAGCCCATTACTTCCTGAAAAGAGAGTCCCGATGGGACAGTTCCTTCAACCAGGCTGTGCTCCGTAACCTTTTCGTGGTTTAGGCAACTCCTACCCTCCGACCCTTCTGTGTTCAGGCTACCGGAGTACTGGTTTCATCGGACATGGGGGTTCTACTATGGTCTGTGGGCACAGACTCAATTGCTGCTGCTTGTAGCTCCCCATGAGGGAGCCTTGTTTTTGCTAGGGGCTTTCGGGAGTCTGTAGCTGGGGAGTCCCATATGTGAGGACTGACTTCCTGCTTGTTCCCAGAGAAAGCGTAATTACTTACCTGTAACAGATGTTTTCCAGGGACAGCAGGAATCAGTCCGCACAATCCCACCATCCTCCCCTTAGAGTTGCTCCTTTACCATCTTTTATTTTTGCCATCTTTAGCTATGTCATCTGACTGAGCAAGGTGACACCCTTGGGTGGAAAGGGGACCCCGCAAGCTTGATGGCATCTCCCAAAGGCTTTGTTTGAAAGCTGGTGGGATGCTTCCGCGAGGGCTCCGTCGATGCTGACATCACCCATATGTGAGGACTGATTCATGCTGTCCCCGGAGAACACCTGTTACAGGTGAGTAACTACGCTTTATTATTATTGTACTGTAACTTTTGTTAGCTACCCTGATTTCTTTGAGCATTTCATCATCCATTTGTGTTCACTCTGGCCAGGCGGTTGATAGTACACCCCCCACTGCCATCGCCTTCTCCTTCCCCTTACCCTATTTACATGAAATTTCAATCCATAGGGATTCTACAGTGAATTTTGTTTCCTGCAAAACTTTAATCCTTTGTGACTGAATGCTCTCTCTAACATAGAGTGCAACACCAATTTGATCTGCTCTCTTATTACGATATAGTTTGTACCCAGGTAATACAGTATCCCACTGGTTGTCCTCCTTCCACCATGTCTCGGAGATACCAATCGTATCTAACCTCTCATTTAGTGCTATATATCCTAACTCTCCCATCTTAGTTTTTGGACTTCTGGCATTTGCACACAAGCATTTTAGAGGCTGTATTTTATTCATATTAATCTGGCTATCAATAGACGGGTAATTTGGAATTTTTAAGCTCCATCTGCTCTGTACTCAAGGGTATTTGGGCTACTTTTGTCTTTATTGGAACCTCTCTGCTTATATGCCCTAACTTCAATCTTTTGCTAGTATCGTTCAAGGATACATTATTCTGAACCATGCATTCCTGGGTGAGTGACAGCTTTCCCCTATAATCTAGTATAAAAGCTGCTCTATCTCTTTTTTAAAGGTAAATGCCAGCAGCCTAGTTCCATTCCAGTTCTAGTTAAGGTGGAGCCCATCCCTTCGGAAAAGCCCCGCCTTTCTCCAGAATGTTCCCCAGTTCCTAACAAATCCAAAACCCGCTTCCTTGCACCATTGTCTCATCCACGGATTGAGACTCAGAAGCTCTGCCTGCCTTTTGGGTCCTGTGTGTGGAACGGGAAGTATTTTGGAGAATGCTACCCTGTAAGTTCTGGATTTCAACTTCCTACCTAAAAGCCTAATTTTGGCCTACAGAACCTCCCTACCACACTTTCCTATGTCATTGATACCGACATGTACCAAGACAGCAGACTCCTCCCCTGCACTATCTAAGACCTTGTCTAGCTGGCGAGTGAGGTCTGCTACCTTCTCACCAGGCAGGCATGTTACCAGGCTATCCTCACGTCCACCAGCCACCCAGCTATCTACATGCCTAATGATCTTTATTTTTATTTTATTTATTTAACTGCATTTATATCCCACTTTTCACCGGGTCAAAGCGGTGTAACATGTAACATAGGGAGGGGTAATTTCTTTTAGGATGGGGCCAAAACCATAGGCATATAGCGGTTTACAATAAAATCATAAAAGCACTACCGAAAAGAAAGGAAAAGAACGCCATAAAATAAATAGGAAAGAGATAGAGAGAAAAGGGAGAAAGAAAAAAGGGGGAACAGCCAGGAGCAAAACAGACAGAATTAAATATCAATGGGGGGAGGGGAAAGAGGGGAGGAAGAACAAAAGCCGTGCAAAAAAAGATGTTTGTTTATTTTATTTTTATTTATTTAAAAGCTTTTCTATACCACGCTCTTTAATATCAGTGCGGTTAACAATAAACAATTCTTGTGCAGGGTAGGGCAGACCTGCCTTATGCTTAAATTGAACAGGAGCAGTAACTTGGAGTTGTAACTGGGGTAACTATATATATGTTAGACCATTGCACCATGCTGTATAATGGCATGGTTAGGTCTGGATCTTATCGGTTATTTACAGTTTACAGTCATAGTATATTTACATTTACGTTTATCGGTTGTTTACAGTTTACGGTCTTAATATATTTCCATTAATTTAGCATCACATATTTATTATAATTACATTTGTTTGACCTCGTTGACATATCCGGTGGTTGGGTTGGAGTCTAGCGATATCCTGGTTTGCATGTGATGTGTGGGGGGAGCTGCTGGTGGGGATTGGGATGTGAGAGGTGGGGATGTACCGTTAGGCTACGAGAAGTGTAGAAGGAATAGGTGATGCTTGAGGGCTTTCCTGAATTGGGTGAAGTCCCTGATCGATCTGATATTGGGGGGGAGGTTATTCCAGCACTTCGGGGCATAGAACGCGAAGGCTCTGTTCCTGGTTGCCTGAGCACATTTTGTTGTTTCCATGGGCATTACCAATGTGTTGATGGCTACTGTCCTTCTTGATCTGTTGTTGGGGGTGGGGGTGAGAAGGGCAGTGAGGGAAGAGGAGGATATCTTGTTAATGGCTTTGAATGTCAGGAGTAGTGCCTTGTATGTGAGCCTGCATTTGATCGGTAGCCCGTGTAGGCCTTTCAGGACTGGAGTTATGTGGTCTCTTCTGGATACTCCACAGAGGACGCAGGCAGCAGCATTCAAGATGTGTCTTAATTCTAGCTTTAAAGGTGGAAAAAGAGAGCTCGAGACAAAGCGTAGGTGGCAGAGAGTTCCATAAGCGGGGACCCAGAAAGAAAAAGGCAGAAGAGCGTATGGATTCCAGATGGACCTGGGAAGGGGAGGGAAGAGATAACCGATTGGTGTGACTTGATCTGAGAATTCTAGGGGGACAGTGGAAATGAACGAATCACCAACTTTAACAGCTGTCCTGATCCTTCCCATGTGGGCACATGGCCTTGGAGAAACCTCGGTGCGAGAGGGTTTTACATCATCTGAAGGACAGGTTCTAGCTACAGGATCACTTCCTGCCACACCAGGGTGATGCTCTCCTGTCACGTGACTTCTCTCCTCCATGACAACAGGGATGCTGCCAGACGAGGTGGGACTTCAGTACTGCATCCCTGTAGGTCTCGTCTGTGTACCTCTCTGTCTTCCTTATGTCCTCCAACTCTGCTACTCTAGCCTCCAGGGGACTCATTCTCTGAGAGCAAAGAGCTCCTTGCACCTAGTGCACACATATGACCCCTCACCAACGGGAGAAAATCATTCATTTGACACTCAATGCAAAAGACTGGAAAGCCCCCATCTTGCTGCTGGACTTCTGTCTGCATCTTAGTTTTAAGCTTGTGTTTAGATCTTTTTTTTTCCAACGCTATTATTCTGGTTTCATGATCTGATAATTTCACAACCGTTTCTTTAGAAAAAACTGAAACTTTCTGCAAGGAAGAGCCTAGAGCCAATTCCATACGAGTCACAATCGCCCATATATCCTTCAAAGAAACATCAGAAAGCGGAACTTGGGCTTCATAGAAACATAGAAACATGATGACAGAAAAAGACCACATGGCCTATCTAGTATGTCCTTCCATATCAACAACTACAACAGTCCACTTTTTACCTTTAGAGATCCTCTGTGTTGATCCCATGCTTTTTTGAATTCAGTTACTGTCCTCATCTCTACCACCTCCACTGGGAGACTAGTCCATGGATCCACTACTCTTTCCGTAAAGAAATATTTCCGCATATCACTCCTGAATCTATCTCCCTTCGCCCTCATCCCATGTTCCCTCGTAGCAGAACTTGCTTTCAATTGAAAGAGGCGCTCTCCCTGAACATTTATGCCACGGAGGTATTTAAACAACAGAAGAAAACGTAATTGCCGAGGGTAAAGAAGGTGTTAAATTCAACGTGGAATCCAATTTCAAAAAAAGCTGGCAGTAAGACTGAACTGGAGTTGGCCCGCTCCACATCGTCCTGTGAAGAGGCCTCACCTGACGCTTGCATAAGCTCTAAGCCGGGCGGAGTTACACCCAGATCGCTAGGAGAGGACACAGATGAAGAGATACTCAGTCCAGAAACATCTAAACCACCATCCTTTGTTGTCTGGGCTAAAGTAGAGGGATCATTTACACGCATATGAGCATCCATCGGCCCCACAACCTTGACCTACTTCAAGCACTGGCAAGCTAAATGCAAAGCATTGATAAGGCAGGCAAAGCGGGAATTTGAGAAGAAACTTGCTACGGAAGCAAAAACACGAAATAAAGACTTTTTCAAGTACATTCGTAGCAAAAGGCCTGTGAGAGAGTCAATTGGACCATTAGATGATAGAGGGGTAAAAGGGGCAGTAAGAGGAAACAAGGCTATAGCAGAGAGACTGAATGAATTCTTTGCTTCGGTCTTTACTGAGGAAGATGTAGGGATGTTACCCAAGACTGAAGTGGTATTTAAAGGTGATACTGCAGAGGAATTGAGAGAAATATCGCTACACCGGGAAGATATATTACAACTATTTGATAAACTGAATAGTAGCAAATAACCTGGACCGGATGGTATACATCCCAGAGTGTTGAAAGAACTGAAATATGAGATTGCAGACCTGCTATTGGTAATCTGTGAACTTTCATTAAAATCATTTGTAATACCTGAAGATTGGAGGGTCGCCAACGTAACACCAATTTTCAAAAAGGGTTCCAGGGGTGACCCAGGAAATTACAGACCGGTGAGCCTGACGTCAGTACCAGGGAAAATGGTAGAAACCATCATAAAGAACAAAATTACACAGTATGTAGATAGTCATGGCCTAATGGGAGACAGCCAACATGGCTTTAGACAAGGAAGATCTTGTCTTACTAATCTGATATGTTTTTTTGAAGGTGTGCATAAACAGGTAGACAAAGGTGAGTCGGTTGATATAGTGTATCTGGACTTTCAGAAAGTTTTTGACAAAGTCCCCCATCAGAGACTTTTGGCGAAGCTAAAAAGTCATGGGATAGGAGGCAGTGTGCTATTGTGGATCGGGAACTGGTTAAAAGATAGAAAGCAGAGGGTAGGGCTAAATGGCCAATATTCCCAATGGAAAAAGGTGAATAGTGGAGTACCCCAGGGATCTGTACTGGGTCCGCTGCTTTTTGACATATTCATAAATGACCTGGAAAAGGGAATAACTAGTGAGATTATCAAATTTGCAGATGACACAAAACTGTTTAAAGTTGTTAAAACCCAAGAGGATTGTGGAAAACTGCAGGAGGATCTGGATAAATTGGAAGACTGGGCATCCAAATGGCAGATGAAATTTAATGTGGACAAGTGCAAAGTTATGCACCTAGGAAAGAACAACCCACACTATAGTTACACGATGCAAGGCTCCACATTAGAAACCACCACCCAGGAAAAAGATTTAGGAGTCATTGTGGATAACATGATAAAACCCTCCGCCCAGTGTGCAGCAGCGGCCAAGAAAGCAAATAGAATGCTAGGTATCATAAGGAAAGGGATGGAGAACAAAACAAAGGATATTATAATGCCTCTGTATCGCTCCATGGTACGACCGCACCTTGAATATTGTGTGCAATTCTGGTCACCGTATCTTAAAAAGGACATAGCGTTATTAGAAAAAGTACAGAGAAGAGCCACCAAATTGGTGAAGGGGATGGAAGGCTACTCCTATGAAGAGAGGCTAAGAAGGTTAGGGCTTTTTAGCCTGGAGAAGAGACGGCTGAGGGGAGATATGATAGAGGTCTATAAATTAATGAATGGAGTGGAACGGATAAACGTGGATCAATTGTTTACGCTATCAGAGTATAGAAAGACTAGGGGACATGTGATGAAGCTACAGGGTAAACTATTTAAGACAAATAAGAGAAAATATTTTTTCACTCAACGTGTAATCAAACTCTGGAATCTGTTACCGGAGGATGTAGTAAGGGCTGTTAGTATAGCTGGGTTTAAAAAAGGTTTGGACAAGTTCCTGGAGGAAAGGTCCATAAACCACTATTAAAAAGGGACCCAGGATATCAATGCTTGACCCAGTACAAGCATTGTGGAACCTGTGTCTTTGGGGATATTGCTAGGTACATATAACCTACATTGGCCACTGTTGGAAACAGGATACTGGGCTTGATGGACCTCGGCCTGACCCAGTATGGCATGTCTTACGTTCTTATGTTCTTATTTGAACAACAGGTGGGTATTTCCTTTTCCGTTTCCCCATTACAGGGAACCTCTCACGCTTATGTACGCTGAAGGGGCGCCAAAGGGCGTGGCCTGACCCTTTGGTCACGCCCCTTTGGGCACGTTCCCCCCCCAAGTTGGTTTTATAGCCCTCAACTACCTATAGTCAATCAATCAGTGCAGCAGCTGATGTCGGGAACCTCTCAGGTACACAGTTCAAGGAAAAGTCAGGCAATCCAAACACCTCGGTGTCCCGCAGTAGGGCAGTTGGTTTTATAGCCCTCAGCTACCTGCAGTCAATCAGAGCAGCAGCTGATTTCGGGAACCTCTCAGGTACACAGTTCAAGGAAAAATCAGGCAGTCCAAACACCTCCGTGTTTAGATCTTTAAGTTCTTTACTTACTAAGGGTTGCTGTGGATACTTATACTAATAAAACTATACCTAATACTTTAGTGGACTTTGTTCACCTCAACCTTAACTAATCTCAGGTCCTTAATGTATCCCTGATGAGGATAAACAGCTGCACCCGAGAGTGGATATGGCATCTCCTTTCCTTTAAGAGGTTAAGCACCTATAAAGCTATGATTATCCAAAGGGGTGGGTGGGATTGAGGGAGGGAAGGAAAGAAGACTTATTAAAAGCTAGCTGCTACACAGTACCCTGTCCTGTGCTTCTAAGGTAATCTGTGACCAATTTCCTGGGTGATTCCACACAGTCCTTTCTTGGATAGAGGGAGTCTTTCAAAATGCCCCTTTGATCTGTCCCTTGGCTTTAACACCTATTTAAAACAATTTCACAGGTCTCTTGCCCCCTATCTAGAAGGCCTCTTTGTAAAGGTCTCTAGTAATGATTTATTGCTCAAAGAATATTGACCCTGTTTTTCCTTTTATGCTAAGTTATACTCTGAGTTGATTTAAATTAAAGCTCTTGGCTGATACTAGACCCTGGCTAAGTATTAAATTTAAACTAGAAGCTCTCAGCTGGGTTTTAAATTTAACCAGAAAGCTCTCTGCTGTGTTCTGATTTTAAACTGAAAGCCCTCTGCTGGTTTTTAAACTTAAACTAAAACTACATGCTGAGTTTTCAATTTAACTAAAAGCACTTTGCTGATATTAGGCCCTGACTGATTTAACAAATACACTGGATTCTAATCTACACAGATTAAGCAGCTTTAATCTAAAGAATTCCCTTTTCCTCAAGATTTATAAAAAATTCCCAGAAGTAAATACTTACAGTACCCCCTGAAGAGGCATCTGCAAAATTTCTATAGTGCCATCATAAGTGGCGTTGGGGAAACACCTATTTGTTTATTACAGATAAGTGCTGTCCTACATTTGGTAGGGTTTTGTAAGATTCCTAAACAGCTGGTGTAGAAAGTTTCGCTGATCTTTAGGAGCTGCAGTGCATGCTTTGTGGAGTGGAAAGGTGTATTTTCTATAAAATATACGTTCCATGTAATGCATTTATGTTTTAATACAATTTTGAGTTCAATGGAAACCGCCTTGACATGTGAAAGGCGGTATATAAGCGCACATAAATAAAAAATAAATAAATAAAAGAATAAATAATAGAAATTGAAATAAATAATATAATAATATAAAACAAAGTTCAAAATTTGAAATTGGGAATGTACAATTAAAGGGGGTTTTTTTGGATCATTAATGCAGCGAGCGAATGCCAAGGACTTCCAACTTATATGCCTATGACAGCTGGCTTGATCTATTCTGAGATCCTTTTTCTCCTTTATTAATATTTTTCTTCTCTCCGGTGTTGCTGTTGGAATGGAGTATATTTGTTTGTGGAGACCAGAAAGGTTCTGACATGCTCAGTCTGCAGCTGCTGGTGATGGGAGATAACCCACACATAAGAACATAAGATATGCCATTCTGGGTCAGACCAAGGTCCATCAAGCCCAGTATTCTGTTTCCAACAGTGGCCAATCTAGGTCATATGTACCTAGCAGTTTCCCCAAGAGACACAAGTTCCACAATGCTTGTACTGGGTCAAGCATTGATATCTTCGGTCACTTCTTAATAATGGTTTATGGACCTTTCCTCCAGGAACTTGTCCAAACCTTTTTTAAACCCAGCTACACTAACAGCCTTTACTACATCCTCCGGTAACAAATTCCAGAGTTTGATTACACGTTGAGTGAAAAAATATTTTCTTTTATTAGTCTTAAATAGTTTACCCTGTAGCTTCATTGCATGTCCCCTAGTCTTTCTATATTCTGATAAGGTAAACAATCGATCTACGTTTACCCGTTCCACTCCGTTCATTAATTTATAGACTTCTATCATATCTCCCCTCAGCCGTCTCTTTTCCAGGTTAAAGAGCCCTAACCTTTTTAGCCTTTCTTCATAGGAGTATCCTTCCATCCCCTTTACCATTTTGGTGGCTCTTCTCTGTACCTTTTCTAAAATCGCTATATCCTTTTTAAGATACGGCGACCAGAATTGCACACAATATTTAAGGTGCGGTCTCACCATGGAACGGTATAGAGGCATTATAATATCTTTTGTTTTATTTTCCATTCCTTTCCTTCTCATACCTAGCATTCTATTTGCTCTCTTGGCCGCCGCTGCACACTGGGCCGAGGGTTTTAACATGGTATCCACAATGACGCCTAAATCTTATTCCTGGGTGGTGGTTCCTAATGTGGAACCTTGCATCGTGTAACCATAGTTTGGGTTGTTCTTCCCTAGGTGCATAACCTTGCACTTGTCCACATTAAATTTCATCTGCCATTTTGATGTCCAGTCTTCCAATTTATCAAGATCCTCTTGCAATTTTTCACAATCCTCTTGGGTTTTAACAACTTTAAATAGTTTTGTGTCATCTGCAAATTTGATAACCTCACCCGTTATTCCACTTTCCAGGTCATTTATGAATATGTCAAAAAGCAGCGGACCCAGCACAGATCCCTGGGGTACACCACTATTCACCTTTCTCCATTGGGAAAATTGGCCATTTAGCCCTACCCTCTGCTTTCTATCTTTTAACCAGTTCCTGATCCACAATAGTACACTGCCTCCTATCCCATGACTCTTTAGTTTTGCCAAAAGTCTCTGATGAGGGACCTTGTCAAAGGCTTTCTGAAAGTCCAATACACAATATCAACCGACTCACCTTTGTCCACCTGTTTATTCACTCCTTCAAAAAAAACCATAACAGATTAGTAAGACAAGATCTTCCTTGTCTAAAGCCATGTTGGCTGTCTCCCATTAGGTTGTGACTATCTACATGCTGAGTAATTTTATTCTTTGATGGTTTCTACCATTTTTCCAGGTACTGACGTCAGGCTCACCGGTCTGTACTTTCCTGGATCACCCCTGGAACCCTTTTTAAAAATTGGTGTTACATTGGCGATCCTCCAATCTTCAGGTATTAGAGATGATTTTAATGATAGTTCACAGATTACTGATAGCAGTTCTGCAATCTCATATTTCAGTTCTTTCAACACCCTTGGATGTATACCATCCGGCCCAGGTGATTTGCTACTCTTCAGTTTATCTAATAGTTGTAAGACATCTTCCCGATGTATCGATATTTCCTTCAATTCTTCCGCACCTTTAAATACCACTTCAGTCATGGGTAACATCCCTACATCTTCCTCAGTAAAGACCGAAGCAAAGAATTCATTCAGTCTCTCCCCTATTGCCTTGTCGCCTCTTAGTGCTCCTTTAACCCCTTTATCTTCTAATGGACCAACTGACTCTCTCACAGGTTTTTTGCTATGAATGTACTTGAAAAGGTCTTTATTTCGCGTTTTTGCTTCCGCAGCAAGCTTCTTCTCAAATTCTCTCTTTGCCTGCCTTATCAATGCCTTGCATTTGACTTGCCAGTGCTTGTGCTGTTTCCAGTCTGGACTGGACTGAAAAGACTCAAGGAAAGGCAATTATCAGGTAGGACCTAATTTCACCTTCTCCGTGGACAAACAGGAAGTAAGTCCTCACGGATGGGTGACGTCCCTGACAGAGCCCTGCATGGGTACACTCCTCTGCTTCTATTGGAAATTTTTGGGAGGCTCCACCGCATCTGCATGCCTCCTTCCCACCTGTTGGTGCGGCACCATCTTCTTCAGTCTTTTTTTTTCCATGGAGTCCCACAGACGTGTTCCAGTTGCTGTCAATTGGTAATCTCATCTCTCCTCTTCGGGAGTACATAATTGAACGTGTTGAAATTGTGTTGTTTTTGCCTGCCGTTGCAGTCCCCTTTTCATAATGTTTCAGCATTTTTGTGGGTGTTTTAACTAATCCAGTGGCACCAATGGTTCCCGGTTGGGTCTACCTTCATCATTGAGCCATTTGATTTTGCCACGGCCATTTTTCTGACCATGTCACAAAAACTGACTTGCTGTTTTAAAAAATGCACCAAGTATGTCTGGACCATTACTGTCACAGACAGGCAGAACTGATGTCTCCAGTGCCTAGGGGCTCGATCATCAGCTCTTTTCTTGTACTTTGTGCCTACAGATGACAAGGAGAGGCCTAAGACCCATCGATTTGATTAATGTTTGTACTGTCTTGACTAGATTGTAAGCTCGGATGAACAGGGACTGTCTCTTGTATGTATGTCTGTACAGCGCTGCGTGCGTGGCGCTATATAAGTGTTTATTAGTAGTAGTAGTAGTTAAGGGTCGTGAAAAACAGCGGGAAACTCTGGCACTCTGCAGTCCAATCCATCATCTTTGGCATCGATGTCCTCAGCTTCCATACCTTCAAAAGATGCTCAAAACATCAGAGGTGCGTTAACATCAAGGAGCTCTTGAGCTCAGTCAGAGCGAGCACCCATACTGCCCTGGACCATCGACCATTGGTCGGCTTCCCAGCGAGGAAAGAACTGGCCTTGCCCCATAGACATCAAAGGGTAATTGGAACGAGCACCAGGTGAAGGCCAGAGTGCATTGGTATCTGAGCTCTTTGAGACACGGTGTCAAGAACAGTGTGAGCGTCCCTTGAAGGTGCCACAACGGCAGGACTGCTCAACCTCCAGGGGTTAGGAGGGACACCGGTAGCCTTCCGACAGCCAAGTCCAAGCTGCCGATACCCCTGCACAGGTGCCGAGTACATTGGTCAAAGTTACTTGGGCCTCTTAGCCTTTGGAATTGGTAGCCATGGATAACCAGCCCCTAAAGGCGCTCGAGGGGAAGAGAAATCTAAATGGAGGGGGAAGAGGAAGGGAGGGAATCAGGGAAGGGGAGGTGTAGGCAGTACAGAAAAGATGGGTCTTAAGGAGAGATTTGAACTTGAAGAATGATTGAATCAAGATGGCACCGCGGTGGCAGACTGGACGGAGGCGTGCAGGCATGATGGAGCCTCCCAAAAGCTTCCAATAGAAGCTGGGGAGCGTTCCTACGTGAGTTCCGTCAGAGGACGTCACCCGTACATGAGGAGTTATTCCTGCTGTCCACAGAGAGCATCTGCCACAGATAAGTAACTACCTTTTCTTTATGGAATGAGTGGTAGATGCGTGGAACAGTCTCCCAGTGGAGATAGTAGAGACAGGACAGTATCTGAATTCAAGAAGGCATGAAACCAACACAGAAGAACTCTAAAGGAAAAAAGAGGGACTATAGTAGTTGGTATGGAAGGCCATATGTTTTTTTTTCTGCCGTCATGTTTCTATGTTTTGCATTGTTCACATCCATGCTGATGTTGTTCCCACTGGGCGTTTGGCTGGTGCCATCTGTGTGTACACATTCACCGGACATGCCACTCTAATGCTGTGGCTACAAGTGTGATGTATCACTGTGTTCTCCAGGAACAAGCAGAAAGTCAGTCCTCACATATGGGTGATATCAGTGCCGACGGAGCCCTCGCGGAAGCATCTCCCCAGCTTTCAAAGAAAGGCTTTGGGAGATGCCACCACACATGTGTGGTCCCCTTCCTGCCCAAGGGTACCATCTTGCTTAGTCTCCCTTTTTCCATGGAGCCCTACAGATGTTCATCTTGTTCCCCCGGAAAAAAGTTGATTTCTTCGTGCACTGTGTGCCTTTTTCTGGCTAGCGCAGATTCCCTTCCCACCTTTGAGCCCCACTGCACCGGTATTGGGTCTCGAAATCTTATTGTTAGATTATTTTCCATCCCAGCGCCTTTCGCGCCTTTTTCAACCGCTGGCCGCGTCGAGGGTCTTTGACTTCGCTGGGGTCCTTTTTGCTCCAATGGCCACTGGATTCAAGAAGTGTGGTCGGTGCTCCAAAAATATGTCCCTCAGCGACACACACGATTGTTGCCTCTGCTGTCTGGGTGTCGACCACGGCCTGGAGGAGTGCTCCCTGCGTAAAAAGATGTCCGCTAAGACTATCCAAAGTTGCTGGCAGAAGCAGGACGACATCTTCCATAGGGCAGACTCGACCCCGGTATCCCCGCGAGCTTCATGCTCTAAGGCCCCACATAAAGTCGCGTAAGGCCCCCAAGGTTCCTGAGTGGGCATACAGACACTCTAAGCAAGAGTCCCCGGAGTGAGAGCGTAAAAAGAAGGCGGCCTCCTCGTCCTGGGAGGGGGACAAGCATGGCAAGTCCCTTGCGTGGTTCCTTAGTCCTCAACTGGCAATCGCGTAGTCTGAGAAGGAGTGACCAGCGAAGGTACCCAGGACTGACATTGAGGCCTCCAGTGACGGATCTTGGACTCCTGAGACTCGTCCCATTGAGGACCCCCGCTCCTCGACACCCGACCTGCTTGCTCCAGCGCTGGTGTCAAAGACTGCGATCCCCAAGTGGGAAACCAGAATACTGGTGCTAGAATGCAGTGTTTCTGTGTTCCTTGCCTCACAGCAGGCGTCACTGCCCAGTCCAGCTGGTACATGCCACAAGACCCACAGGGACCTCGATGCCAAGGACTCCCTGTGCCAACAAAGTGATCCACGAGATCCACATGCCTCAAGCAGATCCTCAGGAGCAAGGTCTTCGCAGGCAAGTGCCACTGGCTCTGGCCAGGCACCAGCCTCAAGGCATTCAAGACCGGAACCTTTGGCGCCTCTAGAGCCATCGGGCCTGAAGTCTTTGACGGACTACTCTCACTGGGAGTCTGAAGTTGAGACCTCCCAGACACACTGGCACATCGCGACCTCCCCTCGGACCCATCTCACCAGCCTCGAGGTGTTGGTCCCCACCCAAGGACACCTCGTTCCTCGAGTTCATCTGGGATATGGCAAGGGCTCTCTCTCACCACGGAGTCGGAGGAGGACCCTCGTACAGAGGAACTAAAATCCTCTAGTACAAGGCCCCACCCAAGGAGGCCCTCACGGCCCCTGTTCTCCCCCATCCTTGGTCGACTCTCCAGATGAGGGAGACACTGGCATCGCTGCCGATCGTCAGCTGACGCCTGGACACCATGTACCGGGTCCAGTGAGGTCCGGGGTTTCGGAAGGCACAACTCCCTCCCACCTCCATGGTGGTCGAGTCGGCCATGTGTTGACAAAAGAGCCCAAAGGACTCACTCATCGATGCACCTGGGCAGGGTGTCTCGCGCCCTCGACGCCCTTGAATGAAAATGCTACCAGGGCTCGATGCCAGTATGCTGCAAATATAGACCTATCAACTGCATATTGTCATGTTCCTCCGAAATCTCACTAAGGAACTCGGAGGCTTCGTTGTGGGCCTCAGCGGGGAGCACCTCCAGCGCTTCCAGATGGTCATGAGGTTCGTCGGAGACTGCTGGAAGTACCTGTCTCAAGCGGCCTCCGATGGCTTCGAGTCCAAGCCTGGCTCCAGGCATCGGACCTCGAGCAGTGAGTCCTGGAGAAACTCCTTGACGTTCCTTGCCTTGGGGAAAACCTCTTTGGCAAATTGATGGCGGACAAGGTGGCCAAGATCGAGACAGTATGTCAGCAGAACTCTGCTCTTGAGGAAGACCTCCACTCTTCCCATGAAAAAAACAGCCAGGAAAATGTCTCCCTTCCACAGGAAGAGCCATACCAGAGCTATCCCCCATGCCCAGTCAGCCAGACCCCTCCACAGGATCACCAAGGCAAGGGAACAGGCCAGGGCCCATGTAAGCCCAAGGGCCCCAAGTCCGAGACACCGGCCCCAGCCCAGACTGGGTCAGGGTTTTGACTTCCAAGGCATAGCCTCTCTACCCATGGGGGATTAGCTACCAACAGGAGGGCATCTGTCTCTTTTTGCCCACCAGTGGACTACGATAAACACAGATTCCTGGGCACTCCAGGTGGTCAGGGAGGGTTACCTCCATCTGGACCAGAAGCCCCCTCCTTTTTCAGGGGAGCTCCCTCAGACTCCCCTGCACCAGGCCTGCTACTGCAAGAACTCACAGGCCTTCTCAGGGACAAGGCTGCGAGCCTGTACCACCTCACTCAAAGGGGAAGGGGTTCTACTCCAGGTACTTTCTGGTCCCAAAAAGAACAGGGGGCCTAAGGCCAATCCTGTACCTGAGAAACCTGAACAAATTCTTGGTGCGGGAGAAGTTCAAAATGTCCTCTTTTGGAACTTTGCTGCCCTACCTCCAGCAGGGAGATTGGCTATGCTTCTTGGACCTAAAGGATGCCTATACCCACATTCCTATTCATTCCAGTCACAGGCAGTACTTACGGTTCATGGTCAGGGGTGACCACTACCAGTATAGGGTACTTCCCTTCGGCCTAGCCTCTGCACCAAGAGTCTTCAGCAGATGCCTAGCAGTGGTGGCTGCCTACCTCTGTCTCCAAGCATTTGTCTTTCCATACCTGGATGACTGGCCCATAAAAGGAGACACTGCCTCAGAGGTGCAGCAGGCCATGGCCCGCACCATCCAGGTGCTACAAAATCTGGGGTTCGTGATAAACCACCCAAATCCCACCTCACTTCGGCACAGGACCATCATGTTGTGTTCATAGGGGCTTGCCTGGACGTCCTCCAAGCCAAGACCTTCCTCCCTTTGGAAAGAGCAGATCGTCTCAGGGTCCTGATGAACAAGGCAAAACACAGTCACACCTTGTAGGTGTGGTCCATGCTTCACCTGCTTGGCCACATAGCCTCCAAAGTCCATGTAGTCCACAACGCCCGTCTCCACATGCAGCAGCTCAATGGTTCCTCCTCTCTCAGTGGACTCAGGCCACGGGCAGGCTCTGGGACAGAGTCTCTGTGTTCCGTCAACTAGCAGAGTCACTCAATTGGTGGCAGAATGCACAGCAGCTGCAGAAGCGTATGCCCTTACAATAGCCAAACCCCCAGAAGGTCCTCATGACAGATTATTTTATTTATTTATTTATTTAACAGGTCTTATATACCACTTTATCATATACATTCAAAGCAGTTTACAATGAACAGTTATAGCAACAAGCTTTACATTGAACAGGGTTATTCAACTTGGAGGTTACATTGGGGTAGAACAAGCAATTGTCAGTTGCTAACTATATACAAGAGCTCTAGCTGTGTTTCATGGTCCAATTGCTGTTACTGTTAATCATCATCTTCCGGGGTAGCTTCAAAGTATTCCAGGAACAGATGGGTTTTTATTGCCTTTCTAAAGTCCGTTAAGTCTTTGATCTCACGTGTTGATGTGGGGAGATCATTCCACAGCTTGGGTGCAAATAGGGAGAAGGCTCTGTTGCAGGTGGATTGGTTTGCTTTCCTGAAATTTAGCGGGGTCTCTAGGATGATGTTATCGGCTCCTCTCCTTGTTTTGGTAGGTGGTGTTTTCTTCATCAGTAGTTGTAGAGTTGTAGGTGCGAGGTTGTTTAGTGTTTTAAAGATTATTATTATGTTTTTGTACTTGGTGCGTAAAGTCATAGGGAGCCAGTGCAGATGATGGAGCATGGGTGTTATGTGTTTGTACTTTGCTGTTCCGGTGATGATTCTGGCTGCAGTGTTTTGTACCAGTTGCAAGAGGAGGGTCGTTTTCTTCGGGAGCCCATGCTAAATTGCGTTGCAGAAATCTAATAATAGGCATTATTATGGCTTGGCAGACAGTTCAGAAGTCGTTGTCAGTGAGCAGTGGTTTGAGGTTGCGTAGCATTCTGAGTTTGTGGTAGGTTAATCTGGTTGTTTTCTTGATGTGTGGCTGGAAGCTGAGTTGTTGGTCAAAGGTGACCCCGAGGTTTCTGACTTCTCTTTTATTGCTTATAGTTTGGTCGACGATTTTTATTGAGTCTGGCGGTGAGAATATCGTACTCTGGTAATGTGTATCAGTTCAGAATTTTTGTAGTTTATGGAAAGGCTTTGACTATTGAGTCATTCTGACATCGATTCCAAGCATGCTGTGAACTGTGAGTAGTCCGGGTGTTTGATGTTTATGGGGGTGAATATCATGATGTCATCTGCGTATATTCTGTAATCGATGTTGAATCATTTTATAATGCTACAAATCGGCTGCATGTAGATATTGAATAGTAGCGCCAAGAGAGCTGATCCTTGAGGGACTCCTTGGTGCTGGGTGAAGGGTTTGGACTGTCGGGTTTTGTTTCTTATTTGTTGTGTCGGTGGGAGAGGTAGGAGAAGAACCAATTTAGGACTGTGCTGCATATCCCTACGTCCCGGTGTCTTTGTAGTAGAGTGTTGTGATTTACTGAGTCAAATGCAGCAGCGACGTCTATGAAACACAGTACAAAACCTTGGTGTATATTGTCCATGCCCATTACAACGGTGTCCAAGAGAGATGTAATAAGAGTTTCTACTCTGTGGTTTTGTTTGAAGCCGTATTGGTGGGGGTCCAGTGGGGTGTAGGCATCTGTGTGGTCCTGTAGTTGGTGTTGTACACATTTTTAAATTATCTTAGTTATGAAGGTGAGGCTGGATATTGGTCGGTAGGAATTTGGTTCATTCTTGTCAAGGTTGCTATTCTTCAGATTCGGTCTGATGGATGCTTTCTTGAGTTGCTGGGGGAGGTATCCTTGAGTTAGTGAAGATTCCACCATCTTTTGTAGATGTGGAGTTAGATATTCTTTTGTCTGCTTGATCCATGTAACTGGGCAAGGGTCAGTAGGTGAGGTGGTTGTGTTTATGGTGGTTATGATGGAGTTGATTTGTTGTCTTGATGGGATGTGGAATGTGGTCCATGTTTCTTCCATTGTATGTTGTATGTTAAATTTGGTTGGTATCTTGAGTGGTGTCTGTGTGTATTTGAGTTGTATGTAATCGGCTAGGTCTTGCGAGGCAATGGTATCTAGGTCATCTGTTTTGGTTGGTTCTTTCGTGAGGTTGGTTACTTTAGTGAAGAGCTCCCTCGGTTTGTTGATTGATTTCATTATCAGGTTTGTGTGATACTCCTTCCTGTGACTGTTTATCATGTTATGGTATGCAGCTTGAAGTTCCTTGTATTCTGTCAAGATGTTGTGGGTTTTTTTGTTCTTCTCCATCGCCTTTCCATTTTCCTTAGGTGTTTTTTGTGTCTATTGATTTCACTTGAGTACCAGGGGCGTAGTGTTTTCTTCTGTTATCATGGTTTGGTTTCTGTGGTGCGATTGCTGCGTTATGTAGAGTTCCGTTCCATTTGTCGATGGTGGCATCAAGATCCATTATGCTTTGATCCAGTTCTGGCAGAATTTCATCCAAGAATTTGTCTTTGTGGAAGGTTCCTCTCTGCGGGGCTGGGGTGTCCACTGTGATGAACTGTGCATGCAGAGCAACTGGTCTCTCGAGGAAAGCCAGCAGCAGATCAACCTGCTGGAACTAAGAGCCATCTTTCTGGTACTCAGGGCTTTCCGACACCGCCTGCAGCACCAGTTGGTGCTAGTCCAAATGGACAACCAGGTCGCTATGTTCTATCTGAACAAACAAGGGGGTACAGGGTCACAACGCCTCTGCCAGGAGGCTGTGGTCCTCTGCTCATACATGATCAGGCAAGGGAAGCTTCTCAGGGCAGTATACCTTCCGGGCCAGAACAATGCCCTCGCAGACAGGCTGAGCAGAGTCCTCCAACCACATTACTGGCACCTAGTCCACAAGGTGGTGCAGCAGCTGTTTGACTATGGGGAGCCCCAGGTCTGGAACTCTTTACTAGCCCGGCCAATACTCAGCTGCCCCGCTTCAGCTGTCCCCACTGCACCCAGCCCAGGTAGCTGCGGATGCCTTCCTCATCTCGTGGTCAGAGGACCTGGTGTATGCCTTCCCTCCCACACTGCTCTGACGGGACAGGGCGTCTATGATCGTGGTGGCCCAGACAGCCCTGGTTTCCTCTGTTCCTCCGCCTCTCAACGGAGCTCCTGGTCCCTCTGGGGAGTTCCCCAGGACTGCTGACCCAGGAGGAGAGCTTGATTCTCCACCCCAACCTGGGGTCCCTATTGCTCACAGCATGGCAGCTGAACGGGTCGCCCTAGCACCCTTCAACCTCCCCATAGAGGTGGAGGATGTCATCCTAACCTCTCGTAAGGACTCCATAAGATGAACTTGCACCTTCAAGTGGCGTAGGTTTATGGTATGGTGCGCGGAGCAACGGCTTGACCCATTGTCCTGCCAGGTGCACACAGTGCTCCAATAATTGCTTCACCTTTTGCAAGCCGGACTTAAATCCAATTCAGTTAGAGTACACCTGAGCGCACTCTCCGTGCATCATCACTCCATAAAGGGCAAGCCTCTTTCTGTTCAGCCCCTCATTAACTGCTTCATGCAGGGCTTGCTGCTCTCTAAGCCTCCTATCCGGCTGCCCCCAGCGAAATGGTATCTTAATGTGGTTCTGACACAGCTTACCAAGCCGCCTTTTGAACCTTTGGCTATCTAGTCATCTACGGTACCTATCTTAGAAGGTTGTCTTCCTGGTGGCACTCACCTCCGCCTGCAGAGTCAGCAAACTCCAAGCCTTGGTGGCCGTGCCACCTTACACCAGGTTCTACAAGAACAGGATCGTGCTTCGCACCCACCCTAAATTCCTTCCAAAGGTGGTATCTGCCTTCCATCTCAACCAAGAGGTGGTGCTCCCCACCTTCTTCCCACGGCCCCATGCCAACAAGGCAGTGGCCGTTCTGCATACTCTGGACTGCAAAAGGGCCCTGTCCTTCTACTTACAGCATACTCAGGGCCACCACAAATCCTCTCAGCTTTGTTTCTTACGACCCCAGTGACTGGGGGAGGCTGTTACCAAGCAGACTCTGTCCATCTGGGTGGCGGACTGTATCGCCTTTGCTCATAACCGGGCTGGGCTACCATTGGAGTGCCGAATCATGGGGCACAATGTTAGGGCTATGGCAACTTCCGTTGTAAGACTACGCTCTATCCCTATGGCGGACATCTGTTGGTCTTCACACTTTTGTAGCTCACTACTGCCTGGAGAGGGAGTCCCAATGGGACAGTGCCTTTGGCCAGGCCATACTCCATAATCTTTTCAGGGTTTTGGCACCTTCTGCCCACCAACCCTTCTTGTTCAGGCTACGAAACCCATGCGTTCTCCCTGGACACTGGGGTCCTCAGATTTGCTTGTGACTGCTCATGGCTGGGCCTTTTTTTTTTTCTTCAGGCTCTCGGTAGCCTGTAGCTAGGGAGTCCCCATATGCGAGGATTGATTTCCTGCTTGTTCCTGGAGAAAGTGTAGTTACTCACCTGTATGTTTATGTTTATGTTTATTGAATTTGATATACCGCTCAGACCCAAAGGCATAGAGCGGTTTACAATATTACATCATTTAGGGAAAAAAGAAAAGAACGCCATTTATAATATAGGACAGAGTAGAGGACAGAGACAGTCAAACAGATAAGAAACAGGTGTTCTCCAGGGACAACAGGAATCAGGTCTCATAACCTTCCCTCCTCCCCTTGGAGTTGCGGTACATTCTCCAGGACCAAGCAGGAAGTCAGTCCTCACATATGGGTGACATCGACGTCGATGGAGCCCTTGCGGAGCATTTCCCCAGCTTTCTATGTAAGCCTTTGGGAATGCAGGCACGCATGCGCGGTTCCCTTCCCGCCTAAAGGTGCCATCTTGCTTCAGTCTCTCTTTTTCTGTGAAGCCCATCGGACGTGTGTCCTAGTCCTCCCGGAAAATTGTTAGATTTTTTGGCGATCCTTCGCTATTTTTCTTTCTCCGGTTCGACGCCGGTTCCCCTCCCGCTGAGTTCGGTACACCGGTATCGAGCCCGATCTTCTTTTTTCGGTTTTTGCCCTTCGTGGCTGGCGTTCGGGTCCTTTTTTTGTCTTTTTCCCTGGAAGGCCGGTCCTTTGACCTCGCGAGGATTCTTTTTTCCCCGATAGCTTCCAGTGGGTTTAAACAGTGTGATCGGTGCAAGAAGCTAATGTCTCTCACCTACACACATGACTGCTGCCTTCGGTGCCTCGGTCCTGACCACGATCCTAAGACGTGTGTGTAATCTTCTGAATATGTAAACTCTGGTCTAGTCTCCGCTTGGTCCTGGGTTCATTTCACTTCACAGACGCAGGAGGGTATTGTAATAAGACAAGCAAACAGGTGTGGCTTGGAGAAAGGTTTTTATGTAAAAATAGGCTTAATACATAGGTATTGAACAGAGGTATATAGTGATTGTTACAGAGCTGTTTCAGTGTGCATCACTGAATCTGTGTGTGTGCATGTGTGAAGTGTGAGAGAGATAGAGGCCAGAACCTGTGGGTCAGGGCCGCATGGTAGGCCAGAACATGTGGGTAGAGAGAGAGAGAGGGGGAGGGGTGAAGGGAGTTGAGTATCAGAGTCTCATTGTAGTGTCCAAACCTGTCCGATGAAAGAGAGAGAGAGAGAGAGACAGGAAGTGTGTCTGTCCTTTATAGTGCCTCTCCAGCAGTTCCCCTTGAGGTCTGCTATTGTCTTTGGCCACTCCCTTTAAGGTCTACCCATCTTGATTTAGCAAGGAGGGGCTGCAGCCAGGTCCTAGAGACTGACGTCACCCAGGGGTCAGAGTTTAGACTGAATTAAACAGAGTCCATAGCTGCATGAAATGTATGCTGACATCCACTGAACAAACAGCTGCCCAAGTTCTGCTCCAGACAACCGCATCCTCTGTGGCTGGCGGCAGATGCCTTTCTGATCCCATGGTCTCAGGGCCTCCTGTATGCGTTTCCTCCCACGCCCTTGGTGGCCCGAACCCTGTTCAAGATTCTTCAGGACAAGGCCTCGGTCCTGCTGGTAGCTCCCAGGTGGCCGAGACAGCCTTGGTTTCCACTTCTGCTTCAGCTGGCTGTGGATCCCCCACTGCCTCTGGGGTTGCAACCCGACCTTCTCTCTGAGGATCAGGGTTCCCTTCTTCACCCCAATCTCAAAGCTCTCAATTTGATGGCCTGGAGGCTGCAAGGGTAGTTTTAGCTTCCTGGGGCCTACCTCAGGAAGTTGAGGAGGTTGTCCTAGCCTCTAGGAAACAGTCCACTAGGAAAACCTATGCTCTTAAATGGAAAAGGTTTTCTGTGTGGTGTCAGCTACGTACAGAGGATCCCTTCTCCTGTACTGTACCAGTAGTGCTTCAGTACTTGCTACACTTATCAAATCAGGGACTTCAGTCCAATTCTGTTCGGGTACACCTCTCAGCCCTAGCAGCTCACCACTCACTGGTGGAAGGACGTTCTCTGTCGGTCCACCCCTTGGTGTCCCGCTTTCTCAGAGGCTTGCTTTTGCTCAAGCCTCCAATCCATCCTCCTGCTCCTGAGTGGGAGTTGAATGTGGTCTTGCAGCAACTGACTCGCCCACCTTTTGAGCCGATGGCTACTTGCCTTCTACGCTTCCTGTTCTGGAAGACACCCTTCTTGATAGCCCTAACCTCGGCCAGGCGAGTGAGTGAGCTTCAGGCCCTGGTCTGTGACAGGCCTTAAACTCGCTTCTATAGGAACAGGGTAGTCCTTAGGACTCATCCAAAGTTCCTCCCAAAAGTTGTCTCCTCCTTCCACCTTAACCAAGAGGTGGTTCTTCCAACATTCTTCCCTAGGCCTCATGCAAGCCAGGCTGAAGCAGTTCTGCATACCCTGGACTGTAGGAGGGCCTTATCCTTCTATCTTGACCATACGCAGGGGCATAGAAGGGCTACTCAGCTCTTCATATCTTTTGACCCTAATAATTTGGGGTTAGCTGTGTCCAAGCGTACCTTGTCCACCTGGGTAGCTGACTGTATCACCTGGGCTTACAGGGTGGCTGACCTTCCTTTACAGGGTTGAGTCACGTCCCATCGTGTCAGGGCAATGGCTGCCTCAGTGGCTCACCTCTGCTCTGTATCGTTGGTGGACATCTGCAGGGCTGCAACTTGGTCTTCAAGCCAGACTTTTGCGGCCCATTACTGTCTGGAGAGGGAGTCCCGTAAGGACAGTGCTTTTGGCCAGGCAGTACTCCGGAATCTCTTTGAGGTTTAGGCAACTCCTGCCCTCCGTTGGGCTACCGGTGGAGGTTCTGTCAGTGAAAAGCCTTTCTTTGATGCTGGGACTAGAGGGAGTTCTCTTGTTCAGCCTGGGTTCCTTGGTAGCCCAGAGCTAGGGAGTCACCCATATGTGAGGACAGGGGCGGACCAAGGGGGGTGCGGGGCCATGTGCAGAGACTCGGTGTGGGGCCTCATTTGCATAAATATTTGCATAATGTTACCATACACTAACTTTTAGTAAACATGCCTCTTAATGAGTGTATGGATAAAGAAAGACTAAAAGATTTCTACATTACTATAATCCAGTGCCAACTGCCAGGCACATTAGGAACTACTACAAACACTGCCCATTTAGAACCCATAGCAAACCTGCCGTATCATAACGGCACTACCGGGACTCACAAAGCACAAGACCCTACCTATCAAAAGGCAACACTACAAATATTAAACCAATACATTTCAGAGAACAACAATACATGACCTACTGGGGAAAGAGAACAAGTGGCAATGTCAAATAGGAATTACATAAACAGAATACCTCAGCTCAGTTACACGTGCAGAACATAGACTGTCACCAAACAAGAAATCACAATGTAGAAACAGGAAGACAATAATTAAACTGGGAACCCCAAAAGCCCAACAACACTGTAGAAATAAAACTATAAATTAATTTCCTCTTGTACTAAACAAAGCGCAGACGTTAATGATGCACATTTCCCAGAGCTGGCATATTTCAGTTAATAAATTCAATAAAGAGATATTTTTCTACCTTTTGTGCATTTTTTTTCAGTTGCAATTGTCTTCTGCTAACTCTCCATCGTCTGCTGTCCATTTGTCCTTTCTTCACTCTTCTAGCTTTTTTCCATTCTCTCTCTACATCTGCTTTAACATACTAATCTCTCTCCTTTTGCTCTTTCCTCATTCCCATTTCATCCACTCAAATTTTACCCCGCCATCCTCAATCCCCATTTACTCTCCGGCCAATTGTAGATTTGTCTTCCCTCCCACACAAAATATTTTTTCTCTCTCCATTTCACTCTCCCAACTCTATCCTATTCTAATCCTCCCCCAACATCAGCTCCCTTCTAGTTCCAGCCCCACCCAGCATCCGCTCCCTTCTAGTCCCCGCATCAGCCCATTTCCAGTCCTAGACCCCCATCAGCCCATTTCCAATCCCAGCCCCCATAAGCCCATTTCTAATCCTAGCCCCACCATCAGCCCATTTCCAGTCCTAGCTCCCCCATCCAAGTCCCTCCATCAGCTCATTTCAAATCCCAGCCCCCATTAGCCCATTTCTAGTCCTAGCCCCACCATCAGCCCATTTCCAGTCCTAGCTCCCCCATCTGAGTCCCTCCATCAGCTCATTTCCAATCCCAGCCCCCCAACAGCCCATTTCCAGTCCTATCCTAGCCCTCCATCAGCCCATTTCCTGTCCTAGCCCCCCTCACTCAGCCCATTTCCAGTCCTAGCTCCCCTCACAGCCCATTTCCATTCCAAGCCCCTGTCCCCATCAGCTATTTGCAGTTCAAGCCCTCCTTCCACTCAGCCCATTTCCAGTCCTAGCCACCCCCAGCCCATTACCAGTCCTAGCCCCCCCATAGCCCATTACCAGTCCTAAGCCCCCCATAACCCATTACCAGTTCTAAGCCCCCCATCAGCCCACTTCCAGTCCTAAGCCCCCCATCACCCCATTTTCAGTCTTAGCCCCCCCATAGCCCATTACCACTCCTAACCCCCATCAGCCCATTTCAAGTCCTAGCTCCCTCCCCTTACAGCCCATTTCCATTCCAAGCCCCCTCCCCATCAGCTATTTGTAGTTCAAGCCCTTCTTCCACACAGTCCATTTCCATTCCAAGCCCCCATCCCCATCAGCTATTTTCAGTTCAAGTCCTCCTTCCACTCAGCCCATTTCCAGTCCTAGCCACCCCCCCAGCCCATTACCAGTCCTAACCCCCATCAGCCCATTTCCAGTCCTAACCCCCCCCATAGCCCATTACTAGTCCTAACCTCCCATCAGCCCATTTCCATTCTTAGCACCCCCATAGCCCATTACCAGTCCTAACCCCCCCATCAGCACATTTCCGGTCTTAGCCCCCCCCCCTATAGCCCATTACCAGTCCTACCCCCCCATCAGCCCGTTTCCAGTCTTAGCCCCCCCATAGCCCATTACATCCTAATCCCCCCTCCATCAGCCCATTTCCAGTCTTAGGCCCCCCCCATCAGCCCATTACATCCTAACCCATCAGCCCATTTCCAGTCCTAACCCCCCATCAGCCCACATCCTGTCTTAGCCCCCCCCCCATAGCCCATTACCAGTCCTAACCCCCCTCCCCATCAACCCACTTCCAGTCTTAGCCCATTACCAGTCCTAACCCCCCCCCATAGCCCATTACCAGTCCTAACCCCCCTCCCCCATCAGCCCTGATAGATTAAAAAAAAAATGCTGCTGCTGCCGCCGTGGCAGCGGCAAAATCAAATGTCCCGCTGCGGGGCCCCACCTGCCCGGCAGAGCCTCCCTGAGCTTCCGAGTCCCTCCCAATGCACGGGCTTTCAGAGCCGCGAGAGTTTCCCTTTCTTCTCGCGGCTCTATTAATCTCGCCGGGGCTGATGGGATTTCCCATCAGCCCCGGCGGGATTAACAGAGCCGCGAGAGGTCAGAGAAGCTCTCGCGGCTCTGAAAGCCCACGCATTGGGAGGGACTTGGAAGCTCGGAGGCTCTGCTGGGCAGGCGGGGCCCCGCGGTGGGACATTTGATTCTGCCGCTGCCACGGCGGCAGCAACAGCCGTTTTTTTTTTTTAAATCTTTGTGCAAATGTAGAATATTTTTTGCGCGGGGCCCCCTGAAACGCGGGGCCCTGTGCAAAAAACATTCTTGCTCAATGGACGGGCCGGCCCTGTGTGAGGACTGACTTCCTGCTTGGTCCTGGAGAAAGAGTAGTTACTCACCTGTAACAGGTGTTCTCTAGGAGCAGCAGGAATCAGTCCTCACAACCCTCCCTCCTCCCCTGGGAGTTGCAGTTGTACATAGTTCATTTTTTCATTTTTGTGTGCTGTTTTAGCTATGTCATTTGACTGAAGCAAGATGGCACCTTTAGGCGGGAAGGAAACCGCGCATGCGTGCCTGCATTCCCAAAGGCTTTCATGTAAAGCTTGGGAAATGCTCCGCAAGGGCTCCATCGACGTCGATGTCACCCATATGTGAGGACTGATTCCTGCTGCTCCTGGAGAACACCTGTTACAGGTGAGTAACTACTCTTTTTTGCCATCTTCTTTTGTCAGCTCTAGCTATGTCATCTGACTGAGCAAGATGGCATCTCCCAAAGGCTTTCTTTGAAAGTTGGGGAGATGCGTTTGTGAGGGCTCCATCAGCGCCAACGACACCCATATGTGAGGACTGATTCCTGCTGTCCCTGGAGAATATCTGTTTATAGGTGAGTAACTACTCTGTACACATCCAGGGAGCATTAGCCCTTTAGTACCATGCATATAACCATTGAACCTATGTCCATACAGGACCGCTGCTTGGATGTGATAGCTCTGTCTGGCGCTTCACTTCTACCTGGGGAAAGCAGTGGTGCAGCCGGAAGTATCTTGCCTGGAAAGGGTGGCCTCAGGTTCAAGACCAGAATCTGTATCTGTGCTCCTCCCCTAATGCTGCCTTGCTCCTTCTTGCTGTTGCTGATTGCACTATCTGTCTCCTCCAGGTCAATAACCCGTTCTGTGCCTCTGATCCCGCCCTCCCAGGAAGTGACGCGGCCACATGAACACAGTCGCGCTCTCTCAGTCAATAACCTGCTCTGTGCCTCTGATCCCGCTCTCCGAGGAAGTGACGTGGCTGTGTGAACGCGGTTGAGCTCTCTCAGGTCAATAACCCGCTCTGTGCCTCTGATCCCGCCCTCCCAGGAAGTGACATGGCCATGTGAACGCAGTCACGCTCTGTGCCTCTGATCTCACACTCCCAGGAAGTGACGCGGCCGTGTGAACGCGGTTGCGCTCTCTCAGATAACCTTCTGGTGTGCTGTAGTTCTAAAGAGGCATCCCCTGTGGCGCTCGTTGCTGTATTGTGCTCCTCCCCTAATGCTGCCTTGCTCCTGCTTGCTCTTGCTGTTGCTGATTGCACTAACTGATTCCTCCAGGTCAATAACCCGCTCTGTGCCTCTGATCCCACCCTCCCAGGAAGTGACGCGGTCACGCTCTCTCAGGTAATCACCCAGTGTGCTGCAGTTATAAAGAGGCATCCTCTGCGGCGCTCATTGCTGCGGTGGCGCGCAACATAAGCGCATGCCGAAGGAGCGCACCTAAGGAGCACGTCGTGCTCCTTAGGTGCGCTCATTGGAGTCGCTCTGAGGGTATCACTGCCTATCCTGCGTTTCTCCAGTTTGCTCTACAGTATCTTCTGCAAGTTTGCTTCACTCTTTCACCTGCAACTTATCACCTGTTTCAGGTAAATCTTTGTCTGACTCTTATTTTACCGTTTCCACTCCCACCATACTTGTCCTGTTTCTACCTTGCACCCTATGTCTCTTATCCCAGTCATATGGGGGAATCGGTCCTCCTCTCTTTGTTATCTATCTATTCTCTAATGCCACCTCAACTCGTAACCTGTCTAACCTGATTCCCATTTCCACCTCTCCCTCCTCTCCCCACTCTATGCCTTTGCCTCCCCCTCCACTCAGACTTGGTATAGTAAACTGCCGCTCTCTGCGAACTAAATCACTTCTGGTTCAGGACCTCTTGCTCCAGGAATCTCTAGTCCTCTTTTGTTTAACCGAAACTTGGATAAAGGACGGTGAGCAGCCCCTTCCCCCCCCCCCCCCCCCAATTTCTCTGCTTTCTCTGTCCCCCGTGTAGGGCGGACCGGAGGCAGTGTCACGGTGTTGTATCGCGCCACCCTTGCTCTGTCCCAGGTTTCCTCTCCCCTCCTTCATTACCCTGAATCTCTCCTTCTTTACTTTCAATCCTCTCCTCTCCTCCCATCCACATTCTTATTCTTTATTCCCCACCCTCCCCTCCTTCCCATCTCTGGGAAGCCCTTACTCATATGATCACTGATCTCTCTGTACAGTTCCCTTATCTGATAGTTGGAGGTGATCTTAATATCCATTTCGATGTTCCCACCTCTGCTAAGGATCTCTCATTTGTCACTCTTCTCCATGATCTATCTCTCCAACAGCTTGTTTGCTTTTCCAACCCACACAACTGGCCACACTCTTGATCCAGTTATTACCCCACTGTCCCCTCCTTTCCGCATTTCTCGACTTCTGGCAAAACCTCTACCTTGGACTGATCATTTCCTCCTCACGTTCCTACTTGAGCCTCCTACCCCCCAACCTACCAGCTCAATCTCCTCTACCACTCTCCTGCTTCGCCGCATCTCTCCCTTAACGCTTCAGCTTTTTCCTCCAGCTCACCAGGTTCTTCCAGAAGACTTCTCCTTTCTTTCCCTAAGCACTCAGGTTTCCACTTGGACCTCAACACTATCTGCCACCCTGGACAATCTTGCACCCCTCCAACCTGTTCATCCTAAGCGTCTCTCCACTCGGCAACCCTGGTTTCATGCTGGTCTTCAGCTTCTTCCCTCTCATCTTCATCGAGCAGAACGTACCTGGCGTAAGCTTCACACTACACATGCCCTAGCACTATTTAGTGAACACCATCAGCACTACCGTTCCTCTGTCCACCAGGCTAAGCTTTCTTTCTTCTCTGATAGTATCACTGCTGCTCTAAATCCCTCCAGACAGCTTTTCTCTGTTCTCAGGACCCTCACATCCCTTCATTCTGGTCCATCTCCTATGCATTCCCCTGATATGTCTTCTCCTCAACTTGCCTCACATTTCGCTGCCAAGATTCTAGACCTGCATGCCATCCTTCCTTCGTGTCCCCCTCCTTTGTCATTTCCCCCTCCTCCTCCTCCGCCTCCTACATCTTCTCTTTCTCACTGCTGGTCCACCTTTTACACGATCACCACCTCTGAACTCATAACTGTCATTTCCACAGCACGCAAGACCACTTGCTCCTTAGACCCTATCCCTTCAGGCTGGATCCTTGAACCCTCCCTTGCTCTTGTCCCTTACATTCTCACTATGATTAACTCTTGTCTTTCCTCTGGATTTTTACCCTCTCATTGGAAACATGCCCTGGTACGTCCACTCCTCAAGAAACCCTCCCTTGATCCTTTAGTCCTAGCTAATTACCGCCCGGTTTCCAATCTTCCTTTTCTTGCCAAGATCATAGAAAAAGTCATCTTTGCACAACTCTCTCAGCATCTTCAATCCATAAATTTCCTGCACCCTCACCAATCGGGCTTCTGCCAGGGTCACAGTGTTGAGACCGTTATGGTTGCACTTTTCAACGAACTTCACACTGCACATGACAGGGGGTGATATTTCGGTGGTGGTCTCCCTTGAGCTGTCCGCCGCTTTTGACCTAGTTGATCACTCACTTCTCCTATCACACCTTCGGGGCACTGTGTATCGTTGGTTCCATTCTTTTCTTTCCTTTCTCTCCTTTTCTGTGGCCTCCCCCTCCCGATCTTCATCAGTATCCCCTTCTGACTCCACCCCCTCCCTTGTGGTGTTCCTCAAGGCTCTGTCTTGGTTCCCCTTCTATTCAATCTCTTTTTCACGCCACTTGCTCTATGCATTCAACAATCCTGTCTGTCAGCCTTCTACTATGCAGATGACATCATCATTATACAACACACTGACCCACTTCACTCGGATCTTGGTCCCCTTAATTCCTGTCTTGCTCTTGTAGCGGAATGGTTGTCTTCAAACTGTCTTCATCTCAATCTCACAGAAACCTCCTCCATTTGGTTCCCTTTTGGTGGTCCCTGTCCCTCACTTGCTCCCTCCATCGGAAACTCCACTATCCCTTTAGTCTCCTCCTTCCGATATCTGGGTATTCTTCTTGATTCTAATCTTACACTTAAGGACCACATCTTTCATCTTGCTAAAACTTCTTACTTCTTTCTTCGCCAAATTAGATCTATCCGCCCGTTTCTTTCTTCCCCTGCTCTAACTACTCTCATCTTATCCATAGTAATATCTCGGCTCGACTTTTGCAATTCTGTTTTCTCTGGTTTCACCTGCACCCAATTATGCCGCTTACAGCTCATACAGAATACTGCAGCTAGACTTATTACTCACTCCTCCCGTAGAGATCATATCACTCCTCTTTTATATCATTTACATTGGCTTCCGATAGAATTTTGTTTACAGTACAAGACACTCACACTGGTACATCAAGTTATTCATACACATACACCACAGTATCTTACTGATCTTCTCCAATTTCATGTTCCCACACGCAACCTCCATTCCCTTCATATTAACCGTCTTCATCTCCCTTCCCCTTCAGGTGCACATCTCCAGTCCACATGTCACTCTGCTTTTTTCTTCCACGGTCCTGCTCTCTGGAACTCCCTACTTACTCCCCTTCATCTTGAACAGAATTATCTCACTTTCAAATCTCTTCTGAAGACCCACCTGTTCACCATTGCTTATAACCTCCCAGTATCACAAAATTGACCTGGTTTATCCCTGTTTTGTCTGACCTCCTCTTTATGTCTTGTCTTCGCTTCTCCTGTTGCTTCTTCTTTCCTTGTATAATTGTAGTTCTTTTCCTTTTTCCATGGCTTTAAGCCATCCTGTATACAATTTTTAATTGTACACCGCCCTGACATCATAAAGGGTGATATATCAAATGTGAATAAACTGAAACTGAGGACAATGGGTACCAGCATATGGGCCGCAATTCTTCATTAACTCTGCCGCTGCAGATATCTTGTGCTAATGCTAGATGAGGACCCTCACTAACAGATTGTGCTTTATGGTCCTGTGTGAATATTGCAACCAGCCCCATAACATTGCAGTTGGCACAGGATACTGCATCACTATTATGTCTCAGCCATATGCATGCATGCATAAACAGATGCCCTCATTAGCTAGTGTCTGACAGTAGTGCCAATGTGTGTTCTGTGATAGTGCAATTTAAATACAGCCTTTGAAAATAGGGGCTAGCCAGGTGTGGCATGATCACTGACTATTCTGCACCACAGCATCAGGGGCCCATGCCACCTACATGGACACCCATGGTCTGCCCCCCTCCCCCAATATTGCTTAATACTGTGCACACTGTCATCCCATTACCCATCTCCAGAGTGCCACACAACATTATAACATTGTAGACAGCCATATACATTTATTTTCTCCAGGAATAAGCAGGAAGTCAGGAAGTACAGAATTTAGACACCCAATGTAAATAAGATGTAGATAGACCCTGCCTGAAAGTAGGCACCAGTGTAAATACAATGTAGATAGTTTCCCCAGTTATTTCCAAGTTGATCTCCCCGTTCATTGTAATTACAACTCAGAGTGCCTGTGTTGTATAGTTGATGTTAAATGTAAACCGCACTGATCTAAAATAGCGCGGTATAGAAGAAATGTTAAATGAATAAATAAATAAGTCAGTCCTCACATATAGCTGACGGCGCCAATGGAGCCCACGCATATCTAATCCCTAGCTTTCAAAGAAAGCTTTTGGGCTCTACACTATGCATGCACGGTCACCTTCCTGCCCAAAGGTGCCATCTTACCTCGGTCTTCTTTTTTCCGTGGAGCTCTGCAGACGTGCTGTCTGTGCAGCCCAATTAAAGTATATTTTTTTCACCGTTTCTCGTAACTTTTCTTTTTTCTTTGGTATCGATCACCTTCCGCAGCCCGAGTACAATGCCTCGGTGTCATCCCTTTCACTCTGGTATTTTCTTTTTTTTGGCCTGCAGGGTTTTTGCTCGCAGCCTAGCTGGTCAAGACATCGGAGTTTCTCGTTTTTCCCGCTATGTCTTTGACCAGCAGATTTAAGCAGTGTGGCAAGTTCAACCACTCTCTTGCACTGACCACCAAAGTACCTGTTTAAATGCCTCGGGGTGTACCATGACGTGTCTTCCTGACTGCTTTGCCTTTTGATGTTGAAAAGTGTCTGGGGGAGCTGTTTGGCAAGTTTGCCTCGGGATCGGCATCGGGGGCAGAATCCCTGCCTTTGCTGGTGTCGGGCAACTTGGCGCCTTGCTCCCAGGCTTGATTGGAGCTGCGGGACCGGCATGCATCAGAGTCATCCTTGGAGGACCTTCTCCGAAAGACTTCATCTAAGCCAAAGTTAAGGTCGAACCTAGGCCAAGGGGGTAAGACCGCTGGGACCTGGACACGAAACCCTCAACGACGCTGATGATGAGGACCGAGAGCACCCTTCCAAGCAGCCTCTGAAGGAGGCGGTGTTGATTGAGTCGGGGAATTGAGTTGGTTCCCCCGACACCATTACCATCCAGGACTCCCCTACCAGGGACCTGATGCTGGCCTCAGCGTCCTCGAAGATGGCGCCTGCCTCAGCAGAACCATTGGGCATTGAGGCCAGAATGCTAGCCCTAGAATGCAGCATCACAGCATTCTTCGATGCTCAGCAGGGCCCAAACCCCCCCCCCCTCGGTCATCAGCGCCTGTGACAGGACCATTCTCATCCAGGACTTCCCCGAGGATGCCCCTCCCATCCTTGAAAGACTGGCCTGCTCGATGTCATCTCCATTGGCATCCGAGGACTGGCACGACGTCTGGTGCAGTCTCACTGGAGCCCCAATGCCAGGCGGCGTCGACGCCAAGTTGGTCCGATGACCGCAGAGCGCTGGCCAACTCCGAGTCGACCTGGGCGACAGATGTGGAGTCTCCCGACACCATCCTCCATCGGGGCATCCTCTCCAACCTGTCTCCGCCAGACCATTAGCGGCGGCCACCTCCAGAGGAACTAGCTTTCCTGGGGTTTGTCCGGAAGATGTCCCAGGCACTCGTCTTCATGGCGGTGCCGGAGGATGAGCCCACGTACTGAAGACCTCGAGATCCTCCAGTACGATGCTGCTCCTCAGGAGGCACTGACGGTGTCCATGAACGGCTACTGTTCAGAATGTGGGAGACCCCGATGACGGTGCCAGTTGTGAACCATCAACTCGATTCACAGTATTGAGTCGGCTGGAGCCCCAGCTTCCAGAAAACACAACTGCCACATAACTCCATGGTTGTGGAGTTGGCTATGCATCGCATTAAGAGCCAGAAGACGCACTCCTCGATGCCTCCCGACAAGGAGGCATGCACCATGGATGCTTTCATTCGGAAGTGTTTCCAGGGTTCCATGCTCACAGCCTGGATCCAGACATGGGCATATACCTCAGAGATTTGGCAAAGGAGCTTGCTGGGTTAGCAGGCGAATCTCATGAGCGCTTTTGGACCCGGTGTCATCGGTCAAGGAGTGCTCCAAGTTTCAATCTCTGGCAGCCTTCAACTGCTTTGAGTCGGTGGTTTGGGCAGCTGCAGTGAGCATTAATGCCCAACTCCTTGCCTGGCTACAGTTCTCCGACTTAGAACAGTGGGTCCAGACAAGTTAACTGATGTCCCTTGCCTGGGAGAGAATCTCTTTGGTAAGCCCATGATGGAGAAAGCAAATGAGCTGGAGAAGGAATTCATGACCAGAACCATGCTGTCCAAGAAAGTGAACCTTCCCGTAGGAAGACTTCGGGTAAAAAGCCCTTCCACCCAAAGACCAAAAAGGCTTATGGAAAGTTCTCCAAGTTTCAGGTCTATCACGCTCCCCCACAGGGGCAGCAGGCCAAGGGCATGGCCCCCATAAGCTGAAGGCCCCCAAACAGCACCCCAACTGCAGCTTGGGAGGAGTGTTTGACACCTTGGGCATAGCCTCCTTCCCCCAGGAGGTAACAGGCCAAAGATTCATGGGAGGATGGCTAGTCCACTTTGCACATCAGTAGCCAAGCATCACCACGGGCACCTGGGTGTTGCAGGTAATTGAAGAAGATTATCTCCTCCACTTTGCCCAGATGCCTCCTCTTTTCTTCCCCGGGGAACAATCAATGGACCCCTTGCACAGGGAACTTCTACAAAAGGAGCTCACGTTTTTGCTTGAAGATCAAGTGGTGGAACCCGTCCCCCAACCTCTTCAGGGCAGGGGATTTTACTCCCACTACTTCCTTGTTCCCAAGACGTCAGGTGGCTTCCAGCCCATCCTGGATCTATGGGACCTCAACCGCTTCCTGCTCAAGGAAAAGTTCAAAATGATATCCCTTGGAACCTGGTTGCCCTACCTTCTGCAGGGAGATTGGGTATGTTCCTTGGATCTAAAAGATGCCTACGCACTCACATCCTAATCCATCCAAGGCACCGTCAGTACCTCTGCTTTCTTGTCAGCGGACGGCATTATCAGGACAGGGTACTACCATTTGGCCTCGCCTCAACTGCCAGTGTGTTCACCAAATGCCTGGCAGTTGTGGCAGCTCGCCTCAGACTCCTAAGGGGGTTTGTCTTCCCCTACCTGGACGACTGGCTCATATGAGACAGCTCACTGGGGGAGGGGAAGACAAACACCCTCAGGGGAGCGCACTATAGAACTGCTCCAGCACCTGGGCTTTGTGGTGAACTTCCAGAAGTCTCACCTGCAGCCCACACAGCAGCTGGAGTTCATTGGCGCCCTACTGGATTCCACTTAAATGAGGACCTTCCTGCCTTTCGATTGGGCGCAGCGCCTATCCACTCTGTCCCAAGCAAGCTGTACAAGGTGGCTTAACAGTGACAGCCAGACAGATTCTCCATCTTTTGGGGCACAGGGCTTCACCATCCATCTCATCCCATTTGCCCACCTCTGTATGAGGCAGGTGCAGGGGATGTTCAGTGCCCAGTGGACATAGGCTTCTTACCACCTGGAGGATTGCATCCTGGTCATGTCGGCCCTAGCAACATGCCTCTCCTGGTGGCAGGACCCCCTCAACCTCAGAGCTGGCCTACCCATCCAAGCTCCCCCAGTGCGCCATATCCTCACAACAGACGCATTCAAGTTGGGCTGAAGGGCCCATTGCGATCAACAGTCACAGGGCCCATGGTCACTGAAGGAGACCTCTGTAGCCCAAATGCCCTTGAGTACAGAGCAAACCGAGCTTAAAGATTCCAAATTACCCCTGCCTACCGAGAACCAGATTAATATGAATAAAATACGGTTTCTAAAATGCTTGTATAGAAATGCTAGAAGTCTAAAAAATAAGATGGGAGAGTTAGAATATATAGCACTAAATGAGAAGTTAGATATTATTGGTATCTCAGAGACATAGTGGAAGGAGGACAACCAGTGGGACACTGTGATACCTGGGTACAAACTATATCGTAATGATAGAGCTGATCAAATTGGCAGAGGGGTTGCGCCCTATGTTAGAGAGGGCATTGAGTCACAAAGGATTCAAGTTTTGCATGAAACAAAATTCGCTGTAGAATCTCTATGGATTGAAATTCCATGTAAAAAGGAGAGGGCAATGGCAGTGGGGTTGTACTATCCACTGCCTGGCCAGAATGAACAAATGGATGATGAAATGCTCAAAGAAATTAAGGAAGCTAACAAAAGTTACAGAACAGTAATAATAATGGGTGATTTCAATTACCCCGGTATTGACTCTGTCAGTGTCACGGTAGGACATGCTAGGGAGAGAAAGTTTCTAGATGAAATAAATGACTGCTTCTTGGAGCAGCTGGTTCATGAACCGACCAGAGGGGAAGCCATTTTGGACTTAGTCCTTAGTGGAACACCAGATGTGGTGCTAGAGAGATAAGGGTGTTGGGGCCACTTGGCAATAGTGATCATAGCATGATCACGTTTGATTTAATTGATGGAGGAGGAATGGTAAGGAAATCCACAGTACTACCTTTTAACTTTTGAAAGAGACTTTGACAAAATGAGGAAAATAGTTAAGAAAAAACTAAAAGGAGCAGTTGCAAAGGTTAAAGATTTACATCAAACTTGGGTTTTGTTTAAGAATACTATCATGGAAGCCAAGGCCAGTTGTATTCCACGCTTTAAAAAAAGTGGAAGGAAGTCCAAAAACTGTCAGCATGGTTTAAAGGTGAGGTCAGAGAGGCTGTTGTTGCCAAAAAAAGCAACTTTCAGGAAATGGATAAAAGAGCCAAATGACGAAAACGGGAAACAGCACAAGCACTGGCAACTAAAATGCAAGGCATTGATAAGGCAGGCATTTGAGAAGAAACTTGCTGTGGAAGCAAAAACGCGTAATAAAGACTTTTTCAAGTACATTCATTGCAAAAACTTGTGAGAGAATCAGTTGGACCATTAGAAGATAGAGGGGTAAAAAGGGCAGTAAGAGGGGACAAGGCTATAGTGGAGAGACTTAATGAATTCTTTGCTTTGGTCTTTACTGAGGAAGATGTAGGGATGTTACCCATGACTGAAGTGGTATTTAAAGTTGATACTGCAGAAGAATTGAAAGAAATATCGATACACTGGGAAGATGTATTACAACTGTTTGATAAACTGAAGAGTAGCAAATCACCTAGACTGGATGGTATACATACAAAGGTGTTGAAAGAACTGAAATAAGAGATTGCAAACCTGCTATTAGTAATCTGTGAACTATCATTAAAATCATCTGAAATACCTGAAGATTGGAGGATGGCAAACGTAACGCCAATTTTTAAAAAGGGTTCCAGGGGTGATCGGGAAACTAGACTGGTGAGCCTGACATCAGTACCGGGAAAAATGGTAGAAACCATCATAAAGAACAAAATTAGTGAACATGTAGATAGTCATGGCTTAATGGGAGACAGCCAACATGACTTTAGACAAGGAAGATCTTGTCTTACTAATCTGTTATGTTTTTTTGAAGGTGTGAATAAACAGGTAGACAGAGGTGAGTCAGTAGATTTAGTGTATCTGGACTTTCAGAAAGCCTCTGACAAGGTCTCTCATCAGAGACTTCAAAACTAAAAAGTCATGGGATAGGAGGCAATGTACTATTGTGGATCAGGAACTGATTAAAATATAGAAAGCAGTGGGTAGGGCTAAATGGCAATTTTCCCAGTGGAAAAAGGTGAATAGTGGAGTACCCCAGGGATCTGTGCTGGCTCCGCTGCTTTTTAAAAATTGATTTATCCAATTTTCCAATAAATATTACAAAGTAATAAAGAAAAAAGCAAACTATAAATCATACAAGGTAATACATTATACAAAGAAAAAGTACAAGCCCACATCATGGGAAAGTGAAACCCAGATAAAGAAAAACCACTGATTATAACAATCATAACAAGATACTACCCAATATTAAATCCCAATCTTACTAGCTAACCAAACTTAAATGGGCCCCAATAAGTAAGACAATCAACCAGATTTCAAAAATTCTTCCAATTGAAGGGGCTCATAAAACACATATGGAGCCTTCCCTACAGTAACCAAACAGTTGCAAAAACCCGAGGATTCAGTGCCAAAAAACCCTTACGACTAAGCTGCGTTTGTTTGGATACATCGGGAAAGATATTTATTTTCTGCCCACATAACAATTCATTCTTTTTAGAAAAGAACAATTTCAATGTTAAATTCTTATCAATCTCAGAATGAAAAGAGACTAATAAGGTCACTCTAACAGAAATTTCATCTAACGATGATTCAATAAAATCGTAAATGTTTAAGGTATCCAGTGACACTAGGGCGTCCACCTCCCCTTCTCCACTAATAACTTTCTTAGAGCTAGGAAGATAGTATATATTGTTAAAAACAAGAGTAGCAGAATCTTGATACCCCAATATCTTCTTTAGATATTTATGAAAAAGAATATCAGGAGAGAAATAATGCTTTTTAGGAAAATTGAGGTACCTAAGATTCTTAGCTCTAAGACTATTTTCCAATTGTTCGTGCTGACGATGCAGCACCAAACTATCTTTTATAGAGGAAGTGAGCGCTCCCTGTACAGTGGAGACCTGAGCCTCAATTTTCAAACAATGAGAATCAACAGAAGTCAAACAAGTATCATAATGAGCAAGCTTTTCAACAGTCTCTTGAGTAAAAGCAGTAAACTGGGGCATAACCAAAGACAAAGAAGTGTCAATATGTGTTAACAGGCTCCGTATATCTATTAAAGAAACCTCCTGCTGAGAATCTTGAGCTGAGAGGCCCAAAGAATTAGACAAAATTTTTGGAACCTCTCCGACTTGAACAACTCGGGAAAGAGGAACATCTCCTGCCCGAGGGCTCACTTCAGGAGAGGAAACCTGCTCTAGTGGAAAAACGGGGGAAGGTTTCCCAACCAATTTAGGTGAGGAGGTCGACACACCCGTAATCTCATCGTTGGATAGCAGGGGAGGGATATCACCCCCCTCTATTTTAGAGGAGCTAAACAGAAGAGGAAACACTGTCAGACAGAGGCAAAGATACATTTCTAAACTCACTAGCAGTCAGTACAAACATGTCTGTCCATAGGACCTGCTGCTTTCACAGTCTTAGATGGATTCATTGTACTCACGCCAACCACTCTCTTCTTCCACTTGCCCATGCCACAGTGTGCTCCAATCCAAAGCTCCTCAGTGCTCCGAAGGGGCTCAAAAGGCCAGAAGATCGGGGGTTCAAATCCCACTAGAGGACAGCAACCTTGGGCTGGAAGGACTGGGGTTTCTAGTCCCACAGGTGCTCCTTGTGGTCTTGGGCAAGCCACTTAACCCTCCATAGCCCATGTTCCCTGTAAAATAGTTATCTCCAAGTTATAATACCCTGTTCAATGTAATTTCAGTTGTTCAATGTAAACTGCACTGATGCAGAATAGCGCGGTATATACAAGAAGGTAAATAAATAAAAGGGGCAGTACCTGCCCCTTTAAACACGGCCGTTCAGACATGGCCGCGTCCCACGGCACAAGCCAGACTTCTAAACCCCTCCTGATGATGCAGGGTTGGCACAGCAGGTTAACGAGAAGCAGCCAGGGCACAGGCAGCCTCACGTGCGAGCACAGATGGTCCGGGTAGGTCCTGCAGCTCCAGGCACACTCTCCAAGGTAGTACCCCTCCGGCCGGACTTCTAAACCCCTCCTGATGATGTGGCAGCTTAACGAGAAGCAACCAAGGCACAGGCAGCCTCACGTGCGAGCGCAGATGGTCTGGGTAGGCCCCGCAGCTCCAGGCACACACTCCCGGTCCGCTGCTTTTTGACATATTCATAAATGACCTGGAAAAGGGAATAATGAGTGAGGATATCAAATTTTCAGATGACACAAAACTATTTAAAGTTGTTAAAACCCATGTGGATTGTGGAAAATTGCAAGAGGATCTTGATAAATTGAATGACTGGGCATCCATATGGCAGATGAAATTTAATGTGGACAAGTGCAAAGTTATGTACTTAGGAAAGAAAAGCCCAAGCTATGGTTACACGATACAAGGTTACATATTAGGAACTACCACTCAGGAAAAAGATTTAAGTGTCATCGTAGATAACATGTTAAAACCCTCCGCCCAGTGTGCAGCGGCGGCCAAGAGGACAAATAGAATGCTAGGTATCATAAGGAAAAGAATGGAAAATAAAAAAAAGGATATTATAATGCTTCTGTATCGTTCCATGGTGCGACCGCACCTTGAGTATTGTGTACTATTCTGGTTGCCGTATCTTAAAAAGGATATAGCGTTTTAGAAAAGGTACAGAGAAGAGCCACCAAAATGGTCAAGGGGATGGAAGGATGCTCCTATGAAGAGAGTCTAAAAAGGTTAGGGCTCTTCAACCTGGAAAAGAGATGGCTGAGGGGAGATATCTCATTTCAACCTGAACTAAACCCACAGATGGAGCAGCCCCTGACCACTGTGGCCAAAAGCTTATCCTGTATATATGTATTTATGTATATATGTAAATGAACTCCCCCATAGCTAAGAAGTGTTAACTCTGTATGATGTGCTTTTCTGACAATCTGTATGTAAACAAAATTTGTACCTGCCTTGATTCGGCAGTTTCACAATAGTAATCCTACCCGCTTCTGATCGCTGGAAGGAGCGGGCTACAAATGCTTGCTAAATAAAATAAATAAATAAATAATAGAGGTCTATAAATTAATGAATGGAATGGAACGGGTAAACGAAGATCGATTGTTTACGTCATCAGAATATAAAAAGACTAGGGGGCATGCAATGAAGCTGCAGAGTAACCTATTTAAGACGAGAAAATATTTTTTCACTCAACGTGCAATCAAACTCTGGAATTTGTTACTGGAGGTTGTAGTAAAAGCTGTTAGTGTAGCTGGGTTTAAAAATATTTTGGGCAAATTCCTAGAGGAAAGGTCTATAAACCATTATTAAAAGGGACCCGGGATATCACTGCTTGACCCAATACAAGCATTGAGGAACCTGTGTCTTTTGGGGAAACTGCTAGGTACTTATGACCTAGATTGGCCACTGTTAGAAACAGGATACTGGGCTTGATGGACCTTGGTCTGACCCAGTATGGCATATCTTATGTTCATATATCCTGTGGTCTTCCAGGATCGCCTATAGAAGCAGGTGGTTCAGATCCAGATGGAGAACCAGGTAGTGATGTACTACATCAACAAACAGGGAGACATGGGATCATACCACCTTTATTGGGAGGCGGTGCGCCTCTGGAACTTTGCGACGGAGAAGAACATCTCCCTCAGTGCAATGTACTTGCTGGGCCAGAACAACGTGCTGGCAGACTGCCTGAGCAGCGTCCTCCAACTCCACTGAATCTGACCATGCTGGCAGAGGTTTTTTGACGCTGGGTGATCTGTAGATCGACCTCTTTGCCTGCCAGTCCAGAGAACACGCAGCTGCTGTGCTTCTGCTCTCAGAGGCCGCCCCGGGATTGGGAAGAGACCTCCCGGAGGGATGGTGCCTTCGGCCAGGCTGTACTCCATCACCTCTTCGGGGAATAATGCAACTCCCTCCCTCTGACCCGTAATGTCCAGGCTTCAGGAGTGGGAATTGCATCTTTGATGCTGCTGCTGCTGCAGTGTCAGATTTCCAGCCAATCACCAGCCCCTGCTGCCCTTTACAGTCTGCTTTTTGGGTCGTTCATGTCTTTTACAGGTTTTTTTGGTAGCCTGTAGCTTGGGAGTCCCATATGTGAGTACTGTTCCCGGAGAAAGCATAGTTGCACACCTGTAACAGGTGTTCTCTGGAGACGGCAGGAATCAGTCCTCACAACCCTTCCTCCTCTCCGTGCAGTTACTTTTTCTGCTTTTGAGCTATATCATCATACTGAGGTAAAATTGCACTTTTCGGCGGGAAGGTGACAGCACCTGCACAGTGTAGGTCCCAAAGGCTTTCTTTGAAAGCTGGGGATTGGATCCTTGCGGGCTCCGTTAGTGCCGACATCACCCATATGTGAGGACTAATTCCTGCTGCCCCCGTAGAACACCTGCTACAGGTGAGTAACTACACTTTCCCAGATGCCTGCATCCAGGCTCCTACAGGCAGGGCCAATGCACTTGTGTTATACCACACTCCCACCCGAGTATGTGCACCTCAACGAAGCCACCATAATGTCCGTTTCCTGACAATACCCACACATCTCACAATAACGCACCCTGGCTGGTCAGGGCACTGCCCCTGCCAGCTTAGGACATACTCCTGTATGCAGGGAGAGGTTGCTTAATATAGGTAAGCTGCATGGGAGGAGAACATATAAGATATGCCATACTGGGTCAAACCAAGGGTTCATCAAGCCCACTATCCTGTTTCCAACAGTGGCCAGTCCAGGTCATAAGTACCTGTAAGGTTCCCAAAAGTTATACAGATTTCATACTGCTTGTGCAATGGGTAAGCAGTGGTTTTATCCAGTCCTCTTTAATTCTCCAGGAACAAGGAGGAAGTCAGTCCTCACATATGGGTGACGGCACAGACGGAGCCCTCGAGGAAGCATCCCCAAGTATTCAAAGAAAACCTTTGGGAGATGCTACCATGCATGTGTGGTCCCTTTCCCTGCCATCTTGCTCAGTCTCTTTTTTTTCGCGGAGCCCTTTAGATGTTCGTCTGGCTTGTCCCCGGAAAATATTTATTTTTCTCTCTGAGTTTCATACTCACCTCCGGTATCGCACCGGTATTCTTCCCGCCACCCGACCTCACTGCCTTGGTGTCTAGTTCGTGTCTATTTTTGTAGATTTTGTTTTCCTTAATTTTTTGGCATCTTCGCGCCTTTTTTCCCTACTGGCAGCCCAGCGAGTCTTCGACCTTGCAGGGGTACTTTTTTCCTTCATGGCTACCAGTGGCTTTAAGAAGTGTGATTGGTGCTCAAAAATCATGTCTTTGACTGACACACACAAATGCTGCCTTGGGCCAGACCAAGACCCAGCAGCTTGCGGTCTTTGCAAGAGGATGTCCAGCAAGGTCCTCAAGAGCCGCCAGCAGCAGCATGATAAGTTTTTCCCCCGAGTCCCTGGTGCCTCCGAAGGCCAGGGCTTCCACTGAAGCTTTGACACCTCGGGCGGACCCTTCTGAGCCCCGCCATGGGCCTTCAGAAAGGGTGTCTCTCTCGAGGAAACACAGGAAGAAGAAAACCTCAAAGGCGGTGTCCTTGGACCTTGGCCAGGTCCCGCAGTCCGAGACACTTGTCCGAGGCGTCGGAGAAGTATCAGCCTGCAAAGGTCCGCCGGAAGGATTCAGCTTTGGACTGGCCTCGGTCCCCAGACACCATCCTTGTCAAGAATTCCCCTTCGGGGGAGCCAGTGCCATGCCTGAGTCCCTCGGTGCCCATGCTGAAGGCTGCGGAACCTTCTGGCCTGGAGTTCAGAATGGCGGCCCTTGAATGCAGTTTGTCTGCCTTCATGGACCAACATTAGGCGCTCTTCTCTGGTATGACCGGTTCATCCGCTCTGATCACCGGGCCCTTGATGTCGAAGACGTCCCTGGAGGCCGCTTCAATCCTCGAAGTCCTTTGGCCTCGAGTCGATTCTCAGCCGAGGTCTTGATCCAATTCCCGTTTGACAGGACTGCGACCATCCCCGGCATGTGTGATGGGCATCAGCCGCGGAGCATCGAGAGGCCCATGGAGCAGCCTTCCTATGAGTCCTTGACAGACTACTCCAAGGGAAAGGAACCACACATGCATGGTAGCATCTCCTTAGACCTCAAGGATGCCTATACTCACATCCTTATTCACCTAACCATAGGCAGTACCCGCAGTTCATGGTGGGGGGGGGGGGCACTATCAGTACAGGGTGCTCCCTTTCGGTTTGACTTCTGCCCCAAGGGTCTTCACAAAATGCCTGGCAGTCGTGGCCACCTTCCTCTGTTTCCAGGGGGTCTTTGTCTTCCCCTGCCTGGATGACTGGCTCATAAAGGGAGGCATGGCCTCAGAGGTACAGCAGGCCACCACACGCACCATCCAGGTTCTGCAGCACGCACACTCAGAGGTACAGCAGGCCACCACACGCACCAACCCAGGTTCTGCAGCACTTGGATCTTGTCATTAACTACCCCAAGTCTCACCTCCTCCCAACGCAATGTCTGGAGTTCATCGGGGCAAAGCTGGACACTGTCCAGTTAAAGGCCTTCTTGCCCAGGGACCTAGCCGACCATCTCAGGACTCTGGCACAGGACATATAGTACCATTCCTCAGTGCCAATTCAGTTTCTTCTGCGCCTTCTCGGGCACATGGCCTCCATGGTCCATGACACCCCAGATGCTCGCCTCCACATGAGGGTGGCGCAGTAGTGTCTCTGGGACCAGTGGACGCAAGCCACGGGGCACCTCCGAGACAGTGTCTCTGTAACCCACCAACTGGTGGAATCTCTGGTCTGGTGGCAGTCCCTCCAGTATCTCGAGGTGGGCATGCCTTTTCAGGCCCTGAGCCCCTTAAGGGTCCTTACCACGGATGCCTCCCTGCTTTGCTGGGGAGCCCGCTGCGGGGAGCTCCACCCCCAGGGCAGCTGGTCACCAGGCGAGAGCACCCAGCAAATCAACCTCCTGGAGCTGCGGGCGATATATTTAGCCCTACTGGTTCCATGCTCTGGGATGGTGGCTCGAAGCCCCATATGTGATTTTAACCAGGCATCAGCCGTCTCCCTCGAGCAGCACACCCTGGCTATTGAGAGAAGCTTGGCAGCACTCCTAGCCTCAGTATCGACGACCTCAGCATCAAGACCGATACTGTTAGTGTAGTAGCGAAGTGTCCGCAATAAATAAAACCAGGAGTCTATTTACTAAGATTCAAGCCAATTTATTTGTGCACAGTCTCAGGCACTGTCACATTCAAAATGGTCTGAGCAATGGAGTTCAACAAAACAACAACTTTTATACCTTTCTTCATCAGTTCTATACAGACAAACTCCTCATTGGTCCCGGTGCCCCCTCCACCCCCATCCAATGGGGACCGCTGACCGGGCTTAACACCTGTTCCCCCTGCTCAGGCCTCTCTAGCTGTGGCTCAGTTTCTAGACATAACACATTCTGCTACAAGGTCCCTCCTCAGCTTAGAGAATGTGTGAAAGTAAGATACTGGAACACATCTGTTATCAACATAAAGGAGCTAAATAGAAGATTCTTGCATTCTTATCAAAAGCAGTTTAAAGCAGTTTTCTAACTTCTACTGGCTTTCAGCTCTGCTCAGCTATAATATTCTCAAGTGGGGGTTGGGATTCAGGCCTAACTTACAGGCCTTTCTTGCTCCTGCAGGCTATGCAGGCTATTCTAGGCCATAGCCTATCACATTCCCCCCTTTGATTATTCTCACCCGCAAGTGAGAAAGGGTGAGAATTAAATCACATATGGTACTTCATACTAGGGTGGAGGGATTACTTCGTGGTATAGGGTAGTAGTCCCACATTGCTAGTATCTGTGTAGCTGCCTTATGTTCAATAATACTATCAATGGTTGAGTTTAACACACGCAAGCATAAGGGGAGGAAACATGGTATACATAAGCAAACAGCCACAATCAAGAATACAATCAATACAAGTGTCTTCAGGCCGCCCATTCCTGAACACCAAGAACCAAACCAGCCATCCAGTTGCAAGCCATGCCAGGTTTGGACTGGGACATAAGTTTGCTTTCTCATGTGATTGGCTATGTCTTCTACAACTTGCCCTTCATTATCAATTTGTAAGCAGCAGTTAGTCAAACTAAGTTTGCCACATACTCCTCCTTCAGCTGCAAGCAAGTAATCTAATGCTAAGCGATTCTGGTAGATGGCTGTACGCATCTGTGTGGCTTGTTTAGCTAACAAGGTTAGTGCTCTACTAGTTTCATTGGTTATAATTTCAACAACAGCTTGCAAACGTATAATACGGTCCAACATATACACAGGAGTGCGGTAGCCCCAAGAACCATCTTGTGCCCAGGTAGCAGGTCCATAGTAGGAAACAATTCTCTCCGGTGGCCATTATTCAGAGGTCGCATCCCATTTGTCCCACTGGCCGATCTTCAGAGCCTCTCGTTTCTGTCGACTTTTATACACAGGGAATCCCAATTGTTCTCCGTGGGAAAGGGGCAAGAGGAAGAAAGAGGGTCTGATGGTTCACAATACACACACCCCTCCCCATTTGGCAGGGAGTTTAGCATATGCTCGAGTTCCACAAATCCAATATAGTCCAGGTGGAGCTTGCCAGGTGCTATGCGTAGCCAAATTTGTCCATATCCTGGCCAAGTGAGGAAAGATGATCAAAGGATTAGAAGGTTCTGGAGTATTAGCACCTGACCACCAAGATGTCTTCCCTGTAGTGGCATTGTAATATTTTTGGTTCAGACAGCCTAACTGTCCCACTAGTGCAGTCAGTTGTGGTCCCGCTCGTGCAAAACATAGTTTACCTACTATGGAGTGAGCTAGGACCCGTTCATTGGTAGTTTTATGCAAATCAGTCTGGCTATACGGTATGGAATAGTTCAGTTCTTGTGCTTCCCAAGGCCACTGGTCTGCCATCTGAGTTCCTCCACAGAAGAGAGAGTCCGAGACATGGAGGCTGGAGGCCACAGCTCCAGCTAGTTCGATGAACAAATTCTGCGAAGCGTGGGGAACTACAAATTCTGCCTTCATGGCCTCATGGAAGGTATGATGTATGCGATAAGGTGAAGAAACATGAGTCTTCACATTCAGCTGGATGTATACGATGGTTCCAGGATCAGTTCCACCTCCTGCTATGCGCAGGCCAAATTGAAATCCTTACTTCCACTGGCTGGGTCGAAGATCTGAAGTCGTAGGGGATTGCATGCACTTTTCTTGCACTTTTCAGGTTCCAATAAGGGTAATCTCTCCAGCTTAGCCTTACGATTATCTCCAGTCTGTCCTGTAGGGCCACCAGACCAGGTGGCATAGTACACACAGTCCCACTTGGGACAGTAGTAGTCTGCTTCCGATGGCTTGCCATACGTTGTTGGGGAGTGTATTCCAGTGCGTATTCCCCATCTGTATGCACCTTCAGGACACATATACTTATTGTCATAATAGTAAGCTTGTTTCCATGATCCGCACTGTAATGGGGAAGAGACACCCTGTGATATGGAAACAGAGGAACCTAAGTGCAGTAAGGCAGTTTCTAGCAGGAAGGATAAGCTCAGGACACCCATTTGCCAGGAGCAACACAAACAATCCCAGCCACGAGGGCAGAAACCCTGCCCAGCTAACAAACAATCCCCATCTCCTGGGCCTGATAGCTTTCACCTGGGAGGGGGAAGGGCTAGATTAGCTCCCAAGCAAACGTATAAGAAACGTTCATTAGAGTTTGAGAACAGCAAGAGGAAGGGGAAGAACAGGGAAGACGGAGGAGAACAGAATCAGCTGGAAAGTTTGTGCAAGCTGAGGTCTGGTTCTTGGAAGCAGCGTCTGTCCCAGTGTGAAAGGAAAACGTATGTAAGTGATTCAGAGGATTCTGTTTCTGAATGTGAGAGAGAGAGAGACAGAAAGCAGCTGACAGGAATAACTGGAGGAGCAGGGCACAAAAACCCTTTGACCAAACCTCCAGGTATTTATCCTATGGTGAAGACACCCAAAGGGAGAAGTTACCAGTGAGGATAGCTGGGAAGCACTTACAAGCTCCAAGGAGTGAAAGATATACAGTGCAAGACATTTGTATGTCAGAAGAAGAGGGTGAGCAGCCAGAACACAGAGAAAAACCTCAGGTTTAAACCCCATCCTGAGAGAGCTGTGCACGGACTTTCTCCTGCCCCAAAGCCAGAAGGTAGGCTGTATAATCATTGCAAAAGTGGTTATAAGAATTTCTCTCATAAGAACTATAAAGAATATGACTCTCCTCTAAGCTATGCCAAGAGATATAGTAAAGTTGATCCTTATCTCCTAGAGGAAATAATAGGGAAGCCTCTAGAACAGATAGCAGAGAATAATCTGGAAACGTTGTATACAAGGCAGAAGTTGTATTCAGCTGATAGCCAGCCTGAGTCAATGCTAATTGATCTTCCAGATGAAGAGTTATCTGATACCCAGATGGATTGTACGTTAACAGTTACAAATGATAGGATTTCACTGTGCTGAGCCAGATATCCTGAAGAAGCTGGTCAACTGGCAGTTCAGAAGCACAGGACTTTATTTCCTAATACCAAGGGACTGTATGCAATGAATACCGTACCATTTGTGATTTAAGTTGGAAGCTGTTATAAGTTATTTTTCCTACCTTGTGCCAGAGTGTATGGCTTTCTGTTCCTATGTTACTTTGTGTTTGAATCCGCCCCGGGAGGGGAATTAAAAGCCCGTCTTTGCCTGAACCACTCGATTCACGACTACAACTTATTGAAAAGGTACACAACTACACCTTTAAACCTTTCAATAAAAGGTCTCCAGGCTACCTACCCCGTATGCTGAAGCTACGGGCGGACTACTGGTGACAGCACCTGTAGTAATTATTTCTGTTAATTAAGTCACAAGCATCAAAATACAGGTATGCAGGTTGGGTGGGATCAGAGAGTTGACTTGTAGCGTTGACGAGGGCTCCATCTTCATCATTCCATCTCAGTTCCAGGACATAGTAAGATGGATTCTGTCGGGGTCTGAAACAAGTACGAGTTTTACCCTTGGTACAGACGTTCAGTTCTGTACCATTATAGATACACTGGCTGACTATGCCAGTACAAGTATAGTAAGAGTGATAAAGTAGAGTCTGAGTGACCTGCATTCCAGTCCGGGTGGTGGTTATACAGGCTGCGCAAGGGGGCAAAGCAAGAGTGGTTCTCAAGAGTCCCAGGGCTACCGCAAGAATGAAACAACAGTTAGTAATCATCATGATCATAGTCTTTGGTGATTGATAATGTCTGAAAGGTAGGTAATGCAAAACTGGAGGACGTCTTCTCCTTTGACGTCCAGGAGCAGGTTGGCACAGTCGTTACGAGGATGGATCTTTTCTTCGCAGCGTGAGTCGCAACGGTGATGCAGGATTAGCGATCGAGGTCCAGGGGCGACTCTCAGGAACTGCTGCTGGCTTCAGTCGACTGTGGTGGATCCAGGAGTCGATTTCTGCAACTTTAACTGCTGTTGGGGTTGATAGCAAAATGACATATGGCCCTTTCCAATGAGGCGCTAACGGTGTCTTCTTCCACTCTTTTACCCACACCGAGGCTCCAGGCTTGAAAGGATGCGATGGCTCTGTTAGATTGATAGGCAACCGGTCCTGCACCCAGGTATGAAGGCCCTGCAAAACAGAACTTAGAGCCAACAATTCTTGCCTAGTGATCGCTGATCCAATCTGATTCATATCCCCCCTTATCCCCTGAATTATGGATGGGGGCCTCCCATACAAAATCTCAAACGGGGATACTCCTAATGGCGTGGTGGGGGCTGAACGTATTCGGAGAAGGGCTATGGGAAGAACTTGGGGCCACTTTAAGTGGACTTCCTGACAAAGCTTGGATAACTGGGACTTCAGGGTCCGGTTCATTCTCTCCACTTTCCCTGAACTCTGGGGTCTGTAAGAAACATAGAAACATAGAAACATGATGACAGAAAAAGACCACAAGGCCCATCTAGTCTGTCCTTCCATAACAACAACTACAACAGTCCACTTTTTACCTTTAGAGATCCTCTGTGTTGGTCCCATGCTTTTTTGAACTCAGTCACCGTCCTCATCTCCACCACCTCCACTGGGAGACTATTCCACGGATCCACCACTCTTTCCGTAAAGAAATATTTCCGCATATCACTCCTGAATCTATCTCCCTTCACCCTCATCCCATGTCCCCTCGTAGCAGAACTTGCTTTCAATTGAAAGAGGCTCTCTCCCTGAACATTTATGCCATGGAGGTATTTAAACATCTCAATCATATCACCTCTATCCCGCCTTTCCTCTAAGGTGTGTAGCTTCCATCGTATTTGCAGAGCATGGGCTAGCTGCTGGGTTACTTGTGACACAAAAGAGGGCCCATTGTCTGACCCCATGGTCAAAGGTATTCCAAACCGAGGGATGATCTCATGGAGTAAGGCTTTAGTGACTTCCCTGGCCTTCTCAGTTCTGGTGGGAAAAGCTTCCACCCATCCGGAAAAGGTACAGACTAGGACTAACAAGTAGCGATATCCATTTGCTTGTGGCATCTCTGCAAAGTCTATTTGAATATTTCCCATGGGGGTAACTCCTACTGACTGAACTCTTGGGGGTGGGACAGGACCTTGTCAGGCATTGTTCTTGGCACAAGTCACACATCTTTGGACTACTGAGGTGATGATCTCACCCTCAAATATCTCTCCAGAAAGATATCAGATCCCTCTAGGAGAAAGACCAATCCAAAAAGGCTTTCTATCCTAAAAAGAATAAATAATATCCTCTTTTTCAGCCTGCAATGACTTACCAACCTCATCAACAACAACAGGGTCCCTGCCAGGCTAAGAAACCTAAGACCCCTAAGCCACAACCAGCGGCACAGCCACAGTCGGCACAGTGGCTTCATGGCTCTGGGACAGAGGGTGAAGCAGATAGGTGCACAGGTTGTGTTCTATTTAATCCTCCCTGTTGATGGTAAAGGTGGAGGAAGAGAAGCTTGCATTCTGGAGATAAATGCATGGCTGCATGGATGGTGTCATTGAGAGCATTTTGGTTTCCTGGACCTTGGGATGATGTTCCAAGGGCTGCAGAGCAGAGATGGTGTCCATCTGTCCAAGAAGGGTCGACATGTCTTTAGTAGCAGACTGGCTAACCTAGTGAAGAGGGTTTTAAACTAGATTCATTGGGGATTGGTGAAGAAAGCCCCGCAGTTAAGTGAAACATTAAATATCTCTATAGAAAAGGGTAAAAAGGGTAACATCTGGAAAGTGGTGTGTATAAATGCCCATAGCATGGGAAATAAGATCCCAGATGTTGGAGCTTTAATGGAACAGACTGACTTGTATTTAGTGGTGGTTACAGAGACATGGTTCATGGACAACCATGACTGGGATGTAATTATATAAGGCTATACCTTATTCAGGAAGGATAGGGAAGGAGGAAGGGGAGGAGAAGTGGCACTATATGTAAAAAATAACATTAAAGCTACATAATTATAGGGCTTAAAAGGGGGAGAGGAGGCATTGTGGGTTAAACTAGAAAGAGGGAAAGGAAATCAATTTGCATTGATATACAGACTCCCCTCACAGGGAGTAGACAGATTTAATAGAAGACATACGCAGCATTGCTAGGAAAGGGGAAGTGCTATTGATAGATGATTTCAATATGCTGGATGTGGATTGGCACATCCCTGCTTTGGTGTCATCTAGAAGTAAGGAGATCCTGGATTCTCTACAGGGAGAACTATTCAGGCAACTGGTAACAGAACCCATATGTGAAGGGGCCATACTGGACTTGGTGCTTACCAATGGTGAAAGTGTTTCTGATGTTATAGTGAGAGATCATCTCACATCCAGTGATCACTAGATGGTGTGGTTCAATATTAGGACTAGGGATGATAAAATTCATTCAGAAAGAGGGTCTTATATTTTAGGAAAACTAACTTTGCCGAGATGAGCGAATACCTCAAGGAGTCGTTAGTGGGATGGGAACAGCTGGTGAATGTAGAAAAGCAGTGGACAAAACTGAAAGGGGCTATTTTAAGGGCAACCAACCTTTTTGTTAGAAAGGTAAAAGGCAAAGGAGGCTGTTATGGTTCTCAAAAAAAGTAGTTGAAAAGGTGAAGAATAAGAGGGAGGCCTTCATGAGATACAAGAGATCACAGAGAGTGGAAGACAGGCATCTATATTTGGAAAAACTTAGAGAAGCTAACAAAATAGGAAAGCAAAGATACTAAAAGAAGAAGAAACAGCTAATGCAATAAAATGGGGGGCTAAGACATGTTTCAGATATGTTAATGAGAAGAGGAAGGGCAAAAGTTGTATTGTCAGACTCAAGGGTGAAGAGGAGGAATATGTAAAAGCTGATGAGGTAAAGTGGAATTGCTTAACAAATATTTCTGTTCTGTGTTTATAGATGAAGGGCCAAGAGCAGGACTCAGAAAACACCCACAAATAGGAACAGAAGCGTTGGGGATCTCAAACAATTTTCAGAAGACTCTGTTCGAGAGGAACTAGCTAAACTAAAAGTAGACAAAACGATGGGACTGGATGGGATACATCCGAGAATATTGAGGGAACTTGGGAATGTTCTAGTGGCTTTTCAATGCCTCTTTGAAGTCGGGAGTGGTACCAGATGACTGGAGAAAGGCACATGTGGTCCCTTTACACAAAAGTAGAAGTAAGGATATGGTTGAAAGCTGGTTAGCCTAATCTCTGTGGTGAGTAAATTATTGGAAACGCAGCTCAAAGAGAAAATAGCGAGATTTCTGGAGTCCAATGGATTACAGGATCCGGAGGCAGCATGGATTTACCAGATGCAGGTCTTCTCAGACAAATCTGATTGATTTCTTTGACTGGGTGACCAGGGAGTTGGACCGAGGGAGAGCTCTACATGTGGTGTAGTTTTTTTGACACCATTCCGCACAGGCGACATCAACAAACTGTGCACCCTAGGGATGGACTCTGAAGTTACTGATTGGGTTAGAAATTGGTTGAGGGAGAGGTGACAAAGGGTACAGGTAAATGGAGCTCACTCTGAAGACCAGTGACATGCCACAGGGATCTGTCTTTGGCCCGATTCCTTTTAGCATCTTTATTAGTGATATTGCAGAAGGGCTGTCGGTAAGGTTTGCTCTTTGCAGATGATAGCAAAATCTACAATAGAATAGACACTCAGGAAGGCATAGATAACATCAGGAGGGTTTTAGCTAAGCTTGAAGAATGGTCTAGAATTTGGCAGCTGAGATTTAATGCTAACAAATGCAAGGTCATGCATTTGGGCTGCAAAAATCCAAGGGAGCAGTACAGTGTAGGGGCGAAGTACTTTTGTCCTCAAAAGAGCGGAACCAGAGCGTGATTGTATCTGACAATGTTAAAGTAACTAAACAGGTAAAAAAGGCGATGGCAAAAGCTAGAAGGATACTTCGCTGCATAGGGAGAGGAACGGCCACACACCATAGGGAGTCACAGTGTCGTCACACTAACTCAAACTCACAAGCAACTTAACATCACACAATGACTATACCCAGGATTCTGTGAGGTGTGAGGTTTGTGTGTCTGGGTATAGTAGGAACTCATATAAGTTGTCAGATGGCTGCCTGGGTGAGAATCTTCACAGTCTTGGCAAGTGCATATATCTATATGATTTGCAAGGGATTGTGGGCAATGCAGTTCATTCACACCAGACACAGCTGCTGACAATAATTTAGTTGTGCTCAAGTGTTAAAGCCAATAAGATATTTATTTATGGGGTTATTTCTCCCAACACAGATATGCTTGGTAGCACATAAATCAGGTTACTTGCTTTCAGTGTTAAACTTGAAAAAAACAAAATAAGGAAAACAACATTTAAACTTGTCAGGCCAGCAAAGCAAAAGAAATAAGACCTGGTTGGTACAAACTGGTTTTTTCTGTAGTCATTAGCTAATGTTCTCTTAGCCTATATCAAACAACAAACCAAAAGCCACAAAGAAAGAAAAAAAATGTTCTTTTCAGGTAAACGTCTTATATCTTCCCACATAGATTCAGAAGTGATTCTCTCCTAGCTCACAAGCAATTAGGAAGGCTCAATTGCTAGCAGTTATCCAGCTGAAACCCCTTAGCTGGCTTGCTTTCTATTGTGTGGGTCAAATCCTGCTTCAGGAGCTTTTCTGAGTAGATTAAAGAACAAATTTGTATTTCTTTGTGATGGTTGCTGTACTTTATAACAGAAAATCACCAAAGGAGTTTAGACAGAGAGCAGTCCATGTAAACAGATTCTTCATCTGCTATCACCCCCTCTTCTTCAACAAGCATGGGTTCAATATCATGGATTGGCAGAGATGAATCTCCCAATGGAGCACTTTCAGGAGAATACTTGTTTCCCTGCTGTCTTTCAAGGTTATAGCTAGGGCATAGATCAGTGTTCATACCTGAGCTTCCATTGCTGTTAGAGTTCCTCTCTATATAGCCTGGCCAGTATGTAGTCCAGTTCTTATGTCCAGCCTTCCAATCCAGATCCCTGGACACTGGATCTCTCTTCACATACCTTCTGGCACGGGTCTTAGGGTCCCTTCCACGTGCAGCCGTCTCCCTCACAGGTAGCGTCTGGAGATTCCTAGCTCTGCAGCACCATTCCTCTGGCTTTCCCCAGTCCAATGTTGTATGCTGGCCCTTGGAATGCCTCCCAGTATACGTACTGCTCTGGACTCTTCTAGACCTCTCAAAGGCTTTTCTCTTCTTTCTTCCAAAGGGTTTCTTTCCCTCTCTGTCCGTCCGGTTTGGCTTCTGCTTCTGATGATCCTCCTGATGATGAAGATGATCAAGCTCAAGCTGATTCTCTGTAGAATAAACTCTACCTTTATTCTGCCTAGATGAGTGCTCCCCCCTAATACAGCGCAGCTGTGCTGAATCAGGCCCTGCCCTTTGAGATGAGTGCTTAGGGATTACCTCATAGCCCTCCTGATTGAACACATGTTTCCCCACTTCAGCTCCTCTAATGGCTGTTGGAAACCTGGTGCATTCTGGGACTGGTAGTCTTTTATGGGAAAATTCTGTTTTCTTATTTCTACCAGAACTGACAGGTTGCTGGTTCAGAGTCACTTCACCTTTCTTATAGCTCCTTCCTGAGCTATGATAAGCTTCCTTATCACAAAGTTCGTATAACCCTTGTTTATGGTTACTATGTATATAATTCTTGTTAAGCTGTTCTCCTGTTAAAAATTATCATGTAAAAAGTTCACATATCTGTTATAGGTAACATGTTGATTATTTGTAAACCACTCTTGATCTCTGGAAGGGATGGTATAGAAAAGTATAACAAATAAATAAAGAAATGCTACGTTTTCTGGGACATATGGCCTCCACAGTCCATGTTGTCCCTAAAGCCCGCCTGCACATGTGACAAGCTTAATGGATGCTGTCGTCTCAATTGACCCAGGCAACCGGGTGTCTCTCAAACAAGATTTGCATTACACCTCCTCTTATTAAATCCCTTTAGTGGTGGTACTCCCCTCCAAACCTACTCAGTGTTACCTTGTCAGATGCCTCCACCCCAATGCACTCTCACAACGGATGCTTCCAAACTCGGTTGGGGAGCACATCTGAGCAATCTCACTACACAGGAGTAGGCGACACAGCAGGAGTCTCAGTTGCAAATAAATCTCCTGGAGCTACGGGTTCTCATGAATGCCCTTCAGGTTTTTCAACCCCATTTTTCGGGCAAACAGGTGGCCATGTTCTATGTAAACAAGCAAAAGAGAACAGGTTCCTATCCCTTCTGCCAAGAAGCTCTTTGTCTCTGGTTCTTCTCCATTGCACACTGCATCCATTTCAGAGTGGTGTACCTCTCAGGCAAACTCAGTCTCCTGGCGGACAGACTCGACTGCATCCTGCATCTACATTAGTGGACCCTAAATCAGGACACAGCACCTTGGATCTTCCACCTGTGGGGGACTCCCTCAATAGATCTGTTCACCACACAGGAGAATACACAATTATTGCTCTTTTGCTTGAGGATTCCCTTCCTCAACAGTCAAGCAGTGGATGCTTTCCTTCTCCACTGGGGGAAGGGTCTGCTTTATGTATTCCCACATACCCCCTTAATATCCAAAACCCTGTTCAAACTGCTCAATGATTCTAATAGCTCTTTACTGGCCCCATTAGCCATGGTTTCCTCTGCTGCTTCGACTAGCACAGGCTCCACCTCTCAGCCTGGGGCATGTACCCAACCTCCTCTCCCAGGCTTATGGGACACTTCTCTATCCCAATCCACAAGCTCTCCATTTCACGGCGTGGCTACTGAGAGCATGATTTTTGCTGACCCTCAACCTTCCTCAACATGTCAAAGACATCCTACTTGCATTACACAAGTCATCTACTAGGCATTCTTATGCCTTCAAATGATGAATGTTCACACTTTGGTGTACCCCAAAACATATTGACCCCGCAGCCTGTCCAGTGGAGTTCTTTTTACAGTAACTCCTCCACTTATCAACAGATCTCAGTCAGAGTTCATCCTAGTGCCATCTCAATCACAAGCAGGTGGGCAAGCGCTCTATTTTGTCTCATCCTTTGGTGCAATGATTTATGCGGAGTCTCCTACTGTCTTAAGCCGCTAATCAAACGTGGTCCTGGCGCAACCTCTAAAGCCTCCTTTTGAGCCTTTGGTTACCGCTTCTTTAAAAATTCTCTCTTGGAAGATCATCTTCCTCATTGCTCTCACCTCAGCTGACCACATCAGTAAACTGCAGGCGTTGGTGTCTGATCCTCCATACACCCGGTTCCACCACGACAAGGTGGTTCTCCGTACACATCCACACTTCCTCCCGAAGGTGGTCTTGACTTTCCATCTCAATTATTCGATCATGCTACTGGTCTGCTTCCCCAAACTGCATGCTTCTAGGGCTGAAGCAGTGCTGCACACTTTAGACTGTAAGCGTGCACTGGCTTTCTACTTGGATAGAACCAAGGTTTTCAGGAGATCCTCACAATTGTTCATTTCCTTTGATCCAAGTCACCTTGAACTTCCATTCTCAAAATGCACCCTTTCAAACTGGATTGTGAACTGCATTTCTTTTGCCTATGCTCAAGCGGGACTCTCCTTAGAGGGTTACGTCACTACTCACAATGTGCAGGCCTTGGCACCCTCCGTTGCCAATCTTTGGTCTGTCTCCATTCACACTTTCACTGCTCACTATTCCCTAGACAGGGACTCTCGAAGGGATGCTGTCTTTGCCAGGCTGTCCTCCAGCAACATTTTGGGACTCAACTGCAACTCCTACCCTCCGTCCCGGACTTTTTCTGGTACCAGACTTCACTGTTTATGTTCTTGCTAACTTTTCTTCAAGTCCAACAGGGCTACTTTGTTTCCACACCCTCTGGCTCCATCCTTTAGCCTTGGGAATACAGCTGCTACTCTAGTCTGGTACCTGGGAGCTAGTGAGTCCCATATGTGAAGACTGCATTCCTGCTTGTTCCTGGAGATAGCGTAGTTACTCATCTGTTACAGTGATCTCCCGGAACAGCAAGAATCAGTCTTCACACTCTTCCTTCCTCCCCTAGGAATTGTAGGGTATTCTTTTTTCCTCTAGCACTCATCTGCTAACTCAACTGAGGAGAGGACTTGAGAAAGCAGATGCGCTGGGGAGCGTTCCCACGCAGCCTCTGTCAGTTCCGGCAATACCCATATTTGAAGACTGATTCCTGCTGTTCCTGAGGATCACCTGTTACATGTGAGTAACTGCTCTTTCACTGATTAGTCTTAAATGTGCTGCATGGTAGCTGCATTGCGTTGTCCCCTAGTCTTTATACATTTTGAAGGGGTTAAACAACTGATCCATGTATCTCCAGGAACAAGCAGGAATGTAGTCTTTACATATGGGGTGACGTCTGTACCAACGGAGCCCACGTGGGAACACTCCCCAGCGTCCAGTAGGAAAACTTTTGGGAACACTCCTCTGTGCCTTTGTTGCTGCCTTCCCAACTCCCTCTCTTCAGTTCTTCGTTTTCTGCGGAGCCAGCAGGAAGCAAATCTTGTCACCACAGAAAAAAACTTTTTTGTGGGCATCTGCCTTCCCGTCAACACTGGCACCATCTAAGACATTGCTGGTTCCCTTATTCTTTTTTCTTTCTTTATTTTCCTAAAAAAAAAAAAAAAGAATTACTTGGGCATTGACGCCCTTTTAGGCCTTAAGCCTTCCATACTCTTCATCCTTTAGAGTATGGACAAACCAACTAGTGGTTTCAAAAAATGCACTAAGTGTGCCAGCACCATTTCAGTAACTGACACACATGACAAAACAGATAACAAGCAATGGTGCTTTTTCTTACATTGCACCTTTTCAATGGAATAATCTCCCAGTAAATTTGAGAGATCAAGGACTTCCAAGCATTCCGAAAGGAATTAAAAACATACTTGTTCATCCAGCATTTTTACACTCAAGATCATACACCTAACCAAACCCCTCAAACACAATCCAACCACCCTACCTAGGATTCTGTTCAGTCAATCGGAGTCACAACATCGCACTTCCTTCATAAAGCTATTTCTCCACACAGTAATGGAAGTGCTGTAATAAAACCTGAATACCGATTAGATAAGCTATAAGATTGTAAATAGTTTCTATTTTTAATTGTTTACTGTATATAGTTCCTGTGTTACAATATGTTCAATGTAATGGTTTTTGATGTGCTGTTCTCTGTAAACTGCCCCTGATCTCTGGAAGGGGTGGTGTAGAAAAGTCTCCAAATATATAAATAAACAAACATGACTGGTGTCTCAAATGCCTCAGCCCAGACCACTAGCCAAAGTACTGTCCTCTTTGCCAGAAAATGACCCGAAGAGGCCTACAGAACCGGGCTTCTAAATTAGGTACACACTTCGCCTCGGATGCGGTATCATTGGTGTCCACTTCTTCATCCTCTCCTGGATGTCAGGTAACCTCGAAGTCCAAGCACAAGGCCGCATCGAAGTCTATGGGTACCTCCAGGGAAAGATCTCACTCTAAACATCAAGATCCCCCGGGGGTTGCCTCGGAGGTGGCTCAGCCTACCAAACAACCCCGGCGGCAGGATCTGCCTTCCAACGCTATCGAGAGGTTCCAAGATGCTCCCAAGGCCTTGACCTCTGGAGAGCTACTGGTGCCATGCTCTGGGATGGTGGCGCAAATACCTGCCACCAATATCCAAGCATTGGCAACCTCGATAGACCAGCACATACTGGCCATCGTGTAGTTAGGCAGCTCTACTTGCAGCCTCGGTACCCATAAAACCATTAACTACAGGTACCGGGCAATCGACACTGGTTCCAGGTACGACATCGCTCCCAACCATGTCTTCCCTGGAATGCCTTACCAATACCGGTGCAAGGCCTAAATGGCTCACCCAAAGCCAATACCTCATAACATCTATCTTCCGGTGCGCACCGTACCCGTCGATACTTCCTCCTCCAATTCCCTGGATTAGGATGCGGAGTCACTTGATTCACAGGATCCCCAGGACCTTCCTTCGGACCCCTCCCCACCTCAGCAGCGGTGCATGTCACCCGCCAGAAGACGTGTCCTTTCAGGAATTTATTCGAGACCTAGCCAAAGGTCTCTTTATCACTATGACATCAGAGAAGGAACCGAGGGCGGAGGAATTGGAAATCCTCCAATACCCAAAGGCACCCACGGAAGCTGCCACCTTACTGGTGCACCGCATCCTTCATGATCTTATGCTCTGTATGTGGGAGACTCCTCTCACAGTTTCACCCCAAAGAAGACGTCTCGATACCATGTACCGGGTACCAGAGTGTCCCGGTTTCCAAAAGGCACAGCTTCCCCATCACTCCATGGTGGTTGAATCGGCTAAACGCCGTATCAAAAGCTCAAAAACTCATTCCTCTAACCCACCCGGTAGGGAATCGAGAACCCTCGATGCCTTTGGGCGTCGATGCTTCCAGCCCTCCATGCTCTCAGCTAGGATCAAATCCTATATACTTTATATAGGAATATTCCTAAAGGAGGTCTCTAGGGATCTCAAAGCATTTGCTCCTCTCCTCCTGGATGACAAACAGGCAGACTATCTCACCCTAGTTAAACCTAGCCAAAATGTATATATGTATGTATGTAATAGAGCTACCTTTGATGCTTTTGAGTGCACTAGCAGGGCTTCAGTAATTTGCATTGGTGCACATTGCATTGCATGGCTTCAGGCCTCAGATCTTGAATAGTGCGTTCAAGATTAGCTGGGCAACATACCTTGCTCAAGGGAAAATCTCTTTGGCAAAGACTGGCAAGATAAAGCCCCTCAATTAGAGTCAGAAAATACTACTCTAAACAGACTGTCCAGAGTAACAGCTGACCCTGCTAGAAAAAAAGACTTCTGCAAAGAAGTCCTTTTACAATAGTAAGAAGAAATTCTTCTCTTCCTATCCCCCTGCTTCTCAGTATCAGGGCTAGGCCCCACAGAAGAGGCAACAGCCTCCTAAGCAGAAGAAGCCACAGGTGACTAAATCTCAGCCAGACCCGCAGCTACTAGCTGCGCCTGTTTTTTGACTCTTTTCTTAAGAACATTGCCTCCCTGCCTCTGGAGGATATCCAACCTCTCCACATAGCAGGCAAACTGTATCACTATGCCCACAGATAGCACCTTGTCACCTCAGAGCAGTGGGCACTCGCCATAGTTCAGGAGGAGTACAAACTTCACCTATAAGCTCTGCCCCCTCCACATTCAAGGGGGAGTAGCAAACACAACCCCCTCTCACTGCTCTCCTGCAAGATGAGGTGTCCTCTCTTCTGTCTCAGGGTGCCATAGACGAGGTCCCAACATCCCAGCAGGGAGTGGGCTTCTACTCTTCCCTACTTTCTCATTCCAAAGAAACTGGAAGGTACAGGCCCATTCTGGATCGCAGAAACCTCAACAAGTTTCTAGTCCACAAAAAGTTCAAGATGATCTCTCTCGGGACTCTTCTTCCCTATCTCCAGAGTCAGGATTGACTCTGTTCTCTAGATCTAAAAGAAGCGTATACACATATCCTTATCCATCCAAGGTACAGGAGGTATCTACGCTTCACCTTTCAGGGAAAACATTATCAATACAGAGTCCTTCCTTTTGGACTTGCCTCTGCCCCAAGAGTCTTCATAAAGTGCATGGCAGTTGTAGCCGCATATCTAAGAACTCTGGAGATATTCATCTTCCCCTATGTAGACGACTGGTTAATAAAGGCAGACACCTCACAAGAGGTGTTGCTGTCCTTGTATCGTACCATAACAGTACTACAGCACTTGGGATTTGTCATAAACTTCCCACAATCCCATCTCACTCCAACTCAAAGACTAGAGTTCATCAGAGCCCTGCTAGATGCCCAACAGTCCAGGGCATTTCTGCCCCAGCTTCGTTGTACTCGTCTAGTAGAACTAGTGTCCCAGACACTCCTAAGAGACCATCTGATAGCCCGAGAGATGCTGCAGCTCCATGGACACATGACCTCTACATTAAACGTCATCCCACATGCCCATCTACATATGCGGAAAGCCCAGTGGACTCTGGCCTCCCAATGGAAGCAGGCCTTAGGCCGTCTCACGGACAGGATCCAAGTCACTGCCCACCTAACTACATCCCTTCAGTGGTGGTGCTCTCCAGAAAAACTGCTTGTAGGATCACCTTTTCTGATGCCTTCACATCAATGCACCCTGATGACAGATGCCTCCAAGCAGGGTTGAGGAGCCTATCTGGGCAACCAAGGACTCTGGATAGTGCAGGAGTCACAGCTCTAGATCAATCTCTGGAGTCTCGGGCTATCTTCAATGCCTTCTGGGTGTCCCAACACTACCTCACAGCGCAACAGATCCTCATCAGGATGGACAATCGGGTTGCCATGTTCTCTGTAAACAAGAAGGGGGGAACAGGCTCTTGGGCCCTCTGCGAGAAAGCAATACACCTTTGGTCCTTTGCCATTGTGCATCAGATATGCCTCCATGCGGTGAACTTACCAGGAGAAGCCAATGTTTTGGCAGACCGAGTCACATCCTTCCTCCCCACTAATGGTCTCTGCATCAGGACATAGTGTCCTACATCTTCCAGACCTGGGGAACTCCAGACATATATCTGTTCGCAACTCCGCAGAATGCCAAACTTCCTCATTTCTGCACAAAGACTTTGACATCCACCAACCAACAGGGAATGCATTCCACCTGCACTGGGATCTGGGTCTGCTTTATGCATTCCCTCTCATACCTCTTATTTCCAAGATGCTTTTCAACCTTCAGTCTGACAGGGGCTCCATGATTCTCATAGCCCCTCACTGGCCGCGGCAACCATGTTTCCGCTGCTACTACGTCTGACTCAGACTCATCCCATCCGCTTGGGATACATGCCGAATCTCCTCTTACAGGACAATGGCTTACTACTCCATCCCAATCCAGTGTGACTCCGCCTCATGGTTTGGCTGCTGAGAGCATAGCTTTACATGGCTTTGAACTTACTCAAGAGGTTAAGGAGATCCTCTTGGCTTCTAGACAGCCCTCCACCAGATGTTTATATGCTTTTTAAGTGGCGTAGATTTTCATCCAGTGGAGTCACTCCTTCGGTATCTAGTCTACCTGTCCTCAACAGGTCTAAAGACAAATTCAGTGAGAGTCCACCTTAGTGCCATTGCAACATCTCATTATCTGCTTGATGGACAGCCCGTCTCCTTACAACCACTAGTAGCACGTTTCATGCGAGGTCTCCTGTCCAAACCTCCCATTAAGCCACCTCCGGTAGCTTGGGACCTCAATGTTGTTCCAGCGCAGCTCCTTAAGCCGCCCTTTGAACCATTAGCCACAATCTCACTTAAGCTCCTCTTGTGGAAGGTGATCTTCTTAGTTGCCATCACTTCAGCTAGACGCATTAGTGGGCTTCAGGCTTTGGTGGTGGATCCTCCCTATACCCTCTTCCACCATGACAAAGTAGTCCTTTGGACTCACCCACACTTTATGCCAAAGGTGGTGTCTCCCTTCCATCTAAACCAGTCAATTTACCTTTCAGTTTTATTTCCCAAATTGCATACGTCTAGAGCTGAAGCAACTCTGCACACTCTTGATGCAAGCATGCATTGGCTTTTTACCTTGCAGTTGTCACCTCTTTTGACCCGTAATCTGGGATTAACTGTCTCTAAGTGTACGCTCTCCAGATGGATAGCAGACTGCACTTCATTTGCCTATGACAAAGCAGGACTCTCCCTGGAAGAGAATGTCACTACTCATGGTGTTCAAGCCATGGCCACCTCGATGGCAAACCTACGTTTAATAGCCATCTATGAAATTTGCAAAGCAGCAACTTGGTCTTCTTTCCATACCTTTGCTGCCCATTATTGTCTGGACAAAGACTCCCGTCGGGATGCCATGTTTAGTTAGGCTGTACTCCAGCACCTCTTCCAGACTTAGATGCAACTCCTACCCTCCGTCCCGGACTTTGAAGATACCAGAAATCCATGTGGGATCTATGACCTTATCATACCTGCTCAGAGGCGAACCTCAACCAGTTCTGAGGTCATTTCATCTGGGAGCTAGGGAGTCCCATATATGAAGACTACATTCCTGCTGGTTCCTGGAGATAGCGTAGTTACTCACCTGTTACAGGTGATCTCTGGTAACAGCAGGAATTCAGTCTTCACAACCCACCCTCCTCTCCTAGTAATTGTAGGGTTTTCTTCTCTTACTCTCCTTTTTATCAGCTACAAGCTCAACTGAAGAGAGGGAGTTGGGAAGGCAGCAACGCAGGCGCAGTAGAGTGCTCCCAAAAGCTTTCCTATTTGGATGCTGGGGAGCGTTCCTGCACGGGCTCCATCGGTATAGATGTCACCCCATATGTGAAGACTAAACCCCTACTGTTTCCGGAGATCATCTGTTGCAGGTGCGTAACTATGTTTCACTGTTCCATTCCATTCAATATTTTATAGACCTCTATCATATCTCCCCTCAGCTGTCTCTTTTCCAAGTTGAAGAGCCCTAACCTTTTAAGCCTTTCCTCCTAGGGATATCCTTCCATCCTCTTTGCCATTTTTGTCTCTCTTCTCTGTACCTTTTCTAATTCTGCTATATCCTTTTTAAGATATGGTGAACAGAATCGCACACAATATTCAAGGTGTGGTCACACCATGGAGCAATACAGAGACATTATAATATCTTTTATTTTATTCTACATTTCTTTCTTTATGATTTCTAGCATTCTATTTGCTTTCTTGGCCTCCAGTGCACACTGGGCAGAGGTTTCAACGTATTATCCACAATGACGCCTAAATCGTTTTCCTGGGTGGTGGTTCCTAATGTGGAACTTTGCATTCTGTAATGATAGTATGGGTTGATCTCCAGGAACAAGCAGGAATGTAGTCCTCACATATGGGTATCGTCGGTACCGACGGAGCCTGCGCGGGAATGCTCCCCAGCGTCCAATAGGAACACTTTTGGGAGCATCCCTCAGCACTTGCGCGCTGCCTTCCCGCCTTTCCAACTGTCCCTCTTCAGTTCTTCATTTTCCGCGGAGCCAACAGGACCTATTCCCTGTCACCGCAGAAAATTCCATCTTTAAAATGATTTTTTGTCGTCGTGCTTGCCTACCGCACGACGCCTACCGGTACCGCCGGTTCTTTTCTTTTCTTTCCAAAAAAACCCCCTAAACTTTCACTGTTTCTTTTCAGAATCTTTCCTGTTTTGGTGCTAGGCGCCATTTTGGGCATTAGGCCCCATCTGTCCAAAATCATGGAAAAGCCAACTAGTGGTTTTAAAAAATGTACTAAATGTGGCGGTACCATTTCCGTCACTGACACCCATGATTGGTGTCTAAAATGTTTAGGACCTGATCATTCTCCAACTGAATGTCTCTCCTGCATGGGGATGACTAAAAGAGGAAGACAGAACCGGGCCGCAAAGCTCGGCACCCTCTTCTCTTCAGATGCCAGATCCATTGCATCGACATCGTCAAGGGCCTCTTCTTCCTCCCATGGATCTCAGGTAACTAAACACAAAAGCCGGTCCTCAAAGGATAGCTCTCCTGCTAAGAACTGAGAGGCCATTGGCATTGCCCTTGAGGGAACCACACCGGTAAAACAGCCCCGGCGGGAGGCTTCGGCCTCCAAAGCATCGATGGGGCTTCAGGATGTTCTCGAGGCTTCAACCTTGCAAGAACTATCTGTGCCATGCTCAGGGGTTCCGGCCGTTCTTACCGGTACCGACACCCAGGCATCGGCAGCGTCGATAGACCAGAGATTTCTTGCTATCAAACGCAGTATCGCAGCTCTTCTCTCAGCTGCAGTACCGGTGGTCCCAAGGGCACCAGTGCCGACATTGACACCGATGCCGGTACAGACACCGGTACCGACGGTACCGGCCCCAATGGTAATTCTTCCTATTCCACCTCCGGTTGGAGTGGATAAAGTGGTACCGGGTCACCTCGGTACCGACTCCGATCGGTACCGGGATTGTGCTTTGCAGGAGCATCGGAGTCAGGAATACTTCGAGTCCTCTGATTCCAAAGATTCTGACAATTCTGCTGGCACTAGAGGGTTTCTCTTAGAAGATCCCTCTTCTCCCCAACGCAGAATGTCACCTGCAGAGGACATGTCATTTCAGGATTTCATCCGTGATATGGCTAAAGGTCTTTCAATCACAGTAGCTCCTGAGGAGGAACCCAGAGCAAAGGAATTGGAAATCCTCCAATATCCTAAAGCTCCTAAGGAGGCAGCTACTCTGCCTATCCATGAAATTCTGCATAACTTGATGCTCAGAATGTGGGAGACACCTCTGATTACTTCTCCTCACTCTAGGAGACTTGATACTATGAATTGAGTCCCACCATGTCCTGGATTTCAAAAAACTCAGCTGCCACACCATTCTATGGTAGTGGAGTCAGACATGCGTAGAATGAAAAGTGCTAAAAGACATGCATCCAATCCTCCAGGTCGTGAATGCAGGACTCTGGATGCTTTTGGATGCAGAACTTTTCAAGCTTCCATGCTTTCAGCTAGGATCAGCTCATATATCCTATATATGGGAATGTTCCTCAAAGAAATCACAGGAGACTTGGAACTTATGAGCCCATTTCTCCCAGATGATAAGAGGCAAGACTTTCTTACTCTGGTTAAGCATGCTCAGGATGTCTCCAAGTTTGTCAATCGTGCAGCCTTTGACTGCTTTGAATGCATCAGCAGAACCTCTGCTATTGCCATTGGCGCACAACGAATTGCCTGGCTACAGGCATCAGACTTGGAGACTTGGGTACAGGACAAGTTAGGCAACATTCCTTGCACAGGAGAAAATTTCTTCAGCAAGAACTGGCAGGAGAAGGCTAACAAGTTAGATGCTGACAATTCTACCTTAGATAGATTGTTAAAGTCTACAGCCACTCCAGCAAAAAGAAAGCCTTATAAAAAACCCTCTTTTAGCAAAAAGAGGAAGTTTTATCCCTCCTATACCCAACAGACTCAAGCTCCAGGTCAGGTTGCCCAAAAGGGACAAACTAGACAACAAAAGAAACCAAAAGGCCAGAGAGCCCAACCAGCTCTCCAGGTTCAGTCCCCTCAAGGGCTTTGACTCCTTCCTAGAGAGCTTTGCCTTCCTGCCTCTGAGGGGACCTCAACCCCCCAATATTCCGGGCAGGTTATGCCACTTTGTCAACGGATGGCATCAGATAACAGCAGAAGATTGGACTTTGTCCATTGTAGGGGAGGGGTACAAACTTCATTTTCACAGCTTACCCCCTCCTACAATTCTAAAGCAGTTCAATTCACAAACCTCTGCAGACAATCTGCTAGATCACGAGGTTTCCACTCTTCTTGCCCAAGGGGCAATAGAGAAAGTACCCATTCTTCAACAGGGTGCAGGGTTCTACTCCCCCTATTTTCTTATTCCAGAGAAAACAGGGGGACACAGACCCATTCTAGACCTCAGAGAATTAAACAAATATCTGTTTCGAGAAAAATTCAAGATGATTTCTCTGGGAACTCTTCTGCCATACCTTCAAAGCCAGGACTGGCTTTGCTCTCTAGACTTAAAGGATGCATACACTCACATTCTTATCCATCCAGATCACAGGAAATTTTTCCGTTTCCTTTTCAGGGGCAGACATTTCCAGTACAGCGTTCTTCCCTTTGGTCTAGCTTCAGCACCAAGGGTATTCACAAAATGCATGGCAGTAGTAGCTGCATTTCTACGAACCCTGGGGATCTTTGTCTTCCCTTACTTAGACGACTGGCTCATCCGAGCCTCCACAGTGACAGAGGCCAGCACTGCACTGTCTCGTACAATGTGAATCCTCCAATACTTGGGATTGGTAATAAGCTTCCCGAAATCTCAGCTAGTTTCTTCCCAATGCCTAGAATTCATAGGAGCCTGTCTGGATACCAGACAGGCAAGGGCTTTCCTTCCACAAGCCCGGTGTCTTCGCATAATGCAGTTAGCTTTCCCAAGCAGCAGGCAAGTCCTCCCTCACTGCTCGGGAGCTACTGCAGCTACTGGGACACATGGCATCCACAGTTCATGTAGTCCCATATGCTTGCCTCCACATGCGAGCAGCTCAGTGGACCCTCTCCACACAGTGGACACAGGCCACGGGTCATTTGTCGGACAAAATAACAGTCTCTCAATGACTAATTTTGTCCCTCCAATGGTGGCAATCATTAGAAAATCTGACAGTAGGGTCTCCTTTCCATCAACCCCTCTTTCAAGTCACCCTAACAACAGATGCATCACAGGTGGGTTGGGGAGCACACCTGAATCATCTCTCTTACCCAGGGCACCTGGACTCCACAGGAGGTTGGTTTACACATAAACCTCCTGGAGTTAAGAGCCATTTATTTAGCTCTTCGAGTGTTCCACGCCCAGCTCAGCTACAAGACAGTCCTAGTCCAGACGGACAATCAGGTAGCCATGTTCTATGTGAACAAGCAGGGCGGGACAGGCTCTCTGTTGTTATGCAACAAAGCTTTACGACTATGGGCCCTCACCAGAGAGCATCAAATTCACCTTCTAGTGGTATATCTTCCAGGCATTCAAAACCTTTGGGCAGACAAACTCAGTCGACTACTGCTAACTCACGAGTGGTCACTCCACCTAGACCAGGTGGCAAAGATATTTCATCTCTGGGGCACTCCAGACATAGACCTCTTTGCAAGTCCACCTAATGCCAGACTTCCCTGGTTCTGTTCCAGGATTCTGGCGCACAACTGTCAGGCAAGGGATGCCCTCCTCCTTCACTGGGGTCAGGACTTCCTTTATGCCTTCCCACCCATTCCCCTCATCCCCAAGACACTCTTCAAACTTCAGAGAGACAGGGGTCGCATGATTCTCATAGCACCACGATGGCCACGCCAAACGTGGTATTCCCTGCTTCTGCATCTCTCTCAAGCACCACCTCTGGAGTTAGGGCATGCTCCAGATCTCCTTTCCCAGGAGAACGGATGCTATGGCACCCGAATCCCCAGTCCCTGCACCTCACGGCCTGGTTGTTGAAGGCTTAGACCTCCAGGATGTCAACCTATCCCAGCAGGTAAAAGATATCCTTCAGGCTTCTAGGAAACTTTCCACAAGAAGATCTTATGCCTTCAAGTGGAAACGTTTTACTATATGGTGCTCTAAGAGGGGATTAAACCCCCTGGTCATACCCTTAGAATCGATACTAGAGTATCTCCTTCACTTATCGAATTCTGGCTTAAAGACCAATTCGGTAAGAGTCCATCTTAGTGCAATTGCAGCTTCTTATAAGCCTCTAAATGGATTACCAATTTCCTCTCATCCACTCCTATCAAGATTTATGAGAGGCCTTTTATTAACTAAACCTGCCATCAAGCCACCACCGGTAGCATGGGATCTAAATCTAGTTCTCGGGCAGCTCATGAGGCCGCCGTTTGAACCTTTAGCCACTACAGCCCTTAAGGTTTTGACTTGGAAGGTCATCTTCCTGATTGCAATCACCTCTGCCCGTCGCATTAGTGAATTGCAAGCTTTAGTGGCTGATCCTCCTTATACTAGATTTCATCATGATAAGGTTGTTCTTCGAACTCACCCACACTTTATGCCAAAGGTGGTTTCGACTTTTCATTTAAACCAATCAATTTATCTTCCTGTATTTTTTCCGAGGCCTCACGCCTCTAATGCAGAAAGAAACCTTCATACTTTGGATTGTAAAAGGGCCTTAGCCTTTTACATTCAAAGAACACAGCAACATAGAAGGTCCTCGCAACTTTTTGTAGCTTTTGACCCTAGTCATTTGGGACTTCCAGTCTCCAAAAGAACTTTATCTAAATGGATTGCCCAATGCATATCCTTTACTTATGAGAGTAAGGATCTTCCTCTTCAGGACCATGTCACAGCTCACAATGTGAGAGCCATGGCAGCTTCCATGGCTAATCTCCACTCTGTGTCTATCGATGACATTTGTTGAGCAGCCACCTGGGTTTCGGTACACACCTTCACAGCCCACTACTGCCTAGATAAAGCCTCCCGTCGGGATGCCTTCTTTGGCCAAGCTGTTCTTCAAAATCTCTTGCAAACTTAAAACAACTCCTACCCACCAACCTGGTGGGATGCCAGAGATCCATGGGAGGAAGGATTCTCAACTTCGATGGTGGCACCTTCCTGGGGATATCTCCCTGGCATCTTCAGCTAGGGAGTCCCCATATGTGAGGACTACATTCCTGCTTGTTCCTGGAGATAGCGTAGTTACTCACCTGTAACAGGTGATCTCCGGGAACAGCAGGAATTTAGTCCTCACAACCCACCCACCTCCCCTAGGAGTTGTCTCTCTCTTTCTTTGTCTCTTTCCTCTCTCCCTTTATCCTTTCACTCAGCTACAAACTTAACTGAAGAGAGACAGTTGGAAAGGCGGGAAGGCAGCGCGCATGTGCTGAGGGATGCTCCCAAAAGCGTTCCCATTGGACGCTGGGGAGCGTTCCCGCGCAGGCTCCGTCAGTACCGATGATACCCATATGTGAGGACTAAATTCCTGCTGTTCCCGGAGATCACCTGTTACAGGTGAGTAACTGCGCTGTTCCTGATTGTAAACAGCCTAAAATGCATTATCGCTGACAGACAGTATATACAGTGCCTTGTGAAAGTATTCATCCCCTCGGTTTTTGTTCTGTTTTGTCGCATTACAACCTGTAGTTCATTAATGCAACAAAACAAGACAAACACCGAGGGGATGAATACTTTTACAAGGCACTGTAAATGCTTTAAGAAAATAGAATAGAATCTCCATCGGGAGAGCATTCCAAGCATCCACCACCCGTTCATTTAAAACGTATTTCCTGATGTTCCCTCTCTCCTCTAAGGTATACATATTTAGGTCTTCAAGTTTTTTCTCATGCATCTTCCGGTGCAGACTCCAAATCATTTTGATATCCTTTGTGAGATTATAATACTTGAAGTGAGGCCTCACCAACGACTTGTATAGGGGCGTAAATACCTCTTCCTTTCTGTTGGTTATTCCTCTCTGTATGCAGCCCAGCATCCTTCTGGCTTTGTCTACTGCCTTGTCGCATTGTTTTGCCACCTTGAGATCTTCAGATACTATCACTCTGAGGTCCCTCTTCTGGTCAATGCACACCACCCTCTCACCCCCTATCGCATACAATTCTGTTGGATTTCTGCATCCCAAGTGCATGACTCAGCACTTCCTTGCATTAAATCTTAACTGCCAAGCATTAGACCATTCTTCCAGTTTTTGTAGCTCTTTCCTCATGTTGTCCACTCCCTCAGAGGAGTCCACTCTGTTGCAAATTTTCATGTCATCTGCAGAAAGGCAGTTTTCCCGTCAATCCTTCCGCAATATTACTCACAAATACATTGAACATGATCGGTCCCAGGATCGATCTCTGAAGAACACCACTATCTACTTTCCTGATCGTATCTCCAGTCTAGTCCCGGACCTCTGGGTTGTCCACCTTATTCAGCAGCTTGGAGACTGAGGAACCTCCTTCTTTTATGACATCACCAGTATATTCCCCCGGGAGCCGCCTCCATTCGCCAGTTGCCTCAGTCTCCAAGCAGCTGAAGGGACGGTAAGCCTGGTGGTCCAGGCTCACTGGAGGAAAGATTGAGACAGCCTTAAATTTTAGTTTGGAAATTGGTTGCTTTGGTGATAATCTATAATACAGTAAGGGGAAGTAGCTGCTTAGCTTTACAGAGCTATACCTTTAAGCCGAGGAATCAGGCTCTCCCTTCCCCGGGAGGTCCCTGCAGCCGGTGGGGTGAAAGGGCCTTCCTTCTTGGACCTGAGTCAGTCTCCGGTGAGGGCAGCTAAGAGCCACGGTTCCCCGGAGTGACTGCAGTGGGGTACAGCAGGTGTTACACAGAGGCTTTGCCTGTTAATGCACCTTAGCTGGGAGCGTTGTTGATTGATTTGCAGACGCGCGGGGGTTCCCCCCCTCCCCCTCCCCCTCCCCCCCTGCGGGGCAGTTCTCTGAGCTCTCAGTTCTCGACAGCGGGGCAAGGAGCTGCGATTCCCCGCGGTGCTGTGACGGCGAGCGGCGCACAGCAAGAGGTAAGAGGGCCTGGCATTTTTTATCTTCAGTGCGTTTGAGCGCGAAACGGGGTACAGGCCTGGCCGCGTGGTGGCGGTGCGGGAAGCCTCAGAGCAGCTTCGGGTCTCTCACGGTGTGGTTTAAAAAGGCGGGGGAAGCCTGTTTTAGCGGCACAACAAGTTCATTCTTGCCTTTGGGACCAGGGTCTTTCCAGGCACGTCGACCCTTTTTGATTCCAAGGGGAACTGTTTGAGGGGGGTAAGCCGGTTCCTTTTTTTCCAGGCCTCAGTTTGTCGGGTCACTTAGCTGGGCCTGTGCAGTGCTGTGATGCCTTCTAGACTCCAATGCTTGGTTTCTGGGGCTAGAAGGAGCACAGCATTGGAGTCAGGGGTCTGCAAAGGTTGTTTAAAAGAGGCCTCCGCCATGGACAACGTTGAAGAGGATAAGGGGGTAGGTCTGGTAGCAGAGGGTCCTTCCGGGGCTCCTGCAGTCAGTTTACCCCTCGACAAACCGGTAGCGGGGCCGTCGTCTGCCCCGGACGTCGCTCCCTCCCTGGGTTCTTGGCCAAAAGGTCTGGAATCTATTTTTTCAAAGGACTTCATTGTCCTTCTACAACAGGCGGTCGGAAACATCTCGCAGGGCAGGGGTACAGAAGCTGCCCAGGGAAGTAAGAGTAAGAGGGCCGCGGACCCTCCGAGGGCAGACAAGCTACCGGGCGTGGTTAAGAGGTTGCGGCAGGTCAAGAGCCTTAATGACCCCGGGGTAGATTCGGAGGGGCAACTGTTGGATGAGGAATGCCGCAGTCATGACATGGAAGAGGACTTAGAAGAAGGGGAGCTCACTGATAAGGAGGATCAGGCGAGAGTAGTGCGGGTTTTCCGCAGGGAGGAGCTACCCGTGCTCATTGGGGAAACGCTAAAGGCGCTAAACATGCCAGTTCCAGGATCAGGGGAAGATGAGTCTCTAGAGGATCCGTTATTGCAGGTTTTTAGGAAAAACCAAAGGGCGTTTCCGGTGCATAGAGTTTTTCAGGAGCTCATCCAAGAAGAGTGGAATTCGCCAGAGGCACCTCTCAAGGGTTCTAGGGTGATGAGTCGACTTTATCCCCTGGTAGAGCAGGATAGAGAGGTATTCAAATCTCCCAAGGTGGATGCGGCGGTCTCGGCCGTTACTAAAAAGACCACGATTCCGGTTGAAGGCAGTGCAGCTCTGAAGGATGCCCAGGACAGAAAGTTGGATGTCGTCCTCAGGCAGATTTTTGATGTGACTGCTGTGTCGCTTCAAGTGGCCATCTGCGGTGCTTGGGTGGCCAAAGCCTGTCTGAGATGGTCACAGAGAGTTCAGGGCACGCAGGAGAGCGATAGGGCAGGGGAAGCGGCCAGGATGGAGTCCGGTGCGGCCTACCTGTCGGATATTCATTATGATTTGATGAGAGCACTGTCAAAGAACATGACGTCTGCGGTGGCGGCGTGGCGTTATTTGTGGCTTCGCAATTGGGCGGCGGATAACTCCTCTAAGTCGAGGCTCAGTAAACTTCCTTTTAAAGGCAAGCTCCTCTTTGGGGAGGACCTGGACAAATTGGTCAAGGATCTCAGCGAGTCTAAAGGGGGTAGATTGCCGGAGGATAAGCCGAAGCAGGGGCGGTCGTCTCCCGCGGGCAAAGGACAACAGCAGGAATTTTGTCGGTTTCGGTTCCCAAGGTTTAACTCCAGCCAAAGAGGCAGATTCACCAGCAGAAATCAGGGTTTTCAGGGGTTTCGAGGGGCAGGAAGAGGTTTTGGGGCCTCTGTTTCCTCCACTGCCTCAGGTGTTAGAAAATCGCAATGAAGTCAGGGGGACCCAGGCGTCTCTGGTCCCCGGGGTGGGGCGGTTGCAGATGTTTTACGATGCCTGGGTCCGGGTCACGTCAGATCAGTGGGTGCTGGAGGTGCTACGCCCTGGAGTTACACTATCCCATGCGAGACGCCTTCTTGCGGTCCCCCTGCAAGTCTTCGAGCAAGTGCGAGGCGGTCAGGGGGACCGTACGAAGACTCCTGGATCTCGGGGCAATAGTGCCGGTACCGCCAGACCAGTACAGCTGCGGTCAGTTCTCCATTTACTTCGTGGTTCCAAAGAAGGACGGCGGAGTTCGGCCAATTTTGGATCTCAAAGGTGTGAATCGTTGCCTTCGGGTGTCACACTTTCACATGGAGACTCTGCGTTCCGTCATAGTAGCGGTTCGAGCAGGAGAGTTCCTTACCTCGCTGGATCTGTCAGAGGCTTATCTTCATATTCCCATACGACCAGACCATCAGAAGTACCTCCGGTTTGCAGTTCCCTTCGGGCAGTTTCAGTTCCGTGCCCTGCCGTTCGGCCTAGCGACGGCACCGCGGACATTCACAAAGATTATGGTAGTGGTTGCAGCAGCCTTGCGAAGGGAGGGAATATTGGTGCACTCGTACCTAGACGATTGGTTGATCCGGGCGAAGTCCAGAGTGGAGAGCGAAAGGGCGACAGCCCGGGTGGTTCAGTTCCTAGAAAGCCTAGGTTGGATAGTCAATATGTCCAAGAGTCAATTGGTGCCCTCGCAGAGTCTGGAGTACTTAGGAGCTCGGTTCGACACGAAGAAGGGTCAGGTCTTCCTGCCTCAACTCTGGGCACAGGGTGTGCGGAAACTTGTGACCCGGTTTTTAAATCACACGGCTCCCACAGCATGGCAATATCTGCAGTTATTGGGCACAATGGCTTCAACAATAGAGATGGTGCCCTGGGCGAGAGCGCACATGAGGTCGTTGCAGAGGGTGCTACTCAGGCGCTGGTCGCATCAACGCGATCCGCTATCGCGGAGACTTCCGTGTCCGGTGGAGGCGCGGATGGCTCTGCATTGGTGGTTGCTTCCCGACTCTCTTCAAAGGGGCAAGCCCTTGGAGAGCCCAGACTGGCTACCCTTGACCACGGACACCAGTCTGTGGGGCTGGGGAGCGCATTTCCAGGGCAGGTTCGCGCAGGGGCACTGGAGCCCTCAAGAGCAATCTTGGTCGATCAACAGGTTGGAGTTGAGAGCGGTGTCGTTGGCTCTGCGGAGCTTTCAGTCCGAGCTTGGCGGCGCAGCGGTTCGGGTGTTCTCCGACAATGCCACCGCAGTGGCGTATGTCAATCGTCAAGGGGGAACCAGCAGTGTTGCGCTGGAATCCGAGGCCGAGGAACTGTGTGCCTGGGCCGAGGCGAATCTTTTAGCTCTATCGGCAGCGCATGTCACAGGTGTGGACAACGTAGAAGCCGACTTTCTCAGCCGGGTGAAAGTGGATCCCGGGGAATGGGTCCTTCATTCAGGGGTGTTCCAAATGTTGGTGCGACGGTGGGGCACGCCGGTGATGGATCTCATGGCAACCTTTCGGTCGGCGAAGGTCAGTCGTTTCTTCAGCAGGAGAAGAGAACGGATGTCCAAGGGCCTGGATGCGCTCATTCAACCATGGCCAGAACATCAGCTCCTGTACATCTTTCCGCCGTGGGTTCTGGCGGGCAGGACAGTGCAGTGGATAGAGAGACACAAAGGTCAGGTAATTCTGATAGCTCCGTATTGGCCACGCCGGCCCTGGTACGCGGATATGGTACAGCTCCTGGTGGCACGACCGTTGCGCCTGCCGGCACGCGCGGATCTGCTATCTCAGGGGCCACTCCTCATGCCTCATGTGGATCAGTTCTCGCTTACGGCCAGGCTATTGAAAGGGCTAGGTTGAGAGCGAAGGGCTATTCCGCGACAGTTATTAACACCTTGTTGAAGGCTAGAAGAAGGTTGACGTCGTTAGCTTATATCCGAGTCTGGAGAGTTTTTGAGGATTGGTGCGATAGTAGGGAGTCAGTGGCATTGAAATCGTCCATTCCGCAGATCTTACAGTTTCTGCAGGATGGATTCGACAAGGGTTTGGCAGCCTCAAAGCTTAGGGTACAGGTCGCGGCGCTGTCATGTTACCGAGGTAGGATAGGTGGTTACTCGCTCGGGGAGCACTTGGATATTAAGAGCTTTTTGCGGGCCGTCTCTCTCTTATTGCTGCCCTTTCGGCAGATAGTGCCTAAGTGGCATCTTCCGTTTGTTCTGGAGGCCTTGGAAAAGGAGCCCTTTGAACCTCTGTCCCGGGCGTCTTTTAAGGATCTTATGTTGAAAGTGGTGTTTTTGGTGGCTATTTGTTCGGCGAGACGGGTGTCCAAATTGCAGGCTTTATCGTGTAAGGAGCCCTACCTTTTGTTCTTGGACTCTACAGTAGTGTTATGTCCAGTTCCAGCATTCTTGCCCAAAGTAGTATCCGCGTTTCATGTTAATCAAGAGATATCTCCCCCGGTTTTTCAGGACAGCGCAGGAGGGTCAGGCGCGGTAGGGTGGCATCTCTTGGATGTCTGGCGGGCGTTAAAGAAATACCTGCGTCATACAGCGGGTTTTCGCAGGTCTGACAGACTACTTGTGCTTTTTGCCGGGCCAAGGAAAGGTGAGGCGGCTTCTAAGGCTACCATTGCCCGCTGGATCAAGGAGACCATTGCGTCCGCGTATGTATTGAAGAATAGACTGGTTCCGGAGGGTCTCCGAGCTCATTCTACTAGGGTGTCAGCAGCCTCCTGGGCTGAAACTAGGTTGATGCTGCCGTTGGAAATTTGTAAAGCAGCAACCTGGTCGTCGTTGAATTCCTTTATCAAGCATTACAGACTGGACGTGCAAGCGCGACAGGATGCTTGTTTTGGAGAGGCAGTCCTGCAGGCTGGCATGGCAGGCCCTCCCCGTTGACTTTATGCTCTGGTCTGGGACTAGACTGGAGATACGATCAGGAAGGTGAAATTAGACTTACCTGCTAATTGTTGTTCCTGGAGTAGATACAGTCTTGTCCCGTATCCCTCCCGAGTGACATTTCTGGCATGTTTCAGCCTGAAGGTCTAGCGGCGGTAGGGCTGCGCACATTACAGGTAAGCGACATTTGTATGGTGGTTCGGGGGTACCGGTCCCCGGGTGGGGAGGGGTACGGCTAGCGGCAGTCCCTCCGTTTGGGTGAGGGGATGGCCTTCACAGGTTTAAAGGTTGCACTTTCGCTTGCTCTGCAGAGCAGGCTCTTGTTATATAAGATGGGTGGTTGGTTGGTTGGGTATGTGCTAGTTTATGGTTATTCATTATGTTCAGGCAGTCTGCTTGTTCCGGGGAGTCTGCTTTGTCAATAGGTTACTGGCGAATGGAGGCGGCTCCTGGGGGAATATACTGGTGATGTCATAAAAGAAGGAGGTTCCTCAGTCTCCAAACTGCTGAATACGGTGGACAACCCAGAGGTCCGGGACTAGACTGTATCTACTCCAGGAGCAACAATTAGCAGGTAAGTCTAATTTCACCTTCCTTTCTTCCGAGTGTGTTCCATTTACCATCACATCTGTCAGTCAACCAATTTCCAATCCAGTTCACCACCGTGGGACCTATCCCCAGGCTACTCAGTTTATTGATAAGCCTCCTATGTAGAATAGTATCAAAGAGTTTGCTGAAATCTAGGTATCACATCCCTTGCATGTCCTTGTGTGTAGTTGCGAGCTTCTGTAGCTTCTAGGGAAGACTTTTATAGTCAGTAGTTTTCTAAATGACTCTGAATTAATATCTGAAAGTACAATGTATTGTGCAATGACTCTAGGTAGTTTTTTATTTATATTTCAAACTCCTGCTTATAGCGACTAGCAGGGTCTCACACTCAGGGCAACCAAAACTTCAATATATCATTGGATTAAGCCCTTATTACATCAACGACCCTTTTTTTTTGCATAGTCACCCTTCACACCAACTGTCGAATAGTGAAATAATAAACATTGCTTAGCTTTCGTTGTTTTCCACAACGCTATTAATCGCGCTTCTCTTGCATTTCACCCAATCCGGTTTCATCAGGGGGGAATTTTAAAAGCTCTGAAAATAAACGGTTTCCAGGTTCAATAAGTACTTACTTTCATAATAATTTCTGAGTTCTATTACCTCCAACTAGCAGAAAAAACAACAAACAGTAACTGTCCACATACCCTTTTATTTTGCAATGTTTCTTTCTAGCAAAAGGAGATGTCCGCTACAGCCACTGTCTGAACCTATTGGCTTACCAGACGCCGCGCATGCGAATCGCATTTTATGCACGTCAGTTGCAGTGACGTCAAAGTGGGAAATCCTGGTGATAATTTACACACAGGCTTCCCATTCGACCCTAGAATTTAATCCTTCAGGGAATATCGTATTTAATTTGTAGATCCAACGCTGTTCCTGCCATAATAGCGTTTGTTCTTTTGATCTTCCTTATTTCGCTGTTATAACCTGATCAATGCAGAAACATTGTAGTTCATCATAAGTATGTTGCAATTGTAAACAATGGTTCACTATAGGAGCTTCGCATTTTTGACATTTAAGTCTACTCTTATGTTCGTTTATCCGTACCCTTAATGCTCTTATGGTTTTACCTACGTATATTAGGCCACAAGGGCACAAAATACAGTAGATAACGTATGTAGATGAGCACAATGTCTGATTGTGTAGGCGATATAGCCTATCGTGATACCGAAATTCAGTTAATTCTTTAGTAATGTGGCAGATATTGCACTCCCCACATCTTGTATGGCCCCGTTGGTCAGGGGCTTCTTGTACGTGGACTGGCCGTACTACCGCTGGACTTAATATTTCCTTTAAATTATTATGGTGTTGCCATACACACCGGACTGTTACATTCTCCAAACCAGGAATACTAGTGTGAATGTTCTCATGTCGTTTTATAATCCGTTTTAAACTCGTACTGAACGGGGAATATTTTGTAACAAAATTAATACATGGGTTGAGATCAAGAGACACTGGTGGTTTCAGTTGTGGATGAAGTAAGAGGTCCCGATTACTATATAATGCCCGTTTATAGGCCTTATCGATAACCATATGTGGATATCCCCGATAGTGAAAAGTTTGTTTCAATATTGAAGACTGACGTTTAAATTCTTGTAGCTCCGTGCAGTTTCTGCGATATCGCACAAACTGCGAGAGGGGTAAACTATCTCTTAGTTGTACTGGATGGGCACTGTTGTAATGCAGAAACGTGTTTCTATCGGTCTCTTTCCTGTGGACTGAAGTAGTCCACCCGTCCCTACTTCGACTTATGGCAACATCCAGGAAGGTGATCCTCTCTGTATGAAAATTGAACATAAATTTAATATTAGGATCTCTAGTATTGATATGAAAAAATTCTTCTAAACTGTCTATTGTTCCTTGCCATAAGATGAAGACGTCGTCGATGTATCTAGCCCATAATTTTAGGTTTTCTTTATATGTTGATATATCAACATGACTTCTTTCAAAACGTTGCATGTACAAATTGGCTATGGAGGGGGCGCACGTGGCCCCCATTGCTACCCCCGCCAATTGATGATATAAAACATCGTCGAACACAAAAACGTTTTCAGACACTGTCAGAATAGTTATTTCTGATAAGAACTGCAACTGGTGATCTGATAAATCACCTCTGGTGGTTAAAGCTTCCATCACACTAGCATGTGCCTCCATTTGTGGAATTACTGTATATAACGAAGTTACATCTAGAGTGGCCAAAATAACATCTGACAATAATGCCAGTGGAGTATGTTTTTGTAAAATCTGGAGAAAATGAGTAGTATCTTTTATGAAAGACGGAATCGTTATCATTAATGGTCTTAAAAAAGAATCTATATACATAGAGAGCGGTTCAAGCAACGAACCTCTCGTGGAGACTATGGGTCGGCCGGGAGGGTTTGTTACATTTTTATGGATCTTCGGGACCAGATAAAATTTTGCAGTTGCTGGTTCCGGTGGATTTAAAAAATCCCATTCTTTCTTCGTGATTATTTTAACCTCTAAAGCCTGTGGAGTAATTTCTTTAATCTTATCCTGAAGAGTTTTAGTAGGATTAGTTTGTAGGACCTCGTACGTATGCGTGTCTGCTAATTGTCGATGTGCCTCTGCAAAATATTGGTTGCGATTTTGTATAACTATTCCACCTCCCTTGTCTGCTCGCCTGCTAGAAAGAAACATTGCAACATAAAAGGGTATGTGGACAGTTACTGTTTGTTGTTTTCTCTGCTAGTTGGAGGTAATAGAACTCAGAGAGAATTATTATGAAAGTAAGTACTTATTGAACCTGGAAAGCGTTTATTTTCAGTGCTTTCAAAATTCCCCCCCCCCCCCGATGAAACTGGATTGGGTGAAACGCAAGAGAAGCGCGATTGATAGCGTTGGGGAAAACAACGAAAGCTAAGCACTGTTTATTATTTTACTATACGACAGTTGGTGTGAAGGGTGACTATGCAAAAAAAAGGGTCGTTGATGTAATAGGGGCTTAATCCAATGATATATTGAAGTTTTGGTTGCCCTGAGTCTGAGACCCTGCTAGTCGCTATAAGCAGGAGTTTGAAATATAAATAAAAAAACTACCTAGAGTCATATTGCATGATACATTGTACTTTCAGATATTAATTCAGAGTCATTTAGAAAACTATGACAAATTATTGCTCTGATAAAACTGACCGATTTCTTATTTGTGTGGTACAACATGGATGGTCAACAATCAAGACTTTTATAGTGACATGATAAGAGCGAGGAGAGGTTGATGTCACCCAAGATCCATAGGTGCTTGTTTTGTACCATGTGTTGGCACTTAGCTTTAAGTATTGTTGGCAGGTCATCAGTGTTAGCTGTTGGTGGTTTGTAAATTATACAGATTGTTAAGATTTTGTTTGCTATTATGATTATATCTAGCCAATCTGTTCTGTCTGTCCTAATATTTTTGAAATTTATGTTGCTTCTGGCTAAGATGAGGACACTTCCACCTTTACGGCTGGTTCTTGGACAGTTGAAAAGGTTGTAGTTCATTAAAGTTGGTTTGTTAAGACCATGTCTTTGTTCTCGAGCCATGGTTCAGTTATACACAGGATGTCTATGTTGTGTTGTCTGACCTAATCATTTAATGAGGGTATTTTGTTTTGAACTGAGCGTCATTTATGAGGGTGCATTTAAAACTGTGTGGCTGATGTTGTACTCTGTTGGATTGCATGGGTAGTTGAAACTTTATGTGGATTAACTTACTATGTTCTCTGTTACATGTTTTGTAGATGGGATTTGATGCATTGTGGCAATCATTCAGCCCATAACCCTGAATAATGGGGATTAGACCTGTTTGCGAATGAAGCAATTGGAGTGGATGATGATATGCTGATAATGATAATGAAATGAGGCATGTTAAATCTATTGCTTTGTAGCTGGAGTATATTCACTGTTTTGTGTTGTCCTTGGTTGACATATCCTGGGTTAGTTTCTGTGGTATCTTGGGCCACACATAAGGATCATACCCAAGGACATTTTGGCTTGGCTCTTAGGCAAGGACCACCTTGAGATACATGGCTCATATATTAACTGAATGGCTGTTAACATGACTTTTGGGCAGAGCTTGCTGTCACTTTGTGGATCCAACTCAAGGCTGCTTCCAGAAGTTCCCTCCAAGTTCAGGCTGGCTGGTGTGCTGGGAGCTGCCAATGCTGCTGCTGCAGCATGCTTTAGTGGATGAGAGCTTGCCTTGGGTTTCAGGTCTTGCTGGCTTGGTTTCTGGGTTAGATCGGGGTCTGATGATGCAGCTTTTGAGCAGAGCTGACTACCATGTTGGGAATCCAGCTCAGGGCTGCTGCTGGTGGTTCCCTCCAAGTTCAGGCTGGCCAGTACACAATGAATGGAAATCGCTTGGACACATGTACACCTTTGAATTAACACCATATAATTGATTTGCACGCTTACAAAAGTTCTATCATGTGTACGATGCACATGCAAAGAATGAATAGGTGACATAAACATGAAAAATGCTTGAAAATCAGGAAAATATGTTTAAAATAACACAAACTGAACTTTTTTTTCTCACCATGAACCTCTAATTTATGTCTATAAAATGGAGGTTTATACAAACGAATAGCTTCTTTTAGGATAGCCTGAGCTATATGCATATAAACTTATGCGCATACAGTCTGTTGATCAGCTGCCGCCGTCGAGATCGGACTGCCTGCTTTAACCTGCACAGCTGATTCTGATTACATCAAGCAGCCCCATTACTCGATCATGAGTGGCGTATTCCCTGGCTGAACTGCTTGCTCTAATCGTGGCTGGGGGAGGAGCCTTGCTACCATTGATCAGCTGCCGCCGTCGAGATTGGACTGCCTGCTTTAACCTGCACAGTTGATTCTGATTACATCAAGCAGCCCCATTACTCAATCGCGAGCGGGGCATTCCCTGGCTGAACTGCCTGCTCCAATCGGAGCCGGGGGAGGAGCCTTGCTACCGTTGATCAGTTGCCGCCGTCTGGTGCGCCCGCGCCTTGCGGGCCCGTGCCTGAGGGCCTCACCAGAGGGCCCTTTGGCATGGCACAGAACCTGGCAAAACATCAACTGCTACATTGCTTTACTCATCTATAGGTCAGTAATTTACTAACATGTTCCCTACCTTTAATTATCTCTTTAGTTTTCTTACAACCTTTTATACGTTTGCTCCCTATGCACAACCCTTGATTCCTGACAAATAAATTCCTTTCTCCAATATACATATAATTCAACCTACTTGGTCATTTTGGTTACTTCGCTATGAGGATTTTCAGCAAACTAATCGCAAAGCCCAGAACGCCACATCTTTTATGCCCTCTTATCCCATAAATACCACACATTTTAACCCAATCAATAAAGCCAATATTAGATGTGTGCTTTTGAACGCTAGATCAGTTAGAAATAAACTAAATACAATCCTTGATGTGATACTAAACAATTAGACGTTATTTGTATTACTGAGACCTGGTTAGATGACTCTGATCAAGTTATCTTAAATCAGTTAACTCCACCAGGCTTCTCAGCATTTAATTGCATTAGAACACAGAAGAAAGGGGGAGGTGTACTTATACTAACCAGAAATGAGTATAGATTTAAACTAATTTCTTCTAGTAATTCATTTGAATCTAGTACAATTACTATTGCAAATAAATTTCTTAGCATCTCTCTAACCTATAGACCTCCAGGAACTACAACTGAGTATTTATCCTCAGTCCTTGAAACAGTATGTGCCAACACCACTAAGTACAAACCTCTTATTGCTTTAGGTGATTACAACCTACCATCTACTTCTACTAAAGAAGCAGCAACATTCCTAAAAGCTATGACTTCATTAAAATATTGCCAGATAATTACTTCTCCTACACATTAACACGGTTCTACTCCAGATTTGGGCTTCATTCCAAAGAATTAATGAAGCAGCATAAGACCACAATAACAGCAAATCTCCAGGAACAAGCAGGAATGAGTCTTCACATATGGGTACGTCGGTACCGACAAGAGTCTGCACGGGAACGCTTCCCAGCTTCCAATCAGAAAGCTTTTGGAAGCATCCCACCACGCCTACGTGCTGCCTTCCCGCCCTTGCCAACTCTCTCTCCTCAGTTTTCGTTTTTCCGCGGAGCTGGCAGGACGTCCTCCTGTCACCGCAGAAAATTCTTCTTTAATTCTTTTGTTTTCTTGTGGTCGCGGCTGTCTCCCCGACTCCACCGGTACCGCCGGTGTTTCTTTTTTCTTTTTCAGGGAATATTTTTCCCTCAGTTTTTTGTCTTAAATGTTTAGGCCTTCTAGGCCTGTCCATGTCCCTCATGGAACCGCCAGCCATTTTCTCTAAGAAATGTTTAAGCTGTGGTGGTACAGCTTTATTTTTAGACTCCAAAAACTGGTGTCTAACCTGTTTGCGTCCTGACTATTTTCCTCCGGAGCCCTCGGGCTACAGTATTGTGAGAAGAGATTTTCAACATCGAGTTTCCCTCGATACCAGGTTCCCTTCCAGTGTCAGGGCACCGACCGTTTCTTCTTCTACACAGGATCAGGTAACCCACAAACAGTCTGTTAAGACTAGCCAACCCTCGAGTGGTAGGTCTCATGCACAGCATGAAGACGGCTCCGGCCTTGCCCTCGAGGGTCCATTGGCTTCAAAACCCCGGCGGGAGTCTTCGGCCTCTAAAGCCTATGAGGGGTTTCAGGTTGTTCCTGGGGCTCACCCCTCACAGAACATACCTGAGCCATGCTCGGTGGTGGCATCCGCTTCGAGCGGTACCGATACCCTGGCATCGGCACTGGTGTTGGACGTTGCACTCCTCACCAGGGATCGTCATCTGGCTTTCTCGGTACCTTCGGGACCGGTGGATACGCTCCAGATTGACTTTCCAGTATCGGCATCGACGCCGATACTACCACCGATGTCGGTCCCCTCTAGACATGCATCGATAGACTCGCTTCCTTCGATGCCGAGTCTGGAATCGATCTCTAGTCTGGAAGACTGGGTACCGACATGTCTCTGTACCGACTCTTACCGGTACCGGACGCTCGGTACCGAGGGTGATTACCGAAGGCGTTCGGTTACCTCGGTATCGATTGAGCTGCCACCGATGACTGCTCCGATGTTGGTGTCACCTTCGATTCCGACAGCGCTACCGGTATCGGTACCGGTACCGGTACCGGTATCCGCAGTAGCATCGGGGCCAGCTCCTTCCATGCTTCTTTCACCAGGGTCGCTCCTTTCTATACCAAGTCTGGAGTCGATACCTGGCATGGACGATGTAGTACTGACTGTCACAGGTCCTGACCTTCAGTACCAGCATCCATCCCTTAAGGATCCTTTTTTGCACCGTACAGGATCTTATATGAACGGAGTGGAACGGGTAAACATAGATCGATTGTTTACCTTATCAGCATATGGAAAGACTAGGGGACATGCAATGAAGCTACAGGGTAAACTATTTAAGACTAATAAAAGAAAATATCTTTTCACTCAACGTGTAATCAAACTCTGGAATTTGTTACTGGAGGATGTAGTAAAGGCTGTTAGTGTAGCTGGGTTTAAAAAAGGTTTGGACAAGTTCCTGGAGGAAAGGTCCATAAACCATTATTAAGAAGGGACCCAGGATATCAATGCTTGAACCAGTACAAGCATTGTGGAACCTGTGTCCCTTGGGGAAACTGCTAGGTACGTATGACCTAGATTGGCCACTGTTGGAAACAGAATGCTGGGCTTGATGGACCTTGGTCTGACCCAGTATGGCATATCTTATGTTCTTATATACTCAAGAAGATCCTCCGGTGCCCAGGCTAGTTCTTCAGGTCTAGCCTGTCCAGGGAAGGTTCTCTTTGGAGATCCTTCTTTTCAGAATTTCCTCCTGGATATGGCGAGATCTCTTGCCATTCCTATCCCTGGCCATGATCCTACACAAGGCTCTGTTTCTACTGAAGCAAAGGAAAACATAATGCTTCCTTTGCATCATTCCTTGCGGGATCTTCTTCTAAGAATGTGGGAAGCACCTTTAAAGGTACCCTCACCTTCTAGAGCAACTGATCTTCTGTATCAAGTGCCCCCCTCTCCAGGGTTTCAAAAGACTCAACTTCCTCATCATTCCATTGTGGTGGAATCAGCAATGAGGAAGGTGAAAAGTAAGAAAAAGCACTCTTCTTACCCACCAGGTCGTGAGTCTAGGACACTAGATGCCTTTGGACGTCAAACCTTCCAGACATCCATGCTGTCGGCAAGGATTCTCTCATATATTTTTTATATGAGTCTATCTCTTCAGGAGGTCACAAAGAAATTATATCTTTTGACTCCTTTTCTTTCAGAGCCCAGGACTGCAGACTATTCCTTACTACTTAGTCATATTCAAAATATCTCTTGGTTTCTTACTCGTGCTTCCCTAGACTCTTTTGAGTCTGTTAGCAGAACTTCTGCTATAGCCATAGGGGCACGACGTAGAGCCTGGCTCCAAGCTTCAGACTTAGACAAATGGGCACAACAAAGACTGGGTAATACTCCTTGCACTGGAGAAAATCTCTTCAATAAGGAGTCTTTACATCAGGTTGCTCAGTGGTCCACTGACTTCCCTGTTTCTGAAGGCTATCCTAAGCCTTCTCCTTCCCCAGTAGGTAGGAAATGCCCTGCCAAACCTTCTTTCCCTAGGAGGAGAAGGTTTTACTCTTCTCCTGCCCATCATACAGATGTTCCCAAGCAGGGGAAGCATCGCCCTGGTCTGAAGAATCCAAACTCTCGCCAGGCTAAACAAACCCAGCAACCATAGGGTTCTGATTAATCTTTTTTCTGCCTCTTGGGAGTTTAGAACCTACAGTTGACTTCTTCTCAGCAGATGTTTTTCACTGTTTTCATTCTAAACTTTACACATGGCATCCAGTTCTCCTAGATATACTGAGCTGTCAGGATATTCATGTCTATGGGTCACAGCTTTCTCCTCTTCTTCCTGCTAAGAAGAGGGGTTTAACAACTATCACATGATAGTTTTCTGTACCAACATGAATTCTTTCCTTCTACAGACTTACCACATGGTAAGTCACTTTTCAGCTCTTGTTTCTCTACCCTCTTATCCAGTTTTTCCCCTGTAAAAGTGGTACCTTTGCACTGGAGGGCTGCTTCTTCAGCCTTTCTAGTCTTTCCATTCCAGTGTGGAGTCTTTTCTCTCGAGTAAACTCCCTTCTTTTTGCTTGGGCAGCTCATCAGACAGGGACAGAGATTTCTTACTCTTGTTCTGTCTGTTCTTTCTGTTTTACACAGAAAGATTCTCTCTGCTGTCTTATCAGCAGCTGCCCATGCAGGAGCTCTAGTGATTAGACCACTGGTACTTTTCCACAAGTATACACAGTTGTCCTCCACCACTTTCTGTCTGGCCTTAGTAGTGATTCCAAGACAGTGCATACATCTTTCTTGGGCAATCCTTATCACTACAGGCTTATCACACTATCTTCTATTCTCGCCATCTCCAATTCCTTTGGGTTTGGCAGCATAGTTGACGTGGCTGCTGGCTTTTCCAACAGCCAGTTCTATCTCCCAATTCTCCTGCATAATGCTCTCTGCAATTTTACAGAGAAGCTTTCCACTATGGGCCCTTGCTAGAGAGCATGGTTTTTTTTCTCTAATGACTATCCTACATGGTTGAAAAAAGGCTTCCTCAGTCATGCCCCCCATGACTGTGAGGGTTCTTCATACCCTACTATTTCCTTTTAAAACAAAGGACATAAGCCTTCTCTACGTGAAAGCCTAAGAGTGGTCAATTCCTACAGGGAATATGCTATTTTTTCCTTGCAGCTTGTCCTCATGGTATCCTAATCCTTCAGGGACAGCACATATTTAACTAAAGAACGCATGATACCCTTTTTGTCCCTCAAGTGGGTCAACCTGGTATCTCATTCTTATGCGTTCTCTGTCCCTTTACCATGCTAGAGTTCTACAAGACTTAGGACTTGCTGCTTACTGACTGTTTTTTCACGTAACCATCCTGCTTATTTCACTGGATAGCATTCCCATCATAACCAGGGGGAATAGATTCTCTATATATCTTCTCAAGTAGGTTCTTCCTTCTTGCTATCAGATGAATCTTTCCTCTTCACATCTCCCATGTGAATGTACTTATAGGCATATCTCTGTCTGCTTAATTGCAGACATTTATCTTTCAACCTATATATTCATATATATATATATCTATATACATCTCTATAGATATATATGTCTGTCAGCTGTGTGTGCATATGTTATGCCCGTCTAGGTCTCACTATAGATATATATATCCTGTATATCTATCTATATATCTATATGTATATACATATCTATATATCTATATCTATCTATCTATCTATCTATATATATATATGTATCTGCCGAGATACTTTATTATAGGTAGTGTCAGACGGCTGCCTGGGTGAGAATCTTCACAGTCTTGGCAAGTGCATATATCTATATGATTTGCAAGGGATTGTAGGCAATGTAGTTCATTCACACCAGACACAGCTGCTGACAATAATTTAGTTGTGCTCAAGTGTTAAAGCCAATAAGATATTTATTTATGGGGTTATTTCTCCCAACACAGATATGCTTGGTAGCACATAAATCAGGTTACTTGCTTCCAGTGTTTAACTTGGAAAAACAAAATCAAAATCAGGAAAACAACATTCAAACTTGTCAGGCATTAGCTAATGTTTTCTTAGCATATATCAAACAACAAACGAAAAGCCACAAAGAAAGAAAAAAACTGTTCTTTTCAGGTTAACTTCTGATAACTTCCCACATAGATTCAGAAGTGATTCTCTCCTAGCTCACAAGCAATTAGGTAAGGCTCAATTGCTAGCAGTTATCCAGCTGAAACCCCTTAGCTGGCTTGCTTTCTACTGTGTAGGTCAAATCCTGCTTCAGGAGCTTTTCTGAGTAGATTAAAGAACAAGTTTGTATTTCTTTGTGATGGTTGCTGTACTTTATAACAGAAAATCACCAAAGGAGTTTGGACAGAGAGCAGTCCATATAAACACATTCTTCATCTGCAATCATTCCCCCTTCTTCAACAAGCATGGGTTCAATATCATGGATTGGCACAGATGAATCTCTCAATGGAGCACTTTCAGGAGAATACTTGTTTCCCTGCTGTCTTTCAAGGTTATAGCTAGGGCATAGATCAGTGTTCATACCTGAGCTTCCATTGCTGTTAGAGTTCCTCTCTATATAGCCTTGCCAGTATGTAGTCCAGTTCTTATGTCCAGCCTTCCAATCCAGATCCCTGGACACTGGATCTCTCTTCACATACCTTCTGGCACGGGTCTTAGGGTCCCTTCCACGTATAGCCGTCTCTCTCACAGATTCCTAGCTCTGCAGCACCATTCCTCTGGCTTTCCCCAGTCCAATGGTGTATGCTGGCCCTTGGAATACCTCCCAGTATACGTACTGCTCTGGACTCTTCTAGACCTCTCAAAGGCTTTTCTCCTCTTTCTTCCAGAGGGTTTCTTTCCCTCTCTGTCCGTCCGGTTTGGCTTCTGCTTCTGATGATCCTCCTGATGATGAAGATGATCAAGCTCAAGCTCCTTCTCTGTAGAATAAACTCTACCTTTATTCTGCTTAGATGAGTGCTCCTCCCTAACAGAGCAGCTGTGCTGAATCAGGCCCTGCCCTTTGAGATGAGTGCTTAGGGATTACCTCATAGCCCTCCTGATTGAACACACGTTTCCCCACTTCAGCTCCTCTAATGGCTGTTGGAAACCTGGTGCATTCTGGGACTGGTAGTCTTTTATGGGAAAATTCTGTTTTCTTATTTCTACCAGAACTGACAGGTTGCTTGTTCAGAGTTACTTCACCTTTTCTATAGCTCCTTCCTGAGCTATGATAAGCTTCCTTATCACAGTAGATATGTATTTACATACTTATCTATCTAACTGTCTATGCTCATATAGGTTTTACCTTCCTATATGTTCCATGTCCATGCTGTTCCACAGCATGTTTGGGGTGCTACACACACAACCACTCCTGTGGTACTGACAGCTCCTATCATAACCCTAAGGGTTAGGTATCCCTGAAGCTCCATGCTCCAATATTTTTCCTACCTCTCACCAGTTCAGAAAGACATGGCGGATCTTCAGTAGATCTGAGGTTCCACATCCTCAGACACCTATCCTTTCTTTGGGAATACGGGGGTTTTTCCATACCCCTTCTTCCCTCAAGGACTAGGCCAGTTTGTCCAAATCGGTCAGTCTTCCTCTTTTGCTCCTAAGTGTGAATAACTCTGCAGCCAAAAGAGTTTGCAGCTTTTTCCATAAAGCTTCCCACTGAAGGCCTACCGTTTTTGTACTACCCCAGTTGAATCCTGGGGTCACCTTTCTCTTCCAGATTTTGACCTTCACCTTCACTTCAGTGAGGTCACCTTGGAGATTCCTCTACTGGATCCCCAGTAGATTCCATGAGCCTCTCTACTTCCTGCAATCCAATAGTTGAGGTCCATATTACAATTGTTCATTTCAATATATATTCATGATAATTATCATACATACAAGGACTCCTTGCCTGTAGTCCTATCTTAGATTAGCTGTTTTTTACAGCTCCTTTCTATTTCAACTCCTACCCTCCATCCTCAGGATGCCTGGCCATATGAGGTGTAGCATGTTTTCAATTCCCAACATGCTAGGGATCCAGGCATCTCAGCTTGGGAATCCCCATATGTGAAGACTCATTCCTGCTTGTTCCTGGAGATAGCACAGTTACTTACCTGTAAGAGGTGATCTCTGGGAACAGCAGGAATAAGTCTTCACAACCCACTCACCTCCCCTAGGAGTTGTATCTCTCTATCTATCTTTCCTTTCCTCTCTCTCTCTTTGTTTCAGCTTTAAAACTTAACTGAGGAGAGACAGTTGGGAAGGGCGGGAAGGCAGCACGCAGGCGTGGTGGGATGCTTCCAAAAGCTTTCTGATTGGAAGCTGGGAAGCGTTCCCGCGCAGACTCCGTCGGTACTGACGTACCCATATGTGAAGACATTCCTGCTGTTTCCAGAGATCACCTGTTACAGGTAAGTAACTGTGCTTTACTCCAGTCCCTTGGTCAGATCATCATTTAATTGAATTTTCCCTTACATTAAATAATTCCTTTCAACAATTGAATAATGAGAACGCAATTAGACGCTTCAAAGCCTTCGATAGGGACACATTTTTGAATGAAATCACTCCACAACTAGAACAAGAACACAATACCCTTGATTCAAGTTTAGACAACTGGAATTACACTTTATCCAATGCAGCATCAGCTCTCACTCGGTCACAACCAAAAATGCGTAGGAGATCTAATGCACCATGGTACTCAAATGATATCAGGATTGCAAAACGCACACTTTGAAGATTAGAAAGAAAATGGAGGAGAGTTAAATCTCATGATTTACTGGCCCAATACAGAGTTAAACAACTTGAATATAATAATCTTATAAATGAACGTAAACAACTATACCACACCAATTTAATCATGAAATCTGTCAATAGACCAAGAGAGCTCTTTAGCATTGTATTAAAGCTCACAAAAGACTCTATGCAGCATCGTACCCACCACATACACCCACATGTTTTTGCAGATTACTTAAAATCAAAGAATATTATCACTCATACATGCTCCCCCTCAACACCGACAGATGATTATGAAATCAATGATTCCCAACAAATTTGGGAAAACTTCAGTATTCCATCATCCCAGCAAATAGAAGACATAATGTATGGACTTAATACAATGACATCACCATCAGACCCATGTCCAGTGTCTTGGCTCAAATCATCACCGCTCACCTTACATTCATAAAATTGTGACAGACTCCCTTCAACAAGGATACCTACCACAATCCTTGAAACAAGCTATGATTTGACCAGTCCTTAAGTAACACACTAAGCCCATCTGAACCAAAATCTTATCGTCCAATTTCCAGTTTACCATTCCTTGCCAAAGTCATTGAAAAGGCAGTACAAAATGAACTTCAAGATTACATAGACTTAAATTCACCACTGGACATTCACCAACATGGTTTTAAACCACATCACAATGTTGAAACCTTGCTCACTTCTCTCTTTGATAATCTTTTAAGAGGCATAGATGACATTAAGAAGGGATTCCTGCTAATATTCATGGATGTCTCGGCTGCTTTTGACACAATTTCTCATTCTAAGCTACTGCACCATTTACACCATATAGGTTTACGAAAGAATACTCTAAATTGGTTTAGATCTTATTTGGAAGGCCTATGCAGCAAGTTAAATGTGACCAAAAGAGATCCTTGCAAGTCCCTATTATTCAAGGAGTACCACCACAAGGTTCAGCTTTATCTTCCATATTATTCAATATTTATATCCAATCTTTATGTAACATCATTAAACTTCACAAACTCCATTATCACCTCTATGCTGATGACATCATGGTACATACTCCAATAGTCTTACAATCACTTGACACATCAGCAATTTCTAGATGCCTCCAAGACATGAATACTTGGCTTTTAGATAATAATTTTACACTTAATTATGATAAAAAATAGGTAATGTTTGTTACTAGAGACCCTAATTTCATTCCGCTGAACACCATTGACCTATTACATAGTCTACTGTTTGCACTGATAAGAGTACCAACACTTACTGCCACTATTGATTTACTTATTGTGTATGTATATACAACTCACCACCCCATTACAGCATGTAAGCATATTTGCATGTGCAATCGCATGACCTCATTACCTACTGCTTTATGCTCCTTATCAGTACTTTATTTCTTGTCCTACTATTGCTGTGTAAATTGCAGTGAGAACTTCTCCATAACGCGCCTACTATTGCTGTGTAAATTGCAGTGAGAACTTCTCCATAACGCAATCACACACCCCCAGTCACACAATATGGCTTCTCACTTCCTGGCCCTTATTAGCCTGTATCTCCTTACACATTGGCTAGGAACCTCCAATGCACTTTCTCAAGCCCAGAACCACATCCCCATCTTAAGCAACTATGGAAAAAGATGGTCTGGACCCCACCCAGGAGGCGACACTTACACACGCCGCTCTCACCTTATACACATTCCACTCCAACTATCCAGGATACCCAACCATGAGAAACTCAAGTACTGCCACAACCTAAAATGTGCCATGATAAATTCGCGTTCCATACGCAAGAAATGGCCTGTTGTCCTAGACATGATATCCCTTTATGACCTGGACCTACTTATGATCACAGAAACCTGGCTATCCTCGGAGGATAACGTCATCCTCAACCAACTCCTACCTCCCAACTTCTCTATTCATATAAGACACAGAGAAACCAAAAAAGGAGGTGGAGTACTAATACTCACTAAATCAGATCTTCATTTCCATATTACCGAATCATCCAGTACAAGTAACTTAGATTCTCTTTCCATCACAAACTAGCAATGCACTATCAATCTAGTATACAGAACACCGTCTTCATCTCCTGAGGACCTCTCCATAATTATTGACCTTGCCGCTAATGCCCACAACCCTAAATCACCTATCTGGATAATGGGAGATTTTAATCTTCCCTCACTTCATCAAAGCCATGCAACTGCATTCCTTGAAGCCATTGAGGACCTGGGTTTTAAACAAATCATCGACAAACCCACACATATAAAGGGTAATATTCTAGACGTGGTGTTCGCACCGCTTACGGCCCTCGAGCAAAACCACAACCCGATGATGTCTGTTATTGACGTACCCTGGTCTGACCATAAACTTATCACTTTCCAGATACCCACTAGAGACAGCCAGCGGCATAGTAACCAGAAATGTAACAGCACAGCCCGAACGTCAACAAGAAACCTCCGCACATTTAACAGAGAGTTAATCCTCTCTCAAACCCCCTCCCTCTTTAGCAAAACCACATCCGATCCGGAAGAACTAGTCTCCGCCTGGAATCTCAACCTCAAGGCTATCTCACAACGCCCACATTCCAATAACGCATCCAGTAGAACAAGAAATGCGGCCCCATGGTTCTCCCAAGAGTTGAGAGCTTCTCTAACACAACTACGCAGACTTGAGAAAAAATGGCGTCGATCACTCTCCATAGAAGACCTGACAGCCTACCAACTTCACTTAACAATGCACAGAGAAGCAATCTCAATGAAAATGAAACAACACCACACCGAAACTCTGAAGAGATCCCTGAACAAACCACAGGATCTTTTCAACTTGGTTCAAGCCCTTTCAAAGGAACCATCTCCGGAACAACATATGGATATCCAACCACAAAAATTCGCTGACTACCTCCAATCAAAGATCATACAGACCGACAAAATATCAACAGCCTCGTTCCAAGATCCTACCGGTTTAACCCCCTTACCCAAGTTCTCCACACCATCCCGAAAAAGCATTGAAGATACAATAGCTTCTCTCAATACCTCCACAGCGCAAACCGACCCTTGCCCAGCGTTTTGGATCAAGGAACTACGCAAGGAATTCAGTCCATTCATCGTAAAACTGATAAACCATTCCTTCTCTACTGGTTCCTTCCCCACAACCCTCAAACAAACCTCAATCAGGCCCTTATTGAAGAACCCCAAACTTGACCCCCAAAAGGTCGATTCCTACAGGCCAATAGCCAGTATTCCCCTACTAGCAAAAATAATTGAGAAAGAGGTCCAAAGGCAAATTCAGGACCATATAGACTCCACAGCTCCCCTGGATTACTGCCAACACGGGTTCAGAGAGTATCATGGAGTCGAGACACTTCTCACCTTCCTACTCAATAACATAATCACAGGCTTTGTGCTCATCTTTTTAGACATTGCTGCGGCCTTTGACTCGGTACATCATGAGATTCTCCTTGGGCGACTGAAAGAAAAGGGAATCTGCAATACAGCGCTTGAATGGTGCAAGTCCTATCTAGATGGTCGGTGGCAGTATGTCAAATCCGGAGCAGAAGAATCGAAACAATTCCATCAAACACAAGGTGTGCCTCAAGGTTCCTCATTGTCATCTCTACTGTTCAACATATATATGCAGCCCATCTGCAATATCATTAGATCATTTAACGTGAGCTGTCTGATATATGCGGATGACATCCTCTTATATATGCCTTTCTCGACTGTTCAAATGGACCTTACACCACTTGTAGAGTGTTTCAATACTATATCAGATTGGCTACAATCACAAAACCTCTGCATCCAGCACAAGAAAACGGAGGTGCTGTTCATCGCTAGAGACCCTGACTTTACCCCACCACCCCATATAAGAGTCAAGGAAGCGGAATTACAAACCAAAGAAACAATAAAATACTTGGGGGTCACCTTAGACCAACACCTGGACATGAAATGTCATATAAGCAACATTGTCGAAGCTGTTTATTTCAAAATCCGTTCTCTCAGGCATCTGCGCTCCCTACTGGACCCGGATGATTTCCGGACCATATACTAAGCACTGATCCTACCGCATTTTGACTTTGCCAATTCCATTTTACAAGGTCTCCCTCAAGCTACACTAAATCCGTTACAATTGGTCATGAATGCTGCAGCAAGGGTCCTCTATGGAGCCTCTAGAAGTGACCATGTGACACCTATATTAAAACAGCTTCATTGGCTACCAATACACGGAAGGATTATTTTCAAAATTCTTCTCCTCTCATTCAAGGCCATCAGGTGCCTATCCTCTACTGCACTGACTGAGCTTATCCACACAGTGCCCCCCAACAGATCCAGGAGGTCAACAGCCCTAAATCTACTAATAACTCCGAAGACCTTGACTAAATGCAATAGTACAACGGCAAATAGGGCTTTCAGCCTTTATGTCCCCAAATGCTGGAATGCGCTCCCACCAGACATTCGAGCTATTGCAGACCTAACCCAATTCAGGAAGGCAATCAAATTTCACCTCTTCCTACAATGCTACCCTGCCAGCAATGAATCTAAGTAACCCCTCCTAAGAAACATCCATTCTTAGTCTTATTATAGTCTCAACCTCCTCCCTGCAGATCAGGCTCATACTGTCTTAAGTATTCATGGTATTACATATAGCTCATCAGTCTCATTATTTATTGTATATAGTTTGTATATAGCTATGTATATAGTTTAACCCTCTTATAGGTTTATTATTTCATGTACATAGTTCAACCCTGTTATCCAAGTTTGTACCCCTGTTTGATGTAAAACCAAACAGAGTGTGTGTTTTGGTCGTTTTGTTATACTGTAAACCGCGCTGATGCCGAATAGTGCGGTATATAAGCAACTGTAATAAAATAAATTAAATAGATCCATTGTAGTTAAGAATGAGGTCAAATACCTTGGCATAATATTGGATAAGGCTTTGAACCTTAAATCTCATATTTCCAGAACTGCAAACAAGGCCTATCATCGTTTAAAAATTATTAGAAAACTAAAACCGTTACTCCATCAGGACCATTTTCGTACAGTGTACCAAGCACTCATCACCCCCCTCCTGGATTATGGAAATCTGCTGTATCAAGGCCTCTCTCAAACTTTACACCCTCTCCAGATGGTTCAAAATAGTGCTGCACACATAATCACTGGCTCTGCTATGACAGATCATATCTCCCCTGTTTTACAACAATTGCACTGGCTTCCAGTAAATGTCAGGTCTAAATTCAAAACACTTTTGATTATCTTTAGAATATATAATCATTTATCAGCAGATGCATTACAGAGTATTATTACAAGGGATGCTATTGCTAGGCCAAGAAGAAGCAGCATCAACAATGACAACAGAATTGGCACTCCTGCTCAATATTGTAAGACTAGACAAGCAACTTCAAAAAGAGCTCGTTCATTACTAGCGTCCAGACTTTGGAACTCTCTCCCAATGGACCTCAGGACTATGAGTGATATTAAAGATTTTCGCAAGGCTTTGAAAACCTTGCTGTTTGCTAAAACTTATGATTTAGTAAATAATCAATAGTTTTTACCAGGTCTATTATTACATTAGCTCATTTTAGTTTACTTTAGTTTTGTTTAATGTTATGTATAATGTTTTATGTACCTTATGTTATTTGTAACCTTCCATTTGTAATGTGACCACTTTGATTGTAGGATAAGGTGGGATACAAATCTGTCTAAATAAATAAATAAATAACTTAAATTGAGTGGAGGCATTCTCCAGGAACAAGCAGGAAGTCAGTCCTCACATATGGGTTAAGGTTTAAGGTTTATTAACTTAATATACCGCTAAACACAATGTACATCATAGCGGTTTACAGAGTTCAAATCGACACAGTCACCAAAAGGTGGGAAGAGAAAGGAAAAGAAGTTACATCAATTGATAGGAAAGCAAACTAGGCAGATTCATACAACAGGACAGTAGAAAGGAAAGTGAGGGGAGGGGGAGGGGAAGACAAATCATGTGGGAGGTTCGGGAAGGTTGAAGGCAAGGGTAAAGAGGTGAGTTTTAAGGCGGGTCTTAAAGGTGGCATGGTCCTGTTCGAGGCAGATAGAAGAGGGGAGAGAGTTCCACAGGGCGGGAGCAAGGAAGAAGAACGCAGAGGAACGGGTGGATTGGAGGCGAGCACAAGTGGGTGAGGGGAGATGCAGACGATTTAGGTGAAAGGAGCATAGGGAATGGGTTGGGTTATGGAAGTGAACCAGGTCGGCTAGATACTGAGGGGAGTGGGTGTGGAGGACACGGTGGAGAAGGACCAGAATCTTGAAATGACTGCGGAACTTGACAGGGAGCCAGTGGAGACGGATGAGGAGAGGAGTGATATGATCACGGATAGATGCATGAAAGATGAGCCGGGCAGCTGTGTTTTGGATGCGTTGGAGGCATTGTAGTTGGGAGGCAGGGAGACCAGACATGACGGAATTGCAAAAATCAATGCGAGATATAACCAGGGAGAGAAGGAGGGTAGAAAGAGCCTGTGGAGAGAGAAAGGGACGAATAGCACGGATCTGACGTAGAAAGTAGAATGAGGTCTTAGAGATGAGAGCGATGTGATCCCGAAAGGTGAGGCCAGGGTCAAAAAGGACACCCAAGTAACGGAAGGAGGAGACTAAGGGAATGGGGGAGCCAGAAAAGGAGGGGGAAACCAAGGGAGGGGTACCGTCACGTGAGAACCAGATGTCCAGAGTCTGCACATGGGTGATGTCTGCACTGATGTCTGCACTGATGGAACCTGCACGGTAACCTTTCCCCAGCTTTCAAAGAAAGCCTTTGGGAGAACCACTATGCTTGTGTGGTCACCTTCCCACCCAAGGGTGCCATCTTGCCTCAGTCTCCTTTTTTCCCACAGAGCCCATCTGACATTCGTCTGCACCCCGGAAAAGGTTGATGGTTCTTTTTTTCCTTCCTTCTCTTTTTTCTTCTCTGGTACGCGTACCATTGCCTTCTCGCCTCCTGGGACCGCTGCCGCCCTGGCGCCGCATTTTTTTCTTGGGTTCTTTTTTCCCCTTCAGGTTTTTCTCTCGATGCTTGGGAATCCTTGTGCCCTCCCTGGCTAGGACTTTTGAGTTTGACTTTGCGGGCGCCGTCTTCCCTGCTGTGTCCTCAGCCAGTAGTTTTAAGTAGTGTGACTGCTGCGGGTACACTATGTCCTAAACAGATCCGCATGATTGCTGCTTTCAGTGCCTTGGTACTAGTGTTGCTCATGAAACTGGTCCCTCAGGGGCCGCCATTGTAGCCTCGGCCTCGTGTGACTGCCGTGCCCTATCTGAGCCCCAACGTCATGGGGCATTGGACTGGTGATTGTCCTCTGAGGGCCGTCCCCCGAAGAGCCAGACGTCGACGGTGGCATTGTTGGGCGAGGATGCTGGAACTGCGGATAAAACCTATGGTCATCTGCATCGGAATCCCTGATGTGATGCCGTGGCCCCCCAAGCTGCCCCAGTGGGAGAAAGATGCCTTTGGCATCAGGAGATGGACCCCAGTCTCCAGAACCCATCCTTGTTGAGGCCACCCCCTCAATGGTGCCGGCGTCAGGCCTGAGGTCCTCGGTACCCACGCCGGTGACTGCGGAGCCTTCTGCCCTTGAGGTCAGGATGGTGGCCCTCACCCACAATCTTGCTGCCTTCTTGGCCCTGCAGCAAGGGGCCGATGCCCGGTTCCTCCAAGTCATTGATCTCGATCACCAACCACTCCATTGCCAGGGTGCTGCCAGAAGTCATGGAGCAGGTCCTCAAGTGCTGTTGGCCTCGGGACAATTCCCAGTACAGGTCTCAGTCCCATTCGGGATGGAGGACTTTCCTTGCCAGCACCTCCGGGTCAGAGTGCAGGGGCTCTGGGACCCTTGCAGTGCTGGTGACCTGGCAAGGTCCCAATACCCGAAGGATCCTTAAGGTCTCATCCATCTCCAATTCGGAGTGGGAGACCAACAATGAGTCCCCCAATACCCACCTCCATCGGGATGTCCCTTCAGACCCTTCTCATCTGATTGCCCAAGGACGTCTCCTTCTTAGAGTTCGTCAGGGACATGGCGAAGAGTCCGAGAAGGAGCCTCGGGTGTAGCACCTTGCGATCCTCCAGTACAAGGCCCTCCAAAGGAGGCACTCATGGTGTCTGTTCCATACCCATCCTGGAACAGCTTCTCTTCCGCATGTGGGAGTCCTTGATCTCAGTCCAGATCATGAGCAGGCGGCTAGATTCTATATATCAAGTCCACAAGAGCCCAGGGTTCCAGAAAGTGCAACTGCCTCATAAATCCATAGTGGTGGAGTCTGCTATTTTCAGGATCAAGAGCCAGAAGACACATTCCTCAGTGCCCATGGGTAGGGAGGCCCACACCATCGACGCCTTTGGCAGAAAGTGCTAACAGGGCTCGATGCTCGTGTTCTCGGCTGGGCTGCTTGGAGTACTTCTTCAGGTTTTGGTCTGAAACCTCCTGGTGTCGTTTATATATCTTATATTTTATATTTTACATTGTATATCTTAACACTAGAATATTGCTGGAGTTTTTGCTTATAATTATTCTATGCTAGTTGGGTTTGGATGGAATAAAGGAAATATTTGAACATAAGAAGATACGAATAGTTGAAAAAGAATTTCCCCTGAGGTTATTTTTTGTTTGTGTGGAGTGTTTTCGTTAGTATTAGGATTGACATTCACTCCGTGAAGACCACAGCTTTGCATTTTTGTATTGATATACATATGGCGGGTCAAGAAGGATGGGAGGACATTTTAAGTTTTACGTCGGATTTTATTTCATCATTATGTCAGGAAAAAACTCTTTTTTTTCTGTGGAAAAGGAGGTTGAAGGAGACAACACCGCACCCATTTGGGATGCCTTACTTAAAAAACAGAAGCAGATAGTATGGTCTGAACTTCATCGACTATCAATGATTGAATATATAAGCCGGCAACAAATTCCGAGAGGTCTCCGGGTATATAAGGAGCCGCGGATGTTCACCACAGATGAAGAATTTGTACGCAAATGGAATTGTGTATTAAACAAGTGCTCTTTGGATCTAATGGTCCTTATAGCTGAAACCACGAAAACGGCTTTAGACAGTTATACCAAGGAAGCTGAACAATTACTCACAAAATTGAAGAAAGCTGAAACAGATGACAACTTTAAACAGAAATGGGAGAATGCCAATAAACAACTGGATTCTCTCAGACAAGAAGTAAAACTGGGCAAAATGAAAAAGCTCAAACGAGATCATGATGATTATACCAGCGGCTATGTGTACCCATGGATGGACACTAGCAGGAAAAATCGTCGCTTGCGAAGACGAGTAAATTTTGAGGAGACATCTGATGATATAAGCAGTTCTGACTCAGGGAAAACATCTCAGGAGGATTTTACCGACGAAAAAGCCAATACAAAGAAAAAGAAGAAAATTTTGACACGCAACAGGCAATGAAAGAGTCTATAGCAGGAAAAGTTTCACACTTAGTGGTGAATCTCTCCGGACAAGTTTTAACTACAGCCCAATGTCAACTTCTGGACAAGGGATTGTCATTCATACCTACCATTCAACATGACCCTTTTCAATTTCGATTAGATCTGGAAGCCCTTCTTAGAAAATTGAGTTTAAAGGTTCATTTTGCACAACAGCCTTCCATTGTTTTAGAAGGCTCAACGTCTCTTGATTCAGCTTTAGTTAAGCGAACTCCGCTTCCTTTAAAATCTAAGTGGATGCCCCCTGGTCCTTTGCCTCCAGCGCTACGTTTTCAGAGATATAGTTCTGAAGGAAGTCACTCAGTTAGAAAAGCACCAACAACTATTTAGGAATGTTTTATCCCGTGAAGACCGTATAGCTTTGCGCGAGCTTCAACAAAGGTCAGACATTGTCATCCGCCGAGCGGACAAGGGAGGAGCAATAGTTGTCCTAAGTTGAGAAGATTATCTGGAAGAGGCTCACCATTATCTTTCTGATAGTCAGGTCTATGCAAAGGCAATTGCTGACCCTACTATTTCTCTTCAACAGGAAATTTATCAAATTACACAGTCAGCCTTTCATAATAAAATCATTTCCAAAAAAGAATTATCATAGTTGAATGTAAAAGCTCCAAACATGGCTCGCTTTTATTTAGTTCCAAAAATACACAAACGTTTGGAGAAACCCCCAGGGCGACCTATAGTGTCGACACGTGGCACTGTTTTAGAGCCTCTGTCTGTATATCTGGATTCCTTTTTACGCCCTTCATTATCAGACATACCCTCTTATATTCGCGATTCCGCTCATTTTTTGGAGAGGCTTGATCAACAAAATGAATGGGCACAGGATCCGGACGTGTTGCTGGTCACTCTTGATATCACTGCATTATATACTAGCATACCTCAGAATGAAGCCTACCTTACAGTTGAATCTCAATTGAGGAAGAGAGGAGATTTAACCATGGCTCAACTGTCATTTCTGATGGATTTGACTCGCCTCACAGTTTTTCAGAATCATTTTATGTTTGAGGCCACTGTTTACCATCAAATATCAGGCACTGCGATGGGGGCCACATGTGCTCCTTCCATTGCTAATTTCTTCATGGCTGAATTTGAACAAAAATGGCTTACCAGTTCTTCAAATTTTTCAAACATCAAATTATGGGTCCGTTTCATAGATGACATCTTTCTTTTGTGAAAGGGATCATCGGCTTCTGTTATACAGTTTGTTAATTGGTTGAATAATTGCAATACGGCAATCCAGTTTACACATACTATAGACCCTGCCAGTATCATTTTTTTGGACCTATTAGTCACTAAGGAGTCTACAGGCTGGAAGTCTTCAGTTTATAAGAAACCTATAGCTCGAAACACGTTCCTGCATTACACCAGTGGCCATCCACCAAAACTAAAGAACAGCCTTCCATTTTCCCAGTTTTTACGCTTTCGGCGTAATTGTTCTGATATTACGGATTTCAAGACCCAATCGAGAAAATTATCAAAGGATTTTTTGGATCGGGGATATCCCCGTAATATTATAAAAACAGCGTATAGACGGGCACTGTATAATGACCGGGATTGGTTATTAAAACCGAGACCTAGACAGGATTCGGGAGTGGATACTGACTGTATCAATTTAATCACTAAATATTCGCCATTAAGTCACAGTATTCAAAAAATAATCTCAAAACACATGCATCTTTTACAGATTGTCCCAGGATTAATTGATAAAACTATTCGATGTGTTTGGCAACGTAATGGCAATCTCAAGGAGAAGTTGAGCCCAGCGGTTCTACGGTCTTTTATAGATAAAGATAGCACTAGAGGTCACACATCATGTGGGGCATGTGTGATCTGCCCCTTGGCAGAATGTATTACAGAATTTGTGTATCTGGGAAAAACTTACCATTTAAAACACTCCACATCCTGTCTCACAACATCAGTTGTTTATGCCATCAGATGCCCTTGTCAGAAATTGTATATTGGCAAGACTATTAGAGCGTTTAAGACTCGGATGTTGGAACACAAGAGCCGTCTACGCTGTAAAGTGTTGACGGCCCCGATAGTTCAGCATTGTTTGGAGGCTCAACATGACTTCGACCATTTACGCTGTTTCTGTATAGAACATGTTCAACGCCCCATGAGAGGCAAGACCTTAGATGAGACTTTGTTTTATCACGAGCAGCGATGGATCTTTTCAGTCAACACTTTACATCCCCAAGGTTTGAATTCCTCTATCGATTGGCAGTTGTGTTTTTAAAAAGGCAGCGAAGGGGACTGTTTTCATTGGCCTTACTCATGTCATCAATGAAGCTAAGGGGGCTGTTCTCATTGGTTCTCTTCTTGTTACCAATGAGCGTTTAGGATATAACACGACGAGATGCCAACAGCGCGCATGCGCGGCGTTTTTTCAGACATCAGAAGGAAAGAGCGAGAGACGCGGGCAGCACTTTTTCCAGTGAGTGTGATAAGAACGTGTCACTAAGTACACAGTTTTCCTGACATTTTTTGATTGATTTTTTGGTTTTGAATATATTAATTTTGGATGGGAGTTTTAGTAACCACAGTGGGTGAGGGTTTTAAGATATCGATTTATTGTGTCTATCTTTATAGATCCTCCTGATGAAACTCTTGTATGAGTGAAACGCAAATAAGGTACCGGAGGAAGCGTTGAGGCAAAGAAGACGGGACGCAAAGTTAAGACTTTTTCCTTTATCCTAAAGTCTAGCAGCCTGTTGGTGGTAGACATTTGAAGTTTGTACCAGCAAACACACGTATAAAGCACCAGCAAATTCACGGCATAAAAAACAAAAAGATTTAAACGGCTCACAAAAAATCCAGGAAGGTTATTGATGTTACCATTGCGCTGTTGCTGTTTGACAAAATCAGCTTGTGCTTGAGCGCGAATTTGGTCTGAAACCTCCTGGTGTCGTTTATATATCTTATATTTTATATTTTACATTGTATATCTTAACACTAGAATATTGCTGGAGTTTTTGCTTATAATTATTCTATGCTAGTTGGGTTTGGATGGAATAAAGGAAATATTTGAACATAAGAAGATACGAATAGTTGAAAAAGAATTTCCCCTGAGGTTATTTTTTGTTTGTGTGGAGTGTTTTCGTTAGTATTAGGATGGAGTACTTCTTCAGCAGTTACGGACCCTGACCTCTATGGTCAGGGAGTGCTCCAGGTTCATCACTTGTACGGCCTATGATGGCTTTGAGTTTGTTGCCAGTGTAGCTGCGATGGGCATTAATGCCTGTCGCCAGGCCTGACTACAGTCCTCCAACTTAGTGCAATGGGTTCAGGACAAGTTGGTCAATGCCCTCTGCTGAGGAGAGAATCTCTTCGGTAAGCCCATGACTGATAAGGCCGCTGAGTTGGAGTCTGAGTTCCTGACCAGGACTAGGCTCTCCAAAAAGACTCCTGACCTTTCCCAATGGATGGCTTTGGGCAAAAAATTTCTATACCCAAATAAGAGAAAGGCTTTCTGAAAGTACCCACAATACCTGACCTTCCCAGCTCGCCAGCAGGCCAAGAGACAGGGGCACGGCCTGTGAAAGCCTAAGGCCCCCAAGCCCTATGTGGCGGCCCAGCCGCAGCCTGGGAGGGGGGAGATTTTGACTTCTTGGGCATATACTTTCCTCCCCCGAGAGGTCGATCCCCACAGTACATGGGGGGGGGGAGGGGCGTCTGGTGTTCTACGCCAACTGGTGGTCCAGAATCACTACCGACACCTGGGCCTTGCAGATGGTGGGGGAGGGTTACCTCCTCAATTTTGCTCAGAGGCCTCCCCCATTCTTTTCAGAGGAACTCCGATGACTCCCCTTCACTGAGACCTACTACAGTGAGAGCTCACCAGGCTCCTGGCCGACAAGGTGGTAGAGTCAGTCTCACCCCACCTCAGGGGCAAGGGGTTCTACTCCCATTACTTCCTGGTTCCCAAGAGGACCGGTGGCTTTCGGCCTGTACTGATCTTCGGGATCTCAACCAGTTCCTGGTGAAGGAGAAGTTCAAGATGCTCTTCCTCGAAACATTGCTGCCCTACCTCCAGCAGGGAGTTTGGCTATGCATCTTAGATCTCAAAGATGCTTACACACATGTCCTCATCCATCCTCGCTACCGGCAGTACCTCTGCTTCATCATCAGATGATGCCATTACCAGTACAGGATCCTGCCCTTTGGCCTGGCTTTGACCCCAAGGGTGTTCACCAAATGTCTCGGAGTGGCTGGGGGGGGGGGGTGTTCATCTTCCCCTACCTGGATGACTGGCTCGTTAGCGGTGGCACCATCATCGAAGTCCAGCAGGCTGCATGCCGCACCATTCTGACTTTGGAGCACCTAGGGTTTGTCATCAACTATCTCAAGTCCCACTTTCAGCCAACTCAATGCCTAGGGTTCATAGGGGTGCTGCTAGACACAGTCCAGGTCAGAGCCTTCCTCCCTCTCGAAAGGGCCTGGCGCCTAGCGGCCCTTGCAAAGGAAGTTTAGGGCTGGAAGTGGGCCTCTGTCCGGCTCATCTTGCGCCTCCTGTGGCATATGGTCTCGACTGTGAACATCACAACCGATGCCCATTTCCACATGGGTCCTAGCCCAGTGGGCCCTCTACTCACAGTGGTCTCAGGCAACAGGGCACCTACAGCACAGGGTGACAGTCACCCATCCCCTCGCTGAGTCCCTTGGATGGTGGCAACAGCCTCAGAACCTGCTGGTGGGAATGCCCTTCCAGGCCCCGACCCCCCAGAGGGTCCTCACCATGGATGCCTCCAAGTTGGGCTGGGGGGCCCACTGCGACAACCTCCACACTCAGGGCCTGTAGTTATCATTGGAGAGCCTCCAGCAGATAATTTCCTAGAGCTCTGAGCCATTGCTTACACTCTTTCTGGGCCTTCCAGCACTACTTGCAGAATCAGTCTGTGCTGATTCAGACAATCAAGTGGCAGTGTTCTAGGTCAACAAGCAAGGGGACACGGGGTTGTCCCTCCTGTGCTAGGAAGTGATCCGCCTCTGCACCTTCGTCAATGAAGGATGCTCCTCAAGACTGTGTATCTCCCCGGTCAGGACAGTGCCCTGGCGGACCGGCTCAGCCAAGTTCTCCAGCCCGAGTGGGGAGAGGTTATCGCATGGGCTCCGTCTGTGCCTGTGTCACCAATATGTGAGGACTGATTCCTGCTGTTCCTGGAGAACACCTGCTACAGGTGAGTAATTACGCTTTCTCCAGGAACAAGCAGGAAGTCAGTCCTCACTTATGGGTGACATTGACATGATGGCAGAAAAAGACCATATGGCTCATCCACTCTGCCCTTCCATATCAACTACTATAGTCCCTTTCTTTCCTTTAGAGATCTTCTGTGTTTGTCCCATTTTTTCTTGAATTCAGATACTGTCTTCATCTCTACTAACTCCACTGGGAGACTATACCATGCATCTACCACCTTTCCGTAAAGAAATATTTCCGCATATTACTCCTGAGTCTATCCCCTTTCACGTTGCAGAGCTTTCTTTTCAATTGAAAGAGGGTCTCCTCCTGTGCATTTATGCCACAGAGGTATTTAAACATCTGTCATATCTCCTCTATCCTGCCTTTTCTCTAAAGCATACATATTGAGATCTTTAAGTCTGTCCCCATATGATTTATAACGAAGACCACTGACCATTTTGATATCCATCCTCTGGTTTCCAGTATTGCACACAATACTCCAAATGAGCTCTCACCAAAGACTTAAACAAAGGCACTATTGCTTCCTTTTTCCTGCTGGCCATACCTCTCCCTACGCACCCAAGCATTCTTCTGGCTTTCACCACTGGTTGCAGCATTTTAAGAAAATGCTCATATTCAACATCTTTGTGCCGAGTATGCATGCAATATGCTGGTGACTTTTCAATATTTTGTTAAAAAACTTACTTGCAGCCATTCTTTTATTTTTCTCGCTATACTTTAAAAGACCTAAAGTAAACCACTGAGCTCTATGTATAGTGGTTGTATATTGGCCGTTACCATCTATGCTCCTCCCTAACTCCACCCTTTAGAGCGCTTTTAGCCAGCCCTGTCTAGTGTTGTTTAAAGTTGATGGCCAGTGGATTTAACATTTACTAGTAAATGTTTACATCATTTTGAATATCAGGCCCTTATTTTATTTATTAGATTCGCAATCTGCATCATTTAAAAGCACCCCAAGAAAAGAAAAACAAATTGCAAATTCTTAGCAGTTTTATTACATCCCTTTTTGGCTGTAAGCAGCAAAGATCAGGGACTGTCTCTTCTGTGTATCTGTAGAATGCTGTAGGTTATACAATAGATATAGAAACATGATGGCATAAAAAGACTACATGGCCTATCTAGTCTGCCCTTCCATCAACAACAATATTGCCCTTTTTTCTTTCAGAGATCCTCTATGCTTGCCCCATGCTTTTTTTTTAAAATTCAGATACTGTCCTCATCTCCACCACCTCCACTGGGAGACTATTCCACTGATCTAGCACTTTTTCCATAAAGAAATATTTACTCATATTACCCCTGAGTCTATCCCTTTTCACCCTCATCCTGTGTCCCCTCGTAGTAGAGCTGGCTTTCAATCGGAAGAGACTCTTCTCCTGTGCATTTATGCCATGGAGGTATTTAAAAATCTCTATCATATCTCCCCTATCCCGCCTTTCTTCTGAAGTATACATATTAAGATCTTTGTCTGTCCTCATATGCTTCATAATGAAGACCATTTTAGTCTCGCTGCTATCATAATCTTCTCCCCTGTTCTTCTTCGCGTTCTCCTCTCTCCTCCCCCTCTACTGCCTCCTCCCTCTTTCCACCTACTTTCAAGATTGGCCTTCTCAACTGTCGCTCCCTTAGATCCAAATCCTTACTTATTCATGAACTTATTTCACAATCCTCCTTTGACCTCACTCTTCTCACGGAGACATGGCTGAAGGAGGGGGAGGACGCCCTCCTCAACCGCTGTCTCCCTCCTGGGTTCTCGGCGGCTTCTGTCCCCCGCATTGGCCGTGCTGGTGGTGGAGTTGCCGCAATCCTTGCCCCTTCTCTTTCCTTCACCCAGCTCTTCTCACCATCTCTTTCCTACCCTGAGGCTCTTCTCCTCCATCTTCACACTTCTCCGATTCATATTCTTCTTATCTATTCTCCTCCTGCCCTTCGTTCTGACCTTTGGGACTCTCTCCTTCGCTCTATCTCTGATCTTTCCCTACTTTATCCTCATCTCCTTATCGCTGGTGACTTTAACTTGCATCTCGACTCCCCTTCTACTCCTCGGGATCATGCTTTTCTTACTCTTCTTCACGACCTCTCTCTTCTCCAACATATTTTCATCCCCACCCATTCCGCTGGCCATACCCTTGATCTCTTCTTGACCCCCACATCCTCCACCCTCACCCTTTCTAACCTTTCCGCTCACTCTCTTCAATGGTCTGACCATTTTTGTCTATCAGCCTTATGCTACCACTCTGGAGCTCCAGCAACTCCAGCTAAACCACCTTCTCCCCCTCGTCTCTCTCGTCACCTCACTCCCTCCCTAGCTGAACAATTCCCTTCCGCCTCTGAACTCCTCCCTCTAGATTTCCCCTCCCTGTCTCCTACCTCTCAAGCTTCAACTTGGTTTTCTTCTCTCTCCACCGCTCTTGACCACATCGCCCCTCTCCGTCCCTACCAGTCTTCCCGTCGACCCTCCCATCCCTGGTATCACCCTGGTCTTCGTTTGCTTCGTTCCCAACTTCGCAGAGCCGAAAGACTGTGGCGCAAATCCCCTTCACCCGTCTCACTTTCCTTTTTTTGACTCCCAACACTCCCTCTACCGTTCCCAGGTTCATCTCGCTAAGGCCACCTTCTTCTCTGCTACTATTGCCGCTGCTCCCAACCAGACTCGCCACTTATACTCTACTCTTAACTTTCTTACTTACTTCTCTTCATCCTTCCACTCCTGCTCAACCCCCCCCCCCCCACCCTTTTCCTGCTCCCTCTCTCTTAACCTCAGCTTTTTCCAACAAAGTAACTACCTTGAGGGACTCCCTACCCTCCCACCCCCTCCTCTTTCCCTCCCTCCTCCAGTTGCGTCTCTTCCCCCCACCTCACCGCTTTCCCACACCTGGTCTTCCTTTTCACCCATCTCTACTGCAGAGCTTCACCATCTTATTACCTCCTCCAACAAAACTTTCTGCTCCCTTGACCCCATCCCCTCTTCTTGGCTCCTTGTTCCTTCCTTGTCTCTCCTCCCTCACCTTCAAACCATGCTAAATTCCAGTCTCTCTACCGGATCCTTTCCTGCCCTCTGGAAACACGCCCTTATCCGCCCCCTTCTTAAAAAATCTACCCTCGACCCTCTTGACCCAAACAGTTATCGTCCTGTCTCTAATCTTCCCTTCCTTTCCAAACTACTTGAAAAAATTGTTTTTGCTCAACTCACTCATCACCTCGATTCCACCAATCTGCTCCACCCACGCCAATCTGGTTTTCGCTCTGGGCACAGCGTTGAGACTGTCCTTCTAGCCTTCACTAACTCTCTACACACTGCTCACGACCGTGGTGACTTCTCGGTGGCGGTTGCACTTGACCTCTCTGCCGCGTTTGATCTGGTTGACCATTCCCTTCTTCTGTCCCGCTTGCGCGATGCTGGCCTCCACAGTACTGTTTTTCGATGGTTTCATTCTTTCCTCTTCTCCCGCTCTGCTGCTGTTCTGCCTTCATCCTCATCACACTCCCCTTCTGACCCATTTCCTCTTGTTTGTGGTGTTCCTCAAGGCTCTGTCCTGGCCCCCCTTCTCTTCAGTCTCTTCCTCACTCCTCTCACTTTACTCATTCAGCAATTTGGAATCACTGCTTTCTTTTACGCCGATGACATACTCCTCCTCCATCACACTTCCCCCATCTCCCCTGATTTAGCTCCCCTCAATGCCTGTCTAGCTGCCGTTTCTGACTGGTTGACGCACAATTGTTTGCAACTTAACTTATCTAAAACCGTAGCTATATGGTTCTCCCACGGCCACCCCTCCCCTTCCTTGGCGCCTTCTTTCCCCAATACACCCATCTCACTAGTCTCTTCTTTTCAGTACCTTGGGGTTCTTTTTGATTCCGATCTCTCCTTCTCGACGCACATCTCTCACATCTCTAAGGTCTCTTTCTTTCACCTTCGTCAGATCCGCGCTATCCGTCCTTTCCTTTCTCCATCTGCCATAACTACACTGTCATTGACCCTCGTCATCTCCCGTATTGATTTCTCAAATTCCATCCTCTCCGGTATCTCCAAACTGCAACTCTTACGACTCCAACGCATCCAAAACACCGCTGCCCGTCTTATCACCCACTCTTCTCCTCGGGATCACATCACTCCCCTTCTTCTTCACCTTCACTGGCTCCCTATCTCCTTCCGTATCAAGTTCAAACTCCTCACACTGGTCCACAAAGCCCTCCACACCTCTACCCCTCAGTACCTGTCTGATCTCCTCCGCTTCCACACCCCCCGTCATACCCCTCGCTCTTTCCACCTCAACCGACTAGTACTACCATCCCCCTCAAGTGCCCACTTACAGTCCACACGATCCTCAGCTTTCTTCTTTATTGGCCCCGCCCTATGGAACTCCCTTCCCCCACCTCTCCGTCTCGAACCTCATTACCCCACCTTCAAGCGTTCCCTTAAAACTCATTTCTTTTCCCTTGCCTTTGACCTTCCCCCCCCTGACCCCTGATCCTCTTGCCTCTTCCTTTACCCCTCTTGTTCCTGTTCTTGCTCTTCTTTCCTATCCATTATGTAACTTCCTTTCTGACTCTTGGCCTTGTGCCTTTTGCGTGTAAATTTTATTGTAAACCGCTTTGCCTACCAATGAAAGGCGGTATATCAAATAAATGAATATGAATATGAATAGTAGCCACCCTTTGCACTGACTCCAACCTGCTTATATCCTTTTGAAGGTGCAGTCTTCAAAATTGCACACAATACTCCAAATGAGGTCGCATCAGAGACTTAAACAGAGGCATTATCGCCTCCTTTTTTCTGCTGGCCATTCCTCTCCCTATGCACACAAGCATCCTTCTGGCTTTTGCAGTTGCCTTTTCTACCTGTTGAGCTATAAGATCATCAGAAAGAATTACGCCCAGGTCCCGCTCTTATTTCGTGGACAGAGGTACCTCATCCCCTATACAATCCTTTGGATTTTTTAAAGCCTAAATGCATGACCCTGCATTTTTTAGCATTAAATTTCAGCTGCCAAATTCTAGACCATTCTTCAAGCTTAGCCAGATCCCTCCTCGTTATCTACTCCTTCCTGGATGTCTACTCTATTGAAGATTTTGCTGTCATCCGCAAACAAGTAAACCTTATCCAATAGCCGTTCCGCAATATCACTAACAAAGATTTAAAAAGAATTGTACCAAGGACAGATCCCTTTGGCACACCACTGGTAACCTTCTCCTCAGAGTGAGCTCCATTTATCTGTACCCTTTGTTGCCTCCCACTCAAACAATTTCTAACCCAATCAGTAACTTTAGGGTCCATTCTTAGGGTGCTCAGTTTGTTTATAAGTTGCTTGTGTTTATAAGCCACCCGTGTGGAACAGTGTCAAACGCTTTACTGAAATCTAAGTACACCACATCTAGGACTCTCCCTCGGTCCAACTCCCTGGTTACCCAGTCAAAGAACTCAATCAGATTTGTCTTACAAGACCTGGCTCTGGTGAATCCATGCTGCCTCGAATCCTGCAATCCAGTGGACTCGAGAAACCTCACTATTCTCTCTTTTAGTAGTCTTTCCAATAATTTACCAACCATAGAAGTTGGACTAACCAGCCTGTAGTTCTCAATGTCATCCTTACATCTGCTTTTGTATAAATCAATGGTTCCCAAACCAGTCCTTGGGTACCCACAGGCTAGTCAGATTTTCAGGGTATCCACAGTGAATATGCATGAGATGATCTGCATGCACTGCTTCCATTGTATGCACATCTATCTCGTGCATATTCATTGTAGATATCCTGAAATCCTGACTGTCCTGGGGATACCTGAGAAGTGGGTTGGGAACCACTGGTGTAAAAAGAGACCACATGTGCCTTTATAAAGTCCTCTGGCACCACTACTGACTCCTAAGAAGCATTGAAAAGGTCAGAAAGTGGAACCACTAGAACGTCCCCACTAGTCTTGGATGTATCACTTTGTCTACTTTTAGTTTAGCTAGTCCCTCATGAACACAGTCTTCTGAAAATCATTCCATATCCTCGTTGCTTCTGTTCCTATTTGTGGGTGCTTTCTGAGGTCCTGTTCCTGGCCCTTCATCTGTGACCACAGAACAGAAATATTTGTTAAGCAATTCCACTTTATCCTCATCAGTTTTTACATATGCCTCCCCTTCACCCTTGAGTCTGACAATACCACTTTTGCACTTCTTCCTCTCACTAACATATCTGAAAAATGTCTTAACCCCCATTTTATTGCATTGTTTTTTTCTTCTATTTGTATCTTTGCTTTCCCGACTACTTTTCTAGCTTCTGTGTGTTTTTCCAAATATATATGCCTGTCTTCCTCTCTCTGTGATCTCTTAAATTTCCTGAAGGCCTCTTTTTCTTCACCTTTTCAGCTACTACTTATCCCTAGGAACAAACAGGAATGTAGTCTTCACATATGGGTGATGCCGTTACTGATGGAGCCCGTGCAGGAATGCTCCCCAGCATCCAATAGGAAAACCTTTGGGAGCACTCCATTGCACCTGTGTGGCTGCCTTCCCACCTTCCCAACTCCCTCTCATCAGTTCTTCATTTTCTGTGGAACTAGCAGGAAGCATATCCTGTCACCTCAGAAAATTCTCTTTTATTTTTTGTGGTTAGCATCTGCCTTCCCGTCGATGACGGCACTGTCTTGAAACTGCTGGTTCCCTTATTCTTTCTTTAACTTTAAAAAAAAACCCTTTAGGCATATTGACGCCATCTTCGGCCTTAAGCCTACCATACTATCCAACTGTCCACTGACGGTATGGAGGAATTTTCAGAGTTGGCGTCATGTGAGTCTGTTTTGTTGGCCACGTTAGATGTCGCTGCTTTATACACTAGCATCCCGCAAAAAGCGGCTCACGCGGCTATAATGAGGTCCCTACGTGAACAGGCAAACTTATCTTCCAACTTGTTAGAGTTTATTTCAGATCTGGCAGAACTCACAATTTTTTTCAACTATTTCGAGTTTGAAGGGTACGTTTTATCAACAGTTGTCAGGTGTGGCTATGGGCGCTACTTGCGCTCCCTCAGTGGCCAATCTATATGCATGGGTTTGAATGTCAATGGTTGGCAGGATCCCAATATCACTCACATCTGCTCCTTTGGAAGAGATTCATCGACGACGTTTTTCTTTTGTAGAATGGTTCTGGGGATGAATTTTGCCTGTTTGTGGAATGGTTGAATTAGGTGGATCCCAACATAAAATTCACTTCTACAAGCCATTCACACAAAATCGTTTTTTTGGATGTCACAGTACAAAAAAGCCCTGGTGGATGGTTAACATCCATACACAAAAAACCTACTGACAGGAATACAATCTTGGATTATCATAGTAACCACCCCAGACAATTGCATGACAGCTTACCTCTATCTCAATTTATAAGATACAGAAGGAATTGCTCCAGCATCGGGGAGTATAAGTTACAGGCAAAACGCCTGATGAAAGATCTCCATGAAAGAGGGTATCCCCATTCGATCATTAGAACAGCTTATAAGCGAGCACTCTTCAATAATAGAGCTTTATTGTTACAAACCAGGCAGAGGAGCCCTATAATGGATGAGGGTAATATCAATTTCATTACTAAATTTTCCCCTCTCAGTGGGGATGTTAAACGCATCATAAAGCGACATCAAAATGTGCTGAAGACGGTGCTTGGGCTCGAAGATAAAATAATACGGTGTGTATGGACTCGACATTCAAATTTAAAAGACAATCTAAGTCTGGCGAGATTACGAACTTCACGAGAAGAAAGCCCACCAGAGATGAGGGGCCATAAATCGTGTGGGGCTTGTAACATCTGTGTAGTGACAGAAGAGCTTACCCAATTCGAATATCGAGGGAAACGTTATAAGTTGGGACACTCCACTACTTGCACGTCAGATTATGTGGTCTATGCTTTGAGATGTCCCTGTGAACTCCTCTACATAGGGAAGACTGAGAGACAATTAAAAATTAGGATTAATGAGCATCGGAGCAGGCTACAATGCAAATCCCTGGATGCTCCAATTGTCACACATTGCGTGGAGCATCAACATGAGTTCAGTGACCTCCGATGTTTTGCAATTGAGAGAGTGATGGCAGGTAGAAGAGGAAAGACTAGAGCCCAAACTCTAGTGATTCAAGAAAAGAAGTGGATTTTCCGTTTAGGAACCGTAGGTGTCACTGGCCTGAATAACTGGATTGAATGGCGCGCATGTGTCTAGTTCGAGTGTGGAGTCAGTGCACTGTAGTCCGCTTCTAGGAGGAACGTTACAGCCATTTGATTGGCTGTCCAGATGACATCAATGGCCTTTAAATTATGGTCTGAACAGCTACCCGCATGCGCGGCGTTTTTTTGCACCTTGAAGGTTGGGTTTCTCAAGAGCCCTGGTGAATGTGAGTGCACAGTTCAGCCGCAAGCTAAAAGGTGGGTTGGCTGATTTTTTACCAGTGATATTCTGTGTATGGCCATAATGGTGGTGCGTTTGCTAGATTGAGACCTCCTGGGTTTTGTTTTGTAGATCGTGCTGTTAAAATTTAAACTCCCCTGAAGAAGAAATACGAAACGCAAACAGCGGTACCCACTTGATGGCGAAAAAAGGGGACACGTATCAGCAATGTTAAGATAAGCTGAGTACAATTTTGATAACAAAACGTGTCGATTTAAGTATTAGAGCACAATCTTATACACAAGACAACTTATTGAATTATAATGTTTAAAAACTCCAGAAAAATCTGATGTATGGAAAGTATCTATGGCACAGTAGAGATGAATTTTTAGGAGAAGGAGAAAATCCAGTGATAATCCGTGGTCATTGATGCAATTAGGCGTACTGCTCTAGATAAATCTGAGCGTTGCCGCTGTAAGTCTGAGACCTTTTTTTCACTGGTATCTCCATGTTTAGAAGCCTGTATACACGATTATAAATAGTACAGTGCAAAAACCATCAGTATTTTTCTGAGTATTGGTAGAGGGCTTCATTTTTTTGTGTTTTTATTTTTTTGTTGTTTGTCGGTATGGAGAAACCGACTAGTGGTTTTAAAAAACATTCTAAATGTGGCAGTATCATTTCAGCAACTGACACATATGACTGGTGCTTGAAATGCCTCGGGCCTGACCACCAGCCAACAGAATGTTTCCTTTTTAAAATGATGACAAAGAGAGGCCTGCAGAACCGGGCCTCTAAATTTGGAACTCTCTTCGCTTCAGATGTGGTATCTTTGGCATTGATGTCATCGAGAGCCTCATCCTCCTCCCATGGATCTCAGGTATTGAAAATGTCTAAGCACAAGTCTTCATCAGAGACACAAAATTCCTCCAGAGGTAGATCTCGTTCCAAGCACCGAGATGCCTCGGGTGTTGCTCTGGAGTTGCCTCGGGCGTTGCTCTAGAGTTGGATCGGCCTGTCAAACAGCCCTGGCGGGAGGACCTGCCCTCCAAAGCTATTGAAGTTCCCCAGGATGCTCCCAAGGCCTTGCACTCAGGAGAGCAACTGGTGCCATGCTCTGGGATGGTGGTGCAAATGTCTGTCATTGATACCTAAGCATCGGCAACCTCAATAGACCAACATATGCTGGTCATCAAGCGGAGCTTGGCAGCTCTATTGGCAGCCTTGGTTCCCATCAAATCTTTGCCCTCGGACACCGGGCCATCAAAAACAGTACATGCACCGACATCAGCACCGGTGCACGGTGCATCGGGATACATGGCACTGTGAACACTGCCATCCATGCCCTCCCTTGAGTATATCACTGATACTGAGGCTCAATACAAACGGTTCCCCAAGCCCGATACCAACACCCATTGGTACCAGCCCCTGGCGGAGGGCAAACACCATCTCCACCGTTGCTTTGAGTCCCTCCTATTCAGATTGCTCTGTTTTCGGATATGGAGTCACTGAATTCCCGAGGTCCCGAGGCCTGTATTTTGGAGCCTTCCCCTCCTCCAGAGTGACACATGTTGCCTCCTGAGGACATGTCCTTCCAGGAATTCATTCGAGACCTAGCTAGGGGTCTCTTCATAACAGTGACATCAGAGAAGGAGCCTAGAGTGGAGGAATCTGAGATTTTCCAGTACCCAACAGCTCCCAAGGAGGCGGCCACCCTGCCAGTGCACCATATCCTCCATGATGTGATGCTCCAGATGTGGGAGACTCCCCTCACAATCTCCCCTCATATGGACTTCATCTGTAAACTCTGCCCTCCTCGACTTCTGGGGGGAATACCACACACAACCCCCACTCACAGCTCTCCTGCAGGTGTCTTCTCTTCTATCCCAGGGCACCATAGAAGATGTCCCAATATCCCAACAGGGAATGGGGCTCTACTCTCCGTAGTTTCTCATACCAAAGAAGGATGGAGGTACAGGCCCATCCTGGACCTCAGAAACCTCAACAAGTTTCTGGGTTCGCAAGATGTTCAAAATGGTATCTCTCGGGACTCTCCTTCCCTAGCTCCAGAGTCGGGATTGGCTCTGTTCTCTAGATCTAAAAGAAGCATACACACATATCCTCATCCATCCAGGGCACAGGAAATATCTACGGTTTATCTTTCAGGGAAAATATTATTAATACAGAGTCCTTCCCTTCAGACTTGCCTCTGTCCCAAGAGTCTTCACAAAGTGCATGGCAGTTATAGCTGCGTACCTAAGATCTCTAGAGATATTTGTCTTCCCTTACTTAGACAACTGGCTCATAAGAAATGCCCTCACACTGCAGTGTAGATAGTTTATGTATATAGTTAACCCAGTTATCCAAGTTTGTACTCCTGTTCAATGTAAAACCTGACAGTTTGTCGTTATGGTCGTTTTGTTATGATGTAAACCGCGCTGATTCTAAATAGCGCGGTATATAAGAAACTGTAATAAATAAAATAAATAAATAAATAAGAGCAGACACCTCCCAAGATGTTTGGCTTTCCTTGCATTATACCATAAACTTTCCAAAAGCCCAGCTCACTCCAATTCAAAGATAGAGTTCATAGGAGCTTTTCTGGGACACACAACAGTCCAGGGCGTTTCTGCCCCAAATCCGTTGTGCCCGTCTCATCGAGCTAATGTCCCAAGCACTGCTCTGAGATCATCTGACGGCCTGAAAAATGCTGCAGCTTCTGGAGCATGTGGCTCAACAGTACTTGTCATCCCATATGATGGCCTACATATGCTGAACAGCCCAATGTAGACTCTTGCCTCCCAATGGACACAGACCTCAGGGACAAGATCGAAGTCACTGCCCCTCTCACCACATCCCTCCAATGGTGATGTTCTCCAGAACATCTCCTCGTCGGGTCACCTTTTCAGATGCCTTGACATCAATGCACCCTGATGATGGATGCCTCCAAACTGGGTTGGGGAGTTCACTTGGGCACTCTCTCTCTACACAAGGCCTCTGGACAGCGCAGGAATCACAGTTCCAGATCAATCTCCTGGAGCTTTGTGCTATCTCAAATGCCCTCAGAGTATTTCACCATCACCTCAGGGCACAACGGGTTCTAAACAGGACAGACAATCAAGTGGCCATGTTCTGTGTGAAGAAACAGGGTGGAACAGGCTCTTGGACCATCTGCAAGGAGGCTCTTCATCTGTGATCCTTTGCCATTTCTCTTCAAATACACATCCAAGTGGTGTATCTCCGAAGAGAACTCAATGTCTTGGCAGACAAACTGAGTCAGATCCTTTTTCCCCACAAATGGTCTCTCCATTTGGGCACAATGTATTACATCTTTCAGAACTGGGGAACTCCAGACATAGATCTGTTTGCTACTCCACAGCTAGGTGCATCAGTGAACTGCAGGCTTTAGTGGCGCATCCAACTTATACTAGATTTCATCATGACAAAATCATCCTTTACACACATCCCCACTTTCTACCAAAAGTGGTGTCTCCTTTTCACATTAATCAGTCAGTGATCATTCCTGTATTCTTCCCAAGACTTCACATATCCCTTGACTGCAAGAGGGCTCTAGCCTTCTATCTCCAAAAGATGCAAGACATTAGAAAGCCCTCCCAATTTGTGTCCTTTGATCCTAATTACCTGGGTCTTTCTGTAACAAAATGTATGCTCTCCAGATGGATAGCAGATTGTATTTCTCTTGCCTATGACAAAGCAGGACCTACCCTCATGGGTCATGCTCTGCACATAATGTATAAGCAATGGCAACATCGGTGGCCAACTTACTTCAGTAGCCATCAACAAGGTTTGCCGAGCTGCAATATTGTCCTTTATCCATACTACTACTACTACTAAGCATTTATAAAGCGCTACCAGGCGCACGCAGTGCTGTACAATGAAAACACAAAAAGACAGTCCCTGCTCAAAAGAGCTTACAATCTAAAAAGACAAAGCAAGAAAAGGAGTAGAAAAAGATAAGAACATGGGCAAAGAGACAAGAGCAGGAGAGACAGGACAAAGGAAAGAGGTAAGAACAAGTGTAAGAGGAAGAAAGAAAGGTGAAATAAAAGAGGGGAAGGAAGGAGAACAGCAAAATCAAGAGCCAAAGGCAGAGGCGAAAAGATGAGCTTTTAACTTGAGTTTGAAGAGGGGCAAAGAAGATCCTGAGGTATAGACAAAGGAAGTTTATTCCAAGCGTAAGGAGCAGCAAGGTGAAAAGAGCAGAATCTGGAGTTGGCAATAGAGGAGAAGGGCATAGCAAGAAGCAACTGGGAAGAAGAATGGAGTACACAAGGGGGGAAATAGGAAGAAATGAGAGAAGAAAGGTACTGAGGAGCCACAGAGTGAATGCACTTACAGGTCAGAAGGAGAAACTTAAAGTGAATACGGAAATGGATAGGGAGCCAGTGAAGAGATCTGAGGAGAGGAGTGATGTGGGCAAAACGAGGCTGACGGAAAATCAAACGGGCAGCAGAGTGCTGAATAGACTGAAGAGGGAAGAGTTGAGACTGAGGGAGACCAGCAAGAAGGAGGTTACAATAGGCGGGAGGTGATTAGGGAATGGATGAGGGTTTTAGTAGTGAGCTCAGAGAGAAAGGGGCAGATTTTGCCAATGTTGAAGAGAAAGAAGCGACAGGTCTTAGCGATGAGTTGGATATGAGAGGAGAAAGAGAGCGAAGAGTCAAAAATAACACCCAAATTGCGAGCAGATGAAACAGATTGGAGAACAGAACCATCAACAGAGACTGAAAAAGAAGAAGGAGAAAGGGAAATTTTAGGAGAAAAAACGAGAAGTTCAGTCTTGGTCATGTTCAATTTCAGGCAACGATGGAACATCCAGGCAGCTATGGCAGAGAAACAGCAAAGGATCTGGGACTGGAAAGCAGAAGAAAGATCAGGAGTAGAGAGAGAGATTTGGGAGTCATCAGCATAGAGATGGTACTGAAAACCATGAGAGGAAATAAGCGCACCAAGGGATTGGGTATAGAGAGAAAAAAGAAGGGGACCCAAGACAAAACCCTGGGGGACACCAACCGAGAGCGGGGTAACAGAGGAGGAGGAGCCACCAAAACATACACTAAAGGAGCGATGGGAGAGATATGAGGAGAACCAGGAGAGAATAGAGTCCCTAAAGCCAAGCGAGGACAAAGTGTCAAGGAGAAGATCATGGTCAACAGTGTCAAAGGCAGCAGAAAGGTCAAGGAGAGGATAAGGACAGAGTAAAGGCCTTTAGATTTAGCCAGGAACAAGCCGCTGGAGACTGACAAGAGCAGTTTCAGTAGAGTGCAAAGGATGAAAACCGGATTGTAAGGGATCGAGAACAGCATGGGAAGAGAGAAAGTCAAGACAACAGCGGTAAACTGCACGTTTGAGCAGTTTAGAAATGAAAGGAAGGAGAGAGATGGGGCGATAATTAGAAGAACAAGAGGGATCAACTGAGGGTTTCTTAAGGAGAGGCGTGACCACAGCATGTTTAAAGTCAGCCGGGACAGTAGCAGTGGAGAGCGAAAGGTTGAGAATATGAGAAATGGAGGGGACATCGGTAGAGGAAATAGAGGAGAGGAGATGGGAGGAGACAGGATCAGAGGAGCAAGTGGTGAGCTTGGAGGAGGAGAGAAGAGAAGTTTCATCAATAGAAATCGTGGGGAAGGAAGAGAGAGGGTAGAATGAGAAGGTGGAGAGAATGAAAGCAGGAAAGGGAAATCGGGGATTTAGAGGGAAACTGGAGAGTGATCTTATGGATTTTATCATGGAAGTAATCAGCCAGAGCCTGGGCAGAAAGGGAAGGAGGGATCAGAGGCAGAGGCACTTTGAGGAGAGAATTGAGAGCAATGAAGAGACGGCGAGGATCAGAGGCATGAGAATTAGTCAGGCGAACAAAGTAATCTTGTTTGGCAAGAGCTAAAGCAGATTTGAAAGAGCAGAGCATGAATTTGAAATGAAGGAAATTTTCAGGGGAGTGGGATTTGAGCCAGGTACACTCAGCAGAGTGGGCACAGGAGCGAAGATAGCGAATAGTGGGAGAGAGCCGGGTTGAGTTAAGGAATGCCTTACAGGATGAGGGATGAGAGGAGCGAAAACATTCAGAGCTGAGAAGAGCGCAGCATTATAGGACATCACTGCCATAACAACAGACTTGGAGGACAAAACAGAGGAGAGAGGAGAAATGGTAGAGGAGAGAACCAGGGGATCAATGGCAAGAAGGTTCCTAAAAAGAGTGGAGGAGACAGGACGAGGCGGGGGAGGGAGGTGAAGATTAAAGGAGAGAAGGAGATGATCAGATAAAGGAAGAACAGTATTAGTGAAGTTAGAGGGAGAGGAGCAAGAAAAGAAAACCAGATCCAGACAATGGCCATGAAGGTGAGTGTGGGTAGAGGAACAAAGTTGAAGGCCAAATGAGGAGGTAAGAGAGAGGAGCTTCAGAGTAAGAGGATCAGAGGGGTTATCAACATGGAAGTTAAAATCACCAAGAATAAGAGTAGGGGAGGTAGGGATAAGAAAGAGGGAAAGACAAGAGTCAAAGTCAGAGAGAAAAGAAGAAAAAGCCTTTTCAGGAGGATGATAGACAACAGCAATCTGGAGAGGAAGTGGGGCAAAGAGGCGAATAGAGTGGACCTCAAAAGAGAGGAAGGAATGAGACTGAGGCAGAGGAAGACGTTGGAAATGACAGGAGGGGTAGAGAAGAAGGCCAACACCACCACCACGTCCTGTAGGACAAGGAGTATGGGAGAACTGGAGACCACCAAAGCAGAGGGCAGCAGCAGAGGCGGTATCATCAGGGAGGAGCCAGGTCTCAGTTAAAGCAAGAAGATGAAAAGTGTTGGAGAGGAAAAGATCATGTGTAAATGAGAGTTTATTAGAGACAGAATGTGCATTCCAAAGGGTACAAGAGAAAGGGAGAAAGGAAGGGGAAAGAAGGGGAATATGAATAAGATTGGACAAGTTGCGAGAGGAACTCAGTACAGAATGAGACAAACGTCTAGGAGGGGAAGGAATGGGGATGAAATCACCAGAAGAGGGAGGTGGAGGAGAGGGAGAAGGAGAAGCTAGAGGGATATGGTTGAGATTAGCCAGATTGCGCATCACAAAGGAAGGCAGAAGTCAAAGGAGCAGCAAAAGGGAAGGAGGAAGAGAGACCTAAAGTGGAGCCAAAGTAAGGACAAGAAAGGAGGAGAGAATGAAAGCAATGGGGGAAGGAGAAGAGAGTAGGTTAATAAAACATCAGAGGAAGCAAAGGATACAATAAGTACAACAGGCAGTGAAATACCAAACAATCAGGAGGCAAAGGGAGTAGACAGTCAATGATGTAGCGGAGGATCCCAGGAGAGGATGACAATAGCAGAGGGAGCAGACATCGATGCAGCAGGAGAAGGCCAAGGTACAGAAAGCCCACAGATCCAGAGCAGAAAGACTGCCTGTGGACCCTGCCAGTGGATGCAGTTCAGCAAATAAGACTCCACAAACACCCTGCTGTTTTTGTAGTTTGTATGTTGAAATAGCCATATGATTTCTCCCGCTAAAGTGTCCCACGCCTAAGGACCACGCCAAAGGGCCCTCTGGTGAAGCCTTCGGGCGCGGGCACGCTTGATGGCAGCAGCTGATGAACGGTATGAAGTCTCCTCCCCCAGCCCCGATTGGAGCAGGCAGGTCAGCCAGAGAACGCCCCGCTCACGATCGAGTAATGGGCTGCTTGATGTGATTGGAGTCAGCTGTTTCTGTTTAAAGTAGGCAGTCAGATCTTAACAGTGGCAGCTGATGAATGGTAGGAAGGCTCCTCCCCCAGCCCTGATTGGAGCAGGCAGGTCAGCCAGAGAATACCCCGCTCACGATCGAGTAATGGGCTGCTTGATGTTATCCATACCTTTGCTGTCCACTACTGCTTTGACAAGGACTCCTGCTGGGATGTAGCCTTTGGCCAGGCGGTCCTTCAACATCTCTTTGGAACACAGAAACAACTCCTACCCCTCGCCCACTATTCTTGCCAGATCTCCTTGGTCGGGAAATCTAGATTCAAATGACCTTGTCCGACTTTCTGACCCAGTCCAGCTCTTCAGAGATCTGGGAGCTAGGGAGTCCCATATGTGAAGACTACATTCCTGCTTGTTCCTGGAGATAGCATAGTTACTCACCTGTAACAGGTGATCTCCGGGAACAGCAGGAATTTAGTCTTCACAACCGCCCTCTTCCCCTAGGAGCTGTAGGGCTTTCTTCTCTTACTCTCCTTTTTATCAGCTACAAACAACTGAAGAGAGGGAGTTGGGAAGGCAGAAAGGCAGCCATGCAGGCACAGTGGAGTGCTCTCAAAGGAAGCTGGGGAACATTCCCGCATGGCCTCCGTCGGTACTGACGTCACCCATATGTGAAGACTACTGTAAATTCCTGCTGTTCCCAGAGATCCCCTGTTACAGGTAAGTAACTATGCTTTGTGAACTATAGCGGCCGCCTTTTCCTTTTACATTTATTTATCTTTCTAACAAAAAAGTTTGCTGCCCTTAATATAGCCCTTTTCATTTTTGCCCATTGTTTTTCTACATCCCTCAGCTGTTCTCATCCCGCTAACAATACCTTGAGGTATTGTCACATCTTGGCAAAGTTAGTTTTCCTAAAGTCTAAGACCTTCTCTTTCGAAAGTTTTTTTTATCAGCCCTAGTCCTAATATCGAACCATACCATCTGGTGATCACTGGATGAGAGATGATCTCCCACTATAACACCAGAAACGTTTTCCCCATTGGTAATCACTAAGTCCAGTATGGCCCCATCATGTGTGAGTTCCGTTACCAGTTGCCTGAATAGTTCTCCCTTTAGAGAATCCAGGATCTCCTTATTTCTAGATGACACGGCAGCTGGGAAGAGCCAATCCACAACCAGCATATTGAAATCACTTCTTGTGCAACAGTATTGTGTATGTCTTCTATTAAATCTTCGTTCACTTCTACTCCCGATGAGGGAGATCTGTATATAACGCCAATGCAAATGGATTTCCCTTTCCTTCTTTCTAGTTTAGCCCACAATGCCTACTCTCTTCCTTTTAAGCCCTGCAATTCTATAGCTTTAACATTATTTTTTTACATATAGGGCCACTCCATCTCCCCTTCTTCCTACCCTGTCTTTCCTGAACAAAGTATAGCCTGATATTACATCCCAGTCATGGTTTTTTGTGAACCATATCTCCGTAACCATTACTAAATTCAGGTCAGCCTCTTCCATTAAAGCGTGTCAGACAGCTGCCTGGGTGAGAATCTTCACAGTCTTGGCAAGTGCATATATCTATATGATTTGCAAGGTATTGTGGGCAATGTAGTTCATTCACACCAGACACAGCTGCTGACAATAATTTAGTTGTGCTCTTGGGTAAAGCCAATAAGATATTTATTTATGGGGTTATTTCTCCCAACACAGATATGCTTGGTAGCACATAAATCAGGTAACTTGCTTTCAGTGTTAACTTGGAAAAACAAAGTCAAAATCAGGAAAACAACAAATGAAAAGCCACAAAGCAAGAAACAAACTGTTCTTTTCAGGTTAACTTCTGATTACTTCCCACATAGATTCAGAAGTGATTCTCTCCTAGCTCACAAGCAATTAGGTAAGGCTTAATTGCTAGCAGTTATCCAGCTGAAACCCCTTAGCTGGCTTGCTTTCTATTGTGTGGGTCAAATCCTGCTTCAGGAGCTTTTCTGAGTAGATTAAAGAACAAATTTGTATTTCTTTGTGATGGTTGCTGTACTTTATAACAGAAAGTTACCAACGGAGTTTAGATAGAGAGCAGTCCATATAAATAGGATCTTCATCTGCTATTATTCCCCCTTGTTCAACAAGCATGGGTTCAATATCATGGATTGGCACAGATGAATCTCTCAATGGAGCACTTTCAGGAGAATACTTGTTTCCCTGCTGTCTTTCAAGGTTATAGCTAGGGCATAGATCAGTGTTCATACCTGAGCTTCCATTGCTGCTAGAGTTCCTCTCTATATAGCCTGGCAAGTATATAGTCCAGTTCTTATGTCCAGCCTTCCAATCCAGATCCCTGGACACTGGATCTCTCTTCACATACCTTCTGGCACGGGTCTTAGGGTCCCTTCCACGTGCAGCCATCTCCCTCACAGGTAGCGTCTGGAGATTCCTAGCTCTGCAGCACCATTCCTCTGGCTTTCCCCAGTCCAATGGTGTATTCTGGCCCTTGGAATACCTCCCAGTATACGTACTGCTTTGGACTCTTCTAGACCTCTCAAAGGCTTTTCTCCTCTTTCTTCCAGAGGGTCTCTTTCCCTCTCTGTCCGTCCGGTTTGGCTTCTGCTTCTGATGATCCTTCAGATGAAACTGATGATCACACTCAAGCTGAGTCTCAGGATACTGAGGACAATTCTCTGGATATCCAAGGTGATCATGAAGATGGTCATCTGTAGAATAAACTCTACTCTTATTCTGCTTGGATGAGTGCTCCTCCCTAATACAGCGCAGCTGTGCTGAATCAGGCCCTGCCCTTTGAGATGAGTGCTTAGGGATTACCTCATAGCTCTCCTGATTGAACACACGTTTCCCCACTTCAGCTCCTCTAATGGCTGTTGGAAACCTGGTGCATTCTGGGACTGGTAGTCTTTTATGGGAAAATTCTGTTTTCTTATTTCTACCAGAACTGACAGGTTGCTTGTTCAGAGTCACTTCACCTTTCCTATAGCTCCTTCCTGAGCTATGATAAGCTTCCTTATCACATACCCCCCTGCTTAAGTTATTACGGACTGGTTTAACTGGTGAAACTTCTTTCCTACAGTCCGTAATACCTACGAGAGTGTTCTCTTTTTGAAGCTCACTTACTTCCTGACTGGCTTCAGGGTCATTATTATTTGCAGGCCTCTCCTTCCAAGACTTAAGTACATTAATATGGTAGGTCTGCCTACGCCCTCTTGCATTTTCTACCATATAAGACACTGGGCTCACTTGTTTAACAACCTTCCATGGCCCTTTTCACTGTACTTCATATTTTGGGGCAGTTCCTGCTACTTGAACCAAAACCTTTTCACCAATACTTAATTGGCGGCTTTTGGCCTTCCTATCATACCACCCTTTCTGGCGCACTTGACTGTCCTGCAGGTTCCTCTCAGCAACCTGCGAGGTCCTTTTCAAACGTGCTCTCAAGTCACGTAGAAACTGTGGCACCTCCTGACTTCCTGGTTCAGGATCAATCCATTGTTCCCTCAAAATATCTAACAAACCCCGTGGAGCCCTACCATACATCAATTCATATGGGGTTACACCTAGGGACACTTGAATTCTTTCCCTGCAGGCATATAAGACAAAGGGCAATAACATATCCCATTCTTTTACCTCTCCTGCTAACCCCCTTCTCAACATTTGTTTGAGAGTTTGGTTGAATCTCTCCACCAAACCGTTTGATTGTGGATGGTAGGCTGAGGTTTTCACGTGATGAATGCCAAAGGCATCCCAGACCTGGGCCAAATATTTGGATGCAAAATTGGACCCTCTGTCAGTCAACACCTCTCTTGGGAATCCCACTTCATAAAACAATTTTACTAGCTCTAAAGCTATTGTTTTTGCAGAAACATTCCTCAATGGTATGGCCCAGGGAAACCTTGTTGCCTGATCTACCATAACTAGGATGTATTGGAAACCTCGGGGCGTTTTGACTAATGGGCCTACAATATCCATGGCAATGCGACCAATTGGGTCTGTGATAATTGGCATGGGAATCAAAGGCACCACCGGTGGGTGTGCCGCTGTAACTCGCTGACACGCTGGACATGCAGCACAAAACTGGGCAGTTTCTTTGAAAATACCTGGCCAGTAAAAACGCATAAGTATTTGATCCAGCGTTCCTTGCATCCCTTTATGACCTCCCACTGGATGATCATGTGCTAGTCTAAGTACTAGGCCTTTGAAAGTTGTGGGTACCACCAATTGTTTACGTATGGTCCCATTTCTGGGGTCCTGACTCTCTCTCTATATAATATTTCATTATCTAGTCTGAATCTGGGCAACTCCTCCCTGACCTCATGAGCATACTTAAAAGCTCGGGTGAGAGCTTGATCCGCTCGCTGTTCTTGTGGAAAGTTAGGAAACTTTGCCACTAACTCAGCTGGCACCCAGGGTAAACTTTGACCAGCTAACATCTCAGCCCTACCCTGTGCTCTGCAAAGTCTCTCACGCCGCTTTTGTGCTTTCAACTTTCTTACTTTACCAGATGATGGGGTTATTAAATCATCATGAGAGGGTAAGTCTCTTAATAACTCTGCCTGCTCTCCCTCCTCCTTCTGCTGGCTCTCTACCTTAGCCTGCGAGCGGGTGGATACAAGGCCCGTCTTATTCCCTATATTTTGGCCTTCTGGAAGCTTAACCATCTTTTTAGCTAGGGACTGAGGACTTCCAAAGAAAGGCCCGGGAGCTATTTCCATTATTCCTTCTCCCTCCTTCTTTCCTAGTCCTTCCACTAGACCCTGCTTAAATCTTGGCCAGTCTCTTCCTAGAACCAAATCAAAGGGTAGCCTAGGCACCACTGCTAACAGGACTTCCTCTTGTTCCCCCAGGCACTTAACCTTTAGCCTATAGGTGGGATATGATGTTGCAGCACCATGAATGCATCTGATGTGAACTTGGCTTTCAGGGGTTCTAGGCACAAATCCTTCTTGGGCCTCTATCCTCTTCCAAAGCCTTTTTGACATCATACACTGGTCTGCCCCAGAGTCTAACAAAGCATTTGTGGTAACTCCTTGCACATCAACCATCAAAAGAAATCCTTCCTTGGGCTGTTCTAACTCCACACCCATTAAGCTAGTGTGTGTCTGGCATCTCTTTTCTAAATGTCCCCATTTTCCACACTTGAAACATTTCTTTCTATTCCACTGTGTCATCTGGTTTGATACAGTACATTCATTTTCAGAAACATTATTAATTATTTTCTTTTCTGAAACAGCACATCTTGCCTCAGCACCAATCTTTAGAGGGCCACCCATTCTATGGCAAGCCCGAGTGGCTTCCAAGAATCTCTCTGCTAGCATGGTTGCCTCTCCAAGATTTTGGCAATTTTGCTGTATAAGGAAAGTGTGCAAATCTTTAGACACCCCAGACATAAATTGTTCCAGCATAAGAATGTCTAATAACATTTTTACTGTCTTTTGCTCAGGCTCCAACCATTTTACAGCTAAACCTCTGATTCTCTGACTCAGAGCCCTGGGTGTTTCACCCACTCTCAATGTAGTAGCTCTAAACATTCGCCTATACTCTGAAATAGACAACCCTAGGCGATCTCTAATGGCAGCCTTTACATCCTTATAATTCAAAGCCTGGGCTGCTGGCATTGCTCTATAAGCTGCAAGCGCCTCTCCAGTTAATGAGGCTGCCAGCCTTACTGCCCACTGGGTCTCTGGCCATGCTAATGCTTGTGCCACTCTTTCAAAAGACTTTAGAAAATCATCAACATTATCATCTGGAGTTAGCTTCCCAAAACTAAATGCCCCAATCCCTTGATTGAGTCCCACACTGTCCATATGTGGTGTACCAGTATTCACTGCTGGTCTAGCATCTGTTCCACTTTGGTTCTGCAGCTGAACTAGGGCTTGCATCAGATCAAGCACTGGCCTCTGCTGCTCCATTATGGCTTTCATAGCAGTGTCCTGTGCCTGCTGCGATAGCTCCTGTTGCCTGCTAAACTGGGCTGCCATCCAGCTAGCCATCTCCCTTGGATCCATCTTGATCCCTGCAAGAAACAAAGAAAAAAAAAACCCAAAGTGCACCACCTTCCAAACAGGTGTGTTTTTTTCTACTTTTATTTTTTTCAATTACCCCTGTGCTTACTCCCATCCACCACTAGACTTGCCCAGGTACTTATTACCTTGTGCTAGTGATGAATCCAGCTCTGCACAGGGTCTTTTCCTCCTGGGACATCCACTTCTCCTCCAAAGTGCAGTTGAGGGAAAATCTTTTTTTCCAGCTTTAAACTTGAACTGTAGTTGTAATCCTCAGCAAGTAAATCCCCTTTGTGCAAAAGCAATCCGAAAAACTACGCCATTTGTCAGACGGCTGCCTGGGTGAGAATCTTCACAGTCTTGGCAAGTGCATATATCTATATGATTTGCAAGGTATTGTGGGCAATGTAGTTCATTCACACCAGACACAGCTGCTGACAATAATTTAGTTGTACTCTTGGGTAAAGCCAATAAGATATTTATTTATGGGGTTATTTCTCCCAACACAGAAATGCTTGGTAGCACATAAATCAGGTAACTTGCTTTCAGTGTTAACTTGGAAAAACAAAGTCAAAATCAGGAAAACAACAAATGAAAAGCCACAAAGCAAGAAACAAACTGTTCTTTTCAGGTTAACTTCTGATTACTTCCCACATAGATTCAGAAGTGATTCTCTCCTAGCTCACAAGCAATTAGGTAAGGCTTAATTGCTAGCAGTTATCCAGCTGAAACCCCTTAGCTGGCTTGCTTTCTATTGTGTGGGTCAAATCCTGCTTCAGGAGCTTTTCTGAGTAGATTAAAGAACAAATTTGTATTTCTTTGTGATGGTTGCTGTACTTTATAACAGAAAGTTACCAACGAAGTTTAGATAGAGAGCAGTCCATATAAATAGGATCTTCATCTGCTATTATTCCCCCTTGTTCAACAAGCATGGGTTCAATATCATGGATTGGCACAGATGAATCTCTCAATGGAGCACTTTCAGGAGAATACTTGTTTCCCTTCTGTCTTTCAAGGTTATAGCTAGGGCATAGATCAGTGTTCATACCTGAGCTTCCATTGCTGCTAGAGTTCCTCTCTATATAGCCTGGCCAGTATGTAGTCCAGTTCTTATGTCCAGCCTTCCAATCCAGATCCCTGGACACTGGATCTCTCTTCACATACCTTCTGGCACGGGTCTTAGGGTCCCTTCCACGTGCAGCCGTCTCCCTCACAGGTAGCGTCTGGAGATTCCTAGCTCTGCAGCACCATTCCTCTGGCTTTCCCCAGTCCAATGGTGTATGCTGGCCCTTGGAATACCACCCAGTATACGTACTGCTTTGGACTCTTCTAGACCTCTCAAAGGCTTTTCTCCTCTTTCTTCCAGAGGGTCTCTTTCCCTCTCTGTCCGTCCGGTTTGGCTTCTGCTTCTGATGATCCTTCAGATGAAACTGATGATCACACTCAAGCTGAGTCTCAGGATACTGAGGACAATTCTCTGGATATCCAAGGTGATCATGAAGATGGTCATCTGTAGAATAAACTCTACTCTTATTCTGCTTGGATGAGTGCTCCTCCCTAATACAGCGCAGCTGTGCTGAATCAGGCCCTGCCCTTTGAGATGAGTGCTTAGGGATTACCTCATAGCCCTCCTGATTGAACACACGTTTCCCCACTTCAGCTCCTCTAATGGCTGTTGGAAACCTGGTGCATTCTGGGACTGGTAATCTTTTATGGGAAAATTCTGTTTTCTTATTTCTACCAGAACTGACAGGTTGCTTGTTCAGAGTCACTTCACCTTTCCTATAGCTCCTTCCTGAGCTATGATAAGCTTCCTTATCACAAGCGTCAACATTTGTGATCTTATTTCCCATGCTACAAGCATTTATACACACTGCTTTCCAGATGTGTTTCCCTTTACCCATTTCTACAGAGGTATTTAATGTTTCACTTACCTGGGGGCTTTCTTCACCCATCCCCAACAAATCTAGTTCAGAGCCCTCTTCAGTAGGTTAGCCAGTCTGCTGCTGAAGACACTTCGACCCTTCTTGGACAGATGGACACCATCTCTGCTCTACAGCCCTCGGAACATCATCCCATGGTCCAGGAAACTAAAATGCCCTCAATGACACCATCCATGCAGCCATGCATTCATATTCAGAATGTAAGCTTCTCTGCTTTGGCCTTTACCCTCAACAGGGAAGATTGAAGAGAACACCACCTGCACACCTACCTGCTTCACACACTGTCCCAGAGCCATGAAGCCACTTTTGATACACTATACCTATCAGTATCATTTGTGCTGAAATGGATGAGCAACATTGAATAATAGTCAGTAGGCTTGATGAATCTCGGCAAACTCTCTGTAACATCTTGGATTTTGGCACCTGGCAGACAGCACACCTCTCTGGACATCAACTCTGGTCAGCAGATGGCTGCCTCAATACCCCTCATAGGAAATCACCAACCACCACTACCCTTCGCTTCTTTGTGGTGACTGATTCTGCAACTTTGAGGTGCTTGAGCTGTGGTTCTTCCCTTTCCTGGGATGCTTTCACCTTCCACTTCCAGGACTGCATATTGGTTCTTTATTTCAAGGGCTGGAGTAGTTGGAGTGTTGAAACTGCAGGCTCTAGTGACTCGTATCCAACCTTCTTCATTATGTAGCCTCCCATCTTCACCTCTGTTGGAGAGCTTGAATGTTTCAAGAAGCATCTCATCAACGTACTTCTCATTGTCTCAAATGCTTCTCAGCCTCGCCACCTCTTCTCTGAGCTCCTCCACTTGTTTCCTCAGAGCTCGGCATGCAGGCATCCTGCATATGGAACCAGTCCTTCAACTGGACAGAGGCAGCAGCTGTAATGGGAGCAGTAGCTTTAGCAATACAGTTTATCTCCAGGAACAAGCAGGAATGTAGTCTTCACATATGGGTGACATTGGGTACTGATGGAACCCGCGTGGGAAGCTCCCCAGCTATCAATAAGAAAGCCTTTGGGAGCACTCCACTCTGCCTGTGCTTCTGCCTTCCCACTCTCTCAACTTCTCCTCAGTTCTTCTTTTTCCATGGAGCCAATGAGTCATAACCCTCTCACTGGAGAAAAGAACTTAAAAACTTTTCCTAAAACTGCTTCTGTCTCTCCATACCCGTATAGCTCAATTCCAGTATCATTTTTCTTTTTTTTTTCTTTCAAATTTATTTTCTATTTTAAAAAAAAATGTTTTACTTCAGGGCTTTGTGCCTACCGGGCCTCGCCCACCATCTTCAAAATGGAAAAACCCTCAAGTGAGTTAAAAAAATGCACCAAGTGCTCCAGCACCATTTTGGTGATGGATAAACATGATTGGTGTCTGAAATGCCTTGGTCCCGACCCCCAGGACTGCTTCCTCTGTAAACAGATGATGAAGAGGAGCCTAGTGAACTGGGCCAAAAAGTTTGGAGAACTCTTTCCATTGGACTCTGTCACTGGCCTCCACTTCATCTAGAGCATCCTCATACTTTCACGGTTCCAAGCACTCAGAAGAGTTGAGAATACTCGGAGATGAAGACCAAAAAACCCCACGTTGCCTTCAAAACTTTCCAAAGACACAAGGTAAAGCTTCAAGAATCCTCATAGAAGTCGAAGTAGCCGAAGGAAAGGTCCAAGGATTCCTCGGGCAAGTTTCGGGAACCGATGGAGAGATCCCGCTCTAAGCACCTGGACTCTTCCAGGACCTCTTCCAACTCTGGCCATTGTCCTCCAAAGCCTTAATGGGAATCGGGAGGCACCCGAGGCCTCAGGCTCTGAATAGCCCCAAGGCCTTGCTTTGGTATGGTGACACCCAGCCCCGTTCTCTCATTGGACCAGATGAAGACAATCTCCTTAGATCAGTGGATGCTGTCCTTGGAGAGGAATTTAGCGGCCCTCCTCGTAGCTTTGGTTCCTCCTACACCGACAGCTGCGGGACCACAACCCAGAACATAGACATCGATGACTCCATCGACTCCGGTTCAGGCTTTGGCATCAGTACTGCCTTTGGCACTGATGCACTCCACATCAAGAATCGAAGCCTCGGTACTGACACCGGTATTGGTATTGTCTACAGAAATCCCATGAACTACCCCGGGTGTAGGCCCCAAGGACATTAGGGAACATCGACACCCTTCATGCCACTGTCGGCATCGTAGATACCTCCGATTCCGACCACCGTTCCTTCAATTCCACGGATATCCAGGACATCACCTTCAAACCCTCGCCTCCATCCATCAGTACTCGGCAGACATCCCCTCCTGAAGACATGCCGTTTCAGGAATTCATCCAAGACATGGCAGTGGGCCTATCAGTTCCGCCAGCATTGGAACCAGAACCGAGAGTGAAAGAGCTGGAGATACTTCAGTATCCTGCAGCCCTGAAGGAGGCTGCAATACTCCCGGTACACCAGATCCTCTACAATTTGATGCTCCGGATGTGGGAGACACCTCTGACAGTTCCCCCAATTAGCCATCGACTGGATACCATATACAAGGTATTGGAGTATCCTGGTTTCCAAAAGCCACAGCTTCCACACCAATCTATGGTGGTTGAATCGGCAATGTGTCGCATCAAAAGTGGCAAAAACCACTCCTCCATACCTCCAGGAAGGGAATCCAGGAATCTAATTTCCTTCACCTGCCAATCCTTCCAAGTGTCGATGCTAGCCAACAAGATTAACTCTTACAACCTCTATATGGGGATATTCCTCAAGGAATTCAACAAAGACTGGGAAGGTTTCCTTCCATTCCTTCCAGAGGAAAAGAGACCTGCTTTCCAAGCTGTACTGGCACATAGCCAAAATGTGTTAAAGTTTGTGAATAGGATGGCATTCAATGCCTTTGAGTCCACCAGTAGGGCTTCTTCCATTGCCATCGATGCAAGGCGGTTAGTTTGGCTCCAGGCATCAGACCTGGAACAATGGGTCCAGGACAAATTGGGCAATATCCCTTGCACTGGGGAGAACCTATTTGAAAAAAACTGGAGGGAGAAGGCTGGAGAGCTGGAAACGGATGACACAGCCCTTAAGAGGTTTTCCAGAAAAACTGCTGAGCATACTATGAAAAAGGAAGCAGCCAAGAAACACTTCTACCCAAAGAAAAGAAGGTTCTACCCCTCCTATTCCCAAACACCTTATCAGACCCAGCAGAAACAGCAGGGACCTAAGCAGACAAAAAAACCCAGCTTAGTCAAGCCACCACCAGCCACTCAAGCACCAACAACACCTAGGGGCTTGTTTACAAAGCCGCGGTAGTGGTTCGCGATCGCGATCGCAGCCGCGGCCCCATTGAAATCAATGGGGCCGCGGCTCCGATTACGATCGCAAACCGCTACCGCGGCTTTGTAAACAAGCCCCCTAGTTTTTGACTCCCACATAGAGAGCGCAGCCAGTCTTTTCCTGCAGACTCAGGATCCCACCACCATACCAGGGAGACTTTGCCATTTTGCACATTGATGGCACTCTGTCATCACAGAACAATGGACTCTATCCATTGTTCAAAAGGGATACCAACTAAATTTCCAGGAATTTCCCTCTCACCACTTCAGGGGAGAATTCTCCATCCAACCTCCCCTGGATACCCTGCTCAAGCAGGAAATCCAAAATCTCCTTTCCCAAGGAGCCATATAAGCAGTCTTGCCAGACCAATTGCTCAAAGGTTTCTACTTTCCCTACTTCCTCATTCCAGAGAGGTCAGGAGGCTACAGGCCCAATCTTGACCTTAGAGAGCTAAACAAGCTCCTCGTCAAAGAGAAATTCAAAATGATCTCTCTGGGAACCTTCTTCCTTTCCTACAGGAACACGACTGGCTCTGTTCCCTAGACCTCAAAGAGGCCTACACTCACATTCTAATTCATCCAGACTAAAGACAGTATCTTTGCTTCACCTGTCAGGGCACCCATTATCATACGAACATAAGATCATAAGATATGCCTTACTGGGTGAGACCGGTCCATCAAGCCCAGTATCCTGTTTCCAACAGTGGCCAATCTAGGTCATACGTACCTAGCAGTTTCCCCAAAAGACACAGGTTCCGCAATGCTTGTAATGGGTCAAGCATTGATATCCTGGGTCCCTTCTTAATAATGGTTTATGGACCTTTCCTCCAGGAACTTGTCCAAACTTTTTTTAAACCCAGCTACACCAACAGCCTTTACTACATCCTCCGGTAACAAATTCCAGTTTGATAACACGTTGAGTGAAAAAATATTTTCTTTTATTAGTCTTAAATAGTTTATTAGTCTTAAATAGCTTCATTGCATGTCCCCTAGTCTTTCTGTGTTCTAATAACGTAAACAATCGATCTACGTTTACCCGTTCCACTCTGTTCATTAATTTATAGGCTTCTATCATATCTCCCCTCAGCCATCTCTTTTCCAGGTTAAAGAGCCTAACCTTTTTAGCCTTTCTTCATAGGAGTATCCTTCCATTCCCTTTACCATTTTGGTGGCTCTTCTCTGAACCTTTTCTAATAACGCTATATCCTTTTTAAGATACGGCAACCAGAATTGCACACAATATTCAAGGTGCGGTCTCACCATGGAACGATATAGAGGAATTATAATATCTATTTGTTTTATTTTCCATTCCTTTCCTTATGATACCTAGCATTCTATTTGCTCTCTTGGCTGCCGCTGCACACTGGGCCGAGGGTTTTAACATGTTATCCACAATGACGCCTAAATCTTTTCCCTGGGTGGTGGTTCCTAATGTGGAACCTTGCATCGTGTAACCATAGTTTGGGTTGTTCTTCCCTAGGTGCATAACTTTGCACTTGTCCACATTAAATTCCATCTGCCATTTTGATGCCCAGTCTTCCAATTTATCAAGATCCTCTTGCAATTTTCCACAATCCTCTTGGGTTTTTAACAACTTTAAATAGTTTTGTGTCATCTGCAAATTTGATAACATCACTCGTTATTCCACTTTCCAGGTCATTTATGAATATGTCAAAAAGCAGCGGACACAGCACAGATCCCTGGGGTACACCACTATTCACCTTTCTCCATTGGGAAAATTGGCCATTTAGCCCAACCCTCTGCTTTCTATCTTTTAACCAGTTCCTGATCTACAGTAGTACACTGCCTCCTATCCCATGACTCTTTAGTTTTGCCAAAAGTCTCTGATGAGGGACCTTGTCAAAGGCTTTCTCAAAGTCCAGATACACTATATCAACTGACAAACCTTTGTCCACCTGTTTATTCACACTTTCAAAAAAACATAACAGATTAGTAAGACAAGATCTTCCTTGTCTAAACCATGTTGGCTGTCTCCCATTAGGCCATGACTATCTACATGCTGAGTAATTTTATTCTTTATGATGGTTTCTACCATTTTTCCCGGTACTGACGTGAGGCTCACCGGTCTGTAGTTTCCCGGATCACCCCTGGAACCCTTTTTAAAAATTGGTGGTACATTGGCGATCCTCCAATCTTCAAGTATTAGAGATGATTTTAATGATAGATCACAGATTACTAATAGCAGGTCTGAAATCTCATATTTCAGTTCTTTCAACACCCTTGGATGTATACCATCCGGCCCAGGTGATTTGCTACTCTTCAGTTTATCTAATAGTTGTAATACATTGTCCCGATGTATCGATATTTCCTTCAATTCTTCCACACCTGTAAATACCACTTCAGTCATGGGTAACATCCCTACATCTTCCTCAGTAAAGACCGAAGCAAAGACTTCATTCAGTCTCTCCACTATCGCCTTGTCGCCTCTTAGTGCCCCTTTAACTCCTCTATCATCTAATGGACCAACTGACTCTCTCACAGGTTTTTTGCTAAGAATGTACTTGAAAAAATCTTTATTTCGCGTTTTTGCTTCCGCAGCAAGCTTCTTCTCAAATTCTCCCTTTGCCTGCTTTATCAATGCCTTGCATTTGACTTGCCAGTGCTTGTGCTGTTTCCAGGTTTTGTCGTTTGGCTCTTTTTTCCATTTCCTGAAAGATGCTTTTTTGGCAACAACAGCCTCTCTGATCTCACCTTTAAACCATGTTGGCAGTTTTTTGGACTTCCTTCCACTTTTCTTAAAGCGTGGAATACAGCTGTTCTGGGCTTCCAAGATAGTATTTTTCAACAACACCCAAGCTTGATGAAAGTCTTTAACCTTTGCAACTGCTCCTTTTAGTTTTTTCTTAACTATTTTCCTCATTTTATCATAGTCTCCCTTTCGAAAGTTAAAAGGTAGTACTGTGGATTTCCTTACTATCCCTCCTCCACTAATTAAATCAGAGGGGATCATGCTGTGATCACTATTGCCAAGTGTCCCCAACACCCTTATCTCTTGCACTAGATCTGTTGTTCCACTAAGGACTAGTTCTAATATGGCTTCCCCTCTGGTCAGTTCATGAACCAGCTGCTCCAAGAAGCAGCCATTTATGTCATCTAGGAACTTTATCTCCCTAGCATGTCCTGCCGTGACACTGACCCAGTCGATACCAGGGTAATTGAAATCACCCATTATTATTACTGCGCTGTAACATTTGTTAGCTTCCTTGATTTCTTTGAGCATTTCATCATCCATTTGTTCATTCTGGCCAGGCGGTCGATAGTACACCCCCACTGCCATTGCCTTCCCCTTTTTACATGGAATTTCAATCCATAGAGATTCTACAGCAAATTTTGTTTCCTGCAAAACTTTAATCCTTTCTGACTCAATGCCCTCTCTAACATAGGGCGCAACCCCTCCACCAATTTGCTCAGCTCTATCATTACGATATAATTTGTACCCAGGTATCACAGTGTCCCACTGGTTGTCCTTCTTCCACCATGTCTATGATATTCCAATCATATCTAACCTCTCATTTAGTGCTATATATTCTAACTCTCCCATCTTATTTTTTAGACTTCTAGCATTTGCATACAAGCATTTTAGAGACTGTATTTTATTCATATTAATTTGGCTATTGGTAGACATGGGTAATTTGGGATCTTTAAGCTCTGTCTGCTCCATACTCGAGGGCATTTGGGCTACTTTACTGTTTTTTGGAACCTCTCTGCTTTTGGTAGTATCCTTCAAGGATACATTCTTCCAAACCATACACTCTTGGGCGACTGTCGGCTTTCCCCTATTATCTAGTTTAAAAGCTGCTCTATCTCCTTTTTAAAGGTTAATGCCAGCAGCCTGGTTCCATCCCGGTTAAGGTGAAGCCCATCCTTTCGGAAGAGCCCCTCCTTTCCACAGAATGTTCCCCAGTTCCTAACAAATCCAAAACCCTCATCTCTGCACCATTGTCTCATCCACACATTGAGACTCCGGAGCTCTGCCTGCCTTTTGGGTCCTGCACGTGGAACGGGAAGCATTTTAGAGAATGCTACCCCGGAAGTTCTGGATTTCAGCTTCCTACCAAAAAGCCTAAATTTAGCCTCCAGAACCTCCCTACCACATTTTCCTATGTCATTGGTACCGACATGTACCAAGACAGCAGACTCCTCCCCAGCACTATCTAAGACCTTATCTAGGTGGCACGTGAGGTCCACTACCTTCACACCAGGCAGGCATGTTACCAGGCGATTCTCATGTCCACCAGCCACCCAGCTATCTACATGCCTAATGATCGAATCACCAACTATAACGGCTGTCCTAACCCTTCCCTCATGGGCACATGGCCCTGGAGAAACGTCCTCGGTGTGAGAGGGTTTTACATCACCTAGAGGACAGGTCCGAGTTACAGGATCACTTCCTGCCACACCAGGGTGATGCTCTCCTGTCACATCAGGGTGATGCTCTCCTGTCACGTGAACTCTCTCCTCCATGGCAACAGGGATGCTGCCAGACTGGAGGTGAGACTTCAGGACTATATCTCTGTAGGTCTCGTCTATGTACCTCTCTGTCTTTCTTATGTTTTCCAGTCTGCTACTCTAGCCTCTAGAGAACAGACTCGTTCCCTGAGAGCAAAGAGCTCCTTGCACCTAGTGCACATGGAAGACCTTTCACCAACTGAGAGAAAATCATATATGTGACACTCAATGCAAAAGACTGGAAAGCCCCCATCTCGCTGCTGGACTGCTGTCTGCATCTTAGTTTTAAGTTTTTGTTTAGATCTTTAAGTTTTTTACTTACTAAGGGTTGCTATGGATATTTATACCAATAAAACTGTACCTAATACGTTTAATATACCTTGTTCACCTGAAGCTTAATTAATCTCAGGTCCTTAGTGTATGACTGATTTGCGTAACGAGCTTCATCTGAGAGCACCTTCTATCTTTTAAGATGTGTAAGTACCTATAAAGCTATGATTATCCCAGGGGTGGGTGGGTGTGGGGAGAGAGGGACGGAAATAAGACTTATTAAAAGAGGGCTGCTACACAGTACCCTGTCCTGGGCTGCTGAGGTAAGCTATATTCTTATTTGATTTAAATTATAGCTCTTTGCTGCTGCTAGGCTCTAACTTATTATGAAATTTAAACTACAAGCTCTCTGCTGGGTTCCAAATTTAACCAGAAAGCTCTCGTCTGTGTTTTAAATGTAAACTAAAAGTACTTTGCTGATGCTAGGCCCTGACTACAGCTGTCTGCTGGGTTCCAAATTTAACCAGAAAGCTCTCTTCTGTGTTTTAAATTTAAACTAAAAGTACTTTGCTGATACTAGGCCCTGAGTGACTATTAAATTAAACTACATGCTCTCTGCTGGGTATGAAATGTAACCAGAAAGTTCTCTTCTGTATTTTAAATTTAAACTGCTGCTACCAGCCCCTGACTGATTTAACAAAAAATAGTGGGTTCACAGGGTCCTTCCTTTCAGCCTCGAATCTGCACCAAGGGTCTTCACAAAGTGCATGGCCGTAGTGGCAGTATATCTTCAAAGCAACAAAGTCTTTGTCTTCCCTTACTTAGATGACTGGCTAATAAAGGCAGACTCCCCTGGAGAACTCTGCTCAGCTCGTCAACAAACTCTGGCACTGTTGCAGTATCTAGGATTTGTAATAAACTTCCCAAAATCCCAACTCGCTCCAACCCAAAGGTTAGAATTCATAGGGGCAGTACTGGACACTTACTAATCTAGAGCCTTCCTCCCTATGGACCGCATGAACAGGTTGGTGGATCTTGCCACCCACATGCGTCAGCAAGTTTTATTCCTTATCGCCTTGTCTTCAGCCAGGTCCATCAGTGAACTGCAGGCTTTAGTGGCACATCCACCTTATGCTAGATTTCATCATGACAAAGTTGTCCTTCGCACACATCCCCACTTTCAACCAAAAGTGGTGCCTCCTTTCTACATTAATCAGTCAGTGATCCTTCCTGTATTCTTCCCAAGACCTCACGCATCTCGTGCAGAGGCAACTTTACATACACTTGACTGCAAGAGGACTCTAGCTCTCTATCTCCAAAGGATGCAAGACATTAGAAAGTCCTCCCAATTGTTTGTGTCCTTTGATCATAATCCCCTGGGTCTTCCTGTAACAGATGGATAGTGGATTGTATTTCTCTTGCCTATGTCAAAGCAGGACTTACCCACATGGGTCATGTCACTGCACATAATGTCTCAGCAATGGCAACATCAGTGGCCAATCTACTTCAGTAGCCATAGGCGAGGTTTGCCGAGCTGCAATATGCTCCTCTATCCATACTTTGCTGCCCACTACTGCTTGGACAAGGACTCCTGCTGGGATGCCTTTGGCCAGGCAGTCCTTAAACATCTCTTTGGAACATAGAAACAACTCCTACCCCCTGCCCCGCTATTCTTGCCAGATCTCCTTGGAAGGGAAATCTAGATTCAAATGACCTTGTCTGACCTTCTGACCCATTTCAGCTCTTCAGAGATCTGGGAGCTAGGGAGTCCCATATGTGAAACTATATTCCTGCTTATTCCTGGAGATAGTGTAGTTACTCACTTGTAACAAGTGATCTCAGGGAACAGCAGGAATTTAGTCCACAACCCGCCCTCCTCCCCTTGGAGTTGTAGGGTTGATTTTTGTTTTTCACTCCTTTTATTCAGCTATAAATTCAACTGAGGAGACGGAGTTGAGAGAGCAGGAAGGCAGAAGCGCAGGCGCAGTGGAGTGCTCCCAAAGGCTTTCTTATTGGTAGCTGGGGAGCTTCCCGCATGTGCTCTGTCGGTACCCAATGTCACCCATATGTGAAGACTAAATTCCTGCTGTTCCCGGAGATGAGTAACTACACTTTCCCAGCCATTGTTTAGTTGCTTGCAATAGTCTATCAGGAATTGTCAGTACCTGAAAGGATCTGTAGACCCTTGTACAGCACTGTCTCGCTTCTTAGCATCTAATCTAGGGCCACTAAAGACCTGAAGAGGTCAGTGGCTTCAAAGAGTTAGCTGTGAATTGATAGCTTGCTTGCAATAGAGTCCATCAGGAATGCATTCTATATTGTTGGACAATGGCTTTGCTAGTTTTGTCAGTTGTATGAATTATTAGAAAGCTCAATAATAAGACATGCAAGGAGACCTGGATGTTGGAGCAGGGTTTTCTCTTCCAAGAATCATCGAGGCAGATGATAAAACCTGAAATGGCCTAGCAGCAGCTATGGTGGAGACCAGTACATTAACAGATTCTGGACATACTTAGGACTGATATGGAGAGCAGTGGTAGGTAAGAGATTGAATGTTCAGGTGAAAAATATGGAGAATGTTGGGCTGCAGATGAGAATTTATATGCTTTTCTACCCAAAATGAAAGAATTATAACTGGACAGACTGGATGGGTCAAATTTGCTCTTTTTGTGCCATCATTTAGTATTGTGATAGGGCTGAAGCTAGTGAAGCTCTGGATTTGAAAAAAAACGCTGTCTTTCACAAAGCAGCTAACTTGCAGGAGTTTAAATCACTCCTTAAAACCTACCTTTTTCAGAAAGCTTTTGACCTCCCCCTGGAAAATCTCCCTACTTGATTTGTCTGTATGTCTTCCCCAAGTATTGTCTATGTTTGTTAATTTTGCGTTCCTGTATTCTGGCTGGCTAATATTATCATTATGATTTGTTATGATTTGTTAATTACTGTCAAAACCACTTGTACCCAGTTTACTATGAGTTATTGTTTAGCTGTTTTTATTATGATGTGTCCACTTTCTCTAAACCCTCTTTCCTGTCTTATTTTGGCGTTCTGTTTCTTGGTTTGTGGTGTTAATCAACTTTTTATTGTACACCGCTTAATGCTTTTGCAACAGCGGTATATCAAATTTTTGATAAAGATAAAGATAGCAACACAGCTAGAGGGAGCAGGCACGAACCTGCAGAGGCTGAGCGAACACACCCAAGTACTGATTATGCAGGGACTAATCAGATGCACCTGAAGAGCAGGCCAGGAAACTCAAGTGGAGAACGGCTTTATAAGCAGAGAGCTGCAGCCAGACTAAGGAGGGGAGAAAGAGGAGAAGAAGCCAGGATCCAAGGGAGAGAGACTCCAGGGGAAGCCAGGATCCAAGGGAGAGAGACTCCAAGCCTAGAGGGAGGCCTGAGCTCACCAGAAGGATTGAGGAAGGAACTTAAAGGTACTGGAAGGAAAGGTCCTGACAGTGGAATCCCCCATACTGAGAAGCAGAGAGGCCTGGATTCGTTACCTGGCCGTCCCAAGCTTCAGGGACGACAAGCAGTGCCCAGGAGACTCACAGAAACAATCTGTAAAGGAGACCGTATCCAAGGAAGGGTACCTGGTAAGGAAAATACCAGCAGCACCGACTTCAGGAAGCCAAGGTACAGTGGTACTTTAATTCTAAAAAGAGACTTAGCTCCTAGAAGGGCTTTTGAATCAGATAACCATTCTGAGAGGAATGAAAGAAGGCAGGAGTTCTGGAAGCCACGCCATAGAGGCCTAAGAACAATCCATGCTTCCTACTTGAAAAACCTTGAACAGCCCAGCTGGAGGATAGGTGAAGGAAATACTAATTTGCACCCTATATCAGCCAGGGAGACCTCAAATACAGGAGAAAGCACAGATGAACTGTAACCCATGCAATTGGAGCCTGAGGATTTAGAAGCATTGTCACAGGAGGAATTAATAGACTGCTCTATTTGTGTTGCGGGAAGCCTTGAATCACTCCCAGAGCTATAGTTTACCAGAACATGCACTAACAATGATTTTGCTTATATTGAGCTAAAGGAGAGCTGGTTTATTTGTTTCACTCTGAAGTTTAGAAAACCCTTTATATTCTACAAGGGACTGTGAAGCCTGTAACAGTTTTTCTTGTTTAATAACACTTTGGCACAAACCTGAAAATAAGGAAAACTTTACTTTTGTTACTTAGCATACCTCAGTGTTAAAAGGGAAATAAAAGCTTTTTGTTTACCCTCTACTTGGCATCCACAACTCATTTCTATAAGGAGAAAGGACTACAAGGACCAAGGTGCATCTGGCCCAAAAGAGTCTTTTACTTCTACAATTGATTTAAATGCACAACCTGCCCCTGCAGCCACCGGCCACCAGGGGGGGTGTTGACATTAATGACGTAGTTTTATGGATTTTTGGCTAAGAATTGCAGAAGAAAAGAAAAGAAGAAAAGTGCCAAACTTCAAGAAAAACACGGAGTGGAGGACCGAGCTGTTGCTATCAGCCGTGGCGGAGTGCTACAGGATGGAGCAGCAACATCCTTTACGCAAAGTCTGACTCAACACCCGCAGCAGGTACACCATCACCATGGACCTGAAGGAGGTACTTCCATGGATGGCCATACAGTTTGATAAACAGCGGGAAATGGCCTGCCAAACGCAGCAACAGGCAGTACTGGCAATGCAAGAACCGCAAAAACCCATACTGCAAATGATGGAGGCTTGGTTAGCCCAACAAAAGACGCCACAAGAAGCGGCTTCTACACCTCAAGGACAGAATCCTGGACTCGGTAGCGGTGCGGTAGGACAATGGTCATATGAGACCTTAACTGTGGGAACATTGGCAGCCACTGATGATATAGATGACTTCCTGGACTCATTTGATAGAATAGCCCAGTCAGTAGGCTGGCCAAAAGAACAGTGGGCCATACGCCTGTGGCAGCTTCACTCACAGGCGAGCCGCTGTCAGCATATAGGGCTATGCCCACGGCACTAGCAAACGATTACACAGAGGTGACCAAGGCCATAAGGGATCGCCTAGGCCTAACCCCTTTTGTGTATTATCGCATGCTACGAGCTAGTTATCTTAAAGCTGGCGAGACGCCAAAAGCTTTAGGTCATAGGCTTAAAAGGTTAGCATTAAAATGGTTAAGGCCTGAGGAAAAAACTGTGGACACAATAGTAGAGGTTGTCGTGTTAGAACAATTCATGTCTGCAGTGCCTAAAAATGTGCAGAGTTTCCTTATACTGCAGAACTGCCGGACCACTGAAGAAGCTATTGTATTAACCGAGAGATATTTGGAGGCAGAATTGGCCACTCAACAAATTAGTGAAACTTCAAAGACGGCAGCTGGGGCAATGATGCAGTCATCAGGAAGTCTCTCACGATATAAACCCAAGGGTTTGAAAAACGTTATACCTGTATCAAGAAATCACTCTAAGAGATGTTTTATGTGCGGGAAAATAGGACATGTCCAGAGTGAATGTCAATCACGGACAGCACTGATAAGTAAAAACACCAAAGTGTTACGTGAAGGGTTTCTGTTGGAGGTGACAGTGCAAGGGGTAACTGCAAAGGCTCTTCTCGACTCGGGTGCGGTTCAGAGCATGATCTCGCGGAAGCTCTGGTCTATGATTGAGGAGCAAGCTGAATCTGCACCGAGCTGAGCGGAAGGGAAAGTAAAGATAAAATGTATTCATGGTGCCTCTTCATTTTATCCTGTATACAACCTAGTGGTAAGAGGTTTAAGGATCGAGAAAGAGATGCTAATTGCAGTGGTCCCCAAATTACCCCAGGATTTGGTGCTAGGCAGGGAATTGCCCCAATTTAGGAGAGGTTTGGAAAAGGGCCTAGCACCCCAGGAGATTTTTGTTTCTACATGCACCCCCTCCAAAATACCGGCGGTTCCCAGTCCTCTCTTGGGAAAGACTTTGAAATCCGCGCAGCCAGGTACAAGAAGAGCCCGTAAGAAAAACAAAATTCGTATTGAAATTTTGCAAAACTTCTTAGCAAGCTCAAAGTCCCCGTCGAGTGTCTGCTCAGGCCGCGGGTATGATTTGTATAGTGCAGTAAATCAAGTTGTCCCCAAACATGGAAGAGCCTTAATAGACACGGGTATCCAGATAGAATTACCTCCAGGATGCTACAGTCGCATCGCACCATGGTCTGGCCTAGCTTCAAAATACTTCATAGATGTAGGCGCTGGAGTAATAGACCCCGATTACAGAGGCGCCCTTAAAGTCCTGCTATTTAATTTCGCAAGAGAAGACTTTGACGTCAAAATAGGGGACCGCATTGCACAGCTAATATGTGAGCGAATTGGTTTTCCAACCCTGGAGGAAGTACCCATGGTAACCCCTACGGTCCGAAGATCCAGAGGATTCGGTTCCACCGGGCAAACCGATGTGAAGGGTTTAACCGCGGTGTGTAAGGAACAAGTGGACGAAGATCTGGGCCCCCTCCTGGATTGTCTGCAAAACTAGGCCCAAGCCCCGAGTCAGTGACGAACTCTCCATAACACAGAGGCAAGAGTTGACCAGAGTGTTAGAAAGGTTTAAGGACGGGACCTGGTGTGATCTTTGGAGGCGTGCGGGGCTTGTAGAGGCCCTGGGACTGCGGGAGCTGCGTGCCTTGTTTGAGCACTCTGCCTTTTTCCCGAACTTCGGGCAGGCACAGTGGGGACATCTTCAATCTCCAAGGACCCTGCAGTGTATAAGAACTGTGCTTCAACTATCCTCCGTGGACCTGGTGTGATCTTTGGAGGCGTGTGGGGCTTGTAGAGGCCCTGGGACTGCGGGAGCTGCGTGCCTTGTTTGAGCACTCTGCCTTTTTCTCGAACTTCGGGCAGGCACAGTGGGGACATCTTCAATCTCCAAGGACCCTGTTTGTATAATTGTTGTTTGGTTCGCTGACCACGGAGCGTGTCCGCGGTGCGTGATCTGAAGGGGCGTGTCTAAAGGGGCCGGACACGCCCCTTTGGCGCCCCTTCGGCGTCACAGCGGCGAACAGTGAGTTTTTCAGGTTTCTTCTTATAATTTGTTGGTTTTATACTTATGGGGAAACGGAAAGCTAAACCTGGGCCCGGAGAGGAGGGCTCGGCGGCTGCTGTACCGGTTGTCGGTCCCCTGGACAAACACCTGGTCCCGCGCCCAGTTGCGCAGTCCTCTCCCGAGGGTGCCTCCCTTAGTCCTGGTGGGGGGACCCCTCCTCCTTGTTCTGCTGATTTTTTATCTTTAGTAGGGTCGGAGAAGTCTCCTGAGTCGGCGAGAGCCGCCGCTTCGGTGGCGGTTCAGTTGCCTAAACCAGTTACTTTAGTTGCTTCCGGGGGGGCCTTGTGCCCACCGGTTTCTTCTATAGGATCAGAGATAACTTTGAAGGATCTGTGGCAAGTTTTGCAATCAATTGATGCTAAAGTGTCTTCTACTCTGAGCTCATTGTGTGAGTTTACATCTCAAGCTGTTTTATCTCTTCAACAATTGGATAGTAAGATTTCTGTTGTAGATGCTGCTTGCGGTAAGTTTGAGCAGCAACTGCCTTCTTTACATTCGGCAAATATAGCTGGGATGAAAGACGCTTTAATTTTGCATGGCAAGGTGGAGGCACTTGAAAACACCTTGCGTGCTGCTAATTTACGTTTCCTTAATTTTCCGCATACCCCTCTTCTTTCACCAAAAATTCTTCTTGATAAATATTTCAAAGAAGTGTTGCTTTTTTCAGATCCTGTTGAGGTGTCTCAGTTATTTTATATTTCCACTAGCTTTAAGCGTAGTAACCCGGTCGAGGGCGGGCTTGATGTTATTGAGCCTTCTCTTGCTAATTTAACCGACTTTTTGGAAGACTCCTCCGATGTAATTAATTCTCGTGCCACGCTGGTAGTGACTTTGACATCAATAGAATGTAAACAGCGTATTCTTAAGGCTTTTTTTAAGTGCAAGTTGACTCCCTTTTGTGGTCATAAGATAAACATATTTCCGGATATTTCACATAGTACCCAACTTAGGAGGAGGCTTTTTCTAGCGTTAAAGCCTCGAGTCCTTAAGCTGGGTGCTACTTTCTTTCTTCGATTCCCCTGCAAGTGTGTTGTAAATTATGAGGGTGCTGTCTATATTTTTTATGATGTTGCTCATCTAGAGAAGTTTGTCTTGGAACGGCAGGGCTCTGTTGAGGTTAGTCGGGATGAGTGAGTAAATAGTATATGCCTCTGTGCTATGGGTTTGTTTTAACCTTGATTTCATGATGCTTTATTTCCTTTTATTTAAGTTACACCTGGGTCCCTGTGATGTGGACTTAATCATATTATGTTTCTGATTATATTGATATATTTCTTTGTATTGTTTCTGATTGTCTTGAAATATTGACTTCATATGATATGTATGTTAAAACTTCAATAAAAAAAAGAAAGGTTTAAGGACGTACTGACACCTATTCCCGGCGAAACAGGCTTAGTCACCCATGAGATAATTACGCCGCCCGGAAAGGTCATCAGACAGAGGCCCTATCGTTTACCGGAGGCGAAAAGACAGGAGGTGATAGCCCAGGTTCAAGAAATGCTAACAATGGGCGTTATCGAGGAATCACGCAGTCCCTGGTGCAGTCCAATTGTCTTGGTACCCAAACCCGACGGCACCATGAGATTTTGCATCGATTTTCGCCAGATCAATGAGGTATCCACCTTCGATGCGTATCCAATGCCTCGCATCAAAGAACTTCTAGATAGATTAGGACAAGCAAAATTCCTCACTACCCTTGATATGACCAAAGGGGACTGGCAGATACCCCTGACGAGGGAGGCATGCCCTAAGACCGCTTTCAGTACTCCCCTCGGCCTATTTCAATTTAGAAGAATGCCTTTCGGGTTACATGGGGCAGCTGCAACCTGCCAGCAATTAATGGATTTAGTTTTACGCCCCCATCAGAACTATGCCACAGCCTATATGGATGATATAGTCATCCACAGCTCTACCTGGGACCAACACTTACTCCAGATAAAAGCAGTGTTACAAACAATGAGACAAGCGGGTTTAACGCTAAATCCTGAAAAATGCATGTTTGCGGGCCAAGAGGTCAAATACTTAGGTCACTTAGTAGGACGGGGCATGGTCCAACCCCTATTAAACAAGGTGGAAAGTGTTAGGAATTTTCCCGTTCCCCAAAATAAGAAGCAGCTAAGAAGCTTCCTAGGGCTTATCGGTTATTATAGATGTTTTATCCCGCATTTCGCGGAGGAAAGTGCGATATTTACCAACATGTTAAGAAAGAATGCCCCAAATAAGAGACAATGGTCCTCAGACCCGAAGAGGCTTTCAAAATACTGAAAGGGAGGCTGTGTAAAGCACCGATATTACGCGGTGTGGATTTCCGCCAACAATTTCTGGTTCAAACGGATGCTTCAGAAACTGGCTTGGGAGCCGTCCTCTCACAGATGCATGAAGGTGTTGAACATCCATTCATGTTCCTGAGCTGGAAATTATCTCAGGCCGAACAAACGTACTCCACAATCGAGCGAGAATGCTTGGCAATTAAATAGGCAGTCGAGGCCCTGAAATTTTATCTGACGGGGAGAAAATTCATTCTCATCACTGACCATGCCCCGCTTAAATGGTTAAACCACATGAAGAATAATAAAAGTCGCCTAACCAGATGGTACATGGCACTACAACCCTATGAATATAAAGTCGAGCATAGAGCAGGGAAGCTACACGCTAACGCTGACACAATGTCCCGAATTACGTGCTGTGAAAAGGATGAAATGCCAGTCCATAATATTTTAAGAAGGGGGATGTGTGATAGGGCTGAAGCTAGTGAAGCTCTGGATTTGAAAAAAAACACTGTCTTTCACAAAGCAGCTGACTTGCAGGAGCTGCAATTGCATAGCAACACAGCTAGAGGGAGCAGGCACGAACCTGCAGAGGCTGAGTGAACACACCCAAGTACAGTCAAACCTCGGTTTTCATGATTAATCCGTTCAAAAAAGTCTGACTAAAACCGAAACGTATGAAAACTGAAGTAATATTTCCCATAAGAAATAATGTAAATCCAATTAATCCGTTCCAGACACCCAAAAATATTCACAAAAAATACAATCAGAAAGAGAATCAATCCCACTTCTGGCCACAAGATGGTGCTCCAGAGGTATTTTTGGCAGACAGATCGTTTAAACTGCTGAGAAGGGAGAAAGATTAACACAGTGATCAACATGCAGATCTTCAGCCAGACACCCAGAGAGGAGATTGGGCACAGGAATTTAAAAAAAACCAAGAAGGATCCACAAAAATAAAGCCTCCAGTAAAGGCACCAGCCACAGCCACCGGAAACACCACTCTCCTGCTCAGGCAACCTGGAACGCAGAGCTGAGTATGCGTTCCAGAGCCATGTGGCAATGGCTGCAGCAGCACGGGCTCCCGAAGCCTCAGCCAGGCAGTAGAACAGCTCCTGTCACTTCTTTCACCTGCCCGATTGTCACAGGACAGCACACACACACAGATACAGCACTGTAATCTGATCGCCGACTCTCTCACCGGCCTCCGATTCCGTCTCAAAAGCAAATTACAAGCTGGAAGAAATGCTCAGCAGCAAGTTTGGAAGACCCATCAGGACTGGCATGTTTGGAAGACCGATCAAAGTTTCGCCGTCAGCAGGGAGTCCCAGCAGGGAGTCCTCTAATTGAGCGTGTCGGAAGCATCAGATCAGCCACACTCTCACTCCTTTGATTCTTGTATTTGATTCCTTTGATTCTTGTATTTCTCAAAGGATCGCTGAAAGCAAAGAGGTCTGGATCGCAAAAACAAGCTAAGTAGTCTACTTTACTGAACGATCCCCCCTGGAACAGACCATTTTAAAATTGTACGAAAACTGAGCAGATGGACGAGAACCAGGACAAAATCTCAATGGAAAAAGACGTCGAAAACCGAAGCATATGAAAACTGGGGCAAACGAAAACCGAGGTTTGACTGTACTGATTATGCAGGGACTAATCAGATGCACCTGAAGAGCAGGCCAGGAAACAAGAGGAGGACGGCTTTATAAGCAGAGAGCTGCAGCCAGACTAAGGAGGGGAGAAAGAGGAGAAGAAGCCAGGATCCAAGGGAGAGAGACTCCAGGAGAAGCCAGGATCCAAGGGAGAGAGACACCAGGAGAAGCCAGGATCCAAGGGAGAGAGACTCCATGCCTAGAGGGAGGCCTGAGCTCACCAGAAGGATTGAGGAAGAAAGGTACTGGAAGGAAAGGTCCTGACAGTGGAATCCCCCATACTGAGAAGCAGAGAGGCCTGGATTCGTTACCTGGCTATCCCAAGCTTCAGGGACGACAAGCAGTGCCCAGGAGACTCACAGAAACAGTCTGTAAAGGAGACCGTATCCAAGGAAGGGTACCTGGTAAGGAAAATACCAGCAGCACCGACTTCAGGAAGCCAAGGTACAGTGGTAATTTAATTCTAAAAAGAGACTTAGCTCCTAGAAGGGCTTTTGAATCAGATAACCATTCTGAGAGGAATGAAAAAAGGCAGGAGTTCTGAAAGCCATGCCATAGAGGCCTAAGAACAAGCCATGCTTCCTACTTGAAAAACCTTGAACAGCCCAGCTGGAGGATAGGTGAAGGAAATACTAATTTGCACCCTATAGCAGCCAGGGAGAGCTCAAATACAGGAGAAAGCACAGATGAACTGTAACCCATGCAAGTGGAGTCTGGGGATTTAGAAGCATTGTCACAGGAGGAATTAATGGACTGCTCTATTTGTGTTGCGGGAAGCCTTGAATCACTCCCAGAGCTATATTTTACCAGAACATGCACTAACAATGATTTTGCTTACATTGAGCTAAAGGAGAGCTGGTTTATTTGTTTCACTCTGAAGTTTAGAAAACTCTTTACATTCTACAAGGGACTGTGAAGCCTGTAACAGTTTTTCTTGTTTAATAACACTTTGGCACAAACCTGAAAATAAGGAAAACTTTACTTTTGTTACTTAGCAAACCTCAGTGTTAAAAGGGAAATAAAAGCTTTTTGTTTACCCTCTACTTGGCATCCACAACTCATTTCTACAAGGAGAAAGGACTACAAGGACCAAGGTGCATCTTGCCCAAAAGAGTCTTTTACTTCTACAATTGATTTAAATGCACAACCTGCCCCTGCAGCCACCGGCCACCAGGGGGGGGGGGTGTGTTGACAGTATATTATTATGTTTGTGATACTAGATAGAAAAGAATAGATCTGAGATACTACTGTGGAAATAGGTGAAGGACTGAATGACTCGTTTCACATTGGCCTAAAAAGCAAAGCAGGAAAACGACAATTCAACATTGGAAGAAAGCCCTATATTTGATCTTCTAAGTCAGAATCAACTTTCCTTTTTTTTTTTTGCTCAAAATGAGAGAATGGAATTAAATAGTAGAAAAATGACTGAAACCTCCCTGTTCTAGAAAATTCTCAGGTGTGCCAAATATGATAAAGAGGACCAAATCTCTATGGACCAAAGGTGAGTATCCCTTGGGAGACAGCCAACTGTCATGTTTTGCAGCATCAGAAACTTCACATTCAGTGTCTCTAGATCTAAGGTTATTTATACAGCCTTGGATCCTTGCAGTGATGACACCTAAAACAGTAACTTCATCAATCTAAAAAATATAAAGCACATTTTTTGGAACTCTGCCTTCTATGAAGTTTTGTCATCATCATTTGATGTTAGTTAAAGCAAACATACAAAAACAAACTATTAGTAAATACAAGAAATGACAAAAAGAACATTTTTAGGTAGGGAGGAGAATGTTAGGTTGTTAGGGTGGTTTGTTTAAGTAGCAATCAATCAGTAAACAAAGAAAAGTCTGACTTGCTTTATACTAGCAAGTTAACAGCATGTCTTGTGTTGAGCAACACAGCCCTTTAAGAAAGAATGTTTCACCTGTGGAACCAAAATAAATCTTGTTTTATGCAAAAGATTCAATTGATATTTGCTCAGACACATGTCTTTGGATGGTCCTTGTGAAAGAAACATGACTCTTTAAAGTTAAAACATGTACTGTTAGTTTAATAAAAGCTAAATACCGCGTATGCAATTTGTGGATTTAATCTCAATACACATGGCTGTATAAAGCCCAGAAGAAAAGTCAAAAAGTAATGGCTTGGTAATGCCTATAAGAGCTGTTTCATTAAATAAGAACAAGCTGGCCAGGAACAACATACATAACCAGAATTCTCTTTAAATATTACAGCCTCAATGTCAAATTTGATGGGAACCAAAGTACTCAGTTTAACCCCACCTACAACCATCTACCTTAATTTTTAGGGTCTTGCTGTCTTGACTCAAAGCCTCCTATTTAGAATTTTCTGTTTTGATTAAATGGCAAGCTCCAAGAAGTAGAGAGTGCCAGTATCCTTATATACAATGCTGTACTTCTCTGTTATACATTACTCAAATAATAATAAACAGAGGTTTTCAACAGAAACAATGACAAAACTGATTTTATAATTAGATCTCAATCTTTCTATATCTCCCAGCATCTAAAGCCCAGTTCAGAACTGAAAATATCAGGGGCAATTAAGATAATAGGCAGTCAGCTTATTTTGTGATGAATGTATAAAGATTCTTCAATGAAGTATTCATAATGCTTTCAGATTACTGGATCCACACTAAGGGGGTTATTTCAGAAGCTCTATTTGTATTTTGGATGTCTGAAAACGGGTATGCAGCTGTTCATTTCACAAGGGCATCCCAGGAGCCATTTTAGAAACTATATACAGTTGTGATCAACATTATACCCACCCTTGCATTTTAGGTATGTTCTATACAATATCTTGAGAAATAACTGGAAATATTCCAACTGTATGTCATCATAATATTTTTATAGTAAGTTCAAAAAAAGTTCAACAAAAAAAAGATATCTGTGTAACTTACACATAGTAATTTCTGAGTAAAAAAAAAACCTGGACAGGATTAATGGCACCCTTCACTAATATTTGGTTGCACAACCCTTTGGCAGTGATGACAGCCTCCAAATGTTTCTTGTAGCCATCTATAAATTTTGTACATCTGTCTGCTGGTAGTTTCTCCCACTCTTCAACTGTGATTTGTTCCAGCTCATGAATATTTCCAAGATTCCTTTTTTCCAATGGCAGATTTCATCTCTTTCCAAAGATTTTTGATTGGATTGAGATCAGGACTCCTTGCTGGCCAGTTTAAAACAATCCATTTGTTCCTTTTTAACCATTCTTTTCTACTTTTGGATGTATGTTTTGGGTCATTGTCTTGCTGGAAGACCCATAACTTCAACCCAGACCTATACCTTGGTAGTCCTTTGACTTCATGATTCCTTTAGTATGTTCCAGGCCTCCAGTTCTGAGACAGCAAAACAGCCCCACAATATTATGGAACCTCCACAATATTTAACTATAGGAATGGTATTTTTTTGCTTATAAGCTTCATTTCTTTGCCTGTAATGTATCACTGGTTTGCATTCCTAAGGGGCTCAAGTTTGGTTTCGTCTGTCCATAGAACATTTTCCCAGAAGGATTATGGTTTCTCCAGAAACAAGCATGAAGTCAGTCCTCACATATGGGTGACATCGATGCTGACGCCTACGGAGCCCTGCGCGGAAGCATCTCCCCAGCTTTCAAAGAAAGTCATTGGGAGATTCCACCATGCATTTATTTATTTATTTACATTCTCTTATATACCGCGCTATTCTGCATCAGTGCGGTTTACATTGAACAAACTGAAATTACATTGAACAGGGCATTATAACTTGGAGATAACTATTTTACAGGGAACATGGGCTATGGAGGGTTATGTGGCTTGCCCAAGACCACAAGGAGCACCTGTGGGACTAGAAACCCCAGTCCTTCTGGCCCAAGGTTGCTGTCCTCTAGTGGGATATGAACCCCCGACCTTCCGGCCTGAAGTACCTTGCCCCAACCACCACCACCATTTGTAGTCCCCTTCCAGCCCAAGGGTGCCATCTTGCTCAGTCTCCCTTTTTCTGCGGAGCCCTACAGATGTTCGTCTTGTCACCCCGGAAAAAGTTGATTCTTCTTGTACTTTTTGTACCTATTCTGGCTTGCACCAGTTCCTTTCCCGCCTCTGAGCCCCACTGCTCTGGCATCGGGCCTTGAGACTCTTTCTTAGGTTCTTTTCCACCAAGTGCTTTCATGCCTTTTTCCAACCACTGGCCACATCAAGGGTCTTCAACCTCGCTGGGGTACTTTTTACCCCAATGTCCACTGGTTTTAAGAAATGTGATCAGTGTTCAGAAACATGTCCCTCACTAACCCTCATGACTGTTGCCTCCACTATCTGAGTGCTGACCATGATCCGTAGGAATGCTCCCTGTGTAAGAAGATGTCTGCAAAGGCCATCCAAAGCTGCTGGCTTAAGCAGGACGATATCTTCCACAAGGCAGACTTGACCCCGGTATCCCCGGTAGCCTCACGCTCAAAGGCCCCGCAAGGATTAAGTCATGTAAGGCCCCCATGGTTCCAGAACGGGCTCGCAGACATTCTGAGCAAGGATCCCCAGAGCGAGAGCGTAAGAAGAAAAAGAAGACTTCAAGGGTCTCATCCTGAGAGGCGGACAAGCACGAGAAATCTCATGCACAGTCCTTCAGCCCTGAAGGGCCTCTGAGGAGTTGGAGCGGGAGTGCCCTGAAAGGTACCCAGGACTGAGGTTGAGGCCTCCGGTGACAGACCCCAGTCTCCAAAGCCATCCCATCGAGGATCTCCTCTCTGCCTTGACATCCAACCCGGTCACCCAGGCACCTGTGTCAATGGCTACCATCCCTGAGTGGGAAGCTCGTATGCTGGAACTGGAGTGCAGCATTTCTGCATTCATCGCCTCCCAGCAAGTGTTGATGCCTGGCCCTGCCGATGCTCACCCGAGACCACAGGGACCTTGATGCCAAGGACTCCCTGGGCCGCTGGAGTGATCCCTGAGAGCCAGACGTGTCGGGCAGATCCTCGGCGAGGGTCTCATTCTCACTCCCAATCCTTGGGGTTAGTGCCTCTAGCTCTGGCCATGCCCCATCCATGGGACACCAAAGACTGGTGCCGATGACACCCTATGATTTGGAGTCCGATGTCGAAACATCCCCAGGGACTGAGGCCCACCAAGACCTCCCCTTCAATCCATCTCCACTGGCCGTGAGGTGCCGATTCTCGCCTGAGGGCACTTTATTCCTTGAGTTCATCAGGGACATGGCCCGGGCACTTTCCCTCACTACTGAGTCAGAGGAGGACCCCCGTATGGAGGAGCTCGACATCCTCCATTATGAGTCACTACTGAAGGAGAACCTGACAGACCCGTCCCCTCCTTTCTCTGCCAGCTTCTTCTCAGGATGTGGGAAGCCCTGGCATCTGTGCCAATCGTCAGCCGGCTCCTGGATATGATGTACCGGGTTCAGTGAGGGCCAGGTTTCTGAAAGGCTCAACTCCTGCACACCTCCATGATGGTTGAGTTGGCCGTGTGCCGCCCAAAGAGACGCACTCATCGGTGCCCCTGGGCAAGGAGTCCCATGCCCTTGGGTGGAAATGCTACCAAGGCTCAGTGTTAGCATGTGGTATACAAACTTACCAACTTTACATTGGCATGTCCTTCGAGACCTGGCCAAGGAACTCAGAAGCTTCAAGGCTGGCCTCGATAGAGATCACCTCTGACATGTCCAGACTCCTATGAAGTCTGTTGGCGAGTGTTCCAAATATCTGTCCCAAGCCGCTTACGATGGCTTTGAATCCAGCAAGAGGGTTGCTGCTGCCAGCATTGGTGCTCGATGCCAGGCCTGGCTCCAGTCATCGGACCTCGAGCAATGAGTGCAAGAGAAGCTCCTTGATATCCCTTGCCTTGGGAAGCAACTCTTCGGCAAATTGATGGGAGGACAAGGTGACCGAAATTGAGAAAGAGTACGTTACTGGACTCGGCTCTCGAGGAAGACCTCCACCCTCCTGAGAAAGAAGCCTCCTTTCTTCAGGAAGGGCCAGCCCTATTGAGGTTACTCTCCATACCTGGCCACCCAGACCCTCCAACAGGGTCACCAGGGCAAGGGAGTAGGCCAGGGGCCGTGCAAGCCCAAGGGCCCCAAGCCCCAGCCACCAGCCTTTTTATCTGTCTTTGAGCAGTGGGGGCCCTTTGCTCATGAAGTCCTTCTTTGTTTAGTGTGTGGCATATGGTGTGGGTTGAAACCATCACTCTAGATTGCTCTAGGACAACTTTAATCTCTTTGGATGTGTTTTTCCCAACAGTTCACACTAACCTTTGCAGACTTCTTGGATTAATCTTACTCTTTCCATCACATCCTGGTAGTTACTTGACAGTTCTGAGAGCAGTTCTTAATAACATTGTGAACTGTAGATCCAGGAATCCCAATGTCTTTGGAGATAGCCTTGTACCCCTTTGAATTTTGATGTTCAGTGATAATGGCTTTTCTGGGTCTCAGGTAGCTCTCTTGTCTTCACTACTGTGAAAATGGAACAGGGAGACACTACTGTGAAAATGGAACAGGGAGTGAATGTGGCCATTTTAAACATTAGAGCCATCATTCGTTGGTTGATGCAAGTCATGTGTGTACTGACAATTGATCATAGGTGTGTCCAATTTTGCTGCAATGGGAATGGTGGTTTTGTTCAAACTGATTTGAATTGTTTATAAGTGTGCCAATAATCATGTCCTGGCAATGTCCCAATTTTTATACTATTTCCTACTATTTCCATTTTTAATTGGTTTTATTTTATTTGATTCTTTTATATGTCAAATATGTGTGCATATATAGTCCAAAGCCATTTCACTGGCCACTTTATTTTTTAGGAGATATTGGACATAAGGGGGTTGAACTGCAAGGGTGCCAATAATGTTGACCACAACTATATATGGATGTCCCTAGTGCGAGGACATCCAAATAGAATGGGGGCATGCCGGAGTGCTCTGGGCATAGCAACAAAATACACATTGTGGTGCAATTCCAGAATGCTACAAGCATGTCTGGCCTTGGTTGTTGAGGCGTCCATGCTTATATCCATTCCTGACAATGAATAAGGAGCAAAAAAGAGCTTGTTTCATGGTGGCAGCACTACAAGGAGGAAGAGCACAATGTGTTGTCATCGTCACTCAATATTTCCTGGACAAAAAAACTTGCATGTAAAGGCAAACAGATTACTAACCCGACACTGCACATCTGAATGTCTGCAATGTCACTGACCATGGATGTCCCCCTTCTCGAAAATGCTAGCCGAGTCATCTAAGAAACTGTTTCTGCAGCCATCCATATTTCTAAAATCAGATCAAAATGTAAATGCTCCCAAGGTTTTATCAGACATTTTGCTTTGGATGTCCCAGATTGCACCTGGATGTCCTTTCTAAAATGCCACTTAAAAGACATTTTAAAAAAAGATAAGATAAGGGTCCTGAAAATATTTAATAAATCTCAAAAAATAAAGGGATCAGATGTCATCATTTGTTCGCCAATAGGCAAGTCAACATGGGCCCTTCTTACTAATACTTAGCTCAAGCTAACTGCTGCATGGCTGACTGTATTCCTATGTGACAGATAGCTCGAGCTAGATGTTAGTAAAAGGGGCCCCATAATCATATCTCTATCATAAGCTTTCAACTGTTTTTGATATTTCTGTTGGGTAAAGAAAAACATTTAAGTAGTAATACTCAAGTCTCCTATGCAGTCCCAAACAGAAGCATACATCTTTCTTTTCTCAGAGCCTCTTTGGGTTTTATTCCTAAGTTTCCTTTTTTTTTTGTTTTGATACACATTTTTGGAAGCTAAGAGCTATGTACTAGTAACATGGTTGCAAGCCTACCTTTGAAAATCTCCATTCCCAAGTATATTTTTCAGCTCTGTGGGGCATATTTACTAAAGTGAATTAGCCAGTAGCATGGGGTTTAGTGTGGGAATAAAGCGAGTTTGCGCCATCTGGTAGCATGGAGCATGTGGCCAAAGGTGACTGTGTTAAAAATCCCATGCTATTAGAGCAGCATGCAAAATGGCAGGGTTGAGGTGGAGACTGGGCGGAGAGAGAGTAGAGACAAAGTGTGTAGCTGGGGTGGGCATGCTAGTCATGCGCTAGCTACACAACCACACTAGTGTGGGTGCAGCTAACGCCTGCCTCTGACCAGGAGCTAGCTGCACTTGTGCATTCTTTCTGGAGGATAAATAATAAATCACACAAGCTAAAACATGTGCAAAAAGAACATTAGATCATTTGCCCTATTTTTCAGTTTGCTGTTTCTGACAAAAGACCTGCAGTGGCTATTGTTGACATTTTTGCTGGCAGGATGAATTTTTTCTTGATTTCTTTTCCCTGAGTTGCAAGAAATCAAATCCTTGGGCCAGAGAGAATTTACAATTGCTCTAACTGGCTTTCTGGGGAAAGGGGGGGGGGGGTGGAGAGCCCATGGTCAAGAGACAAAAAGGGTATTATATAGAAATATAGGGCCGATATTCAGTGGCAGTGGCTAGCCGCTGCCACTAAACATTAAACCTGGATATTCAGTGCTAACATGGAAGCTAACCAAGCAATGGTGATGTTCAGCCACTGCCCAATTAGCTTCAGTGGTAAAAGGCTGCTTAACGATATCCGTGCAGTGGCTCAGTATTGCTGGGTGCTATCCCCATAACACCCTGATGCTAACCGGTTAGCATCAGGGTGAGCGGTAGCAGCGGCAGCATCTGCGGATATTCCGGCTAAGGAGATTAACACAGCAGGACAGTTAGCCATGTTCATCCCTTTAAACATCGGGCCCATAGAACATGCAAACAGAGATCATACGGTTCATCCAGCTTGTACATTATTGATCAAACCTAAAGTTGTCTCTTTTTGCATTTTTGCCTGTCAAATAAGATCTTTAAAATTTTGCTAGTGCTGCTTTAAAACCAGAGCCCCTCAGTCTACATGAGAGAAAAAAGCAATGCAAGTTGTATTTCTCTTTACCTATAGTGACTTGCTGTGTGTAAGATGTGCATGTATCTATATCTGCCAATATTTTATTTAACAGGTTTTTTTATACTGTTTTATTATTTCAGTCAAAGCAGTTTACATTGCAACTTAAACTTGGTAATGTACAGCGATAACTTGGATTTTTCTGAGGTAATGGAGGGCATAGCTAGTGGGAATCAAACCCTGTTCTCTTGGTTCCCAAGCCAGTGCTCTTACCATTAGGTTACTCCTCCACTCTATAGATACACCTATAAGACTTTACCTATAGCTTTATATCTTATCTATTTATCTATCTACAACTATATTCAATCTATCTATTGCTAAATAACAGAGGTAGATAGACATAGCCTGTGTGTGTATATGTTTATGTATGTATATACTGTATATATATATATATATATATATATATATATATATATATACACACAAATCGTCTGTTATATAAAGCACCCCATCTTCCTTATCTGTATTTGACTATATTTTTTTCTGAAAAATTAAAGATCGGCATCAATCTAGGACAATATTGTTCCTGTCCATTACTTTGATTGTGTGGCAAGTATCATAAATGTAAAATTAATTTTTGTTTAAAAATTTCCTTCTGTTTTTTTGAGCAGGGACTCTCTCTTACATATCTCTGTACTGGGCTGCCCATGCCTTGTAGTGCTACACAAATGTTAAGTAGTTGCAAGTAGCATGATTGACTTTGGATAACCTCAGCAATAATAAAGTATAACTTCTGAAGGAAGATGTGGCTTTCCAAAAATGGACTTTGAGTGGTGGCTGTCAGTATTCTCAGCAAGGCCTACAGTTTACAAAATATAATGCAAAACCTGAAGCTAGATACATGAATACTGCATTCCAATTCTTTGTTTTACCACTAGCTCCAAAGCAGAAATAAAATCATGCCCCATTAGGCAGCAAGATTCACTGTTAGGGGCAATGTTTAACTAAAGAAGGAAATATAAAGCCATATGAGAAATTCACAGACACCTTAGAATTTTTCAGTTGTTTATATCATACTTTTCCTTATAATTTTGTTTCTCTGATTCTATTTGGTATCTGGCCATTGACCTTTATTTACATTTATAATTAATTTAAATATCTTAGACTGAATATTTTCAATTCTGGGTTGGCTTAGGAACAGTCACTTAGTGGCACTGTGCTGTTATAATCACATTGAATGGTATAATGATATATTTTACACATTCATGACTGCTGCCAAGTGTATGGCTATTCTAGTATTAATGCTTTTTAATGTGCTCCAAAAAAGAAAAGGAGTTTTTAGATGTTCTTTTAGAAAGTAAAGAAAAAAAGGTGGAGAGATAGTGTCTGTCCATCCGTTTGTTTGTGACCTTGTATCAGCAGAAGGGAAAGGAGCTTGCTCTTTGTTTGCCTTCATTTCTGTTTCTTTGCCTTTGATTTTGTCAGCATTATTGCAAGCTACCAGCCCACTACAAAGTAACCAGGATGTGTATGAACCTGTTTTCTTGCACAGAAAACTTGAACCTGCATGGGAAAGTAGATTAGCTCTTATCAGACAAACCAGTTGCATTCCCATATATGTGAAGAAGTGATAGATGTACATGTTCATTACTTCATTTTTAAATTGCAAAGGCAAAACCATAAGGTGATGGCTTTTTATTATTGGAATAACTAGAGACATAAATTCTACCCAAGCAGCCCTGGCAATAGGGGAGGGGGTCTTTCAAGAAGGGTGCTCAGCACCTTCCACAGTGCTGGGAGGGAGGTAGAATATGGAAAACACTTTTACCAAAGTTGCCATGCTGCCTCCCATCAGCATTCTTTCATTAAATTACTCCGCGCCGCCCCCTCCTCCTTCCACCAGCAGCTGGAGAAGCACTTGTGCCTCATCTTCTGCTGCTGGGCCAAAGTCTTACATGACAGCTGCAAAATCCCACCACTGTTATTGCAAGACTTTGGTCTGGTAGTGGGAGGTGAGGCACTTAAGCACTTTTCTGGCTGGGCGGGAAGTGGCATTGAGTAATTTAATTAAAGAAAGATGGTAGGAGGTGGCATAGGAACACTTAAAGTATGAAATGTTTGTTGGTCAGGGCTGGCACAACCATTAGGCAAGACTAGGCACTCACCTAGAGCAGCAGGGGGCAGCAGCAGTCAAAGCAAAATAATAATACAACTCAAAGAGCAGTCAGCACATTGTTTTATCTGTAGGGAGAGTGGGAACACCCATATGTACAAAGTAAAGTTTAATATTTAAAAGTATGACATCCAGTTATGTATTTTTACAGGATGTTGTGGGAGGGATGGTGTTGGGATGATCTTGACTGTTGAATTTAATTATCAAAATCTCAGGAGGGGAGTTGCACCTAGGGATGAAGATTCACCTTGGGTGCCCAAAACCCTTGCACTGGCCCTACAGTTGATGCATCGCCTTCCTATTAACCTATGCCCGGGGCTAAGATTTTATTTGGGGGCACACACATTTGAACTTATGCCACTGAAAACATTTCTTGACTAGGTTTTGGGAGCTACATTGCCTTCATCAGGGCAAAACATTGAAACCAACATGTTTTGATTTACTCACAAAAGCAAATTAAGAAATATTTTCGTCCAACAAAGAAGCCACTTTATAGTTTTTACTGACTTTTCTTTCCTTCCGTTTTGTTTTATATAACTTTTTATGTAGTTCTAATTAGCAGAGATGGTCACTATAGTCTTAATTCTTTTATGTTCATATTAATGGGTCTTAAAATGTTTTAATAAGAACTGAGACTTCTATCGATTTAAACAAAAATATTTGCTCATGTGTGATATTGCATTGCTCTTTTTTAGGTTTTAAAAATGTAGCTCGCAGTTCAGAATTATCACGGAACAGACCCAGGAAACTATTAGGTCTCTTTGTTAATAAATTGTTAGGTACTCTATTGAAAACATATTCTTGGTTATGTGTTTTGTGTACTCAGATTGGCATATTTCAACTTTTAGTAGCTATTGTTTAAAAACACGACAACTCAACCGTTTTCACCTTCACCATAATCTTCCTGAATCATATTGGAGAGCTTAATATCTGTAGAATTATGCAACATATACATTTAAGCTGTCCGGCTTTAATCCTGCCTCCAGTTTCGTGTACCATCGTTTACTTTTTAAACTCAAAGTTGTAGTCGACTGAATAAAACTAAACCACTGACTGCTTTTCTTAAAGCTAGTCTTTTATTGTAGATGTAAGTTGCAAACCGAGAAGTTAGAAAAATGGTATAAAAATAAGTTGCAAATAGGGTACTGTATCTGGTTCAGAAAAAATTAAGCAAACCAATGCCTTGTTTGCAAAACTGTGCTTGTGACTCCCTATATTGATAGATCTGCGCATACAGAATCGTTTTAACGTTATGTTGTTATTAAGCCCACTGGGCAAAAGGAAAAGAACACAATATTACATCCTCGTTTTATCACTTCTGTTTACATGGATTAGGAATAGTCCTACCCGAGAGATCAAAAAACGCAAACGCTTCGAGTGAGTTCACATTGTTTTAACTGCATACAAAACCGCAAACATTTAAAGTTCCTGGACCACATCCTCGTCCAGTCTCTCCCCATACACTGGATAGTTAATAAAAGTATATGTAATAACTTATCTCCATAGCTGTTTGTAACATTCCTGATGACAAGGCATTTACCTCCCCCCAATAGATTTTGTTTTCACTGCAAATCTAAACCTTTCAAATTGTAGGTACAAATCTTTCCATGTTGCTGGAGTATGTTGCGTGCCTGAGGTATGCATTTGTGCCGCTGAGCTGCCCACTGCCATTATAGCCGCTAAGTGAGGTATACTGACCGGGAGACATCCTCCCATAGAAGTCCATCGTATCGCTGGTCAGGGACGGGGACGTGGACACAGCTAGCCGGCTGGATGCCCCCAATATGTGATTATTGCTCTGGGAGTACGACCCCTGGTTCATTTGCAGATGCCCGTTTGAAACCGGGTAATGATAGGCCACTGGGTTGGAAGATCTGGAATAGATTGCACCCCCACAAGCTTGCCCCTGGTAGCTGCTTCCACCGAACGTGCAAGAAGCGGCCGAAGAGCCGAGGTCTGGGCTCAGTGATCTGTTGGACTGCTGGAGGAGCTCAGGGCTGCTTAGGCCACCGGGATGTCCTATCAGACTATTAATGCTGAACATCCTGGACTGACCCGAGCTAAAGCCAGGTGAAGAGGACGGGTAGCATACAGAGGAATGGGCGGCAATCTGTTGGCCATAGCTGGGGCTCATAGTCATATTAGGATACATTGAATTGGGGTAAACTGGCCTGCCAACTTGCATTGATGGGAACATACTTGTGTCGTGCAGATAGGATGGGTAAGTGGTGATATCCGTTCGCTTAAACCGCTTTCGTCTTCTCAGAAAGCTGCCACTATCAAACATGTCTTCCGCATTGGGATCCAAAGCCCAGTAGTTACCTTTTCCAGGACGGCCCGGCTCTCTGGGGATCTTGATGAAACAATCATTCAGCGTTAGATTGTGCCTGATCGAGTTCTGCCATTTCTTCGAGTTATCTCGGTAGAATGGAAATCGATCTGTAATGAATTTGTATATGCCTCCCAGAGTGAGCTTCCTATCTGGTGAATGAGCAATGGCCATAGCAATGAGAGCTATATAACTGTAGGGAGGCTTGCCCCTCTGTGGGGGCCTTTTTCGTCTCCTTCCCTTTGGAGTCTCTTCTAATTCAGGATGCCCGGCAGGGCCACACACTTGGGGCACTGCGTCCTTCTCTACTTTGACCACCGGCATGGTGAAATTGTTAGCTTGCTGGAGACTGGCACCTGCAGGAGTGCCTCTTGAAGGCGACCTCTGGGTTTCTGCAGTCATTTCTTGATTATTTTCTGTGTAAAGTTGCACCTTTAATTCACAGTATGACGAAGTCACAGCGCTTATAAAGGCACTCGAACAATTAGCTTGGAAGCAATAATAGGCATATAAAAATGTTGTTTTTAAATGGAGTAAATATATTTCAGAACTGGATATTTTTAAGAAAAGCTCCAACTTATTGCACAAGAGTTCCTCTAGAACATGTTTAACTGAAAGAGAGAGAGAATGCTTTAGGCATCTTGCATGTATTCGTCAACGATGATTTTGCAGACTCTGAAAAGGTTCAGACAGGAGGAGATTTTTGACTACACAAGATACGCCTGTCAATGATGTTTTCATGCACGCTAGATCCTATGGAGAAGTATTTCATATTTTCTACTTTACAAGTTGGTAGCCACAGAACTGTTTCTATGAAAAAGTAGCAACAAAATCCCAAAGGAGGAAAGGCTGAATTCGAAGCAAGTTCCATGGGAATGCAGTAACAGCAGTGACTCAGCTTCCCAGAGGCTTTATTACAAAAAGGCTTTCAGGGTACATTAAGTAGAGAATTCCATAGTTTTTCCCCTTAGGTCATTGCCTCTGCCTTGTTGGATAAGTTGTCACTCCCATGTCAAAGCTGTCATCCCTCCTCTTCTTTCCAAAAAAAGTAATTTTCAAATATGAAGGTCCACACATACCTTAGAAACAAACAGAAAGAATATTTTAGAAGGAAAACAAATACCAGTTATCATATATTACAGGAAGTGGCAAACTGCGCTAAGCATTCTCTCTCGGAATTTCGCCCCAATCGCAAACATAAGGGACATCACCAGCGTAGGTTTGATCTTTCTATGATTTTGTATTATTCAGTCTACTAATACTTGGATTAATTTATTTTAGAGTATGCAGTACTGGCCTATAGTAAACCTGGGCTCAAGTCACAAATGCAATGTCCTACAGAAAAGGGAACGATGAGGATGGTTAAGTTTATTACTAAATAACGATTCTTATTAAAACAATACAATAAAGTTGCCTTTTACTAGAAGATCTCTAGAAATGCTATGTAAAATATAATAACAAATCCACTACAATGTACAAATATTTGACAAATCAAAGGAAAGCCAAAAACACGTATCCAAACCGTAGCACTTTATGAAAATATGAAGAAAGTAAACTCTTATAATCAGGTGTAAACGCTATGTATATCACGTTTACCAACTCCCGCACTACTCCAAATGGCGTAGTTTTGTGCATTTCATGACAGTCATGAACCTCACGTCTAAGCACAGCGCTGATTTTTCCCTCAAAATATTCTATCATCACCTTTTAAGACAAATACACATTGCAACCTCTGTCACGTCTATTATAGAGCGGATCCGCTTCCTGCCTTGCAGATACTGCAACATGCAAAAGAGGAAATGTAAACTTTCTCAAAATCTAATGAGCTAGAATAAAGTCAAATGAGCGTCTTACTGACAAAACTGGTCAGAAGCAGGTCTACTCTCTCTAGATAAGGAGAGCTCGAATTAACTTCCAGGTGTCTGCCTTAACCCTAACCTTTAAATAAAGCAGCCAGAGATACCTGGAAACTCATTCAGCTGCCACCCTGCGAGGTTTCACAATAAGAGTCCCTGTAGCCTCACCTTGAAGCTCCCCGGACTCCATTGCAAAGTAAGAGTTTCCCAATCCTCCTAAAGGAAGACGATGCGGTCGCAGATTCTAGATCCCCTTCAGGAACTGAGATTTTAGCATGGTTTTAGATTTGAGATTTAGATTTTAGCATGGTCTTTCACCGCACGCATGACTTTTACAGAACACGAGCGATTTTTATCAAAGCCCAAAGTATTTATTTATTTAAGAGTATTTATATCCCGCCTTATCCTTCAAGTAAGGGGTAACATCATAATCTCTGCATGGGTATCATCTTTAAACGTGCCCCAATATATCAGCAAATCAAATTAAAACACTCCGAATCGCTGGGGCTAAATACAGTCGGAGGTGGTACCAACCATAAGGAGTACAGGAGGGCGTCCAAAGAGAAAAGAATAGGCAGAATTCCCGTCTGATAGGAATAACCCATGGCCTGTCTTTATAGCTTCTGCGTATGGGTAAGGGTAATAATATTCTTTTTCTAGTTTTCGGTCCTTCCACTATCTTTGCAGCCTTTATATTTTCAAAGCTCTGTTAATAAAATAGGTACATTTTCCCCAAGATAATGATTTATTTATTTGCTACTTTCACAAAAAATAGGGCAGCCAAAAAGTCAAATTTTAAAACAAAAAATATTTATGATATTTATGACATTGTAGTGGATTTGTTATTATATTTTACATAGTATTTCTAGAGATCTTCTAGTAAAAGGCAACAACTTTATTGTATTGTTTTAATAAGAATCGTTATTTAGCAATGAACTTAATCATCCTCATCGTTTCCTTTTCTGTAGGACATTTCATTTGTGACTTGAGCCCAGGTTTAATATTTATGATTATTGTAGACGACAAATACTGACTTCCCAATTATTTTCTGAAGACTTCTACTCTCTTCCCATTTAAGTAGATACGTTATTTGTATAGTTGGAATTGGAAAGTATTGTTACCTGCGAACATATTTTTTCCCTTTTGATTTAGAATTGTTTGACACATAAGGCGATGCATGCTTTAGGCTAGCACACCTGAGGTTTATTTTTCTTTAAATGAATTGTACATTCTCAAAGTGTTTAAAGTATTAATTAGAAGAGGCAGACTCAGAATGAGACACATTTTGAAATATTATCTAATATTATAAACGTGATTTTATTCCCGACACCAAAAGAAATCAATGAAGCTTGAGCACTGATTTAAAATTTCAAACTCGTAATGTAGATTAAGAATCCAAAACATTTTATAAAACCAGTGTATTTGTAAATATATTTCTTAATTTTACTGTATCAAAACACATTTTATTCTGCCTTTGCCTTACATAAAGAAATTAATAAGCAAATAAAATATATTCTGTGTACAAGGGACAGGTATGCATTTTTAAAGGTAGGTAGCTTTATCACTTTGAACGTAGTGTAGATAACAAATCTTAATTGGTGGGACCCCCATTCCAAAGATCTGATCATACCCTACAGGGTGCAAATCCACATATTTTATACCTACAAATATATGAACATGATCATATATGTTCCATATGTACCAAGACGTCTGTGATATTAAACAATCAGATTCTAACAGTGAGTAGTATAACTTTGATTCAGTGGTTGAATATGTCTGCTCATATTATTCATGCTGTTTATACTCTTTACATTGCTGCTAATTGAGCAGTCTATTTCTTTTAAGATAATGTGTGTGGTTCTAAAAATGAAATTGGATATATCCCCTAAGGGGCCCTTTCATTGAAGGGTGCTGCACAGTCAGCATGGGTTTTGGCGCATGTTAAGCCTGCTCTGAAGTTCACGGTAACCAGCAGAGCAGGATCAAGACGCGTGGGCTGATTTCTGTGCTAACTGTGCTGAGCGCATTGGGTTGGAAAAGGGACGAAGAGCGGGTATGGTGAGCACTGCACAGGTACACACCACATGTTACCTGCACATCATGTAAATAGCATGGGTTCACCCAGGGCTGGTGCTACCATTAGGTGGACTAGGCAGTCACCTAGAGCTCCAACCCTCCAGAGGCACTCATTGCTGCCAATGGGCACAAATACCCCATGGCACTTACCTTTGGAGCCGCAAGGCTGTTTGCTTCCGCCCATCTGATGCTGACTTCCTGCTGCAAAAAGGAAGTCAGCACTGGGGTCAGAGAAGGGGTAGATGCAAACAGCCCCGCGATGCCAAAGTTTAAAGGTAAGTGCTGCACAGGGCTGTTTGTGCCTATTGCCGCTATTGCATGTCCTGAAGAGTTGCAGGCGCCAGAGGGGGGGCGCAAGGGATGAGGTTCGCCTAGGGCATTTCATCTTCTTGCATCAGCCTGGGTTCACCTAACATCACCTTAATAGGTGGTGTTCAGTGCACTCGTGGTAATAATGCATACTGCTGTGGTAAGTTAGAGTACCGTTCTATGTACTTAGTGCCTGGAAAATGCTGGCCCTACCCCTGACAGCGCACAGTGGTTTCAAGTATTATACATGAGGTCCGATATTGAATTGAGTCGGTTATGCGCCGCTATGGTGCATACTCATGCCCGTTGACCTCTAACTCCAGATATTCAAGGCCGGGGTCATATGCTGCCCCAGCATTGAATATTCAGGATGCACACGCCCCAGAGCCGCAGAAGCTAACTGGGTAGTAGGCTAACTGGTTAGCCACTGTTGGTGCCTCTGCTCCGCCTTGGAATGCTCACGACACACACTAACCATGTTAGTGCCATTGAATATCCCATTCAGCAGAATTTACACAGTTTACAGATGCTATGCACTATGCACTACATACTTGGAACTGCTTGCCAGATCATTTGGAAGCCTATTGTGATCTATTGGTTTTTTTGTGGAATGTTTTTATTTAGGCAGGATTTTCGTACTGAAGTACCGTGAGGTTATTATTGTGTTTTTAATTCTATGTTTGATTATATTAATTGTGTTTTGATATTACTGATATTACCTTAGATGTTTTTTGTAGGGCCTCAAACTTTGTGACTAGGCAGTCTATAGTTTCTATAAATAAACAAATAACTATATGATATCTTTCGTCCGGAATGACCATTATCCAGACTTTTGACTTTGATTTTGAAGTCAAAAGCATTGCCATCCCCGATAGTCTGGAAAAAAGAATGCTGTCTAATCGGGCATGAAAGGCAGACCTCCCCCAAATGACGAGACAGGCCAGTAAGAGACCGAGGATCAGAAGAATAGAGATCTACTTTCCTGTCCCATTCAAGCAGAGAGATCTTCTTAGGTGATTATAGCACTGTAGTATATTAAAATAGCAATCGCCTTTTAATTTAAGTTGCAACAAAAGAAGAAACCAGCACAGATCACAAAAGGTAAATGAAAACAGGATTTATTCTAAAATCAATCTGTATTTTGAATATATTGTGCACACTCTTCCGGGACAATTTGAACCGTGAAATCACGTGGAAGGATTTTATTAATTACTTTTTAAATTAATTACTTCTTTATTACGTTGTTTTGAACTTTTAGAAACATGGAATATAGAGGCCAAGTAAGAGACGGAAGAGAAAATGTAATTTATTTGTAGGAAGTTTCTCATTTTTTAATGTATTTTGTGAAGTAATCACAGGTATGATGACTACCATCATGACCTCTATGACGGGCATTAGAATGAAAAGCTCCACCATTGCTGACGTTGCTGGAGTAGAGGAGTAGCCCAATGGTTAGAGCATTGGCTTGGGAACCAACCAACCAGGGATCAATTCCTGCTAGCACTCCTTGGGCAGGTCACTTAACCCTCCATTGTCTCAGAAAAATCCAAGTTATCAATGTCCCTGTTTAATTTAAGTTATAATGTAAACTGCTTTGACTGAAATAAGAAAGAAACTTGATAAATAAATTGTATGAGTGATGGTCTTGGGGCATTCTGCATTAGGGGTATGGCTATACCCTCCCTGAAAGGTGCTAAATCATAATGTTCTGTTCCTATTTTGTATGCAGTCTTTGGTTGATAGAAGCCTTAATAATTACTGTATTCAGCTAAATATTGTTGTATTTGTTAAAGGAACAGATTAATTTAAAATCATCAATTAAAATAGTTAAAACCAACGACGACGGAAGTTGCTACAGCCAAAGTCATAAAGCAAGGGGAAGGCAGGGGATGAGCTAGTGTCAGGTGTATCAAACGATTTCGTTTAAACATTTTTTTTGCATGTTCTACACTTTAAAGACATTGGGGACCTCCAATGAAAGTTCAGTTTTTTTGGCTAAGGTTGTAGTGTTTGCGCTTAGGAAGCAAGTTCTAAAGTGTTTAAGGCAGAATTTAGCAAAAGCCGCGGTGGATCGATTGCCTTATCGATGCCTGCTATCATCAACAATGACATTAGGCTAGATTACTTAGAAGGGTGCTCTGAGCACAAATGTTCCTATTGAGAATTACCAAATGAAAAGGACTGTTGAGGAGCCAGCATAGTGCTTACAAATTACCTTTTTCTGAAAACGGAAGATTACATTCGACCAATAAATAGGTGGCATGAGCTAGAGTTCGTTTGTCGACTTTTATTTCAATGAAAGCCAGGGTTAAGCTTACCTATAGTGCAGAACCAAAATACCTGAGTCCCGTAGAAAATGTAACTCTTCTCATTTCCCGTACAGACAGCTCGTTTCTTGTATGGAAGATTTGTTTAGAACATTTTTAAAATGCATGCTATTTAATTGTTTCTTGGTCTTTTGGCTAAGATCTGTGCTGAGAGCCAGGACACCCCTTCTTGACCTTTTGAATGAGACTGAGAATCTGTACAATATTGGGGGGAAGGGAATGTTAACATCCTGCCAACTGGGGATGCGATTACTTTAGGGGGCTGGAATTAAACTTCATATTACAATAAATCTCAAGATATCGACATGAAAAAATTACCTTGCCTGTAACTTGTACATGCATGCTATATACAGTACTTCCTGAACGGGAAAGAACTATCTTGCTTCCCCTAATAAAACTTTAATGATATGATGTAGCCCTCTAACTGCATTTCAGCATGTGAAGAGAATTCCATAATAATTCTAATATTTGATAAGCAAACTGTTACATGCCTTTGACATGCCCTGCTGTATCACTTGAAGGGATATTTCAACTCAGTTTAAGAAAATATGGATTTAATTGTCAGCATAGAAAGTGCCCTATTTAAGAAACACAAGGGCAAATAAAGACATATGGTTTATCCAGTCTGCCCTTCCATATCAACTACTAAGCTTAGTAGTCCCTTTTTTTTTCCTTTAGAGATCCTCTGTGTTTCTCCCACTGCTATTTAGAAACACGTCAGGTAAATACAGTGAATAGCAAAGGCGACACATTTACCAGCTTCCTGCAAAAACCTTTCAGATTTCCCTGCCAGAGGGGGGGGGGGGGGGGGGGGGGATGTGTTATGGAAGATATTCTGCACTCAGTAAAGCAAAATTAAAACTAACAAAACATTTCACAATTTGTGCAATTTCAAGACTGGCATTCAAAAATCTTTATTCTTTTTTTTGTAGTTTAGGTAGCTAAAGACAACAAAGAAAGAAGTTTTAGGAAGAACTAATGAAGCCTACTTTCAGGAACTGCACACATGTATGTATTTATTCATTTTATTTCTCCAGGACCAAGCAGGAAGTCAGTCCTCACTTATGGGTGACGTCGGCGCCGACGGAGCCCTCGCGGAGCAATTTCCCCAGCTTTCGAAGAAAGCCTTTGGGATTGCAGCGCGCATGCGCGGTCCTCTTCCCGCCCAAGGATGCCATCTTTCTCAGTCTTCTTTTTTCCGCGGAGCCCTACAGACGTAGTTTGTTACCACCGCTGAAAAAGTTGATTAATTCTTTGTTGTTTTCTCGGTTCGCGTGTCCTTTTCCTGCCCGGTCTCGATTTTTTTCCTTATCGAGTCCGTTCACATTTCTTTTTTGTTTTCAGTTTTTAACTGGCGTTCCCGCCACTTATTTTCCACCCCTGGCGGCCCGGTCTTTCGACCTCGTGGGGGCCCTTTTTCCCCCTATGGCTACCAGCGGGTTCAAAAAATGTGATCATTGTTCTAAATTAATGTCTCTTACAGACACGCATAATTTCTGCCTCCGTTGCCTCGGACCCAACCATGACTCTGGGAGCTGTGGTCGGTGTGGCAAGATGTCCTCCAAGTCGCTGAGGAGTCGGCAATCGCAAAAGGACAGAATCTTCTCTGACCCCGAGTCCGGTCCGGCCCGGACCTCGTCGGAGGCTTCGACGTCTCGTGACTCCGGCCACGAGCTCCGTCGGAGTTCCTCTGAGCGGGGGTCCCCTGGACGGGAGCATTGTCAGCAGAGGAAACTCGTGCGGGCGGCGTCGGAGGACGCACCTGGTCCCTCGCGGGCCGGGTCGCATAGCCCCACCAGCCGCCCCGAGTCCTCGGAGGCGGAGAGGCCTTCTAAACTTCCTCGACTTGAGGTGGAGCCGCACGTGAGTACTATTGTCCTCCAGGACTCCCCTACGGAACCGTCGTCGGGCCCGACACCGTCGGGGCCCGAGTCGGTGGCTGCCGGGTCTTCTGGGCTTGACCTCAGATTGACATCCTTGGAGCGCAGTATCTCTGCCTTCTTGGACCAGCAGCGGGTTTGGTTGACTGGCATCGCCAGTGCATCCGCCCAGACCACCGGGACGTCGACGCCCAAGTCGACCCCGGCGGCCGAGTCGATCCTCGAGTCGATGCATGCTCGAGTCGATCCTTGGTCGAGGTCTCCCTCGGCCTCCCATTCGGGACCGAGGTCGTCGATGCCAACATCGGCGTCGGGACGAACCCTCGCCCGCACCGAGCCCCTCGATTCCTCCACGGAGGCGTCGGACTGGGACACGGAAGGGGACGAGTTGCCCGGCTCTTTTCAGACCCGGTGTGTCCCCTCCGAATTGCCCGAGTCGGAGCCTCGAAGGCAATCCCCTCCGGAGGATACGCGCTTCTCTGATTTTGTGCGGGATATGGCCAAGGCTTTGGCTTTCCCCCCGGATCCAGAGGAGGAGCCTCGCGCGGAAGAGCTCGAGGCACTCCAGTATGACTCTCCCCCGAAGGAGGCCTTTACCGTGCCGGTCCCTCCGATGCTAGAGTGGTTGCTCTTCCGCATGTGGGAAAGCCCGGCCTCAACACCGGTGTTAAGCAAGCGGATCAATTTGATTTATCGAGTCCGCAAGAGCCACGGGTTCCAGAAGACGCAACTGCCACACCACTCCATGGTTGTGGAATCAGCAATGCATCGGCTTAAGAGTCAAAAGATGCACTCCTCGGTGCCCCCGGGTAAGGAGGCCCGTAACCTGTACGCCCTCGGTAGCAAGTGCTTCCAGGGTTCCATGCTTGCCTGCAGGGTCCAGACATACCAGCTGTATATGGGCATGTTCCTCCGAGACTTGGCGAAGGAGCTCGCCGGGTTCTCGGCTGGTCTCTCCGACGAACCGTTGCAGAGGTTCCTGGCCTTGTTCGATAGTATTCGAGAGTGCTCAAAGTTCCTTTCTCGGGTGGCCTACGACGGCTTCGAGACGTCGGCCCGAGTAACCGGAGCCGGCATCGGTGCCCGCCGACAGGCCTGGCTCCAGTCATCCGACCTCGACCGTGGGCACAGGACAAGTTGGTCGATGTCCCCTGCCGAGGTGACAACCTTTTCGGCAAGCCCATGTCCGATAAGGCTGCGGAACTCAAGTCCGAGACTCTCACTCGGACTCGACTGTCCCGAAAGACCTCCGCTCCCACACAGAAGAGGAAGGGTCCGGGGAAGAAGCCTTTTTACCTGAGGAAGGTGCTTGCCTATAAGCAATCCCACCTTCAATACCAAGTACCGGCGGCTTCCACTCAGTGCCCACAGACTAAGAGTCAGGGGAATGGCCCCCGCAGGCCGCGGGCCCCCAAGCCCGCTGCACAGCCCCCTGCCACGCAGGGTGGGGGTTTTTGACTATGCCAGCATAGCCTCTCCCCCTCCGCGCCCGTCGCTCAGCACGGGGGGCAGGCTGATCCACTTCGCTCACAGGTGGCCAGCCATAACATCCGATTCCTGGGTGCTGCAGGTGGTTCAAAGGGGCTACCTCTTGCATTTTCACCAGGTGCCTCCCCCCCTACTTTCCGGGGGAGCCTCCGAGGCCCACTCTGCACAGAGACTTACTCCTTCAGGAGCTGCAGGGTCTACTGGAGGAGCAGGCTGTGGAGCCAGTGCACCAACCTCAGTGGGGTCAGGGGTTCTACTCCAGATACTTCCTGGTCCCAAAGAGGACGGGAGGCCTCAGACCCATTCTGGACTTGCGCAACCTCAACATGTTCCTGCAGCGGGAAAAGTTCAGGATGCTTACCCTTGGAATCTTGCTGCCCTACCTCCAGCAGGGAGATTGGCTATGCTCCTTGGATCTAAAGGATGCCTATACTCACATCCTGATTCATCCGGACCACCGACAATATCTCAGATTTGTAGTGGCCGGAAAACACTATCAGTACCGCGTGCTGCCTTTCGGCTTGTGCTCCGCCCCCAGGGTGTTCACAAAATGCCTGGCGGTGGTCGCGGCCTTCCTGAGGCTTCAGGGCCTGTTCATTTTTCCTTACCTGGACGACTGGCTCGTACGGGCGCAGTCGGCCCCAGAGGTCGCACAGGCCACGCAGCGTACAGTGGCTCTGCTTCAGCACTTGGGCTTCGTCATAAACGTCAGGAAGTCCACGTTGCGCCCCTCTCAGGATCTCGAGTTCATAGGAGCTCGGCTCGACACTCTGCGAGCTCGTGCCTTCTTGCCTCGAGAGCAAGCCGACCGGCTCATGGCTTTGGCCGGCAGGTTCCACAGTGCGTCTCCGGTTCCGGCCCGGAGGTTCCTGCAGCTGCTCGGTCATATGGCCTCCACGGTCCATGTCACGCCGAACGCCCGACTGCATATGAGGCCTGTCCAGTGGTGTCTCCGCACTCAATGGCATCAGGCCACAGGAGGTCTGGCGGACCTTCTACAGATCTCCGACCGCCTGGTCTCCTCTCTGCAGTGGTGGCTCCACCTGCCCAACCTGGTACGGGGTATGCCCTTTCAGTCTCCCGCACCCTCCCAGGTGCTGACGACCGATGCCTCTCTCTTGGGATGGGGAGCGCGCACTCAAGGCCTTTGGACTCCTTGGGAGGCGGCTCAACAAATCAACTTCCTGGAGCTGCGGGCGATCCGCCTAGCTCTGCGGACCTTCTCTCACCTCACCTCTCGCCAGTCTGTACTGGTGCAGATGGACAATCAGGTGGCCATGTTCTACGTGAACAAACAGGGGGGCACGGGCTCCCTCCTGCTCTGTCAGGAGGCCCGGCGACTGTGCTCCTGGGCTGTCGACCACAACATCCTCCTCAAGGCTGTTTACCTGCCTGGGCAGGAGAATTGCCTGGCCGACAGGCTGAGCTGGGTCTTACAGCCCCACGAGTGGAGATTGAACCCCAGCGTTGCCCAGCAAATCTTCCGCCGGTGGGGCACCCCCACCGTGGACCTCTTTGCCAGTCCCCTGAACCGGCAGCTCCCCCGGTTCTGCTCTCGGCATCCGCATCCCCTCAGAGTGGCCCCGGATGCTTTCCTCATTTCGTGGTCCACAGGCCTACTGTATGCCTTTCCTCCCACGCCGCTGGTGTCCCGGACGCTCTTCAAGGTTGCCCGGGACGGGGCCTACGTGATCCTGATAGCGCCCCGATGGCCAAGGCAACCCTGGTTTCCTCTGCTCCTGCAGTTAGCGGTGGACACCCCTCTCCCTCTGGGGTTTCAGCCCGATCTTCTGACCCAAGATCAGGGTACTCTTCTGCACCCCAACCTCCGGGCCCTTCACCCGATGGCCTGGCTGCTGAGAGGGTAGTCCTGGCCCAGCTCTCGCTCCCCCCGGAGGTGGAAGCTGTCGTCCTGGCGTCTCAGCGACCTTCTACCTGGAAGTCTTACGCACTCAAATGGCGTCGCTTCTCCGCCTGGTGTTCTCAGCGTTCTGAGGACCCATTCGCCTGCCTAGTGTCGGTGGTACTGCAATACTTGCTGCACCTCTCCGATCTAGGCCTCAAGTCCAATTCTGTCAGAGTCCACCTCAGTGCTCTCTCTGCAGATCATTCGCCAGTGGAGGGCCAGCCCCTTTCCTCGCATCCCTTGGTGGCGCGTTTCCTCAGGGGCCTGCTTCTGCTTAAGCCCCCGTTGTGCCCTCTGGCTCCTGATTGGGACCTCAATGTGGTTTTACAAAGGCTTACTTGTCCGCCTTTCAAACCCATGGCTACCTGCCCCCTCTGCTTCCTCTCATGGAAAGCTCTCTTCTTGGTAGCCCTCACCTCCGCTAGGCGCGTTAGTGAACTACAGGCCCTAGTGTCGGAGCCCCCTTACACTAGGTTCTACAGGAATAGGGTTGTCTTACGGACTCACCCTAAGTTTCTTCCTAAGGTGGTTTCCTCTTTCCACATCAATCAAGAGGTGGTTCTTCCGACCTTCTTTCCCAGGCCACATACCAGCAGAGCTGAGACTGTTCTGCATACCCTGGACTGTCGAAGAGCCTTGTCCTTCTACCTTGACCGTATGCGTGAGCATAGGAAAGCTGCCCAGCTTTTCGTTTCCTTTGACCCCAATCGGTTGGGGTTATCTGTGTCGAAGCATACTCTGTCCATCTGGGTAGCTGACTGCATCGCCTGGGCGTATGGGGCAGCCGGCCTCTCTTTGGAGAGTCGAGTCACGGCGCACCGTGTCTGGGCGAAGGCGGCGTCTGTCGCACACCTCCGCTCGGTTCCGTTGGCAGACATCTGCCGGGCCGCTATTTGGTCTTCTAGCCAGACTTATGCGGTTCATTACTGCCTGGAGAGGGAGTCCCGCAGGGATAGTGCTTTCAGACAGGCAGTCCTCCACAATCTCTTTGAGGTTTAGGCAACTCCTACCCGCCGGCCACGATGTTGGCTACCGGCCGGATTCGTATTCAGAGAAGATTCCTTCCTTCTGTGCGGTTGAGCTGGAGGGAGCTCCCTTCTTCCAGCTTGAGGTCTCTGGTAGCCTTAAGCTAGGGAGTCCCATAAGTGAGGACTGACTTCCTGCTTGGTCCTGGAGAAAGAGTAGTTACTCACCTGTAACAGGTGTTCTCCAGGAGCAGCAGGAATCAGTCCTCACTACCCTCCCTCCTCCCCTGGAGTTGCAGTCATTCTTATGGTTGCTGTCTTCCGCTATGTCATTCGACTGAGCAAGATGGCATCCTTGGGCGGGAAGAGGACCGCGCATGTGCACTGCAATCCCAAAGGCTTTCTTCGAAAGCTGGGGAAATTGCTCCGCGAGGGCTCCGTCGGCGCCGACGTCACCCATAAGTGAGGACTGATTCCTGCTGCTCCTGGAGAACACCTGTTACAGGTGAGTAACTACTCTTTATTTAAAGCTGTGTTACCCAAGCCATTCCTGAAGTACTCCCTAGCTAGCTTGTTTTTCAGGATATGCCCAATGAATATGCATGAAATGGATTTGCATGCATTGCCTCCATTGTATACAGGGCTTAATTTGTAGACAAAAAACAAGTAGAACTGTGGGAGGGGTTGAAAGTGACCTGTGGGGGTGGGGGTGGGGCCAGGGCCAGGGCCAGGGCCAGGGCCAGAAGTGTTTGCATATTTTTGTTTATAGCATTGGTAAATAAACTATTCTCCAGGAACAAGCAGGAAGTCAGTCCTCACATATGAGTGACGTTGCCGCCAACAGAGCCCACATGGAAGCATCTCCCCAGCTTTCAAAGAAAGCCTTTGGGCGATGCATCATGCATGTGTGGTCCCCACTCCCCTTCCCACCCAAGGGTGCCATCTTGCCTCAGTCTCTTTTTTTCCATGGAACCCATTGGACGTCTGTCCCGTTTCTCAGAAAAAGTGCTTCTTTTTGTCTTAAAAATTTTTCTTTCCAGTTCACGTACTGGATCCTCTTCCCACCTCCAAGCCAGCTCGCCTCGGCGTCACTCCTTGGGGTTGTTTCCTTGATTTTTCTTGAGATGTCCCTTGACCAGCACTTCATGCCCTTTTTGGCCAGCAGGCCTCAGTCCCTCACCCAGATTCAATGTGATCGGTGCAGTAAAATGATGTCCTCACTGACCCACATGACTGCTTCCTTCATTGCCTCAGACTGAACCAGGACAACTAGGGCTATGACCTTTGTAAGTCCATGTCCACAAAGGCCATCAAGAACCACCAGTTGCAGCAGGAAAAGTTCTTCCATAGATCTGACTGAGCCAGAGTCCCCAGCGACGCCACACTCCAGGACTCCCTCCGGTACCTTTGTGCCCCACCTTTGTGCGGAAGCAAAAACGCAAAATAAAGACCTTTTCAAGTACATTCATAGCAAAAAACCTGTGAGAGAGTCAGTTGGTCCATTAGATGATAAGGGGGTTAAAGGAGCACTAAGAGGTGACAAGGCGACAGCGGAGAGACTGAATGAATTCTTTGCTTCGGTCTTTACTGAGGAAGATGTAGGGATGTTACCCATGACTGAAGTGGTATTTAAAGGTGCGGAAGAATTGAAGGAAATATCGATACATCGGGAAGATGTCTTACAACTATTAGATAAACTGAAGAGTAGCAAATCACCTGGGCCGGATGGTATACATCCAAGGGTGTTGAAAGAACTGAAATATGAGATTGCAGACCTGCTATCAATAATCTGTGAACTATCATTAAAATCATCTCTAATACCTGAAGATTGGAGGATCGCCAATGTAACACCAATTTTTAAAAAGGGTTCCAGGGGTGATCCGGGAAAGTACAGACCGGTGAGCCTGACGTCAGTACCAGGAAAAATGGTAGAAACCATCATAAAGAATAAAATTACTCAGCATGTAGATAGTCACAACCTAATGGGAGACAGCCAACATGGCTTTAGACAAGGAAGATCTTGTCTTACTAATCTGTTATGTTTTTTTGAAGGAGTGAATAAACAGGTGGACAAAGGTGAGTCGGTTGATATTGTGTATCTGGACTTTCAGAAAGCCTTTGACAAGGTCCCTCATCAGAGACTTTTGGCAAAACTAAAGAGTCATGGGATAGGAGGCAGTGTACTATTGTGGATCAGGAACTGGTTAAAAGATAGAAAGCAGAGGGTAGGGCTAAATGGCCAATTTTCCCAATGGAGAAAGGTGAATAGTGGTGTACCCCAGGGATCTGTGCTGGGTCCGCTGCTTTTTGACATATTCATAAATGACCTGGAAAGTGGAATAACGAGTGAGGTTATCAAATTTGCAGATGACACAAAACTATTTAAAGTTGTTAAAACCCAAGAGGATTGTGAAAAATTGCAAGAGGATCTTGATAAATTGGAAGACTGGGCATCAAAATGGCAGATGAAATTTAATGTGGACAAGTGCAAGGTTATGCACCTAGGAAAGAACAACCCAAACTATGGTTACACGATGCAAGGTTCCACATTAGGAACCACCACCCAGGAAAAAGATTTAGGCGTCATTGTGGATACCATGTTAAAACCCTCGGCCCAGTGTGCAGCGGCGGCCAAGAGAGCAAATAGAATGCTAGGTATGATAAGGAAAGGAATGGAAAATAAAACAAAAGATATTATAATGCCTCTATATCGTTCCATGGTGAGACCGCACCTTGAATATTGTGTGCAATTCTGGTCGCCGTATCTTAAAAAGGATATAGCGATTTTAGAAAAGGTTCAGAGAACAGCCACCAAAATGGTAAAGGGGATGGAAGGATACTCCTATGAAGAAAGGCTAAAAAGGTTAGGGCTCTTTAACCTGGAAAAGAGACGGCTGAGGGGAGATATGATAGAAGTCTATAAATTAATGAACGGAGTGGAACAGGTAAACGTAGATCGATTGTTTACGTTATCAGAATATAGAAAGACTAGGGGACATGCAATGAAGCTACAGGGTAAACTATTTAAGACTAATAAAAGAAAATATTTTTTCACTCAACGTGTAATCAAACTCTGGAATTTGTTACCGGAGGATGTAGTAAAGGCTGTTAGTGTAGCTGGGTTTAAAAAAGGTTTGGACAAGTTCCTGGAGGAAAGGTCCATAAACCATTATTAAGAAGTGACCAAAGATATCAATGCTTGACCCAGTACAAGCATTGTGGAACTTGTGTCTCTTGGGGAAACTGCTAGGTACATATGACCTAGATTGGCCACTGTTGGAAACAGAATACTGGGCTTGATGGACCTTGGTCTGACCCAGTATGGCATATCTTATGTTCTTATGTTGCCAGGGCTGCTTCGGAGTCTTATGGCTGTGGCTTCCATGAGAGGAACTCCCCAGAGGTGGAAAACAAGAAGAGCTTGAAGACTGTCTCAGAGGATGGGTTGGGAAAATTGGGCAAATCCCACACCAGGCCTCACAGTCCCCAGTGTGAGTCTGAGAGGTCAGAGTGGGAATGACCTCACAAGCTGCCCCAGAAGGAGTGTTGGGCAACCAGCCTCGGACCCACAAAATCATCCTGATCAAGGACTCCCCTGAAACCATTGATGCCTGCATCAAAGGTTGCGGAGCAATCTAGCATGGAGACCAGAATGGCGGCCTTGGAACGCAGTATCACTGCTCTCCTGCCACAGCAGCAGGCGCCGATGTCTGGTTCCTCCAGATCATCCACACTGACGAACGGACCCTCAACCTTGAGTGCTTCCCCAGTTGTGAAGCTGATCCTCGAGTGCCAACCACCTTGAGGGATCCATCGGCATTGGATGTGGTGCCAGTCCCATCCTTTGGTACACCGGTCCTCCCTGGTGAGTGCACACAGCTTGGACCACAGGTCCCCTGGGGCTCATGGGCCTTCGGGCTTGGGGCCAACCGTGGGAGCTGCAGAGCCTTGTATTCTTCCTCTAACTTCAAGTCAGACTAGGAGACTGAGGATGAGGAGTCCCTGGACACCCGGCGACAGCGAGACGTGCTGTCAGACTCATCTCCACCAGTGTCCCAGTGCTTTTCCCCACCCAAGGACGTTGCCTTCCTTGACTTTATGCGAGCTATGGCAAAGGTGCTGACGTTCGAGATCGAGGTGGAAGAAGACCTCTGCATGGAGGAACTTGAGATCCTCCAATATGAGGCCCCTCTGAAGGAGACCCTCATGGTGCCTGTCCCTCCAATCCTCAAGTGCCTCCTTCTCTGTATGTGGGAAGCACTGGTGTCTGTGCCCATTGTGAGCAGATGACTCAACACCATGTACTGAGTCTGCCGAAGCCTAGGGTTCTAGAAAACCCAGCTCCCTTACAATTCTATGGTTGTTGAGTCAGCCATGCGGTGACTCAAGAGCCAAAAGACTCATTCATCGGTGCCCCAGGGTAGGGAGGCCTGGACCTTGAATACCCTCGGCCGGAAATGCTACCAGGGCTCGATACTGATTTGCCGAGTCCACTCCTACCAGTTATACATTGGCATGTACCTAAAGGAACTGGCGAGGGAGCTCGCTGGTTTCTTTGCAAACCTCAATAGGGAACCCCTTCAGCGGTTCAAGTTACTGGCTTTGGCAGTCAAGGAGTGCTCGAAGTTCCTGTCTCGAGCATCATACGATGGCTTTGAATCCTCAGTCAGAGTTGCAGCTGCGGCCATTGGGCCTGACACCAGGCATAACTGCAGTCATCTGACCTCAAGCAGTGAGTTCAGGACAAATTCATTGATGTCCCTTGCACTGGCGAGAACCTCTTAGGAAAACCCATGTCAGACAAGGCTGCTGAGAGAGACTGAGTTCCTGACCAGACCAGACTCTCAAAGAAAACCTCGGTGCACTCTCGTAAAAAGGCTCCAGGGAAGAAACCTTTCTTCACGAGGAAGAAGGGTTTGGTAGTGCACCATAGTACCAGGCCTTCTCTGCCCCACAGTAGGAGCAAGGGCAAGGGCATGGCCCCCACAAGCCCCTAAGACCCAGGCACCGGCACCAGTCCAGCCTGGAGGGAGTTTTTAACTCCTTGGGAATGGCCTCCTCCCCTCGGAGGCCCTCAGCAGCCCACAGGGGGGCATCTGGCCCTCTTTTCCCACAGGTGGTCCTCCATCACTGCCGACTCCTGGGTGCTTCAAGTAGTCAAGGAGGGATACCTCCTCCACCTACAATAGAAACCACCCTCGTTCTTCCCAGGAGAACCTCTCCTTCACCAGATTCTGCTCCTCACTGAGCTTGCAGGCCTCCTCAAGGACAAGGCGGTTGAGCAAGTGCCCAAACTTCTTTGGGGTAAAGGCTTCTACTCCAAATATTTCCTCATTCCCAAGTGAACAGGGGGCCTCAGGCCCATCCTGGACATATGGGACTTGAAAAGATTTCTAGTGAGGGAGTTCAAGATTCCCTCCCTTGGAACACTGATGCCCTACCTCCAGCAGGGAGACTGGCTATGGTCCTTAGACCTGAAGGATGGTTATACACACATCCTGATCCATCCCAACCACCAACAATACCTCTGATTCATGGTGGGAGGAATCACTACCAGTACAGGAGGCTACCCTTTGGGCTGGCATCATTGCCAAGGGTCTTCTCCAAGTGCCTAGCAGTGGTTGCAGCCCACCTTCATCACCAAGGGACCTTTGTCTTCCACTACCTGGACAACAGCTTCAGAGGTGCACCATGTCACCGAGTGCACCATCCACATCCTTCAGCGTCTGGGGTTCGTCATCAACTACCCCAAGTCCCACCTCTCTCCGGCACAGTGCCTGGAGTTCTTAGGGGCTCAGCTGGACACCCTCCAGGCCCAGACCTTCCTCCCTCTGGAGAGAACAGTATGCCTCAGTGCGCTAGCCGCAGAAATGCAACACTGCTGGTCAGTGCCCGCTCGCCTTCTCCTGCATCTGCTGGGCCACATGGCCTCCATGGTCCACTAACCCTGTATGCCCACCTGCATATGAGAGCAGCTCAGTGGTGCCTCCACTCCCAGTGGGCACAAGCCATGGGCAGACTTTAGGACAGGATAAAAGTGACTTGTCAACTTACAGACTCCTGGTGGCAGATCCCCTGCCACCTTTAGGCCGAGTTGCCCTTCTGGGCACCTACTCCTCAGAGGGTCCTCACCACAGACGGTTGCCTGTGAGGATGGGGAACACTTTGTGAGAACCTCTGCACCCAAGGCACATGGTCCCAGATGGAGAGCCAGTTGCAAATCAACCTCCTGAAGCTCTGGGCGCTATTTCTGGTGCTAGTCCAGACGGACAACCAAGTCGCAATATTCTATGTCAACAAACAAGAAGGTACTGGGTCGTACTCCCTCTGCCAGGAGGTGGTAGCACTCTCCTCATATGCGACATGCAATGGGATGCTCCTGCGGGCGGTCTACCTCCCAGGCCTGGACAACGTTCTGGTGGACAGGCTGAGCAGAGTCCTCCAGCCGCACAAGTGGCACCTAAACCCCAGAGTGGCCTCCCAGCTTTTCTGACTCTGGGGCATCCCACTAGTGTACCTGTTCATCAGCCCAGACAACACACAGTTACCCCACTTCTGCTCCCACCAGCCACATGATGGTTGATGCGTTCCTCATCCCATGGACGGAAGGCCTTCTTTACACTTTCCCGCTGATTCCGCTGGTCATCAAGACCCTCTTTTTAAGATCCAGTGCAATGGGGCATCACTGATTCTGGTAGCCCCCCTGGTGGCTCAGGCAGCCCTGGTCCCTACTGCTTCTCCATCTGTCAGTGGTGGTTACAATTCCCCTGGGATGCACCCCAGGGCAGCTCTCACAGGAGGAGGGCTCTCTCCTGCACCCAAACCTGGGGTCCCTGTTGCTTATGGCTTGGCTGCTGAAAGGGTAGCGCTAGCTCACTTCAACCTCCCACATGATGTGGAAGAGGTCCTCTTGGACTCCTGTAAAACCTCCATGAGAAGGGCGTATGCCTTCAAATGGTGTCAATTTCCCAACCCATTCTCCTGCTCAGTGCAGCTGGTGCTCCAGTACCTACTTCATTTGTCACGGGTGGGACTGAAGTCTAGCTCAGTCAGAGTGCACCTGAGCACTATTGCAGCACACCACCATGCTATTGAGGGCAAGCCCCTCTTGGCTCAGACCCTTATCTCTCATTTTCTGTGGGGCCTTATGCTGTTCAAGTCCCCTATCCACTCACCAGCGGCAGAGTGGGATCTCAATGTGGTGCTCTCACAGCTCACTGTTTGAGCCCTTGGCTACCTGCTATCTGTGATACCTCTCCTGGAAGGTTGTCTTTCTTGGGACACTCATGTCTATTCTCAGGGTCAGTGAGCTACAGGCTGTGATAGTAGAGCCGCCCTACACAAGGTTCTACAAGAACAGGATGGTGCTCCGCACAAACCCCAAGTTTCTACCAAAGGTGGTGTCCCCCTTCCACCTCAATCAGGATGTGGGGCTCCCCACCTTCTTCCCAAGGCCTCATGCTGGCAAGGCAGAGACCATTTGCCATACTCTGGGTTGAAAAAAGGCCCTGTCCTTCTATCTGCAAAGGACTCAGGGCCACTGCAAAGTGCCTCAGCTCTTTGTCTCCTATGACCCCAGTTGACTGGGGTTTCCAGTAACTAAGTAACCATTTGGGTGGCAGACTTCATTGCCCTCACCTATATGCAAGCTGGGATCTCACTAGACCACTGGGTCACGTGCACCGTGTCAGAGTCATGGCTACCTCTGTAGTAAATCTGCGTTCCGTACCTGTTACAGAAATCTGCTGGGTCACCACCTGGTCTTCAGTCCATACCTTCACTGCTCACTACTGCCTGGAGAGGGAGTCTCAACGGGACAGCACCTTCGGCCAGGCCATGCTCTATAATCTCTTTGGGGTGTAGGCAACTCCTGCCCTCCGACCCTTCTGTGTACAGGCTACTGGAGTGCTGGTTTTCCACCAGACACTTGGGTCTTGCAAAAGTCTCTCAGTTGGGACTCAACTGTTGCAGCTCATGGCTCACCCATGGCATTTTGTACAGGTTCTTGGTAGCCTGTAGCTGGGGAGTCCCATATGTGAGGACTGACTTCCTGATTGTTCCCAGAAAAAGTGTAGTTACTCACTTCTAACAGGTATTCTCCAGGGACAGCAGGAATCAGTCCTCATAACCCTCTCTCCTCCCCTTGGAGTTGCTTCTTTAGAGTATTTTATTTTTTCAATCTTTGCTATGTCATAGGAGTAGTATAGTGGTTAGAGCTACAGCTTGGTACCCAAGAGATCAGCGTTTGATTCCCGCTGACACTCCTTATGACCTTGGGCAAGTCACTTTACCTTCCAATGTCTTGAAAGAAAGGGCCTGGCAATCTACTTCCAGTCATACCTTGCTAAGAAAACCCAGAGGCTGCTGGGTTGCCAGGAGTCAGCGCTGACTTGATGGCACTTAGCATTTTTTTTAATGTCATTAGACTGAGGCAAGATGGCACCATGGGGCGATGCTTCCGCATGGGCTCCGATTGTGCCAACGTCACCCATATCTGAGGACTGATTCCTGCTGTTTCCAGAGAACACCTGTTATAGGTGAGTAACTACTCTTTGCTTAGGCTCAACCTGATATTTGGCAGTAACAAACAAAAAAAGCGGATGGAGACCATGCTCAAATCAAAACTTTATTGCAGGGCCCCACTCTGTAAGTTTCAGCAGGAAAGTCTTCATCAGGGGCCTATGAGAAAAGATAAAACTTAAAAACAATATATAGAAAATTATTTGTATATGTACATTACAAATTTAAAAAGTCATATATAATTAAAACAGATCAAAAATATTGAAATCACTTTCAAAAAAACAAAAAAGGGAAAGGGAAGGGAAGAGTCGGGGGGATGGCAAGGAGGGAGGGAGGGGGAAAAAGGGGAGAGAGGGAAAAAATAAGCTAATAAATCATAAACCAATAAAGGTGGTATAAAAATACTAAGGACCCGATATTGAAAGGTATTTACATGGTTTACAGATCGTAATCAATGTCCCTGTTTAATGTACATTACCAAGTTTAAGCTACAACGTAAACTGTTTTGACTGAAATGATAAAGCAGTATAAAAAAAAAAAGATTAAATAAATAAATAAATGCTGCTGAACGGGATATTCAACGCCACTAACGTGGTTAATGCCGCTGAATATCCCCAACTAATGCCGCTATACTTAAGATGCTAACCTCTTAGCATCAGGACGTGTTGTGGGTATTGCAGGGCATGTCATGGGCGGCGACAGTCGCTAACTGGGTAACGGCAATATTGTACCTCTACCCGGTTAGCGACCTGCGGGTAAAACTAGGTGCAGCAAAAGCTGGCATAGTTTTACCTGCAGGAGCTAACTGGGTAGTGGTGCAATATCGCTGCTACCCGGATAGCTTCGGTGGTGTTGGAGGCTGTGCGGTGATCCTGGATATTCAATGCTGGGACTGCATATGACTCCAGCATTAAATATCTGAGGTTAGAGATTGGCAGTGATGGCCCAATTGAATATTGGGTCTTAAACCACTAGGAAGGACCAGAATGGGAAAGGGAGGAGGGGGTAAGGGAAAGGGAGAGTAAAAAGACATAAAAGAAGTCATATAAAAACAAGCTAAAAAGAAGAAAGGGAAGGTGGGGGAAAGAGGGCAGGGGGGGGCGGCCTTAGGCTCAAAACATATTGTTTAAAAGATTATATGCACAAAAGCATAAAATTGTGAATATTAAATGTACCAATAGGGACTGCTACAGCTGGAAAAAGATCTGCACTTGTAAGTATTTATTTTCTGGAATATACTCTAAATCTTGGGGAAAAAGGTAATTCTTTGAGTTAAAACTGATAAATCTGTGTATTTTAGAATTCGGTGTTTTTGCTGAGTCAGTCAGGCCTTTGTACCACCAGAGAGCTTTTCATTTAAATCAAATCAGATATAGATTAGCATTGAAAGTAAAACAGAGTAAATAGTCACTGAAATAAATTTCTTTCTAGAGAGCTTTTTCTTTAAATTTAATCAGAGTATAGCTTAGCATACAAGTAGAATAAATAGTCTCTGAGTACAAAGAAATAAGCTTGTTTCTAGTGACCTTTACAGAGGCCTTCCAGTTAGGAGGTAAAAGATCTGTGAAGTTGTCTTAAATAGGTGTTGAAGCCAAATGACAGATCAATGGGGCAATTTGAAAGGCCCCCTGTCTATCAAACCAAGGGCTATGTGAATAACCCAGGAAATTGGTAAGATTTTATCTTAGAAGCACAGGTCAGGGCATTGTGTAGCAAGCCAGCTTTTATTAAGTCGACTTTTCCTCCCATCCACCCTAGAGATAATCTTAGCTTTATAGGCTCTTAAACCTATTAAAGGGAAGGAAGTACCTATATTCACTTTCAGGTGCAGCTCATTATCCTAATCAGGAATAGATTAATTAAGGACCTGAGATTAATTAATCTTAAGGTGACCAAAGTTCATTAAACATATTAGGTACACTTGTATTAGTTTAAGTATCCCAATCAAACTTAAATAAGTAAACAACTTAAATACCTAAACAAAACCTTAAAACTAAGATGCAGACAGCAGTTCAGCAGCAAGATGGTGGCTTTCCAGTCTTTTTGCATTGAGTGTCACATGCATGATTTTCTGCCAGTTGGTGAGGGGCCTTACATGTACATTAGGTGCAAGGAGTTCTTTGCTCTCAGGGAACAATTCCAATCTCTAGAGGCTAGAGTAGCAGACTTGGGGGACATAAGGAAGACAGAGAGGTACTGTATATAGACGAGATCTACAGGGACATAGTACTGAAGTCCCACCTCCAGTCTGGAAGCCTCCCTATTGCTATGGAGGAGAGAGGTCACATGACAGGAGAGCATCACCCTAGTGTGGCAGGAGGTGATTCTGTAGCTAGGACCTGTCCTCTAGATTATGTAAAACCCTCTCGCACTGAGGAGGTTTCTCCAGGGCCATGTGCCCAAGAAGAAAGGGTTAGGACAGCCGTTATAGTTGGTGATGTGATCATTAGTCTTGTAGATAGCTGGGTGGCTGGGGGACATGAGGATTGCCTGGTAACATGCCTACCTGGTACAAAGGTAGCGGACCTCATGCACCACCTAGACAAGGTTTTAGATAGTGCTGGGGAGGAGTCTGCTGTTTTGGTACATGTTGGGAGGGAGGTTCTGGAGGCCAAATTTAGGCTTTTAGGTAGGATGTTGAAATCCAGAACTTCCAGGGTAGCACTCTCCAAAATGCTTCCTATTCCATAAGCAGGACCCAAAATGGAGGCAGAGCTCTGGAGTCTCAATGCATGGATGAGACAATGGTGCAAGGAAGAGAGTTTTGGATTTGTTAGGAAACTGGGCAACATTCTGGGGAAAGGAGGGTTTTTTCCAAAGGGATAGGCTCCACTTTAACCAGGATGGAACCAGGCTGCTCGCATTAACCTTTAAAAAGGAGATAGAGAAGCTTTTAAACTAGATGATAAGGGAAAGCCGACAGTCGCCATGGGCGCATGGTTCAGAAGAATGCATCCTTGAAGGATATTAGCAAAAGACTGAAGTTAAGGCACATCGGCAGAGAGGTTCCAATAAAGACAAAAGTAACTCAAATGCCCTTGAGTACAGAGCAGACAGAACTTAAAGATTACAAATTACCCTCTCTACTGAAAACCAGATTCATGTGAATAAAATAAGCCTCTAAAATGCTTTTATTCAAATGCTAGAAGTCTAAAAAATAAGATGAGAGAGTTAGGCTATATAGCACTAAATAATATGTTAGATATGATTGGTATCTCAGAGACCTGGTGGAAGGAGGACAACCAATGGGACACTGTGATACCTGGGTGCAAATTATATTATATTGCAATGATAGAGCATATCAAATTTGGGGAAGGGCTGCACTCTATGTTAGAGAGAGCATTGAGTCACATAGGATTAAAGTTTTGCAGGAAAAAAATACATTGTAGAATCTCTATGGATCAAAATTCCATGTAAAAAGGGGAAGGCGATGGCAGTGGGGGTGTACTACTGACTGCCTGGCCAGAATGAACAAATGGATAATTAAATGCTCAAAGAAATCAGGGGAGCTAACAAAAGTTACAACACAGTAATAATAATGGGTGATTTCAATTACCCCGGTATCAACTGGGTCAGTATCATGGCAGAACATGCTAGGGAGATAAAGTTCCTAGATGAAATAAATGACTGCTTCTTGGAGCAACTGATTCATGAACCTACAAGAGTGGAAGCCATTTTGGGTTTATTCTTTAGTGGAACATAAGATCTGGTGCAAGAGATAAGGGTGTTGGGGCTACTTGCCAATAGTTATCATAGCATGATTGCATTTGATTTAATAAATGGAGGAAGGACAGCAAGGAAATCCACAGTACTACCTTTTAACTTTCAAAAGGGAGACAATGATAAAATGAGGAAACTAGTTAAGAAAAAACTAAAAAGACTAACCACAAAGGTTAAAGATTTACATTAAACATGGGCGTTGCTTAAAAATGCCATCTTGGAGCTCTAAGAGCTAAGCTTTAGACTTTGGAAAACGCTGCTAGGTCTTCTAACATTCGCCTACTTAATTTTCCCGTGGTTCCAGCGATAGCTCCCTTGGAACTATTTAAAAAATATTTACAAGAGACCTTATTGGTTCCAAATGAGTTAATTCCTCCAGTAGTGAAAGCCTATTTTCTACCATCAGGCAGAAAAGAGGGGAAGATGGATGTTGGGTCACTAGAAATGGACTTTTTGAATGTCTCAGCTCTGCTTCAAACTCCTAAGGAAGATGAATTTGTTGTCTCCACTATGTTAGTCACTTTTGCTCTTTCATTGGATAGAGAGTGGATTCTCAAGCTGTATTATAAAAAGTGTGCCAACTTATTTATGGGTAAATAATATCAATCTTTCCTGATCTAGCCAGAGAGACCCAAAAAAGACGTAAATCCTTTTTGTTGTTACGTCCTGGGGTGTCTCAGATGGGTACTTCTTTTGTGCTTAGATTTCCTTGTAAATGTATCATTGTTTTTCAATCACACAAATATGTTTTCTTTTTGCCTGAAGATTTGTCTTCCTTCATTAGCACTCACGTTGTTACATCCTCTCCCTCTTGAGTGGTTCCCCATTATTAATTAGGTGTGTTCGGTCCTTTGCCATCTCTTGCTTTCTGGTTTATTGTTTTTCCTATATGGTTCTGGGGAGTTTCCTGCCCTCAGTATTTTGTTTAATGCTGCTTCCCCCCCCCCCCCCCCCCCATAGAGGACTATTGATACTCTTAGAATATTTACCTTTAATTATGTTTTTCTCTGTGTTTCTTCTCTTTTTCAACAAGAATGTATCTTTTTGTACAAGCATGTTGCTTGATATATTGTTAAAATGCATAAATATAAAATAAAAAAAAATACTATCTTAGAAGCACAGACCATCTGTATCCAACTCCGGCCCAATCCGGGCCGTGGGAGGCTTCAGCGGCACAACTAAAGAACAGCCGCGCGCAGGCGTGCCCGCGCCTGAGGGCCTCGCAAGAGGGCCCTTTGGCGTGGCCCTTAGGCGGGGCACGACAGGCAGGTAACGAAGCAGCAATTATTCACCAAATAAAGCACCAGCCTTACAAACGCTTCACTATAGTATATATGAACAAAACCAGTCCAGCACCAAACAAACTGTAAGTTACATCATCAATAGCCATTGTAGTAAAGTGCATAGGAAAAAACATCGGGGCAACAGAGCGTTGTCATAAATTTGCTGAAGTCACTATATACTTTTATTACATTGAATATACCTGCATTATTATTTTATTACTTTGAATATACTTGCATTTACTGCTCTCTATGGCATTACCATATCCATACTGCTATCCTGTATTATTATAAATATTGCTGAAATAATCTTAAGGTTACTAACACATCATTGTTATACTACTACTAGTGTTCTCTTAAGCAACATTTTACTTTCACTATTGCCATTACCTCTCCTAGATGGTTACATTGTTAATTAACTGTTTACACTGTTGCCAATACTTCTCTCATATAATCACACTGTTGCAAACATCTTACCAAACCTGCTAACACTCTCTCCTCACTATTTCCATTTTTCTCCCATCTGTCCCCACGGTTGCTAACATATTAACATCCTTATCTTTAACACTCTCACAAACAACATTTTACTCCAAACATTATTCCTAATACACACACTAATTCAAAGCAAAAATGAAACCTGCACAGTTCATTATACAGCTCCTATACTTGATAAGTATTACTTTAAGTATACTAACCTCCTGTGGAATATGCTACCAATCACAACACTTACCCTATCATCATGCTAGAATGGCTCATCTTTATATTGCCCCACCACATATCAATCATATACACATTAATAACTACAAATCATACACACACACACATAACTCACCAACACCTAAATACTCAGACACACGGATAAGAAGATTAATTAATATACAAACTAAAACTGATAATGAAATAAAAAACTAAACTCACTCAATCAAGACCTGAAAATTATCCTCATAAATGTAAGATCTGTCAGGAACAAAATTCCAATCATCATAGATCTCCTCACTGATGAGAACCCAGACTACCTCTGCTTAACCGAGACATGGCTGAGCAATTCTGATACAGTCCTAACTAACCAACTAAAAATAAAAGGATATACCTTATTCATCTGTAACCGCAATAAAAGAAAAGGTGGTGGAGTCCTGATACTAGCAAAATCTAGCCTGAACTGTTCCACTTCCATTAGTGAAACTAATGAAAATACAGATATACTAATGATTGAAAACAGAAACCTAGCAATCTGCCTATTTTATAGACCCCCTGCTTCAGACACCCACAATTTAACATCTATACTAGAAACAGCATGCAAAGCATCCACGAACAAACCTCATATCATCTTAGGCGATTTTAACTTACCAACCTGCAATAATAACCAATCCTCAATAATCCTAGAATCAATGGAAGATATAGGCTATCAACAAATCATTAAGCAACCTACTCATACTAAAGGTAATATTCTAGATTTAATATTCCTCCCCATGTCTTTCACTATTTCACATGATTATACCCCCCCCATAATATCACAAATCCCATGGTCTGACCATTTCCTAATAAACCTCTCTATTAAAATACCCTCTGCTACCTCTTCTAATCAACCTAAAACTCATTTAGGACCCAAATTTAGACCATTCTCACCTGAAGAATTCCTCAACACAATTATTCCACAATTATCTTCTGACATAATAAACCTCGATGAAGCTACATCTACCTGGAATTCAACTATAAAATCAGCTTCTAAACCAACACATAATACACTAAAAAACACCATACTAGACAATCAGAAAAATGGTATACAACAGAACTAGCTTCCATCAAAAAAAACCTTCGCAAAATCGAAAAAGAATGGAGAAAAACAAAAACAACAGACCTACGAGTCTTATACTTTACAACTCTCAACACTTACAGATCATCTACAAACAATGCCAAAAAACAATACCATGCGAGGATCCTAAATAAAGCCATTAACCGCCCCAGAGAACTGTTTGAAATAGTAAAATCATTATCTAAAGTGCCTATAGATAACCCACAACCAGCCTCAATTAACATACAAGATATGGCAGACTACTTTGCCAACAAACTTAAATCATCAGTGATACCTACACCGTTCAATACTATCCCATCTACTAGTATTCATGCCTGGAACGATTTCCTCCCAATAGATAAGAAGCAACTACTCAACATTATATCGAATATCAATACAACCACATCCATACTTGATCCCTGCCCAGTTCTCTGGATCAAACAAACAAAGCAAGAACTTGCACCCTTTATTCTAAATATAGTGAACCAATCACTCTCACAAGGGGTATTACCCAAAGAACTAAAATTATCTGCAATCCGCCCTATATTAAAAAACAAGACTTTAAACGAAAATGACCCATCATCCTATCGCCCGATAGCTAGCATCCCCTTCATAACTAAAATCATAGAAAAAGCTGTACAACTACAGTTACAAGATCATATAGATACATTTGCCCCACTTGATGAACATCAATACGGTTTTCGCCCTTTTCACGGCATAGAAACCCTACTCATTACACTTCTTGACACTCTTAATAAAGGTCTAGACAATCCTAAACATGCATTCCTTATGGTTTTCCTCGATATATCAGCTGCATTTGACAGCATCAACCACAACATACTCATCTCAAGACTTAAACAAATAGGATTGCTAAAAACCACACTCGAATGGTTTAAATCATACATATCCGATCGTTCACAATATGTTCAGCTTAACCAATTTTCATCATCCCCTTTCCCTCAAGAACAAGGTGTACCCCAAGGCTCAGCTCTGTCTGCTTTATTATTTAACATATACCTCCAACCAATATGCTCCATATTCAAAAAATACAAAATTAATTATTCTATATATGCAGACGACATTATGTTATTCTCTGAGTTTAACGTAATTAACCCAAACCACAACAATATAATAAACTGTCTAACAGAAACTGAAAAATGGCTTCTTTCAAACAATCTAACTATTAACATAAAAAAAAACTGAAGTCCTGATTGCAACAAAAAACACAAAATATACTCCCCCAGCTAACATTAATATCCTCAATGCGACTCTACCAATAAAAGAAGAAATAAAATATTTAGGAGTTATCATTGACAAAACGCTCAGTTTTACAACACACATCAAGAAATTAACAAAAACAATCTATTACAAATTGCGTTCTATCCAACAACTAAGACCACTATTACAAGACGATGACTTTAGAACTGTTACTCAAGCCTTGATCATACCGCATTTTGATTTTTGTAATAGCATACTACATGGTATAACCAAGAAGAACATCAAAATTTTACAATTGGCCCAAAATGTAACAGCTAGAGTTATACTTAAAGCCAAACTATCAGACCATATTACCCCTATTCTATTCACACTACACTGGTTACCTATTTTCAGTAGAATTCAATATAAAATACTATTAACCACTTTCAAAATAATTAATAATATTGCCCCATCATACTTAACCACCCTCCTTCACAGCCCACCCGAAAATAGGATAAGACGGAGAAAAAACCTCAACACCTTAGCAGTCCCAGATATAATAAGAAAATCTAAACACTCAACAAGTAACAGTGCCTTTTCACTAGTTGCTCCGATACTGTGGAACAATCTACCAGACCAACTAAGAGAAACAAAAGATCTTCTAACATTCAGGAAAACACTAAAAACCCATCTATTCACACAATACTATACCAATGGAGAAACAGGTATAGCCTCTCAACCTCCATAAACTGAATCAATTACTCTCTCCAATCTTACATCTTAATCTGAATCAACTATAACTTCAAATGATATAAGTATTCTTCGCATATTAGTATAATTATTAAAGTAAACTATTATTTGTAATATAGTTCAATATTGTTATGTTATATATATATATATAATATAGTTCAATAATGTTATGTATATTGTAATACATTTATACTATTATCTGCATTACAATACCTGTAATAATGTAATCTAGTTCATAAAGTTCTGAATTATATGTATTGATATTTGATTTGTTATAATGTAAAATGTTCCTAGTTATACTGTAATACCTAGTCCTTAAAGTTCAATGTACCTGTTCTATTTGTTATAATGTAAACCGCTGCTGATCCTTGGAAGCAGCGGTATATAAAAGCTGTCCAAATAAATAAAAAATAAATAAAAATAAATAAATTTATGAAAAGTGGAAGTAAGTCCAAAAATCTTCCAGCATGGTTTAAAGGTAAGGTCAGAGAGGCTGTTGTAGCCAAGAAAGCATCATTCATAAAATAGAAAAAGGAATCAAATGACGAAAACTGGAAACTACATAAGCACCAGCAAGTTAGATGCAAGGCACTGCTAAGGCAGGCAAAAAGAGGATTTGAAAAAAAGCTTGCTGTGGAAGCAAAAATGCACAATAAAAACTTTTTCAAGTACATTTGTAGCAAAACACCTGTGAGAGAGTCAGTTGGACCATTAACTGTAAAAGGGGCACTAAAAGGGGACAAGGCCATAACAGAGAGACTGAATAAATTCTTTGCTTCAGTCTTTACTGAAGAAGATGCAGGGAAGTTACCCATGATTGAAATGGTATTTAAAGGTGATATAATAAAACAATTGAAAGAAATATCGATAAACTGGAAAGATGTATTACAAATATGTAATAAACTAATGAGTAGCAAATCACCTGGACCAGATGGTATACATCTGAGGGTTTTGAAAGAACTGAAATATGAGATTGCAGACCTACTAATCTGTGAACTATCATTAAAATCATCTGTAATAACTGAAGATTGGCAAATGGCGAATGTAGCACCAATTTTTAAAAGGAGTTCCAGGGGTGATCCGGGAAACCACAGATCGGTGAGCTTGACATCAGTATCGGGCAAAATGGTAGAAACCACTGTAAAGAACAAAATTACTGAACATGTAGATAGACATAGTTTAATAGAAGAAAAACAACATGGCCTTAGACAAGGAAGGTCTTGTCTTAATAATCCATTATAACTTTTTTGAAGGTGTGAATAAAGAGGTAGATAAAGGTAAGCTGGTTGATATAGTGTATCTGGATTTTAAAAAAGCCTTTGATGAGGTCCCTCATGAGAGACTCTTGGTGAAATTTAAACATCATGGAATAGGAGACAGTGTACTATTGTGGATCTGGAACTAGTTAAAAGGTAGAAAGCAGAGGGTAGGGCTAAATGGTGAATTTTCCCAATGGAGAAAGGTGAATAGTGGAGTACCCCAGGGTTTTGTGCTGGTCTACTGCTTTTTAACATTCGTAAATGACCTGGTAATGGGAATAGCGAGTAAGGTAATCAAAGTCGCAGATGACACAAAATTATTCAAAGTTGTTAAAGCCCAAGAGGATTGTGAAAAATTGCAAGAGGACCTAAATAAATTGGAAGACTGGACGTTCACATAGCAGATGACATTTAATGTGGACCAGTGCAAAGTTATGTATCTAGGAAAGAACAACCCAAACTATGGTTACGCGATGCAAGGTTCCCATTAGGAACCACCACCCAGGAAAAAGATTTAGGCATTATTGTGGATAACACATTGATACCCTCCGCCCAGTGTGCAGCAGTGACCAAGAAGGCAAATAGAATGCTAGGAATCATAAGGAAAGGAATGGAGAATAAAACAAAGGATATTATAATGCCTCTGTATCGTTCCATGGTGCGATCCCACCTTGAATATTGTGGGTAATTCTGGTCGCCATATCTTAAAAAGGATATAGCTGAATTAGAAAAGATACAAAGAAGAGCCACCAAAATGGTAAAGTGGATGGAGGGATACCCCTATGAAGAGAGGCTTAAAGGTTTAAGGCTCTTCAACCTGGGAAAAAGATGTCTGAGGGAAGATATGATAGAGGTCTATAAATTAATGAATGGACTGGAATGGTTAAACATAGATCAATTGTTTACACTATCAAAAAGTAGAAAGACTAGGGGACATGCAATGAAGCTACAGTGTAACCCATTTAAGACTAATAGAAAATATTTTTTGACTTGACGCGTAATCAAACTCTGGAATTCGTTACCAGAGGATGTAGTAAAAGCTTTTAGTGTAGCTGGGTTTAAAAAGGTTTTAGACAAGCTCCTGGAGGAATGGTCCATAAACCATTATTAAATTGCTACCTCTCTGACTGGGAGCTCTTAAAAGTTTTTTGTATATTTTTAAAGCAAAGTTACTTTCTTTTTGGTGCTTTAGTAGAAATTTCCTTGGGCAGAGTAGGTTGTTGAACTGTAGTAACCTTCTCAGCTTTGGGAACTGCTGACACCTAATTAGGAGTGAGTGGGCCTGATTGCCTGAGAGCAGCTGAGGCCTGCATAAAAGGCTCCAGAGCCCTGCCCTGTTGAGGCATTCCTAACGGGCTCTACAGGTCAAACAACGGTAAGGATTTGAGGGTTTATTTTTATTAAATTGCTAGCTCTCTGACTGGGAGCCCTTAAAAGGGTTTTTGTATATGTTTAAAGCAAAGTTACTTTCTTTTTGGTGCTTTAGTAGAAATTTCCTTGAGCAGAGTAGGTTGTGGAACTCTAGTAACCTCAGCTTTTGGGAACTGCTGACACCTAATCAGGTGTTAGTTTCCTCCCTACCCACCGCAACTCTCAACCACCCCTAGTGAGCAGCCTTGCTTTATAGGGCACCTCCCCATTTAACAAAGCACAGAGACTTGGAGCAGCACATTTTGAATATAATTAAAGAGATTTAACTGCTCTTTCTCTGAAAGGACAGCTGGGAAACCGGTTGGTAATTGGTAGATCTCTCTCTTTTGCTTTAACAGATACCTAAAGCTCCATAAACAGAACAATGGCTGGGAAAAATCGTATCGCTAAAGCTGTTGCCCCCGTTACAGCTTCTGCCTCTGTCCAGACAGAGGTCCTAATGCCAGTTGAAGGACCGGTTCCATGTGCAGGGTGCCTGCATGCTGAAGCTCTGAGGAAACAAGTGGAGGAACTCAGAGAGGAAGTAGCGAGGCTGAGGAGCATTCAAGACAATGAGAAGTACATTGATGAGATGCTTCTTACAGCAACCAAGCTCTCCAGCAGAGGAGAAGATGAGTGCCAACAGAATGTCGATGGTTGGACACAAGTCACCAGGGCCTGCAAAATCACCAATCCAACTTCTCCAGCCTTTGAATTGAACCATTATGCAGCCCTGGAAGTGGAGGAAGTGAAAGCATCCCTGGAAAGGGAAGAACCAGAGCTTAAGTACCCCAAAGTTGCAGAATCAGTGGCCACAAGGAAGCAAAGGGTAGTGGTGGTTGGAGACTCTCTTCTGAGGGGTACTGAGGCGTCCATCTGCCAACCAGACTTGATGTCCAGAGAGGTATGCTGTCTGCCTGGTGCCAAAATCCCATATGTTACGGAGAGTTTGCCGAGACTCATCAAGCCCACTGACTATTACCCAATGTTGCTAATCCATGTTCGAACAAATGATACTGCCAGGTATCCCTCGGAACGTATCAGAAGCGGCTTCATGGCTCTGGGACAGAGGGTGAAGCATTTAGGTGTACAGGTGGTGGTCTCTTCAGTCCTCCCTGTTGAGGGTAAAGGCCAAGGCAGAGAGGCTCGCATCCTGGAGATAAATGCATGGCTGCGTGGATGGTGTCATCAAGAGCGTTTTGTTTTCCCAGACCATGGGATGCTGTTCCAAGGGTTGCAGAGCAGAGATGGAATCCATCTGTCCAAGAAAGGTCAACACATCTTTGGTAGTAGACTGGCTAATCTACTGAGAGGGCTTTAAACTAGATTTCTTGGGGATGGGTGAAGAAAGCCCCCAGATAGGTGAAAGGTCCCAGGTAGTTGATACATTAAATACCTTTATGGAAATGGGTAACAGGGGTAACATACGGAAAGCAGTGCCTATAAATGCCCGTAGCATGGGAAAAAAAATCCCTGATGTTGAAGCTTTGGTGGAAGTGGCTGACTTGGATTTAGTGGCAGTTACAGAAACATGGTTCACAGAAAACCAGGATTGGGATGTAACTATACCTGGCTATACTTTATTCAGAATGGACAGGGTAGGAAGAAGGGGAGGAGAAGTGGCACTATATGTAAAAACTACTATTAAAGCTTTGGAATTACAGAGCTTAAAAGGGAGAGGAGGCATTGTGGGTTAAACTAGAAAGAGGGAAAGAGAAATCTATTTGCATTGGTGTGATATACAGACCTCCTTCACAGGAGGAAGAGGTGGACAGAGAGTTAATTGAAGACATACGCAGCATTGCTAGGAAAGGGGAAGTGCTACTGATAGGAGATTTCAATATCCCAGATGCTGATTGACACATTCCTGCTGCAGTATCATCTAGAAGTAAGGAGATCCTGGATTCTCTACAGGGAGAACTATTCAGGCAATTGGTAACAGACCCCACACGTGAAGGGGCCATACTGGACTTTGTGCTTACCAATGGTGAAAGTGTTTCTGATGTTGTAGTGGGAGATCATTTTGCATCCAGTGATCACCAGACGGTGTGGTTCAGTATTAGGACTAGGGCTGTTAGAATCCATTCAAAGGTGAGGATCTTAGACTTTAGGAAGACTAAGTTTGCCAAGATGGGCCAATACCTCAGGGAGTCGTTAATGGGATGGGTACAGCTGGGGGATGTAGAAAAACAGTGGGCAAAACTGAAAGGGGATATTTTAAGGGCAATCAACCTTTTTGTTAAAATGGTAAATAAAGGTACAAGGAAAAGGAGACCTCTATGGCTTTCGAAAGAAGTAGCTGAAAAAGTGAAGAAAAAGAGGGAGGCCTTCATGAAATACAAGAGATCACAGAGAGAGGAAGACAGGCATCTATATTTGGAAAAACTTAGAGAAGCTAGCAAAGTAGTCAGGAAGGCAAAGATTCAAAAGGAGGCGGAAATAGCCAATACAATAAAATGGGGGGGGGGGGGGGGGTATAAGACATTTTTCAGATATGTTAGTGAGAAGAGGAAGGGCAAAAGTGGGTTTGTCAGACTCAAGGGTGCAGGGGAGAGATATGTAGAAGCTGATAAGAATAAAGCGGAATTGCTTAACAAATATTTCTGTTCTGTGTTAATAGATGAAGAACCAGGAGCAGGACCTCAGAAAACACCCACAAACAGGAACAGAAGCGAGGGACATCTTGAACAATTTTCAGAAGACTGTCTTTGCGATAAACTAGCTCAACTTAAAGTAGACAAAGGAATGGGACTGGATGGGATACACCCTAGAATACTGAGGGAACTTGGGGACATTCTAGCAGCTCCACTGACTGACCTTTTCAATGCCTCATTGGAGTCGGGAGTCGTGCCAAAGAACTGGAGAGAGGCTCATGTAGTGCCTTTACACAAATGTATAAGTAAGGATGTGGTTGAAAACTACAGGGTGGTGAGTAAATTATTAGAAACACTGCTGAAAGAGAAAATGGTGTGGTTTCTGGAGTCCAGCGGATTACAGGATCCGAGGCAGCATGGATTCACCAGAGGCAGGTCTTGTCAGACAAATCTGATTGATTTCTTTGACTGGGTGACCAGGGAGATGGACCGAGGGAGAGCCCTAGATGTTTTGTATTTAGATTTCAGTAAAGCCTTTGACACTGTTCCTCACAGACGACTTATAAACAAACTGAGCACCTTAGGGATGGACCCTAAAGTTACTGCTTGGGTTAGAAATTAGTTGGGTGGGAGGCGACAAAGAGTACAGGTAAATAGAGCTCACTTTGAGGAGAAAGATGTTACCAGTGGTGTGCCCCAGGGATCTGTCCTTGGTCCGATTCTTTTAACATCTTTGTTAGTGATATAGTGGAAGGGCTGTCGGGTAAGGTTTGCCTCCTTGCGGATGATACCAAAATCTGCAATAGAGTAGACACCCAGGAAGGTGTAGATAACATGAGGAGAGATCTAGCTAAGCTTGAAAAATGGTCTAGAATTTGGCAGCTGGGATTTAATGTTAAAAAATGTAAGGTCATGCATTTGGGCTGCAGCAATCCAAGGGAGAAATATAGTATAAGGGGTGAAGTACTTTTGTCCACTAAAGAAGAGCGGGACCTAGGCGTGGTTGTGTCTGATGATCTTAAAGTAGCTAAACAGGTAGAAAAGGCAACGGCAAAAGCTAGAAGGATGCTTGGGTGCATACGGAGAGGAATGGCTAGCAGAAAAAAGGAGGTGATAATGCCTTAGTATAAGTCTTTGGTGCGACCTCATTTGGAGTATAGTGTGCAATTCTGGAGACCGCACCTTCAAAAAGATGTGAACAGGATGGAGTCGGTGCAGAGGATGGCTACTAAAATGATTAGTGGTCTTCATTATAAAGCATATGAGGACCGACTTAAGGATCTTAATATGTACACCTTAGAGGAAAGGCGGGATAGAGGTGATATGATTGAGATGTTTAAATACCTCCATGGCATAAATGTTCAGGGAGAGAGCCTCTTTCAATTGAAAGCAAGTTCTGCTACGAGTGGACATGGGATGAGGGTTAAGGGAGATAGATTCAGGAGTGATATGCGGAAATATTTCTTTACAGAAAGAGTAGTGGATCCTTGGAATAGTCTCCCAGTGGAGGTGGTAGAGATGAGGACAGTAACTAAATTCAAAAAAGCATGGGACAAACACAGAGGATCTCTAAAGGTAAAAAGTGGACTGTTGTAGTTGTTGATATGGAAGGACAGACTAGATAGGTCATGTGGTCTTCTTCTGTCATATTTCTATGTTTCTATGATATTGCAGATGGGTTGTAGGTATATATTAAACAGAAGTGCAGATAATGCAGATCCCTGGAGGAGACATTTTTGTTCCGTGAAAGTGTTGGATAGGGTGTTTCCATAGTAGACTTGTTGTGTACGGTTAGACAGGTAGTTTTGAAACCATTGCAAGGTTGTACCATCTATGCCCAGGTGTTTTAGGCGGCTGATTAAGGTGTTGTGGTTTACAGAGTCGAATGCGGAAGATATATCCAGGAAAATAAGGATGAAGGCATTTTGGATGTTGTTGATTCCTTCTATGACCAAATCAAGGAGGGACATGAGTAGCATTTCGACTCTATGATTTGCTCTAAAACCATATTGATGAGGGTCAAGTGGAGCGTTACAATCAATGAAATCTTGAAGTTGTAGCTGCACTGATTTTTCAATAATTTTGGATAGGAAGGGTAGGTTAGATATTGGTCTGAATGAAGAGGGGCAAGATATTGGAGCATTTAGTTTCATAATTGGGCAGATGGATGCCTTTTTTAGTACGTTAGGTAAACATCCTTGGGCTAGTGAGAGGTTGATGATTTTTAGGATGAATGGTGTTAGTGTTGAGTTTGTGGTTTTCATCTAACTGACTGAGCATGGGTTTAGAATTCAGGTGGTAGTATTCAAAGATTTGATGTAGTGTTCGATCTGCTCCTTTGTTATAGGTGAAAATTAATTCCAGATTCCAGGGCAGAATGGTGTGGGACCATTGGATTTAGAGTCATACATTGAGTTGAGTTTGTATTTTTCCATGAAATGATTTGCAAGCTGTTGAGCAGTTATGTTGCAGATTGATGGATCACTTGGGTTCGTTTTTTTTGTTAAGTTTTGAATTATGTAAAACAGTTCTCTCGGCCGGTTAAAGGATTTCGAGAGGAGCTTCGAATAGTATTCTTTTTTTTTTGTGTCCAATATATTTTGACGATAGATTTTTAAATTGTTCATGTAGTTCAGCATGTTGTCTTCGGATTTGGAAGCTCTCCATTTTCTTTCAGGTTTTCTTAAGACTCTTTTTGTATGTTTTAAGGTTGGGGAATACCAGGGTTGGGAGGTTCTGAGTTTTTTTGTTTGGTTGTTTTGATGGTTTACGTTTACTGATGCTGCACTTAGTGTTCTGTTCCAAGTTTCAGTGAGGAAGTCATTGTCGTCACTGTTACATGAGAGATCTGGACTTATTTTATTGATGAATTTATCTTGGTCAAACTTTATGAATCGATTGCATGCTGATGTTACATGGTAGCTAATTGTTTATTATCAGTTCATTGGGTACACACAACCCCATCTTCATCTTGTCCAAACCTATTTTAAACCCTGCTACACTAACAGCTTTTGCTACATCTTCTGGTAACAAATTCCAGAATTCGATTACATGTTTAGTGAAAATATATTTTCTCTTATTAGTTTTAAATGGGTTACATTGTAGCTTCACTGCTTGTCCCCTAGTCTTTCTACTTTTTGATGGTGTAAACAATCAATCTACATTTACCCATTCCACTCCATTCATTCATTTGTAGACCTCTATCATATCTCCCCTCAGCTGTCTCTTTTCCAAGTCGAAGAGCCCTAACCTTTTAAGTCTACCTCATAGGGGTATCCTTTCATCCCCGTTATCATTTTAGTGGCTCTTCTCTATACCTTTTCTAATTGTGCTATATCCTTTGTCCCTCCTCTCCCCTTTCTCCTTTGTGGATAACTCTCCACTCCTCCCTGTCTCCTCAGCTTGCAACCTTGGGGTCATCTTTGATTCCTCTCTCTTCTTTTCCATACACATCCAACTGATAGCTAAAACCTGCCGTTTCTTTCTCTACAACATCAACAAAATTTGCCCATTCCTTTCCGAACACACTACTAAGACACTTATTCACTCTTAGTCTCCTCCCATCTAGACTATTGTAACCTACTCCTTGTTGGTCTCTCTCTGAATCATCTCTCTCTCGTTCAATCTGTTCAACACTCTGCTGTGCAGCTAATCTTCGGCCAGCCCTGTCATGCTCATATTACCCCTCTTCTCAAGTCACTTTCTTGGCTCCCTATCCATTTCCACATTCATTTCAAACTTCTCCTGCTGACCTATAAGTGCATTCACTCTGTAGCTCTTCACTACTTTTCCTCTCTTATCTCTCTCTACACCCCTCCTCAGGAACTCTGCTCTTCTGGCAAATTGCTTCTATCTGTGCTCTTCTCTTCCAATGCTAACTCCAAACTTCACTCCTTTCATCTTGCTGCTCCTTATGCCTGTAACAAACTACCTGAGTCTGTATGTCAGTCACCTTCTCTGTCCCTTTTCATATCCAGGCTGAACACTCACCTCTTTGCTGCTGCTTTTGGATCTTGACTCACCTGATCTCCTTTGTGTTTCCTTACCATTCCCCCTAGATGTTTCCCATGTGTACAGCTACTGTGTTATTTGTCTTGACTAGATTATAAGCTTTGATTCTCAGGGACCGTCTTTTACATGTGTCTGTGCAGCACTGCATATGTCTTGTAGCGCTATACAAATGTTCAGTAGCAGTAGTAGTAGTAGTAGTAGTAAATGGAGGAAGGATGATGGACATGGAAGGGGGCCATAGGGAGATGTTGGGAGGATTCTGACTTGGGAAGGGGCCAGAGGGAAATAGGGATGCAGAGCATGGGTGGAAACCGTAGGGAGATGGGGAGAGGATGCTGAACATGTAAGGGGGCCATAGGGGGATGGCGGGAGGATGCTGGACATGGAGAGGGCCTTGGAAAGTTGGAGGGAAGATGCCGGACATGGAAGGAGGCCATAGGGAAAATGAGGGCGATGCTGGCACAGGGTTGAGAGCAAGGGGCAGGAGCAGATGGAGGGGGATGCTGGATATGGAAGTGGGCCATAGGGAGATGGACGGAAAATGCTTATCACGAGAGGGGGTCAGAAGTTGATGGGGGATGTGGGACTTGGGAGGAGACAGAGGGGGATGCTGGACATGGTGGGACTATGTTTATATTTATTAAAAACTTTATATATCGCCTTTCTAACAAAGGCAAAGCGGGTTTACAAAACTAAAAACCAATATAAGTGGTGAAAGGAATACCAACTAATGACAGAAAGCAAAAGAAAAGCAGAGAAAATGGATTAGGGGTAGAGAGTGGGATCAACGTATGCCCCAAAGGACTGGGTGAATAAATGGGTTTTGAGTTGGGATTAAAGACGATTTGAGAAAGAGGGAGCACAGCAAGGAATTCCAAAGGGTGGGGACACAGAAAAAATTGCCGATTGAAAAGGGGAAAAGAATGAGGAGATGATGGAAAAGGGGTAGGATATGGGCCCGATATTGAACTGGGACAGCTATGCGCCGCTACGGTGCATAGCCATTGCTGTCAACCATTAACCCTGGATATTCAATGCTGGGATCATATATGGCCCCGGTATTGAATATCCGAGGTCATCGCACAGCCTCCACAGCCGCAGAAGCTAACTGGGTAGTGGCGATATTGCACCACAACCTGGTTAGCTCCCGCAGGTAAAACTAGGCGTAAGTTTTGGTCAGTTATTCTTCTATAGGTCCTTGGGTTCATTTCACTTCACAGACGCAGGAGGGTTTGTAATAAGACAAGCAAACAGGTGTGGCTTGGAGAAAGGTTTTTATGTAAAAATAGGCTTAATACATAGGTATTGAACAGAGGTATATAGTGACTGGTACAGAGCTGTTTCAGTGTGCATCAATGAATCTGTGTGTGCATGTGTGAAGTGTGAAGTGTAAGATAGGCCCGAACATGTGGCTCAGAGCCTCATGGAGAGAGAGAGAGAGAGGGGGAGGGGTGAAGGGAATTGATTATCAGAGCCTCCTGTCTTCCATGTCCAAGGGATGGTGAGAGAGAGAGAGAGAGAGAGAGAGAGAACATGTGGGTCAGGGCCTCATGGTAGGCCAGAACATGTGGATCAGAGCCTCATGGTGTAGCAGCAGAGCGCAGACAAACCAATGATACCAGGAGTCTGTTCAGAAGGTCCAAATCATTTATTTGTGCACAAGTCTCAAGCAGAATCAAATTCAAAATGGCTGAGCAATGGTTTCTAGCAAAACAGCAACTTTTATAGACTTCTTCTCCATTCTAGACATAGGAAAACATTTCATTGGTCCCGGTACCCTCCCGTACACCTTCTATTGGTTCCGGTACCGATATGGCCAGCCAATGATGTTCTTTGACTGGGCTTAGCACCTGCTTACCCCCCTTATACTCCCAATTACAATGGTCAGTTCACCAACTTAGATACTTTTCTCCTCCAAGGCCATTTAACTAGTTAGCACATGTGGGAAAGTAGGGCACTGTAACCTTTATTTCAGCAGATTTAATTAATTCTATAGCAGCTGTATTTTCTTATCAGTAGCAATTAAACTTATTTTTCTATATTTTTCTAAGTTTCGATTCTGCTCAGCTAAGCTGATTATGCTTTGCTAAGTTTCAGTTCTACAATAGCAGCCTATTGGGGGATGTGCAATTCCTATGGGCCTCTCCACAGGCTTCATTTACAGGTCAAGCCAGTTAGGCCTGTCTGCTTATTTCAGACACCATGGATCATAGGCCTTCGCCTACCACATTCCCCCCTTTGATTAATCTCACCCTATTACTTAATAAGGTGTGAGAGTTAAATCACTCAATTTGATTATACTGGGGTCGGATTACGACCATATATAGTAGGCCGAGGATGCCATAAGGCCATAATCTTAGTTGCGGTTTTCCGCTCTACAGTGTTTTCAATAATACTGTTTACAGAACGCACACAACATGGAATTATACATGGTAATAATAAAAACACAGCAATTATTATCAATATAAGCATAAGGAAAGTAGTGAGTCCTCCTAAACCTGAGAAAATAGAGGCGAACCAATTAGGGATCTTAAGACCATGCCAAGTCTGTACTGGCACGTAAGCTTGTTTTCGCATATTTTCAGCAATCTCTTCAACTACTTGACCTTTGTCATCTATCTTCAAACAACAATTGGTTAAATTCAGTTTACCACATACTCCTCCTTCAGCTGCCAACAAATAATCTAGTGCTAAGCGATTCTGATATATGGCAGTGCGCATTTGTGTGCTCTGTCTAGCTAAAAGTGTGAGTGCTTGGCTAGTCTCATATTAATTCAACTACTGCTTGTAAGCGGATAATACGATTAATCATATATACAGGGGTCCGATAGCCCCACATACCATCATCATTCCATGTGGCCGGTCCATAATAGGCAATGATTCGCTCGGGTGGCCAATCATCACCCTCCCATTTCTCCCATTTGCCTATCTGTAAAGCTGCTCTCTTCTGTCTCTTAGTGTATACTGGGTATCCTAATTGCTCTCCGTGTTCAGTGGGTAACAAAAAGAAAGAAGGTCTAATGGTTCCCAAAACACATGCCCCTCCCCAGTTTATAGGGAGTCTGGCATATGCTCGAGTTCCACAAATCCAATACAAGCCGGGTGGGGCTTGCCAAGCATGGGGTAGGGCAAGATTTGTCCATAGATCAGCAAGTTCGGGAAATTTTGCTAATGGATTGGTGGGTTCAGATTCATTAACTCCTGACCACCAAGACGTCTGTTTCGTAGTATCATTATAGAACCTTTGGCTGAGGCAGACCAGCTGTCCTACCTGCAGAGTGAACTGAGGTCCAGTTCGGGCATAACATAGACGTCCAACTATCGAGTGTGCTAAGACCCATTCGCTTGTAGTCTTATGTAATTCAGTATGATTGTAAGTCATAGAATAATTCAATTCTTTTACTTCCCATGGCCACTGATCACCCATCTTAGTTCCACCACAAAAGTAGCAATCTGAGATGTGTAAGCTGGAGACTACTGCTCCCGCTAATTCTAGAAACAAATTCTGGGAAGGGTGAGGGATATCAAACTTGTTTATATGCATAGTCTCGTAAAAAGTGTTATGTATATGGTATCGTGATGATCTATGAGCCTGGGTGTTTAATCTAATATATACAATGGTTCCGGGATCTGACCCGGAGCCCGCAATTCTGAGTCCAAATTTATATCCTTGTTTCCAAGCACTAGGATTTATTACAAGAAACTCTAACGGGTTACAAGCTCCCTTCTTGCAATTCTTTTCTATATCCTTCACATATGGCCTTTGCAAAACCGCCATTCGATTGTCTCTAGTATTCTCTACCATTTTTCCAGTTTTCCATGTGGCATAGAAAACACATTCCCATTTTGGACAATAGTAGTCTGCTACCGGGGCTGTACTATATTCATTGGCTAGAACTCGTTTACCTGTACACTCTCCCCATCCAGTAGTTCCTTCTGGACACATGTATTTATCATTAAGAGCATAGGTTTTCTCCCAATCAGCACATTTTGAACGACTATCCCTATTGATAACATCACAGGCATCAAAGTATAATACAGCAATCTTAGTAGGGTCGGTGAGTGGGGGTGTGGCATTGAGTAAGGCTCCATCTGCGTCATTCCATCGTATCTCCAAAGTATAATAGGATGGATTCTGATGCGGGTTAAAGCACACTTTAGTATTACCTTTGGTACAAACATTCAGTTCAGTGGTTTTATAAATACACCGGGTTACTTTACCAGTACAGGTATAGTATGAATGATAAAGCAAAGTCTGCATTACTTTCATTCCAGTCCGAGTGGAAGTAATGCAAGCAGTACATGGAGGCAAGGCACAAGTCAGTTCAAAGCCCCCTAGACAAGCAACCAGGACGAGGTAAAAACAAAGATGCATGTTGATTTGAGTTCTTCTGAATCCTCACTTGAAGATCTTGACCTCGTCGTCCTCTTCTTGGCACAACGCTGTCCCGTTTGCTAATGAAGCAATTCAACGGGTGTTGGATGTTGATTGAAGATCCTCAAATGTCCATCGTATGCCAACTTATCAGTTACAGTTGGCACTAGATATTGTTAATCAATATAGTATCAATCAGTGTACAAAACCGCACACATAAGGTTTGTCTGAGCAAATCTTGCTGTATTGGAAACAGCAATCCTCTTCGAAAGACTTGTCTAGCGTAAAGCACTGTAGTTGTTGGGGTGATCCCAAAAAGAATCTAGGTCGCTGGTTGCCGTCTCAGGGTGAGCCGCAAAGGTATATCAGGATGTTGTACCGCTGTCCACTGCTCGGAATCTGTAACGGCTGCTGGCTTGACTCTGCTGTGATGGATCCAGGAATCAATCTCTGCTACCTTTACTGCAGTTGGGGTAGACAGGATGACGATGTATGGTCCCTTCCAATGAGGTTCCAACGGTGTCTTCTTCCAATCTTTGATCCACACCGAGGTACCAGGCTTGTAGGGATGTAGAGGTTCCGTCAGATTGATGGGCAACTGGTCTTGGATCCACGCATGAAGAGTCTGTAGAACAAAACTAAGAGCTAGAAGTTCTTGTCTGGTTATTTCTGAACCAATCTGGGCTAAACTTCCTTTAACTCCCTGTACTATTGGTGGGGGTCTGCCATACACTACCTCAAAAGGGGAAAATCCTGTTGATTTCACAGGAGCTGAGCGTATTCTGAGCAAAGCTATTGGGAGCACTTGGGGCCACTTTAGGCAAGTCTCCTGACAAAGTTTGGACATTTGGGCTTTCAAGGTACGATTCATTCGCTCAACTTTCCCTGAACTCTGAGGTCTATATACAGTGTGTAACTTCCATTGTATCTGCAGGGCATTTGCTAACTGCTGAGTAATCTGAGAAACAAATGAGGGCCCATTGTCTGACCCTATTACTGCTGGAATTCCAAATCTGGGAATAATTTCTCTCAGCAAAACTTTGGTAACTTCTCTGGCTTTTTCAGTCCTGGTGGGGTAAGCCTCTACCCACCCAGAGAAGGTACAAACTAACACTAACAAGTATCGGTATCCACTGGCTTTTGGCATCTCAGTAAAGTCAATTTGCAAGTGGTGCATGGGGGTTACACCTCTTGACTGAACTCGGGGTGGTGGCGTGGGACCCTGTTTGGCATTGTTCTTGGCACAAATTAGACACTGGCGTGCTACTGAGGCTGATATGGCTCCCAACAAGGCGATGCAAAAATGTGGCTTGAGTGCTTTTTCCATAGCACTTTTTCCATAATGTGTGGCTTGGTGGAATGCCTTGACAAAGGCTGGTCCCAATAGTTCAGGAATTACTATTCGTCCTGGGGGTTGGCTGCCTTCGGCAGGCGGCAGCTCAATCCACCCATCTTTCAGCACTCCCTCTTCCTTATTACAGTAGTAATCCAATTCGTTGGTGGTATATCGTGGTGTCCATGAATTAAGGGGTACTGGAAATAATGCTGCCTGCATAGGCATAGCTTGCGATGAAATTTGGCCTGTTATGGCTGCTTTTCGCGCTGAGGCATCAGCGAATCTATTTCCTTGGGCAACATCTCCTTTACCTGCTTGGTGTCCTCGGCAGTGCATGACGGCTACACGTGTTGGGGCCCATACTGCATCTAGTAGCATCAATATTTCTGGGCCATACTTGATCGATTTTCCTCCTGACGTGATTAGTCCTCGTTCTTTGTATAGGGCTCCATGTGCATGCAAAGTGGTGAAGGCATATTTAGAGTCCGTGTACACATTTAACAAGAGTTTTGCACCTAATATTAATGCTCGGGTGAGTGCAATCAATTCTGCCTTCTGAGCTGATGTGCCTGAGGCCAGGGCTGATGATTCAATGACTTCATCCCGGGTGACTACTGCATACCCGGCACAACGTCGTCCATCAATGATGAGACTACTTCCATCTACAAAATAGGTCTGATCAGGATTCTCTAGGGGCACATCTGTCAGATCAGGTCGACTTGAGAATACAGTCTCCATGACTTCCATACAGTCATGCTCTGGGGGTTCTTCGCTGACAGGTATCAATGTGGCTGGGTTCAAGGCATGGCTCACTTCCAATTGTATTTGTGGGTTTTCACATAGCATACTCTGATATTTCAACATTCGGGAATTGGTGAGCCAATGATTCGCTTTCTGTTCCATGAGGGCAAGTACTGCATGTGGCACAGTGACTCGTAGATTCTGTCCTAAGGTGAGCTTATCTGCTTCACTCACTAACAATGCTGTAGCTGCAACTGCTCTCAAGCAAGGTGGCCATCCTTTGGCTACAGTGTCCAATTGTTTCGATAGGTATGCTACAGGCCGCTCCCAATTTCCTAATTTCTGAGTCAACATGCCTAAGGCGTTTCCTTGCACCTCATGCACGAATAGATGAAAGGGCTTGTGAACATCTGGTAATCCAAGTGCTGGTGATGACATCAATTCTTCCTTTAACATCTTGAAGGCTACATCCTGCTCAGGTCCCCAATCTAATGGCGACTTTTCTTCTCCTTTGGTGGCTTCATATAGTGGTTTGGCAATCTGAGCAAAGTTGGGAATCCAGATTCGGCAATATCCTGCTGCTCCCAGAAAGGCTCTGACTTGCTTTCTGGTAGTTGGGGTTGGGATTCTGCACACAGCCTCTTTTCTTTCTCTCCCTAATTGTCGGCTTCCTTTAGTCAAGCGGAAGCCCAAGTATTTCACTTCTTTTTGACATAGCTGTGCTTTTGCTCTGGAAACTTTGTATCCAGCTTCATCCAGTAGCTGCAAGAGGTCTTTGGTGGCTTGTATACATTCACTTTCTGATACAGCAGCTATCAGCAGATCGTCCACATATTGGAGAAGTACTCTCTTCCCCGGGGCCACTGGATAGCTTGAAAGGTCTTGGTTTAGTGCAGCACTGAAGATGGTAGGTGAATTCTTGAATCCTTGGGGTAATCGTGTCCAAGTGAGTTGGCCCCGTCTTCCAGAGACAGGGTCCTGCCATTCAAAGGCAAACAGCAATTGACTAATTGGGGCTAATCTTATGCAAAAGAACGCATCTTTTAAGTCCAAAACAGTAAAATGGGTAGCTTCAGCAGGAATCAATCCTAAGAGTGTGTAAGGATTTGGCACAACTGGATGTATAGTCTCAACTGCTTCATTCACTCTCCTTAGGTCCTGCACTGGACGGTAGTCACCTGTTCCAGGCTTCTTTACTGGCAGGAGTGGAGTGTTCCATGGTGACTGACATACTTTCAGTAGGCCATACTCTAGTAGTCTTAACAAGTGGCGATGAATGCCTTCAATTGCTGCTCTTGGGAGAGGGTATTGCTTGACATGTACTGGTGCAGCACTAGGCTTGAGATTCACAATTATTGGAGCTATATGTTTGGCTAGGCCGGGGGGGTTGCCTTCTGCCCATACCCCAGGCGGGGCATCAATGCTTTTCAGAGTATGTTCAAAATAGGTGTCCTGGGCAGATTCATTACTATAATATCTCCATTCTTCTTCTCGAGGAACAGTAAGCAGCATTAATCCAGCAGGTTTCGTCTGGGAATTCACTGTCATTTGCATCTCTCCTTTCTCAGTAAAGGATATTTGGGCCTGCAATTTGGCTAGCATATCTCGTCCCAGTAATGGCACTGGGCACTCGGGCATATAGAGAAATTGATGTGTTATTTGCTGTCCCCCTAGGGTGCATATACGGTTCTGAAGAAAAGACTTTGTGGCTTTGGCACCAGTTGCTCCCACAATGGTGACTGCTCTTGAGGAAAATGGGGCAATCTGTTTGTCCACTACAGAATGTTCTGCTCCAGTATCAACCATAAAGTCCATAACTTGGTCTCCTATTTGTATGCTGACCATAGGCTCCTGGAGACCTAAAGCGAATTCAGAGCCCGGTCTGTCCTAATCTGCTTCGTCTACGTCGTAGGTTGCTGTGGCCACTGCCTGTATGGCCTCTCCTCTTTCTCGTTGAAACTGTTCTCGGTTGGCCCCTCCGCGGTTCCGGGGTCGGCCCCTTCCTCTTTCACTCCATTGAGCATTATTCTCGTCATCCTGAGGAGCGTTTCCGAGTTCCGGGCATGTATCTCTCCAATGTCCTTCCTCTTTGCAATAAGCGCATTGGTTCACGCCTAGTTGGGGCCGGCTATCTCCTCGGCCCCGCCCTCTTCCTCTGCTCCTTCGACTGGAGAAACCTCCCCTTTTCTGTTCAACTATGGCCGCAGCCAAAAAATCAGCTTTCTTCTTCATCTTTCGATCACATTCTTTCTGTCTTTCATTATCACGATTCACATACACTTTATGAGCGACTTCCAGTAACTGAGTTGCATTCATGCCCGCAAACCCTTCTAGTTTCTGTAGCTTACGTCTAATGTCTGGTTGAGACTGATTTACAAAAGCAGAATTCACCATGCATAAGCTTCCTGGTGCATCTGGATCATAGGGAGTATACATTCTATACGCTTCAGTCAGTCTTTCATAAAACACTGCTGGGCTTTCATCTATGCCCTGGTTAACTTCGGTCACTTTAGAAAGATTCATAGCTTTCTGGCCCCCCCTTTTCAGACCTTGCATAAGGCCTTGGCGAAACCGTGATAGAGATCTGGATCCTCTATCTGTATTCGGATCCCACCGGGGGTCTTCATTTGGGAATTCTCTTTGGGCTGCTTCTCGATTATCTATCCTTACGCCTTCCCCCGGTGCTACAGGGTTATCTGCCAGCCAGTCAACAGCTGCTCGCTTAATTCGGGTCCACTCCTCAGTAGTGAATAAGGTAGACAGGAGCTGACGGCAATCTGCCCAAGTGGGTTGGTGGGTTTCCATAATAGTATGCATTAATTCTGTTAGTTCCTGGGGCTTATTGGTATAGGAAGCGTAATGTGACTTCCAGTTTAGCAAATCAGTAGTGGAGAAGGGCACATATACTAAACTTAAGGGTCCTGCCACCACCTGATTATCTTCATCTCTCACGGGCACTCCCGGGACTTGCCGTAAAGGCATCATTTTTGCTGTTGTAGTCTTTCTGGATCTGAGGGAGATTTTAGAAACTCTCCTAGCAGGGGCTTTCTTCTTGCTGTCCGTGCGCTTAGTCTGGGGCGCTTTACTTTTAACTGATGAGCTCACACTGACGGTCGTCTTTATACTGTCAGTATCACTCTGGGAAGACCCTTCCTCTTGCTCTTCTGCCTCTGACTCAACTTTCTCCTCAGTCTCAGTTGATTCATCTTCCTCATCTGAAGTAAGCTTGTCTGCCTGCTCTTCAGGAGATGGTTCTGGGGTTGGGTCCCGTTCCCGCTGTCTCTGTGGCTCTGGGGCGGGACACGGTGGCACCCTTACTGGACGCTGGGCTCGGGGCTGTCGAGTTATCACTTCTGGGGACTCAGGATCTGCAAGGACGGGTTTCCGTCTGGATTTCTCACCTGTCCCTGTCTTTTTAGTCTGATCTTCTTTCTGTGTTTGATCTATTCGTGCTAACATTATTCTGCACTGTTCTTCATAACAGCGCTTCGCCCAGGGGGGCGGGTTCTCACAAATACTCAACCAGGAATCTATATAGGGGTACTGATCGGGGTGCGCTACTCGCACTTTCTGGTGAACTGACTGAATAATTCCTATGGTAAAAGTTCCCTCTCGAGGCCATGTAGGGTCTAGGTCGGGCCACTCCCTAGCACACAAAATCTGTAATCGTGTCGCAGTCATTTTAATTCCATAATCTCCAGAATATCCTTCCTTAAAATGTGTGATCATACATTCTAATGGAGTGTTCCTAGTAGACCCCGCCCCTCCCATATCGATGTGTGCGCGCAACAACAAACAGAAGGGAAAAGGAGGGCGGACCGTGGGTAAGGGGTCCTCACGGCCCTAAACATATAAGGGAAACAAATAACAAGACAAGACGACAGTCGCTTCCTCCTTTTTACGACCTGGACGCGGTTGCCCGGCCAGGAAATGCGTTACTCAGGAGTCCGCCTTCGCTTGGTCTGTGCTGCCAGACCTCTCATTCACACTCCATTCACACAATCATGCTAGCAACGTATCCCAAAAAACACAGCCCAATCCTGTCTATTCTGACTAGGCCATGTTCAAGTTCCAAAATACAAGAAGACGGTAGTTTCGCCCCGCGAATACTCATGCAGGGGTAGTCGGACCGTCTTGAGAGGTGATCAAGCTCTCTTACCAAGTTCCAAGTTCAAGATTCAAGATTCAAGTGGCAGTACTGCTCTGACTCATCTGTCTAGACATACCAAATCAAAACTCTACTCACCGGATCCGGTCCTCAAAGTTCCCAAGCAAGCGCATGAGTTGGACCTCGGACTCCCCTCACTCGGGTTCGAGGTGTTGGCTCCAGCCGGGCCCGGCACCCGCCGAGGTCCGGCCAGCTCCCTCTGATGCAAGGGACCGGTGGCACCAGGGAGCGAGCCCCCGTCGGAAGGGCGCGATCCCGGCAGGACCAAACCTGTAGAGGCGGAAAGTCGTGGTATATTGCCCTATATACCCTCTATTACCACACCTTCCCGGCCAATGCACCAAGAATATGTAGCAGCAGAGCACAGACAAACCAATGATACCAGGAGTCTATTCAGAAGGTCCAAATAATTTATTTGTGCACAAGTCTCAAGCAGAATCAAATTCAAAATGGCTGGGCAATGGTTTCTAGCAAAACAACAACTTTTATAGACTTCTTCTCCATTCTAGACATAGGAAAACATTTCATTGGTCCCGGTACCCTCCCGTACACCTTCTATTGGTTCCGGTACCGATATGGTCAGCCAATGATGTTCTTTGACTGGGCTTAGCACCTGCTTACACCCCTTATACTCCCAATTACAATGGTCAGTTCACCAACTTAGATACTTTTCTCCTCCAAGGCCATTTAACTAGTTAGCACATGTGGGAAAGTAGGGCACTGTAACCTTTCTTTCAGCAGATTTAATTAATTCTATAGCAGCTGTATTTTCTTATCAGTAGCAATTAAACTTATTTTTCTATATTTTTCTAAGTTTCGATTCTGCTCAGCTAAGCTGATTATGCTTTGCTATGTTTCAGTTCTACAATAGCAGCCTATTGGGGGATGTGCAATTCCTATGGGCCTCTCCACAGGCTTCATTTACAGGTCAAGCCAGTTAGGCCTGTCTGCTTATTTCAGACACCATGGATCATAGGCCTTCGCCTACCACAATGGTAGTGTCCAAACCTGTCCGATGAAGGAGGAAGAGAGAGAGAAGCAGGAAGTGTGTCTGTCCTTTATAGTGCCTCTCCAGCAGTTCCCCTTGAGGTCTGCTATTGTCTTTGGCCACTCCCTTTAAGGTCTGCTATTCTTGATTTAGCAAGGAGGGGCTGCAGACAGGTCCTAGAGACTGACATTACCAGGGGGTCAGAGTTTAAGTTTTGGAGACTGAATTCACCAGAGTCCACAGCTGCATGAAATGTATGCTGACATCTCCCACACCTTTTTTATTTTTCTTTATTATTTGTGCCTGGAAATGGTGGAAGCAAACCTGTGGTACCTGTCCGATGAAGGAGGGAGAGAGAGAGAAGCAGGAAGTGTGTCTGTCCTTTATAGTGCCTCTCCAGCAGTTCCCCTTGAGGTCTGCTATTGTCTTTGGCCACTCCCTTTAAGGTCTGCTATTCTTGATTTAGCAAGGAGGGGCTGCAGACAGGTCCTAGAGACTGACATCACCAGGGGGTCAGAGTTTAAGTTTTGGAGACTGAATTCACCAGAGTCCACAGCTGCATGAAATGTATGCTGACATAGGCCAGCTTTTGCTTCACCTAGTTTTATCCAGAGGTTGCTAACTGGGTGCCATTCAGCGGCATTTACATGGTTTATCGGTCAGTAAACCATGTAAATGCCATTGGAATATCTGGCCCAATAATTTTATTTTGGTGTTATAAATCATGCTGTGGTTTTCACTTTTTCTTTTTGTTCATTGGTGCAGGAGCGCCTTGCATCTCCTATGTTTCTGCAGAATATATATTTATATGTCATGTCAATCCAGTGTGCAGTGTAAGGAGCTAATATGTTTTATATTAGATTCTCTGTCTACTTAATTAAATTTCTCTAATTTTGTTGCATATAAACAGCATTGCAAAGTTTTTTGTTTTTTTTTTAAATGATATAACTTGGGCTTATGTTACTTTATTTTTTTCTTGGAACAACCGCCTCAGTGTTCTAAGTGAGGGGGGCATGCTGCTCCCTGACTAGACCTCTGAGGAGGGCCCTCCATTTTGGGTGATGGGAGGTGCACCAGCTCATCTCTCACCTTAGGCAGCTGATTGCATGGCTGTCAGCATTAAAAGCAGAGTTTTTACGAATTCTTTGCGCTTGGAAGGCCCTCTCCGCCATGCCTCCTTCTGACGCATGCTTTCTCCGGATACAAGCAGGAAGTCAGTCCTCACATATGGATGACGTCGGCACCGATGGAGCCCACGTAGTAACCTTTCCCCAGCTTTGCATGTGTGGTCACCTTCCCACCCCAGGATTCCATTTTCCTTTGCTTCATTTTTCTCGGTTGTGTACTGTCACCTTCTTGCAGTCCTTGAACTGTCGCTACCTTGGCATTGCGTTTTTTTCGGGTACTTTATTTTTTTCTTCTCTCTTGGTGCGCAGGATTTTTTTCTCGCACCCTATTAATTAGGACATTGGAGTTTGATCCCACGGGGGCCGTCTTTCTTGCTATGTCCTCGATTCATGGTTTTAAGAAGTGCTCCAATTGTGGCAGGACCATATCATCACGGACCGCACAATTGCTGCCTTCACTGCCTTGGGGCCGATCACGATGATGCCTCCACTTGCCTATTCTATCTTCAGATGACGAGCAAGGGGTATAAGAATCGTGAAAGGCAGAAGGAGACACTGTTTGGCCTCATGTCCTTGGCTATGGCTCTATCATTGATTTCAAAATTGATGCCCTTGGGGGCCGCTGAGCTCACTCGGAGCCCCAAGGTCACGGAGTGTCGGATCAGCAACCATCTGTGGAGGAAAGTCCCTGGAAGGAGTGGATTTTGGCCAAGTCCTCATCAAGGGTCAATGGGGAGGCATGAGAGTAAGACCCATGGGCACCAGCACCACAGCCTTCAACGGGATTCCGAGGGTGAGGGTCGGGAGCGGCACCCAAAGCTGCCTTGGCTGAAGGAATGCCCACCCCCTCGGAGATTTTTCACCGGACTGTCGAGGCAATCACCAACAGTGAGTCCCCACCGAAGGAACCAGTGTCAGGCCTGATGCCCTCAGTGCTCGTACTAATGGCTGTGGAGCCTTTGGCCATCGAGGCCAGGATAGCAGCCTTGGAGCGCAGCCTTGCTGCCTTTTTGGCATGCCAGCAGAACCCGGTTCTGGTTACCTCTGGTTCCTTGGGGCCAGTGATGGGCCCTTCCATTGCGAGGACCTGGCCAGTCTGTTCTGGGGGACATGCCCTGTGGGCTGATTCCGATGACTGATCCTGATCTCAGTCAGAGCATCGGGAATCTCCCCCAAGTACTTCAGGCTCAGAATGCTGGGAATCCTAGCCACCGTCCTCGCCCCTGATTGAGCACCAGTGCGATTCCTGCTGGCGTTTTGAGCTCCCTTCCAATTCCAATTATGAATGGGAGATGGATGATTAGTCTCCCGCTATCATTCTGCATCAGGACATTCCGTTGGCCCCTTCTCCTCCTCACCAGCATTGGAGGTCCCCATCTGTGACATCGAGGCAGAGGAGCAGCCTGGGCGGAGGACCTGGATATACTGCAGTATGACTCTCCTCCCTAAGAGGCCATAATAGTGCCGGTGCCTCCCATCTTGGAGCTCCTCCTTTTCAGGATATGGGAAACCATGATTACAGTGCCCATTGTGAGCAAGAGGCTCGATTCCATGTATTGAGTCTGCAAGAGCCCAGGCTTCATCAACTGCCACACAACTCTATGGTGGTAGAGTCGGCCATGCGCCAGATCAAAAGCTAGAAGATGCGATCCTCGGTGCCCCCAGGTCGGGAGGCCCGCACCATGGATGGGTTTGGTAGGAAGTGTTTCAAGGCTCGATGCTCGTGGCCTGTATTCAAGCCTACCAGCATGTACCTGGGCATGTACCTGAGAGACCTGGTGAAGGAGCTCACCGGGTTTTCAGTTGTGCTGTCCAATGAACACCTCCAATGCTTCAGGATCCTGGTGTCCATGGTCAAGGATTGATACAAATATGTAACTCGAGTGGCCTACGATGGCTTCACGTCTGTGGTTAGAGTGGCTGTGGTGGGCATTGGTGCCCACTGCCTGGCATGGCTACAGTCCTCAGATCTGCAGCAATGGGTTCAGGACAAATTGGTTGATATCCCCTGCCGGGGGGGGGGGGGGGGAGAATCTCTTTGGCAAGCCCATGATGGACAAGGCCACTGAGTTGGAAACAAAACTGAGGACCAGAACCAGGTTCTCTCGGAAGACCACTGGTCCTTCTTGATGGAAGGCTTTGGGGAAAAGTTCTTCTACCCAAAGAAAAAGAAGACCTATGGAACATATCCCCAACATCAGGCCTATCGGTCCTATCAAGCTCCCCAACAGGGGCAGCTGGCCAGGGGTCAGGGGCAGGGGCCCCATAGGCCTAAAGCCCCCAAACCCCAAACAGTACCTTTGCTACAGCCTGGGGGGGGGGGGGGGGTGGTATGACTCCCAGGGCATAGCCTCTCTTCCCACGGGAGTTCAGGATTTGCAGCACATAGGGGGACGTTTCACGTTCTTTCCCCACTGGTGGCCCAACACAACTACCGATGCCTGGGCCCTTCAGATAGTGAAGGAGGGTTACTTCCTTCCACCAGATGCCCCCATTGTTCTTTCCAGGGGAATTTCTCTTGATCCCCCCCCCATTGAGACCTTCAAAGGGAGCTCACGACTCTTCTCGCCGACAAAGCAGTGGAGCTCATCCCGTTGCCTCAAAGGGGCATGGGGTTCTACTCCCACTACTTTATGGTTCCCAAGAAAATGGGCAGGTTGCATCATATTCTAGACCTGCAGGATCTCAACCACTTCTCAGTGAAGGAGAAATTCAAGATAATATCCCTTGGAACATTGCTGCCTTACCTCCACTGGGTAGACTGATTATGCTTCTTGGGTGTCACTGCCAGTACCGGGTCTTTCCGTTCAGACTGTCGTCCACTCCCAGGGTGTTCACAAAGTACCGAGCGGTGGTTTCCACCTTCCTATGACTGTAGGGAGTGTTTGTCTTCTCTTATCTGGATGATTAACTGATAAAAGGAGGGTTCCCAGATGAGGTCCGTCAGGCACTACATCACACCATCCAGCTACTGGAGACCTTAGGATTCATAGTCAACTATCCCAAGTCTCACCTACAGCCTGTCCAGTGCCTAGAGTTCATAGGAGCCCTCCTTGATACCACTCAGGCCTGGGCGTTTCTTCTGCCCGACAGGGCTGAGCAACTATCTGACTTGGTGGGGGAGTCCAAACTTGTACAGCTGTCTTGGCTCATCGCATCCTCCACCTCCTAGGGCATGTGCCATAAACGGTTCATGTCACACCCTCAGCCCATTTCCACATGCCCTTGCATCTACCAGTGGACTCTGCACCTGGAAGCAGGTGACGGGGCGCCTTTCAGACAAGGTACAGGTCATCCCGCACTTCTCCCATTCCCTTGCCTGGTGGTGACATTTGAGCAATCTTCTGGCAGGGTATACCTTTTAAGGATCCCCTGCATCAACAGGTCCTCACCATGGATGCCTCCAAGCTTGGCTGGGGAGCCCATCAAAATGGTCTTCAGTCCCAGGGTTTCTGGTCGCAGGAAGAGAGCCAACACCAGATCAAGTTCCTCAAATTCAGAGCAGTCATGAATGCCCTGCGGGTTTTACAGCACTATGTGGCAAATCAGATTGTCCTTGTTCGAACGGACAATTAAGTAGTGATGTTCTATCAACAAGGAGGTCATACCTTTTCTCCTGGGAAGCGATCAGATTCTGGAATTTTGCAAGCCAGCAGGGTATGCTCCTCCGGGCCATCTACCTCCCTGGGCAGTTAAATGTCCTGGCGGACCAGCTCAGCAGAGTTCAGCATGGGTTTACCAGAGGCAGGTCTTGTCAGAGAAATCTTATTGATTTATTTGACTGGATGACCATGGAGTTGGACCGAGGGAGAGCCCAAGATGTAGTATACTTAGATTTCAGTAAAGCCTTTGACACTGTTCTGCACAAGTAACTTATAAATAAACTGACCACCCTAGGGATAGACCCTAAAGTACTGATTGGGTTAGAAATTGTTTGAGTGGAATGCGGCAAAGGGTAAAGGTAAATGGAGCTTACTCTGAGGAGAAGGAGATTACCAGTGGTGTGCTGCAGGGATCTGTCCTTGTTCCGATTCTTTTTGACATCTTTGGTAGTGATATTGTGGAAGAACTGTCAGGTAAGGTTAAGAACATAAGATATGCCATTTTAGGACAGTCCAAGGTCCATCAAGTCCAGTATCCTGTTTCCAACAGTGGCCAATCTAGGTTATAAGTACCTAGTAGTTTCCCCAAAAGACACAGATTCCACAATGCTTGTATTGGGTCAAGCAGTGATATCCCGGGTCTCTTTTAATAATGGTTTATTTACCTTTCCTCCAGGAATTTGTCCAAACCTTTTTTAAACCCAGCTACACTAACAGATTTTACGAGGTGTGACAAAAAAGAAACGAGATGTGGCAGCCACGTCAATTGGCTAACTGCTTATGTCATTGTGTTGTGCAACATCTCACCACTATTCTGCTATAATATTTTTCATCTCTCTCACTCTGTTTTTTTTTTCCAGGTTTTTTTGTAGCACACTGCTCCATCGCTTTATTATTTATTTTATTTATTATTTGTCACGTAACTGGAGATGGCAGAAATATGAAGCAAAGAATCAACTTGAAATTTCTGGTTAAGTTGGAGAAGAGCCCAACTGAGTGTCTCCAACTTCTCCAGAAAGTTTATGGAGAAGATGCAATGTCAATGCCGCAAGTCTTCGAGTGGCACAAATGCTTCCAGACTGGCCGCGAGGAGGTGGAGAATGACCCCAAGTCAGGATGGCCTTCCACGACAAAGATGGCTGAGAACATTGACAGAGTGAACCAGCTGGTGCGGAGTGATCGCAGATTGACGGTGCGGATGATAGCTGAGAAGCTCAGCCTGAACAGGGAGTCAGTTCGGATCATCTTGGTGCAGGAGCTGGGGATGCAGAAGGTGTGCACCAAGATGGTGCCCAGGCTTTTATTGGATGACCAGAAGGAGCACTGGGTCAATGTTTGTTGAGACTTGCTAGAGAAGATCGGAGGAGATCCAGGGTTTGTTGGCTGAGTCATCACAGGAGACGAGACTTGGGTCTTCCAGTATGACCCTAAAAGCAAGAGACAGAGCCTGCAGTGGAAGGCTCGACTGTCACCCAGACCCAAGAAGGCACGCATGTCCAAATCAAGGATCAAGGTCATGCTGATCGCATTCTTTGACCAGAAGGGAGTGGTCCATCATGAGTTTGTGCCTGAGGGTCAGACAGTCAACCAGCACTTCTACCAGCAGGTCCTCAATTGCCTCCATGACCAGGTTAGGCGCAGCAGGCAGGCTCTGTGGAGAGACAAGTCATGGCTGCTCCACCACATCAACACGCCCACATACACCGCTCTCAATGTGAGGCACTTCTTGGCCAACCAACAGATCACAGCTCTCGATCACCCTCCTTATTCCCCATATCTCGCACCATGCAACTTCTGGCTCTTCCCCAGGCTGAAGACTGTGCTCAAAGGAACTCATTTTGCCTCTGTAGAAAAGATCAAGGCCACAGTGACGAGGGAGGTGAGGGACCTCAAGGAGGAGGACTTTACCAACTGCTTCCATATGTGACAGAAGTGAATGCAGAAGTGCATTAACTCTGGGAGGGATTACTTTGAAGGGGACAATGCGTAATTTCTCTGTAGATTTTGTAATATAACATTTATGGGACAGTCTCGTTTCTTTTTTGTCACACCTCGTACTACATCCTCCGGTAACAAATTCCAGAGTTTAATTACACGTTGAATGAAAAAATATTTTCTCTTATTAGTCTTAGGTTACCCTATAGCTAAAATTGCATGTCCTCTAGTCTTTCTATATTCTGATGACATAAACAATCGATTTACATTTACCCGTTCCACTCCATTCATTAATTTATAGACCTATACCATATCTCCTCTCAGCCGTCTCTTTTCCAGGTTGAAGAGCCCTAACCTTTTTAGCCTCTCTTCATAGGGGTATCCTTCCATCCCCTTTATCATTTAGGTGGTTCTTCTCTATACCTTTTCTAATAACACTACATCCTTTTTAAGATATGGCAACCAGAACTGCACACATTATTCAAGGCGCAGTCACACCATGGACTGATATAGAGGCATTATAATATCCTTTGTTTTATTTTCCATTCCTTTCCTTATGATACCTAGCATTCTATTTGCTCTCTTGGCCGCCACTGCACACTGGGCAGAAGGTTTTAACATGTTATCCACAATGACGCCTAAATCTTTTTCCTGGGTGGTGGTTCCTAATGTGGAACCTTGCATCGTATAAGCATAGTTTGGGTTGTTCTTTCCTAGATGCATAACTTTGCACTTGTCCACATTAAATTTCATCTGCCATTTGGATGCCCGGTCTTCCAATTTATCGATCTTCTTGCAATTTTCCACAATCCTCATGGGATTTAAGAACTTTAAATTGTTTTGTGTCATCTGCAAATTTGATAACCCCACTCGTTATTCCCTTTTTCAGGTCATTTATGAATATGTCAAAAAGAAGTGAAGGATGGATGCTGGCCATTCCTATTGAAAAAAGAAGGTGATAGTGCATCTGTATAAGTCTCTGGTCAGCCTCATTTGGAGTATTAGTATAATTCTGGAGACCACACATTCAAAAGGATATAAACAGGTTGGAATTGGTACAGAGGATGGCTACTAAAACGGTTAGTAGTCTTCATTATAAAGCATATGAGGACAGACTTAAGGATCTTAATATGTATACTTTAGAGGAAAGGCGAGGTAGAGGTGATATAATTGAGACGTTTATATACCTCCATGGCATAAATGCACAGGAGGAGAGCCTCTTTCAATTGAAATCAAGGTTTGATATGAGGGGACATAGGATGGGGGTGAAAGGGGATAGACTTAGGAGTAATATGCGGAAATATTTCTTTACAGAAACAGTGGTGGATCCATGGGATAGTCTCCCAGTGGAGGTGGTAGAGATGAGGACAGTATCTGAATTCAGAAAGGCATGGGACAAACACAAAAGATCTCTAAAGGAAAAAAGGGGACTGTTGTAGTGTTTGATATGGAAGGGCAGACTAGATAGGCCATGTGTTCTTTTTCTGCCGTCATGTTTCTATGCTTCTGTGTTTCAAAGAAAGTTCCGTGGTTTATGCCAGATCTTCAGGACTTTAAGAAGGAATGCAGGAGGTTGGAATTTCAGTGTAGGCGATCTAAAGGAGAGTGTGATAGGCGTTTGTGGAAGCAGAGATATCAAAAGTATAAAGTCATGGTACTATGGGTTCGGAAACAGTATTATGAGGCCCTGCTTCTCAAGGCACCTTCTCAGTCTAGGTTGCTGTTTAAGCTATCTTCCTTGCTTTTAGGGGGGAACAGATGAGGTTGCGGTTGACAGTGTCTTTGGGTCCTCAGCAAATAGCTGATTTTTTCCATGATAATGAAGATATGGAGCAATTTTGTAATGTTACAGTCTGAAATAAAGAATATGATTTCATGTATTTCATATTTCTTTAAAGAGAGTTGTAAGATGCGTGGAATAGTCTCTCATTGGAGGTGGTAGAGACGAGGACAGTATCTGAATTCAAAAAAGCATGGGACAAATACACAGGATCTCTAAAGGGAAAAAGGGAACTACGAGTAGTTGATATGGAAGGTTAGGCTAGACAGGCCATGTGGTCTTTTTCTGCTATTATGTTTCTCTGTTTCTTCTCGATTATAGACAGCCCACTGCCTCCTCCACAATTGCCTCATCAAATTATCATTTTGGCATCTTCCCGGGCATGGAAATAACCTATCTCCAGGAACAAGCAGGAATGCAGTTTTCACATATGGATGACATTGACATTGATGGAACCCGGCACGGGTACCCTCCCCAGCATCCAATAGGAATTCTTTTGGGAGCATTGTTCCTTGCATGCGTGCCTGTCTTCCCGCCTTTTCAGCAATTCTCATCAGTCATCTTTTTTCTGCGGAGCCATCAGGACCTTGTCCTAGTCCCATCATGAAGAGACTTCTTTAAAGTTTTTTCAGTACCTTCCCAGTACTTCTACTTTGCCTTCCCGTCACTCAGAGCGGTCCTGCACTGTTCCAGTGCCACTTTCTTTTTATTTTCATATATTATTTGGGGTTTTTATCGTGTTTTTTCAGTTGGGCACCATTGCCCACTTTGATTTGGCCTCCATTCTTTTTTCCAAAACGGAGAAACCCCACAGTGGTTTCAAAAAATATACTAAGTGCCATAGCACCATCTCAGCCACCGACAAGCACAACTGGTGTTTAAAATGTCTAGGTCCCAACCATGATGTTTCCTCCTGTGCTTCCTGCAAGCACATGATGACAAGAGGGCTCAAGAAGACTTGAGAGCGGCAGAGAGTTAAGCTGTTTCAGTCAGACTCAACCCTTTTGGCACACTCCTCGGAGGCCTCCATGCCGTTGAAGTCGTTGCATGCTTCCCATTCATCGTCGGGGTCAAGGCATAGCAAGAAGCATTGTTCAGGGTCTATTTCAGAAAAGGTATCAAAGGCTTCTGTGTTGGCATAACAAGAACATAAGATATGCCATACTGGGTCAGACCAAGGTCCATCATGCCCAGTATCCTGTTTCCAACAGTGGCCAATCTAGGTCATAAGTACTGTGATAAGGAAGCTTATCATAGCTCAGGTAGGAGCTATAGAAAAGATGATGTGACTCTGAACAAGCAACCTGTCAGTTCTGGTAGAAGCAAGAAAACAGAGTTTCACATAAAAGACTACCAGTCCCAGAATGCACCAGGTTTCCAGCAGCCATGAGGGAGGCTGAAGTGAGAAAACGTGTGTGCAATCAAGAGAGCTATGAGGTAATCCCTAAGCACTCATCTCAAAGGGCAGGGCCTGATTCAACACAGCTGCGCTGTGTTAGGGAGGAGCACACATTAGAACAGAATAAGAATAGAGCTTATTCTTCAGATAATAGCTATAGAAAGAGCTTCAGACACAGATACAGCAACGGCTACAAGCTCAAGCACCAGTATCACCTGGAGAAACAGAAGCCAAGCCAAGCGGATAGAGAAAGAAGGAAACTCTCTGGAAGGAAGAGAAGAAAGCCCATTGGATGGTCTGGGAGAGTCCAAGGCAGTACCCATACTGGGAGGTATTCCAAGTGCCAGCAGAGTCCATTGGACTGGAGTCAGCCAGAGGAATGGAATGGCAGAGATAGGAATCACCAGTGGCTACCTGGAAGAGAGAAGACTGCACGTGGAAAGGACTTTCAGACCAAGGCCAGAAGGTATGTGAGAGGAGATCCAGTGTCCAGGGATCAAGATTGGAAGGCTGGACATCAGAATTGGATTACATACTGGCCAGGCTATACAGAGAGGAATTATGATAGCAGGAGAGGCTCAGGTATGAACACTGATCCAGACCCTATCTATAATAGTGAATGGCAGCAAGGGAATAAGCATTCTCATGATAGTGCCTTATTGAAAGACTCATCTGTGCCAATGTATGATAGTGACCCTATGCTGATTGATGAAGGGGAAATTACAGCAGATGAGACTATTAATTACATGGACTGTTCTTTATCCAAGTGCTATTGCTAGCTTTCTGTGAGCAAACACATCAGCCATCACAAAGAAACCTAACTTTGTTCTTTATTTCCACTGCAAACAGCTCTTAAAGCAGGATTTGGGTTCACACAGTAGCAGCCAGCCAGCTAAAGGGTTTCAGCTGGTCAATTGATAGTAATTAAAGCTGCACCTGATTGTGTGTGTGAGCAAGGAAGAATCACTGCAGGATCTGTGTGGAAAATAAGCACAAGTTAACCTAACAAGCAGAGTTCATTTATTTCTTTGTGCCTTTTTATTTGGTAATTATTTGCTAAGAAAACATTAGCTAATTGCCTGACAAGTTGAAGGTTGTTTTCTGATTTGCTTTGTGACTTTATGTTATCCATTTAAACACTGCAAGCAAGTAACCTCATTTATATTGCTACCAAGCATATTTGTGCTGGGTGAATTAAACCCCATCAATAAAAGAAGAATTTTATTGGCTTTACCACTTGGTTTCACAACTCAATTATTGTCTTCAGCTGTGTTTGGGAGTGAATGAACTACATTACCCACAATACCTTGCAAGAATCATATGAATATATGCATCGTCAAGATTGTGTAAGTTCTCACCCTAGGCAGCCGTCTGACAGTACCTAGCAGTTTCCCCAAAAGACACAGGTTCCACAATGTTTGTATTGGGTCAAGCAGTGATATCCCAGATTCCTTTTAATAATGGTTTATGGACCTTTCCTCCAGGAACTTGTCCAAATCTTTTTTAAACCAAGCTACACTAACAATTTTTACTGCATCCTCCGGTAACAAATTCCAGAGTTTGATTACACGTTGAGTGAAAAAATATTTTCTCTTATTAGTCTTAAATAGTTTACCCTGTAGCTTCATTGCATGTCCCCTAGTCTTTCTATATTCTGATAACATAAACAATCGATCTACGTTTACCCGTTCCATTCCATTCATTAATTTATAGACCTCTATCATATCTCCCCTCAGCCGTCTCTTTTCCAGGTTGAAGAGCCATAACCTTTAAAGCCTCTCTTCATAGGGGTATCCTTCCATCCCTTTTACCATTTTGGTAGCTCTGCTCTGTACCTTTTCTAATAACACTATATTCTTTTTAAGATACGGCGACCAGAATTGCACACAATTCAAGGTGCCGTTGTACCATGAAACGATGATTTGGAGCCTTTGTCATAAGACTTATGAGAAGAGACTTGAAGACCTAAATATGTACACTCTATTCTGGAGGAGAGGTGGGACAGGGGAGATATGATTCAGACCTTTAAATACTTAAAGAGTATTAATGGACAAACAAACCTCCTCCAAAGATGGGAAAGCTGTAAAACTAAACATGAAGCTGCAAGGGGGTAAACTGAAAGGCAATGGTCAGGAAATACTTTTTCACTGAAAGGGTGGTGGATGCTTGGACTGCCCTCCCGATGGAAGTGGTGGGAGCAAACACAGTGACAGAATTCAAAATGGCATGGGACAGACATAGTGGATCCCTTTATAGCAACAGGATAAAATCAAAATAAGCTTAATTATCTCTTATATCTGAACAAATAGGGGTGACCTACACGGAGCGGTGGGTACACCCCTAAACAAAGGCATGGGGAGAGGTGACCTGCACGGAGTGGCAAGTGCACCTACTCTTGCTGCCTTGCTGGGCAGACTAGATGGGCCATGCTGGTCTTTATCTGCCATCATATACTATGTTACTATCTTTGTTTTATTTTCCATTCCTTTCCTTATGCTACCTAGAATTCTATTTGCTATTTTAGCTGCCGCTGCACACTGGGCGGAGGGTTTTAACATGTTATCCATGATGATGCCTAAATCTTTTTCCTGGGTGGTGGTTCCTAATGTGGAACCTTGCATCGTGTAACCATAGTTTGGGTTGTTCTTCCCTAGGTGCATAACTTTGCACTTGTCTACATTAAATTTCATCTGCCATTTGGATGCCCAGTCTTCCAATTTATAAAGATCCTCTTGCAATTTTCCACAATCCTCATGGGTTTTAACACTTTAAATAGTTTTGTGTCTTCTGCAAATTTGATAACCTCACTCATTAGTCCCTTTTCTAGGTCATTTATGAATATGTCAAAAAGCAGCAGACCCAGCACAGATCCTCGGGGTACTCCTCTATTGACCTTTCTCCATTGGGAAAATTGGCCATTTAGCCCTACCCTCTGCTTTCTATCTTTTAACCTGTTCCTGTTCCTCAATAGTACACTGCCTCCTATCCCATGACTTTTTAGTTTTGCCAAAAGTCTCTGATGAGGGACCTTGTCAATGGCTTTCTGAAAGTCCAGATACACTGTATCAACTGACTCACCTTTGTCTATCTGTTTATTCACATCTTCAAAAAAACATAACAGATTAGTAAGACAAGATCTTCCTTGTCTAAAGCCATGTTGGCTGTCTCCCATTAAGCCATGACTATCTACATGTTCAGTAATTTTGTTCTTTATGATGCTTTCCGCCATTTTTCCCAGTACTGATGTCAGGTTCACTGGTCTGTAGTTTCCTGGATCGTCCCTGGAACTCTTTTTAAAAATTGGCATTACATTGGTCATCCTCCAATCTTCAGGTATTACAGTTGATTTTAATGATAGCTCATAGATTACTAATAGCAGGTCTGCAATCTCATATTTCAGTTCTTCAACACCCTTGGATGTATACCATCTGGTCCAGGTGATTTGCTACCCTTCAGTTTATCAAAGGTTTCCATTTCTTGATGTCGACATCAGATTCCGATCGGCATCGGCATTTTTCAGCCCATCCAGACTTGGGCCCTCTGGCCAAGCAGCCCCAGTGGGTAGATATACCCTCCAAAGCCCTAGAGGTGCTTGGGGATACTCGCGGGACTAAGTCCTTATTGGAACACCCGATACCTCACTCGGGAATTGCGGCTCAGGCTTCCGAGCTGGACGACACAGAATCCTCTCCAGTCTCTCTCAATGAGCAGGTCCAGGCCAACAAGCTGTGTCTGGCTACGATCCTGGCAGCTGTTGTGCCTGTGCCTTCAAGGCCCTCAGGTTCTGCCTCAGAGCCCACTGCTCCGGTGCAGTTGCTCGAGGCCGGTTCTCCCGATGCTTCCAGAATGCTCACCAAAGTATCAGTCCCTCAGTGCTCAGAGCCTCAATAACCCCAGTTAATTCTAGGGCATCATATGTTATGTATTCTGGCTCTGAGACAGCTCGTCAGGTTCATCGACCTTTGACGTCAGGAACTGAGCATCATCAATGCTGAGGCACCAACAAATATTTGATTTCCTACTGGCACGGATTCGATGTCATCCAACTCAGATCCTGAATCCGTAGTTTCTGTCCCGGGTCGAGACATTCCATTGGATCCTTCTCTGCCACATGAGAGGCATCAGTCCCCACCAGTGGACATGTCCTTTCAGGACTTCATGAGGGACATGGCAGCGGCCCTTTCCGTTTTGGTGTACTGAAAGTGGAGGAGTTAGATATCCTCCAGTATCCATCGGCACCGAAAGAAACAGCTACCCTTCCTATTCATAATATCTTGAAGAACTTGATGGCTTGAATGTGCGAAGCACCACTTCCCACTCCTGCCATTAGCTGGAGATTGAATACGCTCTATTGAGTTCCTCCTTGCCCAGGCTTCCAGAAGCCACAACTTCCCCACCACTCCATGGTAGTGGAGTTCACCATGAGGAGGATCAAAAGTTCCAAGAACCATTCCTCAGTTTCTCCAGGCAAGGATGCTAGGACCATCAATGCTTTTGGCAGAAAAGCATTCCAAGCTGTCATGTTGGGGTCCAGGACCAATTCCTACATGCTCTGTATGGGCATGTTCTTAAGGGATGTATCCAGGGACTTATCTGAGTTTAGCTCCCTTCTCCCAGAAGAAAAACAGGCTCCTTATTAGGCTCTAGTTCTTCATGCCCAGTACACCTCCAAGTTCCTAACTAGAGCAGCTTTCGATGCTTTTGAGGGTACTAGCAGGACAGCAGTTGCCTGTATTGGGGCAAGGAGAACTGCATGGTTGGAAGCCTCAGATCTGGAGCAGTGGGTTCAAGATAAAGTCATTAACATTCTTTGCAATGGAGAGAATCTGTTTGGAAGGACTGGCATGAAAAGGCAGGGGAGATTGAAGCAGACGATCTCACCATGAAACGCCTGTCCAGGAAGACAGCTGATCAGAGCAAGAAAATTACTTCTGCTAAGAAGCCCTTCTACCCAAAAAAGAGGAGGTATTATCCATCCTACCCCTCATATTCTGCCTATCAGCCTCAATAATCCCATCAGAAACAACAGGGTCCTCGTCAACCCAGAAATCCTAAAACATCTAAAGCTCAGTCCACTCCCTCAACCTCCAGTGAACTTTTGACTCTTTTCTAGAGGGCATAGCCAGTCAGCCCCTCCAGCCTCCCTTTTCCCCTCACATTCCAGGGAGATTGACAGATTTTGCCCACAGATGGCCCCTCATTACCCTAGAACCCTGGACTTTACAACCTGTCAGTGTGGGCTATCAGCTCAAATTCAAGGCACTACCCCCCCCCCCCCCCCCGCACACACACAATTTCTTTGTGGGCAAAGCCAATATGGATCTCCACCACTCCACTCTGCTACTGCAGGAGATCATGTCTCTAACATCTCAGGGAGCTGTCAATGACGTCCCTCTACCACAGCAAGGTCTAGGATTCTATTCCTGATACTTTCTCAACCCAAAAAAGACAGGTGGCTTTAGGCCTATCCTCAACCTGAGAAATCTCAACAAATTCCTAATGAGGGGAAAGTTCAAAATGGTTTCACTAGGGACATTTCTCCCCTACCTTCAGCAAGATGACTGGCTTTGCTCTCTGGATCTGAAGGATGCTTACACACACATCTTGATCCACCACTGTACAGACAGTATCTCAGATTTGTCTTCCAGGGGCACCACTATCAATATCGAGTTCTTCCCTTCAGGCTGTCTTCAACACCAAGAGTCTTCACAAAGTGCCTTGCAGTCATGGCAGCCTACCTGCACACCTTGGGAATCTTCGTCTACCCTTATTTAGACGATTGGCTCATCAAGGGATATACCCTTCAAATAGTCGCCACATCACTTCAACAGACCATTCTCAATCTATAACACTTAGGGTTTGTGGTAAACTACCCAAAATCCAACACAAACTCTGGAGTTCATAGGACCTCAGCTCAATACAACAAGAGCTCGGGCCTACTTGCAGGAAGACCGCCTCTATCGCCTAGTCGCTCTTGAGTGCAATTGCAGCTTCTCACCGCCTAACTGGGGATCACCCAATTTCTTCTCATCTGCTGGTGGGGAGGTTCATGTGAGGGCTCCTTTTAACAAAGCCACCAATATGGCCCCCCGCGGTGGCATGGGACCTTAACGTTGTCCTCACGCAACTTCTAAGACCCCCCTTTGAGCCCTTGACTATGGCTCCTCTCAAATTTCTCACTTGGAATGTTGCTTTTCTTATTGCTCTGACCTCGGCACGTAGAGTCAGCGAGTTACAGGCTCTGGTGGACTATGCTCCTTACACTCATTTCCACCATGATAAGGTGGTCTTAGGACTCACTCTAAGTTCCTTCCAAAGGTGGTTACACCTTTCCCTCTAAACTAAGCCATATCTCTTCTGATCTTTTTTCCTAGGCCGCACACTTTTAAGGCAGAAGCAACCTTGCACACTTTGGACTGCAAAAGAGCACTTGCATTCTATCTTGATCGAACTAAGAGTGATCACCAATCCTCCCAACTGTTTTGTGTCTTTCGACCCTAGTCACCTGGGTCTCTCGATTTCCAAAAGGACAATTTTAAACTGAATTGCTGACTGCATATATTTTGCATATACGAAAGCCAGTCTATTCCTTCAGGGACATGTCACGGAACACAATGTCCGAGCCATGGCTGCTACCGTAGCTAATCTTCGCTATTTCTCGCTTTCCAAGATTTGCCAGGCAGACACGTAGTCTTCGCTACATATTTTTGCTGCCCACTAGTGCAATGACAAAGACTCCGGTCAAGATGCTCAATTCGGACAAGCCGTCTTAAGAAACCTCTTTCAGATTTAGGGCAACTCCACCCACCATCCATCTTTGACTACCCCAAAAGGAGTGTGCCTGACAGATCCCTGCTTTACCCTGTTTTAGCTCTGGTCTCCTCTCTCCTGCTGGGTAGTCGTGGGTGCGGAGTAAGAATATCCCTATTTATATAATTTGTATATAATTTGTACATAGTTTTCCCTTGTTCCTTTCTCCATGTTTACATTCCCTGTTCAATGTAAAAACTCGATGTAACTTGTTACATTCTTGTATGTTCTGTTCAAATGTAAACCGCACTGATTATAATAGTGCGGTATATAAGATAAATAAATAAAATAAATAAATAAATAAATATGTGAAGACTGCATTTCTGCTTGTTCCTGGAGATAGTGTAGTTACTCACCTGTAATATGTGATCTCTGGGAACAGCAGGAATCAGTCTTTACAACCCACACGCCTCCCCTCAGAGTTGTCATTCCATTTTCTATTTATCTTTTTCTCTTACGGGGTTTTTTCTCTGCCATATACTTGACTGAGGAGAATTTCTTGGAAGGTGGGAAAGCAGACATACATGCATACATGGATCAATGCTCCCAAAAGCATTCCTATTGGATGCTGGGGAGTGTACCCGTACCGGGCTCTGTCGATGCTGACATCACCCATATGTCAAGACTGATTCCTGCTGTTCCTGGAGATCACCTGTTACAGGTGATTAACTACACTTTTTTCATTGGCCATAACAAGTGTGACCAACAACTCCATATCCTCCCAGATGAAAATGGACTTCTGCCCAGGAGGTGCTGCCACCGCTGCCATTTTTGTTGAAGTGAGCACTGCAGCATACACGTGCTGGTTCCATGCTCATCCTTGCGGAATCTACGTGTTCATTCCATGCTTATGCTCATTCCATGCTCATGCCTGCGGAATCCACCACTCATTCCATGTTCCTGTCCACAGCATCCACACGCTTGTTCTGTGCACATGTCCGTGGCATCCATGCGTTTGTTTTGCACTCCTGTCCATGGCATCCCATGCTTGTTCTGCACATATGTCCATGGCAACCACTGTAAAACAAAAGCAGGTACTGTTTACTATGACTGTACATAACTCAGCAGTTATTAACTAGATAACCCCTTCCCTATTTGGGCACCCTCCTCCTTTCCAGTAATTTTTGTTTTAATGCTTTTATTATTTATTTATTTTTTGATAAGTCCTCAGTTTACATGTTGTCTTTATGTTTTTATATGAAATTTGCATTTAACATGTTATGTTGTTCTGTCCTCACTTTTCAGCATTGTGTTATTACCCCTTGTGGTTGTAGAGTATCTGACGCTCATCTTTTGGTGAGTCGATGATTTTTAAATACTGGTTTTATGGTTTTTATCATTTTATATATATTTGTTATTTATTATTTGGCACATTGGTAGCATTTATATGTTTATAGTATTTGTTTTTATCTTAATCAGTTTTTTATTGTTTGTTACTTTATTCTTCTTAACTATTTATTCATACATTTATTGAATAATATTTGTTTACTTTTTTATATATGCAATTGAGTTTGTTCGTTCAGTTATACGTTTTTATTGATTTTTAGCTTCCTTATGTCTATTTTTACGTACGTTATCAAGAAATGTATTATTATTTATTTATTTATTTATTTATTATTAGCTATTTATGTAATTTTATGTTTTTAGTGATCACAGTCCCTTGAAGAAGGCCAGATTGGCCGAAACACGAGTAGAGCGGACCTCCTCAATAAAGCTGTTTCCTGACTGCAGGTGGGGTGCTTCTTTGTTCATGGCAACCACTGTTCCACACAGATGTCTGCGGGAGATATGCGCACTACATATACGTGCAGAGTTTTTTTTTTTTTCCCTTTCACATGTCTGCAGGGGTATGCACTCAACATGCACGTGCAGAAAGAGAGCAAGCCCATCCTAAAGATGCCCCATAATATAGGAAAAACAAACATGACCATTCTTGTCCAAAAACATTTTATTACATCACAACACCTGTTTTCAGCCATGATTCCCACATGTCAGTTTTGCAAGGAGACATAAAGGAAAATGGAGAATGATATTAGTGATGGTAAATAACACATAATAACCCAGTAATTTACACACAATTCTGCATGTCTTAACCCCACCATGATGAGACATTTAAATCTGAGGTGTCAAGACCAGCTCTGAAGGGCCAGAAACAAACATAGGGGTTTCCAGGATTTCAATATCATCACATCAATATTCATTTTTGTGGCCTTTCAGAGCAGATGTTTCACACACGATCAAAAGTGCCTTCTGTCACGCCCTCCTCCCCCATATAGGCGGTTGCCTGGAAGAGGGGGGACGTGACCACAAATTTATAGATCCTTGTAAGTGCTGATGTCTGGGTTCCGTGTAGTTGTGGGCCAAGACGCGGACAGCCAAGGTTAATTGGGGTAACAATAACTTTATTGTTAGCACAGGAATTTTGCATCTACTACCCCTAAATAACAGAAACAAAATGTGGATACTTTTCCAAACCAAATGAAGTCAAAGATGTAACAAAGTCCACCTGATACTTCTCAGGGTTGTCAGTTCCAAACAAGTTATCCAAACTTCTTTCCAGCTCTGAACAAGGTCTGTTCTTCACACTAGAAGCTTTACTTTCATGTAACAACTTTACTTTGCAGATAACTCCATAGCATTGCATTTGCTTTTCACAGCTGCTTAATGAGGTTGAGTTTTACACTTAGCAGTACGCTGCCTCTCCCCGTGTAAAAGCTCAATTGCATGAAGTTGGACTTCTCCAGCACTTATCACTTGCACAAAGGTATACAGCTTTCACTTCTTATGACAGTAAGCACACTCTGTCTCCATATCAGAATAACTGCTATCTATTACAGCTGACTCAGTCTGCATTGGTTCTACTTCTGAGTCTGATATGTCCTGGTTATAGTCAGGGTTCTGCAGAGCAACTGGCTTCCACTGCTCTAGTAAGCTTTTAAGTTGTTTCAATTTAGAATCCTTTTTACTTCTTGGTATATGTGAGGAATTAAAATTACCAGCTTCCTTTAAAACTGAATCAATGGAAAAAGGGCTCACCTTTCCTCTGGTATGTCTGGCTTTCCCAGTTTGGCTAAAAGGTAAGTATTTGTCCTGATACTGCTTCACTATCTCCCGTGTGGCAAATTGCTCAGCAGGGTCTGGCTCTAACCTCCATCTCCGTAGCACACAATCAGCTGTTTGCTTACGAGCAGCTGGGCTATTCTCAGAGCTTGAGCTAGAGACACGCTGCCTGCCCTGGGAACGTTTCTGCAGCTTTTCACCTGGAACTTTAGTCCAGCCTAATCTCCCACCTGTAACCACAGCTTCCAGAGAAGACTCCGGGGAAGAACTCCTGTCTCTCCTGGGTAAGGTTTCCTGCCTCTCCCCTCGAGGTTTAAAGTTACTTCTGACCTGCTTCTCTCTGCTGCTTGGCCCGTGGTAATTCCTCTCCTTTACAGGAAGCTTTCTCAGACGCTTTTCCAGAGACCTCTAAGCAGTCTTGTTGGCAACTCCCCAAGCACCGTGTGCTACCTTGATAATGGTTGCTCCTTCCTTTGCTTCCTCGGTTCCTCAGGTCTCCCTCTGGATCTGAATCTGAACCAGAACCTGAGCCAGAGTCCACAACTCTGTCTCTATTCTCCTCCTTCTCATTCCCCTTCTCATTCTCCCTATCTGAATCTCCTTCCTGGTTAAGAGCATGGGGCTGCCCTATCCGCTTTGACTCCGCCCCCTTGCCTCTTACATCAGCTCCCGGGGTTGTCATGGAGCTGGGGTGTGGCTCTCTCACTGACTTTCTGTGCAGAGAGTTTCTCTGGGCTGAAGCTTTAACCCTTTCCCTGCCTGTATTGCTATCTGCTTTTGGGGAAAGAAGCTGTTTTAAACCCTTATTTCTGGTGTTTAAGCCCTCTGCATCATCACATAACCCCCCATTTAAGATATTCCGGGCTGGCTGGTTACTTCCAGAACAGCACGGAATCCTAGAAAGGTCATCCGCGTTCACGTGTAGTTTACCTGGCCTGTGCTCTATCCGGAATTCATACGCCTGCAAGGCCATGTACCACCTAGTGAGGCATGGGTTATGATCTTTCATGCTTGATAACCACTTTAAAGGTGCATGATCAGTTACTAAGGTAAATCTGCGGCCTGTTAAATAAAACCTAAGGGTATCTATTGCCCAACGGATTGCCAGGCATTCCCTCTCTACAGTTGAATATTTTTGCTCTGCCGGCGCCAGCTTTCTGCTTAAAAACATCAGAGGGTGCTCTATCCCCTCCTGCCTTTGTGACAGAACAGCACCTAGCCCGGTATCTGATGCATCCTTCTGGAGTATAAAGGTTTTATTAAAATCCACCCCCCTTAAGATGGGTGCCGCACATAACTGTTCTTTTAAGCGCGTGAAGGCAGTCTCTGCGCTTGGGGACCAATGAACCTGGTTGGGCGTGTTTTTTTTCAACATGTCGGTAAGGGGCATGCTTTCTGTGGCGAAATGTGGGAGGAATCTCCTGTAATAACCTATTAAGCCTAGAAAGCTTCGAACCTGCTTCTTGGTTGTAGGTCGTGGAAAGTCCTTCACACTCCTTACCTTGTCCAATAGTGGTTTTACCACCCCTCACCCTACTAAATGTCCCAAATATTTCACCTCTTTCCCACCAAATAGACATTTGGCTGGGTTTAAGGTGATTCCTGCTCTCCTCATGTCCTCCAGTACTGCACGTACGTGCTCTAAGTGGAGGTCCCAATTGTCGCTATGGACAATCACGTCATCCATATAGGCCATAGCATAGGGGCGATGCGAGCGCAAAACAATATCTATCAACCTTTGACAGGTCGCCGCCGCCCCGTGTAGCCCGAAAGGCATACGGCGGAACTGATATAGACCAAGGGGTGTGCTGAAGGCTGTTTTTGGCCGAGATTCCCTGGTGAGGGGAATCTGCCAATACCCCTTGGTCATATCTAAGGTGGTAAGATAGGTGGCCTGCCCGAGTTGGTCCAATAACTCCTCTATCCTAGGTAGGGGATATGTATCGAATCTTGAGATGGAATTAACCTTTCGGAAATCGATACAAAAGCGTATCGTTCTGTCAGGCTTTGGGACCATAACTACGGGGCTATTCCATGGGCTGACCGACTCTTCAATCACGTCCATTTGTAGCATTTCCTGCACCTGTCTGATTACTTCCTTTCGCTTAGCCTCGGGTAGCATATATGGCCTTTGCCGGATGACTTCTCCTGGTGGGGTTACTATTTCGTGAGCAACCAGCTGGGTCTCTCCGGGCATGGGGGTTAAGACGTCCGAAAATCCTTCCAGCAATCTCAGCAGGGCTTGCCGCTGATGCCAGGAGAGCTCCTCGCCTAGCCTAGGAAGTGGCTTGGTCTTGCACTCAGCCAACTGAGGGCCAAGGTCTTCCTCTGCCTTTTCCCCCTCACTAGTGGCTGTCAAGCCTATCATAACGGCCTGTCCTGTAGACCCAAACCCACTTGACCCCCTTATGGTGGTGCTCAGTTCTGTAACCTCCTCTATGGGTGGGAAGCCAACTCTCTCCATAATGAGCCGTGCTATTCTATCACCCATGGCTACTTTAAAGTCTTTTTTGGAAAAGTTTAACAACAAGACTTTTATAGCTCCCCTAAAATCAGGGTCTATTACCCCCGCACCTACGTCAATATAGTCTTTCACCGCTAAACCAGAACGCGGAATGATCCGGCCATAGCATCCAGGCGGTATCTCAAGCTGGATGCCCGTCTCTACCAAGGCTCGCCCTTGACGTGGGATAATAGTGTCCTCAGCACTATAGATGTCAAAGCCCGCTGCTTGCTCTGAGGCTCTCTTGGGAATTTTAGCATTCGGGGTAAGACGACAACATTTTAAGAGAAACTTTGTCTTACTGGGAGGGTTCAGGATTGGAGCTTTTTCCCTACCTGGCTTCTCCCGTGGTTTTTCAAATAAAGGGGCTGGTACTATCCTTAACCTAGATTTCTCCTTCTGAGAGGACGTCACCTGTCTTCCCTTTACTTCCCTCCTTACGGGTTCCTTTTCTAACTTTGCTGGATTAGGGGCTTTGGCTTCAGTGATGGCGGCTAGTCCTTTAACTAGGCCTTTCCTAAATTGAGGCCAGTCCCACTCCCTACCTAAGACTAAGGAATGTGGTAGTCTTGGTACTACTGCCACTGGGATATTTTTCCTTAATCCTAGCCCTTCAACAGTAACCGTGTGCAGAGGATACGACGAAGCAGCGCCGTGCACACATCTAATTCTTATTTTTCTCTCAGGGTGTCCTAAAGAATCCTCACTCTGAGCTTTTATATCCCTCCACAGGCTTTTGGAAATCATTGATTGGTCCGCGCCTGAATCTAGGAGCGCTTCGACCTGGATATTGTTAACCTCAACCGTTAGTAAAAATCCCTCCCCAACCTCCTTGGACTGGGTGGTTACTAACACAAGCTTGGCTCTACAATCCCTTTTTAGGTGACCTTTCTGACCACATGCAAAGCATTTTCGTTGCTCCCAACCAGTTCTCGGTAAGGGTCTTCCGGGTACAGATTCCCCTGCCATTACCCTCTCCTTCATTCCTGGCATTCTCAAGACTGTTGGATCAAAAACGCCAATCTTCCTCTGACCGATGGCCTTAGCCTCTAAGAAGCGGTCAGCGAGTGAGATGGCATCTCTCGTGTTTCCACAGGCTTGCAAAGTCAGGAAGGATTGTAATTCCCCTGGTACCGCATCTAGGAATTGTTCTAAAACAACATCATCTAAAATGGTATCAATGCTCCTCCCCTCTGGAGTTAGCCATTTGTACACTAGTGTTCTAATCCGGTGGCAATAAGGCCTGTGGTGTTTCGCCTGGGGTTAACTTGCACCCTCGCAAAAGGCGGCGATAAACCACTGGAGTTAAGCCCATTCGGTCTCTAATGGCTTTGACCACTGCTTCATAGTTGTTGGCAAGATCATTGGGCATAGCTCGATAGGCTGCAAGAGCCTCTCCCGTTAGGGATGTTGCTAACCTTATGACCCATTGGTCTTTCGGCCAACCACTCATGAGCGCAATGTGTTCAAATACCTCCAAGTAATCATCCACATCATAATCTTTAGACAATTGCCCCAAAGATAATATGCCCTTGCTTAAGGTTCCCAGTTCTGATAGGGTTCCTAGCAAACCTGAGACAGTCCTCAGTGCTTCCGTGGTCTGCTTCTATTCGCCCATCCATGTACCCAGCAGATCCATCAGCGGCTTTTGTTGGGCCCGCAGCATCTCCGCCGTTCTCTCTTGGGCCTGTGCTGACATTTCCTGCTGCTGTTGGAATCTCTCGGTCATCCAGCTTAACAGCTGTGCTGGTTCCATCACTGTCTAGGCTGCAAGAAAACAGAAAGCAAAAACCAAATGTGGCTCACACACAATCACACCCTCACTCCGCTTCCAAACCGGTTCTGCAATACCCCCACCCCTTTGTAGCAGTATCCACGATAACCCCCTCTCATCTACGGGTTACCTGCTACAAGTGGTGAGTCTTGCTCATCAGCACTGCAGTATCCAGGAACACCTGCTCCGGTCCACCTCTGCCGACACTCCACTCCGAGTTTCATTTTTGCAGACTTGTTAAGCTCTTCAGGAGGTACCTCTGTGTGTGTTGGAATTTTTTTTTTTCCCCAAAACTTCCAAAAGCTTTTCTTTTTTCAAAACTCCACTGGCTTATAAGTATCAGTCTCTCATCTCTGTGAGGTAATAGCTTTATCCTAAAAACTACGCCAGCTGTCACGCCCTCCTCCCCCGTATAGGCGGTTGCCTGGAAGAGGGGGGACGTGACCACAAATTTATAGATCCTTGTAAGTGCTGATGTCTGGGTTCCGTGTAGTTGTGGGCCAAGACGCGGACAGCCAAGGTTAATTGGGGTAACAATAACTTTATTGTTAGCACAGGAATTTTGCATCTACTACCCCTAGATAACAGAATCAAAATGTGGATACTTTTCCAAACCAAATGAAGTCAAAGATGTAAAAAAGTCCACCTGATACTTCTCAGGGTTGTCAGTTCCAAACAAGTTATCCAAACTTCTTTCCAGCTCTGAACAAGGTCTGTTCTTCACACTAGAAGCTTTACTTTCATGTAACAACTTTACTTTGCAGATAACTCCATAGCATTGCATTTGCTTTTCACAGCTGCTTAATGAGGTTGAGTTTTACACTTAGGCAGTACGCTGCCTCTCCCCGTGTAAAAGCTCAATTGCATGAAGTTGGACTTCTCCAGCACTTATCACTTGCACAAAGGTATACAGCTTTCACTCCTTATGACAGTAAGCACACTCTGTCTCCATATCAGAATAACTGCTATCTATTACAGCTGACTCAGTCTGCATTGGTTCTACTTCTGAGTCTGATATGTCCTGGTTATAGTCAGGGTTCTGCAGAGCAACTGGCTTCCACTGCTCTAGTAAGCTTTTAAGCTGTTTCAATTTAGAATCCTTTTTACTTCTTGGTATATGTGAGGAATTAAAATTACCAGCTTCCTTTAAAACTGAATCAATGGAAAAAGGGCTCACCTTTCCTCTGGTATGTCTGGCTTTCCCAGTTTGGCTAAAAGGTAAGTATTTGTCCTGATACTGCTTCACTATCTCCCGTGTGGCAAACTGCTCAGCAGGGTCTGGCTCTAACCTCCGTCTCTGTAGCACACAATCAGCTGTTTGCTTACGAGCAGCTGGGCTATTCTCAGAGCTTGAGCTAGAGACACGCTGCCTGCCCTGGGAACGTTTCTGCAGCTTTTCACCTGGAACTTTAGTCCAGCCTAATCCCCCACCTGTAACCACAGCTTCCAGAGAAGACTCCGGGGAAGAACTCCTGTCTCTCCTGGGTAAGGTTTCCTGCCTCTCCCCTCGAGGTTTAAAGTTACTTCTGACCTGCTTCTCTCTGCTGCTTGGCCCGTGGTAATTCCTCTCCTTTACAGGAAGCTTTCTCAGACGCTTTTCCAGAGACCTTTCTTTCTCTAAGAAGTCTTGCTGGCAACTCCCCAAGCACCGTGTGCTACCTTGGTAATGGTTGCTCCTTCCTTTGCTTCCTCGGTTCCTCAGGTCTCCCTCTGGATCTGAATCCGAATCAGAACCTGAGCCAGAGTCCACAACTCTGTCTCTATTCTCCTTCTTCTCCTTCTCATTCCCCTTCTCATTCTCCCTATCTGAATCTCCTTCCTGGTTAAGAGCATGGGGCTGCCCTATCCGCTTTGACTCCCCCCTTGCCTCTTATGTCAGCTCCCGGGGTTGTCATGGAGCTGGGGTGTGGCTCTCTCACTGACTTTCTGTGCAGAGAGTTTCTCTGGGCTGAAGCTTTAACCCTTTCCCTGCCTGTATTGTTATCTGCTTTTGGGGAAAGAAGCTGTTTTAAACCCTTATTTCTGGTGTTTAAGCCCTCTGCATCATCACACTTCGCAGCTTCACACCACTAGTCATATATACACGTGAAGTAATCTTGTATAACATTTCTTTGGATTTCTTTCCCCCTTGTGGCATCTGGTCCAGTAGCAAGGGGGCAGATAGGAGATTCTGGTGGGAGATCAGAAGCTAGGTCAGCTGGCATACCATGATTCAAAGCAATGTTATGGAGCATGCAGCACACCATGACATTGTCCCCAACCTTTTCAGGTATATACTGCAATGCCCCTCCAGTGGATAAGAAGCAAAAGACATTTCTATTTTCTCCTACATGCCAAGCTTTTATCTTATATGCACAAACTCCAAGCCGAAGATTTTTCATGCTGAAAGAATGACTATCCACCGGCAGGCATTAGAACAACAATGCTACTTTGCGCTCCACCTTCTAATCCTCTGCGTGTTTCTCTGTATCAGGCGATGACTTCATTAGCATCACATTTCAATAAGTGCAGTTCATTTGGGAATCATTTTAATATGCATGGTACTGTTGTGTATGCACTGCTCTCTGCACAGACAACGCTTGCGCCAATCTTTCCTCTGCATCGCTCACCAGCAGTAGTTGTGCATTACGTACGTGCAAAGTGTGTACTAACATTTCTACATCGGCCTGAGAGTATGTTGTCAGATCTCTTTTAGATAAATGCAATAAGTAGTTAAGAAGTATGGGGAACGGATAAAATTTAAGATTATGGCGGACGTTAATGCACCAGTGTTCAAACCAAGTCTATTTGGATTGATAAGACCTTTTTGTAGATAGCTTTCTCAATGACAAGATTATTTCTTGCACATCCTGGGAGAGAAGCAATGAACAGATTATTTCTCTTTCAATATTTAAGCTGTGAGGGAGAGAGACTTTCGGTGTCATTCTGAACTGTGAATAAACCGTTTGCACGTACGCTGCAGATATGCGCATAGCGGGGACATCCAAATGGTATTCTGAACATGGGCCTACCTGCACGCACGAAAGTGATGTGCATGTATCTCTGGATGTGGGCAGGGAAGGGCGGGACATGGGTGGAGAGGGAAGGGGGGGTGTGGCTGGCAGCGGGAATGTCTAGCTCGTATTCCGTTCACACACATGTATGTGTGCTGGAATATCCGTGGATGTCTACATTATACCTGCTAAAACATGGAATAACAGACAGAAGGAATAAAATAAAGTAAATAAATGATATGAAATGAAACAAGATGTACTACCCTGAGCCCCACTGCAGCCCAGTGAGATGTATGGCGGTGACAGTACCTGTGTGGCTGCCATTTCGGAGTGCCCAGGATGCAGATGTACAAACCGCAATGTGCATAGGAGGGACATGTACAAGGTGCCAGAGAAGGAAAAGGCAGTGGCAGAGAAACAGGGGCAACAGGTACATATGTCCACAGTGCTTGAGGCAGAGGGGAACACAGAGCCCAGCAGGTGCATGAATGTGTGATGTGTGCACGAAACAAGGTAACACCCGCACAACCTACACCAGTGCCCAGCTAAGCCCACACACCCAGGTGCTCCCCATCAGCAAAACACAGACTGCTCATACCTTCACCCCACCCCAACCCACACTCCACCACCCTGCACCCCTACCCCCACCCCAACCCTCACCCCACCCCACCACCCCAAACCCAGGCCTACCTCTGCCCCCCATGTACCCTGACCACCCCTGACCTCTCCCCCACCCAGAGGCAACACCACTGGACTCCAGCAGTTTGTCAATGGGTGGTGCAGGCGATGGCATGCCCCCTGAGACCAGGCTGCTGCTGCTCTCCCCACTGGTCTCCCCACATGCCTCATGGAATGGTAGGAAGACAAGCGGGGGTCCCACACCCTGGAGCACAGGGCCCAGCATGCAGAATTGCCCCATGCTGGTGGACTCTGACACAGATGCTGCCCATGCAGTGGCCCATGTGGACACCATGCTGGTGGCTGACAGGACAGATTGTTGAGGCACATGAGCACCAGTAGGGGGCACAATAGCAACAGCTGGTGTCGGAAGCGTGAACACAGAGGGCAGCACAAGTACACCAATGGGGACTGGCGCACCCTGTGGCCTGTCCAAATGGGTGACCAGCAGGTCGATGCATGCCCCAAGGTGACACATGGAGGCATTCAGGTGATCGGTTGCTGCCAGCTGCTGTTCCTGGACCACCAACTACCTGTCATGGAGCATCAGCTGCTGTTCCCATAGTGCCAAAGTGGGACTTAGGAATTGTAGCTTTTCCTGCGCATACGCCTCGTGGCCCTCCTGCAGGGCAAGAATGCACTCTGTGAAGTGTATTAGCTGCACATAGGTGCATGGGTGACACTGCCCATGGTGACTACTGCCACCAGGCTGGAGTTGGGGCTCGGGTGATGATGTGAGCTGGTCCTCAGTGTCCTCTGAGCTAGTGCCCTCCAGAAGTACCACTGGCTGGCTCTGTACCCCCATCTACAGGGGTTGCAGGCTGGGAGGCATGCCCCTCTGGTGGTGCAATAGCCCTGTCCACCAACTGTGGCAGTGAAGGATTCTCCGTTGGTGAGGCATGCATAGGGTCAGCACTGGGTCCAGCATCCGTTGTGGCACCTGCTGAGAGAAGCAAGGATGACCAACCTAATGCAGACCCCGCATGCAGCAATCCTCCCACATTCCCACACACATGGGCTGCAGCATTGCACCAAGGCCCCAGGGAAACCACACCACAGAGGTGGAGTGGCAGTGGGGAGAGTGCAGTGCAGACCAGGGAGGTGCTGCCACCACAGAGCCACCTGGTGCTTGCATGTGACAGTGCAACATGGCCATGCATGCCCCATCCCAAACCAGTGGGGACATGTGTGAGAGGGGAACTGGGTGGTTTGATGGGTCCCCACACCATGGGTGAAAGCCACGGGGTGGGGGACATGCAGGAGGTGCATGGCAGTACAGACACATACCTTGGACCAGTGGGTGCTATGAGGTGTCCACATCCATGTCCCCGACTCCCTCCAATGTGGCAGTGTCTACAGTGGCTAGGACCTGCTGTTCTAGTTCAGTGAGACATACCCCCTGACTGTCTTGGCCCACAGCACGTGCCTTCCTGCAGGTGTCACGTCACACCTGCTGCTACTTGTGCTTGTCCTTGATGTCCCAGTTGTTGTGGTAAATTGCATTCAACTTGCAGCATATGGCAAGCCACCTGCGTCGGTGCCCATGAGAACCCCGAGGTTGGCTAGAACCTCTTCGATGAGGAGGGTCTGCTCCCCATCACCAAAATTACGTTTCCTGGAGGACATCTTGGGAACCATGGCAGATAACACAGCAGCTCTTGAATGGTAGTAGCTACAAGGGAAGCAGTATTGGAAAAATGGCGTTTCACAGAGGTGTGGCTATTCTGGCGTTACACATTTTATAGCGGGTGGATGCACAGCGACGTATATGTTGGAATGCGTGGAATACAGAACACGTCTCTGCATGTGCATGCACATAGATGTCCATGTTTGATGCACAACGTATAAATGCTTGTGCGGCTCTGCATGTCTTTCTTTTCCAATGAGCAACACGTCTACGACATCCTGTGAGCTGGCAACTTGAGATATCGGATTCTAAAGCCATACTGCTATTGACACGGTAGGTACTAAGGGTCATTGATGTAACTAAGATGGTATGTGTGCTGGGGCCTGTGCCTTTGATGCATGTGTGCAGTGCCAGCAGCTTTGCGGGTGACAGTGGTATGCATGGACCTGAGTGCAGAGGCAAGGTGCCCTGTGCAGGCACACACCACAGGGCAGGTCGGTGAGGGCATGGGGATGTCTGGGACATGTGCCACTGGCTTGCATTAATACGTGGCAGGTCCTGACCACATGGCACCCCTATGCACTAGGGGACAAAGGGACAGACACCCTATGTTTATTAATCTGTTTTAATTATTATTGTTTTTTTGAGGTTTGTACCCTCACGATACTCCCTTGAAGAAGGCCGTAAGGCCAAAACGCATAGGGGTAATAAAGGAAGGGGTTTTAAAACCTGAAAACTCTGCCAGTCTGGGTGTCTGTTCCTTTGTCCCTTCGTACTTTACAGATACTTTGCTTCCTTGAGTAGCCCTCTGCACTAGACCACCTCCACATCTGCGGCCCCATGTCCACGCAACTGCTCCGTGGTCACAGTACAGGGGGTGTATATGTTCAGACCCCACAGGCACATGCATTTAGGCGTGTTGTAACCAGCACCTGATCACCTAGATTTAATGGTGTGTGTGAGTGCAAGACACCCTAGTGGTGCACATATGGGGTTGCATCCAGTCCTAATGGGCATGTCCCACTGGGTGTCCTGCTAGCATGTTTTTGGAGGGAGGGTGCAGAGCCAGTGGTTTAGTGCATCTCTTGCCCCCCTGCCACCCACAGGTGGCATTGGGGGAGGGGATGTTAGGTGGCACCCCCCAGGACCCAGACTGACCATAATCCTGTCTCACCCTCCCACAGATTCCAGGGGCAGCAGCCAGGTGTCTGAGGATGGCACAGGAGAGGTCCAGAGCCATGTTTGCCACTGCTCTTCTGGTGGTTACCAACTACAAGCACAGAAGTGCTGCATGCCAACACTCATATGCCAGGGTACCCAGGCCCCGCACTCAGCACCTGCACATCGGCGATGACCTGTGCCGAACACGGTACAAGTTTGGTCGTGAGGCAATTCATGATCTGTGTCAGGAGCTGGGGCCACAGCTCGCTGCATGGGTTCACAGACAGGACACTGTGCCTGTCCATGTGAAGGTGCTGGAAGCTCTGGCCTTCCTGGGGACAGGCACATTCCAGTCTGTTGTGGGAACGACAGCTGGGCTGAGCCAGGCAGCAGTGTCGCGCAGCATCAGCCAGTTCCTGGATGCCTTCATGGGATGTGCTGCCAATTACATTTCCTTCCCATGCACCCCACAGCAGCAGCAGTAGATCATATTGGCATTCAGTGAGGTTGCAGGGTTCCCATCCATCCTCGGGGCCATTGGCTGCACTCATGTGGCCCTCTTCCCACTATGCCTGCATGAGGCAGCTTACAGGAACTGGAAGGCGTACCACTCCCTGAGCATGCAGGTTATCTGCAATGCCCAGATGGAGATCCTGGATATTGTGGCATGCTTCCCTGGCTCATTCTGGGATATATGTTACCATCACTGGTGGCTGGCTGCTTGGTGAGTAGATACAGGTAAGCATCACATGCACAGAGGCATGGTCAGACATGTGCATGCAGGCAGGCCATACCCACAGGGGGGGCACACCACAGCTGTGGGTTGTCCATATGTGGCAGAGGGGCCACTGGCACCCTACCATTGCATGGTTACAGGAGGGGGCCGGCTACAATCACAGCATAGACAATTTGGGGGCTGTGGCTGCACCACAGCTGGGGACACACAGGGGTCAGGGCTGGCCAGCCCCAGGCAGGCACCACATGGCACAGGTGAAGCGCATATACATGTTGGATCTGGTGGGGTGGCACCTGGTGCATGGGTATGCCAACACCTGCCACTGTTCCTCTCCTCAGGTGACAGGGGATACCCGCTAAGGGAAACATAGAAACATGATGACAGAAAAAGACCACATGGCCTATCTAGTCTGTCCTTCCATAACAACAACTACAACAGTCCACTTTTTACCTTTAGAGATCCTCTGTGTTGGTCCCATGCTTTTTTGAATTCAGTTACTGTCCTCATCTCTACCACCTCCACTGGGAGACTATTCCACGGATCCACTACTCTTTCTGTAAAGAAATATTTCCGCATATCACTCCTGAATCTATCTCCCTTCACCCTCATCCCATGTCCCCTCGTAGCAGAACTTGCTTTCAATTGAAAGAGGCTCTCTCCCTGAACATTTATGCCACGGAGGTATTTAAACATCTCAATCATATCACCTCTATCCCGCCTTTCCTCTAAGGTGTACATATTAAGATCCTTAAGTCTGTCCTCATATGCTTTTATAATTAAGCCCACTAATCATTTTAGTAGCAACCCTCTGCACCGACTCCATCCTGTTCACATCCTTTTGAAGGTGCGGTCTCCAGAATTGCACACCATACTCCAAATGAGGTCGCACCAAAGACTTATACAGAGGCATTATCACCTCCTTTTTTCTGCTAGCCATTCCTCTCCGTATGCACCCAAGCATCCTTCTAGCTTTTGCCGTTGCCTTTTCTACCTGTTTAGCTACTTTAAGATCATCAGACACAACCACGCCTAGTTCCTGCTCTTCTTTAGTGGACAAAAGTACTTCAGTACTTGCTCCCTTGGATTGCTGCAGCCCAAATGCATGACCTTAAATTTTTTAACATTAAATCCCAGCTGCCAAATTCTAGACCATTCTTCAAGCTTAGCTAGATCCCTCCTCATGTTATCTACACCTTCCTGGGTGTCTACTCTATTGCAGATTTTGGTATCATCTGCAAAGAGGCAAACCTTACCCAACAGCCCTTCCGCTATATCACTAACAAAGATGTTAAAAAGAATCGGACCAAGGACTGATCCCTGGGGCACACCACCGGTAACATCCTTCTCCTCAGAGTGAGCTCCATTTACTTGTACTCTTTGTCGCCTCCCACCCAACCAGTTTCTAACCCAAGCAGTAACTTTAGGGTCCATCCCTAGGGTGCTCAGTTTCTTTATAAGTTGCCTGTGAGGAACAGTGTCAAAGGCTTTACTGAAATCTAAATACACCACATCTAGAGCTCTCCCTTGGTCCAACTCCCTGGTCACCCAGTCAAAGAAATCAATCAGATTTGTCTGACAAGACCTGCCTCTGGTGAATCCATGCTGCCTCGGATCCTGTAATCCACTGGACTCCAGAAACCTCACTATTTTCTCTTTCAGCAGCGTTTCCAATAATTTACTCACCACCGAAGTTAAACTAACCGGCCTGTAGTTTTCAACCACATCCTTACTTCCGCTTTTGTGTAAAGGCACCACATGAGCCTCTCTCCAGTCCTTTGGCACCACTCCCGACTCCAACGAGGCATTGAAAAGGTCAGTCAGTGGAGTTGCTAGAACGTCCCCAAGTTCCCTCAGTATTCTAGAGTGTATCCCATCCGGTCCCATCGCTTTGTCTACTTTAAGTTGAGCTAGTTTCTCATGAACACAGTCTTCTGAAAATTGTTCAAGATGTCCCTCGCTTCTGTTCTTATTTGTGAGTGTTTTCTGAGGTCCTGCTCTTGGTTCTTCATCTGTGAACACAGAACAAAAATATTTGTTAAGCAATTCCGCTTTATCCTTATCAGCTTCTACATATTCCCCTCCTGCACCCTTGAGTCTGACAATACCACTTTTGCCCTTCCTCTTCTCACTAATATATCTGAAAAATGTCTTATCCCCCCATTTGATTGCATTGGCTATTTCCTCCTCCTTTTGAATCTTTGCCTTCTTGACTACTTTGCTAGCTTCTCTATGTTTTTCCAAATACAGATGCCTGTCTTCCTCTCTCTGTGATCTCTTGTATTTCATGAAGGCCTCCCTCTTTTTCTTCACTTTTTCAGCTACTTCCTTCGAAAACCATAGCCATCTCCTTTTCCTTTTGCCTTTATTTACCATTTTAACAAAAAGGTTGGTTGCCCTTAAAATACCCCCTTTCAGTTTTGCCCACTGTTTTTCTACATCCCCCAGCTGTTCCCATCCCACTAACGACTACCTGAGGTATTGGCCCATCTTCGCAAAGTTAGTCTTCCTAAAGTCTAAGATCCTCACCTTGGAATGGATTCTAACAGCCCTAGTCCTAATACTGAACCACACCATCTGGTGATCACTGGATGCAAAATGATCTCCCACTACAACATCAGAAACACTTTCACCATTGGTAAGCACCAAGTCCAGTATGGCCCCTTCACGTGTGGGGTCTGTTACCAATTGCCTGAATAGTTCTCCCTGTAGAGAATCCAGGATCTCCTTACTTCTAGATGATAGTGCAGCAGGAATGTGCCAATCAACATCTGGCATATTGAAATCTATCAGTAGCACTTCCCCTTTCCTAGCAATGCTGCGTATGTCTTCAATTAACTCTCTGTCCACCTCTTCCTCTTGTGAGGGAGGTCTGTATATCACACCAATGCAAATAGATTTCTCTTTCCCTCTTTCTAGTTTAACCCACAATGCCTCCTCTCTCCCTTTTAAGCTCTGTAATTCCAAAGCTTTAATAGTAGTTTTTACATATAGTGCCACTCCTCCTCCCCTTCTTCCTACCCTGTCCTTTCTGAATAAAGTATAGCCAGGTATAGTTACATCCCAGTCATGGTTTTCTGTGAACCATGTTTCTGTAACTGCCACTAAATCCAAGTCAGCCACTCCCACCAAAGCTTCAACTTCAGGGATCTTATTTCCCATGCTACGGGCATTAATACACACTGCTTTCCATATGTTACCCCTGTTACCCATTTCCATAAAGGTATTTAATGTATCACCTACCTGGGGGCTTTCACTTACCTGGGTGCTTTCTTCACCCATCCCCAACGAATCTAGTTTAAAGCACTCTTCAGTAGATTAGCCAGTCTACTACCGAAGATGCGTTGACCTTTCTTGGACAGATGGATGCCATCTGTGCTCTGCAACCCTTGGAACAGCATCCCATGGTCTAGGAAACCAAAACGCTCTCCACGCAGCCATGCATTCATCTCCAGGATGCGAGCCTCTCTGCCTTGGCCTTTACCCTCAACAGGGAGGATTGAAGAGAATACCACCTGTGCACCTAACTGCTTCACCCTCTGTCCCAGAGCCATGAAGTCACTTTTGATACGTTCCGAGGTATACCTGGCAGTATCATTTGTTCCAACATGGATTAGCAACATTGGGTAATAGTCAGTGGGCTTGATGAGTCTCGGCAAACTCTCTGTAACATCTTGGATTTTGGCACCAGGCAGACAGCATACCTCTCTGGACATCAAGTCTGGTCGGCAGATGGACGCCTCAGTACCCATCAGAAGAGAGTCTCCAACCACCACTACCCTTCATTTCCTTCTGGTCACTGATTCTGCAACTTTGGGGTACTTGAACTCTGGTTCTTCCCTTTCCAGGGATGCTTTCACCTCCTCCACTTCCAGGGCTGCATAATGGTTCTTCAATTCAAGGGCTGGAGAAGTTGGATTGGTGATTTTGCAGGCCCTGGTGACTTGTGTCCAACCATCGACATTCTGTTGGCACCCATCTTCTCCTGTGCTGGAGAGCTTGGTTGCTGCAAGAAGCATCTCATCAATGTACTTCTCACTGTCTTGAATGCTCCTCAGCCTCGCCACCTCCTCTCTGAGTTCCTCCACTTGTTTCCTCAGAGCTTCAGCATGCAGGCACCCTGCACATGGAACCGGTCCTTCAACTGGCATTAGGACCTCTGTCTGGACCGAGGCAGAAGCTGTAACGGGGGCAACAGCTTTAGCGATACGATTTTTCTCAGCCATTGTTCTGTTCGTGGAGCTTATGTATCTGTTAAAGCAAAAGAGAGAGATCTACCAAGTACCAGCCGGTTTTGCAGCTGTCCTTTCAGAGAAAAAGCAGTTAAATCTCTTTAATTATATTCAAAATGTGCTGGTCCAATTCTCTGTGATTTGTTAAAAGGGGAGGTGCCCTATAAAGCAAGACTGCTCACTAGGGGTGGGTGGGAGTCAGGGTGGGTAGGGAGGGAACTAACACCTGATTAGGTGTTTAGCAGTTTCTAAACCTGAGGAGGTTACTGGAGTTCAGCAACCTACTGTGCTCAAGGAAAGTGCCCCTAAAGCACCAAAAAGAAAGTAACCTTGCTTTAAAAAATATATAAAAAGCCCTTTTAAGAGCTCCCAGTCAGAGAGCTAACAATGTAATATAATAAAACAAACAAACAAACCCTCATATCCTTACTGTTTGTTGATCTGTGGAGCCCTGGTTAGGAAAGCCTCAACAGGGCAGGGCACTGAAGCCTTTTATGCAGGCTTCAACTGCACTCAGGAAACAGGCCCACTAACTCCTGATTAGGTGTTAGCAGTTTCTAAACCTGAGGAGGTTACTGGAGTTCAGCAGCCTACTGTGCTCAAGGAAAGTTCCCCATAAGCACCAAAAAGAAAGTAACCTTGCTTTAAAAAATATACGAAAAACCCTTTTAAGAGCTCCCAGGCAGAGAGCTAGCAATGTAATATAATAAAACAAACAAACAAACAAACCCTCAAATCCTTACTGTTTGTTGATCTGTGGAGCCCTGGTTAGGAAAGCCTCAACAGGGCAGGACACTGGAGCCTTTTATGCAGGCTTCAACTGCACTCAGGAAACAGGCCCACTAACTCCTGATTAGGTGTTTAGCAGTGGCTCATGACCCCCCCCATCAACCCATGCACACCTGAGGAGGTCATGTACAACAGGTTACACCAGCTGACCTGCTCCATCATAGAGTGGGTCAGCTGGTGTGACCTTGACCGGTCCGGTGGGGAGCTGCTGTACACCCCAGCCAAAGTGTGCTGCATGCTGCACAATTACACCCTGCATCAGAGGCCTTCACCCAAGCCTGGAGCAGCAGTCAGCGAGTCCGAGTGCGAGTTGGATGAGATGGTGGCCCCCCTCCTGACAAGGAGAACCATCATGGAGACACACTGGCAGAACTGAGGGGTGGGTGGCAGGGCTGGGCATCAGCAGTCAGGCCCCGTATGCACACACCTCAGTCTGCTATCTCGTGAGCCTTTCCAGCCATTGCGGGCAGTCCCCACCCCCCATCTGCCAATGCATGCTTCCAGTCCTGGGTGCATGGCTCCCAGTCACACATGTGCACTAACTAACCCAGCACCCTGGCACAACCCACGCTTGTTCCACCACACACCCACACCAACATTGTCACCCCTCTCCCTGCCCCCACGCAACACCAATCTACATACCCTGTCCAGCCCTGGCCATTTTCAGGTGCACCCAGCTGCAGCCTCAGCTCATCCAGCACATGGGGACATCTGATACAGCACTGCCACAACCCCTGTACCCTTGCCCCAGCCAGACGGGCAACTGGGGATGCCTGCTCCACCACTACAGCCAGTGGCAATCAGATAGGCCCAGTGTGTGCAAGGGGGGCACCCACCCAGGCACCCCATCCCCCCTCTCATACACAGTTCAGTGCCATGCCTGCTGCACTGATTCAGCTGTCTGGTGCCTGCTGTTACTCCACATTCCTGGTGCCTGCATGAGGGTTGTGTCCCATGACTGAGCATGCCCTTCCCAGCCACACATTTATTTATTTTATTTATTTAACAGTATTTTTAAACTGCCTTATCTTATTAATCAAGGTGGTATCACAGCAAACAATCGGGTAAGGTGATTGTGTTAAACATGCAGTGAGGGTGAAATTTAGTTGAGTGTGTGCTTGTGTGCTAGATTGGTTTGAGCTATGTATAATGTGGGCTATATACAGTGGTGCTAAAAACATTTTCTATACATACAGTGTTTAGGCGGTATCATGTGCTGTTATACATTCTCTTAGGTTATGTGATGTGTCCATAGTGTTCTATGAACAGCATGGTTTTTAGCTGTTTTCTAAAGTCTTTGAGGTCTGTAGTTGCCCTCAAGTCGTCCGGTAGTTTGTTCCATATCGTTGGAGCAGCCATGGAGAATGCTCTGTCTGTTGTGTCCTTGCGTGTGTGTTTGAATTCACTTGGGGTGCTGACTCGGTTGTGTGTTTGTTTTCTTCTAGGACGTGTGCTGGTGTCTGGTTGTATGAGGGTGTGCAGGCTGTTGGCTGATGTGTGCTGATTTATCTTAAATAGGTTTATGATGGTTTTGTATCTGATGCGTGCACCGATTGGTAGCCAGTGTAAGTCCTTTAAGGTAGGTGTGATGTGCTCCTGTCTCGTAGTACCGGATATTATTCGTGCTGCAGTGTTTTGTGCTAGCTGGAGTGGTTTGAGGGCTTGTTTCGGTAGTCCAAGGTATATCGGATTGCGGAAGTCCAGTATTGGGGTTATCAGTGCTTGACAGACTGTACGAAAGTGTTCTGGGGCGAGGAGTGGTTTCAGTCTCCTGATGATTCGCATCTTGTAGTAGACTTTTTGAATTGTTTTGTCTATGTGTGGCTTGAGGTTTAGTTTATTGTCCAGAGTAACACCGAGGTATCTCACTTCTGATCTTATTGGTATAGTAGTGTTTTGTATCTTGATATTTGGCGGGTGTATGAAGCTTTGGTTCCGAGTGATGATTAAAGCTTCGGTCTTGTTGTAGTTTATTGCGAAGTTGTTGTTTTGACACTAACTCGTCATTTGGGTAAGGCAGTCTGTTATCTTAGAGAGGTCCGGGTTGTCGATTGATATCGGGGTGTATATCATGATGTCATCTGCATATATTGTGTATTGAATGTTGTGCTCTTTCATGATGTTGCATATTGGTTGGATGTAGATGTTAAAAAGGAGTGCTGAGAGTGCGGATCCTTGAGGTACTCCTTGACGGACATTTATGGGTCGGAAGGTTTTGTGTCCTATCTTGACTTGTAGCTGTCTTTCGGTTAGGTATGAGTGGAACCATTTCAATGTGATACCGTGTATACCAGTGTTCTTTAGTCTTTCCAGGAGCGTGTTGTGGTCCACTGTGTCGAAGGCTGAGGAGATGTCGATGAAGATCATTATGATTCCATTCCTGGTGTTGTCAATTATTCTTAGGATGCTGTCGAAGAGGTAGATTAGTAGCGTTTCGACTCCATGGTTGGGACGAAAGCCGTGTTGGTTGTCGTCGAGTGTTTCATGTTTGTCGATGTGTTCCTGGAGTTGTAGTTGAACCGTTTTTTCGATGATTTTTGCCAGGAAGGGTATGCTGGAGATTGGTCGGTATGCTGCTGGATCTTTTTTGTCGAGAGTTGTTTTCTTAGTGATTGGTCTTACTGAGGCAAGCTTTAGTTGCTTTGGCATGAGTCCTTGAGTGAGTGAGTTGTGTACTATTTTATGTATGGTGTGGATGAAGTTTGATTTGGTGGCTTTGACCCATGACACTGGGCATGGGTCCGTAGGAGCAGTGCTTGTGTTGATTGTAGAGATGATGTGGGATATCTGCTCTGTTGAGGGTGAGTAGAATGTGCCCCAGGTTTTGGTGTGTACGTCTGTCCTGGTGGTCCCACTGGGTGTTGTACGCTCTGTGGAGTGAAATTTGTCTTTGATGTGGTCGGCGAATTCCTGTGGATCAACCTATACTTCCCCTTCTGTTGTTTGCTCTTTTGTGAGGATCTTGACTATTTCGAAAAGCTCTCTGGGTTTGTTGATGGAAGTATTTATCATGTTTGTGTGGAATTCCCTCTTTGATTGGTTGATGTGTTCATTGTATTGTTTTTGCTTTGTTACGTAAAGATGTTGGTCGGCTGTTGTTTTGTTTTTTCTCCATCTCCGTTTAATCTTCCTGAGCTCTCTCTTTTCCCGTCGTATTTTTGCTGAGTACCATGGTTTGTTTTGTCTCCTGTTGTGGGGGTGTTTCTCGTGCCCGCCACCAGATGGTTTGGCGGCATTAGCTAAGATGCTGTTCCAGCTGGAAACCTGTTCCCCCAGGTCATCTGTAGTAATGTTCAAGTGTTGTATTGTGTCCTGTATGAATTCGTCCCTGTCGAAATGCTTGAATCGTCTTTGTGTGTGTGCGATGTTTGCTTTTTCGTTTGTCTGGTCCTCTTGTGATCGCAGCTTTATCTCGATTAAGTAATGGTCAGACCACGGCACTGGGGTAATGGTGGGTGGAGAAATTAGGTCTCTTGATGTTAGGTAATTGGATGCGAATATGAGGTCTGGGGATGATCCATGTCTGTGCGTTGGTGCATTGATTTGGTGCATTTGTTTATGTTTATGCAATTTCTTGATTTATTTATTTATTTATCCCGTTTTATATACCACCTTTTCCTTCTATATACTTGATATACTGCCCAGGCTGAAAGGCATCGGAGCGGTTTACAATCACTACGCGCAGGTACTGGTTACATTCCTTCGTTCCCAAAGACCTCACAATCTATGTGTACCTGAGGCAATGGAAGGTTAAGTGGCTTGCCCAAGGCCAAAAGGGGTGCCTATAGGACTAGAAACCCCAGTCCCTCTCACCTGAGATTGCTGTCCCCAGGTGGGAATTGAACCCCCATTTCTCCAACCATGAGGTACCTTGTCCTAACCTCTAAGCCAGTCCTTCCTCTTTGGGTCCTTTGTGCTTCCATGCCCCCTGTGGCCCTCTGTGGGTCCCATTCTGATCGGGACATCCAGGCCCTTGCACGCCTGATCAGATTGGTCCACACAGGGGCAGACACGATTCAGTTCCCACAGGGTGCATCACACCCCGTGGGTTCTGTATGGTGACTAGGTCTGTACATGCAGGCCGGGACATGATTCCGGCCAGGCTGCATGTACAGGTCTCTTTCCAGCTAACACGGTCGTGGCTCCTGAATGGTGGTACCCCAAGGATCTGTCTTGGGTCTGCTCCTTTTCTCTCTCTATACCCAGTCCCTTGGTGCGCTCATCTCTTCCCATGGCTTTCAGTACTATCTTTATGCCGATGACTCCAAGATCTACCTCTCTACACCTGAAATCTCTTCAGCAATACAGACCCAGATATCTGCCTGCCTTTCTGACATTGCTGCTTGGATGTCTCACCACCACTTGAAATTGAACATGGCCAAGACTGAGCTTCTTATCTTTCCCCCTAAAACCTCCTGTCCTCTTCCTCCTTTCTCAGTCTCTGTGGATAACTCTATACTCCTTCCTGTTTCCTCGGCTCACAACCTTGGGGTTGTCTTTGACTCTTCTCTCTCCTTCTCCACACACATCCATCTGATAGCTAAGACCTGCCATTTCTTTTTCTATACCCTACCACAAAAATCTCCTAAAGACTCCCCAGTGAAACATTAACATTTCTTTTTGTCGAACCGCAATGAGGGAGGTTCAGATGAGGTTCTAAACCACACCAGTCAGAGAAAGTCCATTTTAATCAGTTCTTTGGTGAATTGTGTAGAAAAAAACAACTTATCTTAAAATTGTTGAGAGAAGAAGCGCAAGCCTTGTGTGGAACATCCAAATTCAAATTCACGACGTGCACGTTTCGTGACACCACAGTCCCTGTATCAAGTGCTCTCGCGCAGATAACTTCAAGTTGATTCTTCTCCGATGAGTGTGCAAGCAACCAACTCACTCCATTTTAAAAAACCCCGGTTCTTACCGGAAAACCAATCACAATGAGGAATCGGTCCTTTCACAATTGGTCGGCAAAACTGTCAGTCATCAAGGGAACCTAACACGGAAAAGGGATTTCCCTCCATCCATCCCTTAACCGATTGGATGAAAAGCAGTTAGATAAAATAGATCTGCATAAAACGCCCAATCCTATATCTGCCAAAGAACAGCTCATGAAAAAGGGTAATCCCACCACATCAGGGAAACCCTTAGGCATCAAGCTTTGCTCACAAAACACTCAGCCATTCAAATTGGCAAGTGTTCATCCCGGTGGCCTAAATCGGGAAATTGAATGGTCACCCATGATGCCCTAAAGGTGCTCTGTTGCTGCAGGGGTCTGCTCCACGGCACCCATGGTGCCCACACCATGCTGTGGTGTGCCATCCCGTGCCTCCTCAGCAGCTGCCATAGTGCAGAGTATCTCATCTGGCTCCAGCTCGTTGTCGCCATGCAGGTCCCAAGCTCCTGCCCCATGCTCCCCCATCCTCTCCCTCTGACCCCTACCCCCTCCTGTCTCCTCCCTCCACCCCTGCCTGCTCCCATCCCTTCTCTCCACCCGCCCCTTCACATCCCTGCCCTCCACCCCCTGCCCGCTCCCATCCCCTCCCTCTGCCCCTGTCCCCTCATGTCCCTGCCCTCCACCCCCTGCCTGCTTCTATCTCCCCTCCCATCCCCCTCCCACCTCCCCTCCATGCTCCCCCCCTCCTCCACCCACTGGGTGTCCCTGGGTGGCGTGTCCCTGATTTCACCCTCCTCAAGGGACTCCTCATCCACCTCCCCCTGATCCTCAGGGTCACTCCCCCAGGTGTATCCTGCCTCTCTGCCCTCGGTCCCTGCTGTGCCTCCCTCTATGACCAGGGTCTCCCATGTTGAGTGCCCCGCCCAGACCCCATGGTGCCATCATGTCCCTCCCCCTCAGGGGAGTGGGATACTTCCATGAGGGTGAGGGTGTAGACCTCTTCCCCACTCTCCCCCGATGGGGAGGTGCTGGATAGCACTATGGGGCTGGCTGTTGCTGTGCTGTTGGTGTCTGCGGTGGCCAGGCTGTGGGGGTTGGCTGTTGCTGGCTGCTGTTCATCCTCCTCCTCCACCTCCTCATCCTCTGCCTCCTCCCCCTCATCATCTTCCTCGTACTCCTCCTCCTCCACCTTGGGGAGGGGGGTGAGTCCTTGACAGGGATGGCTGTATAAGAGATGCAGAGAGGTGGCTGTTAGTTACAGTGAGTGGGGGTGTCCAGCTACCATGTCCCCATTGTCCAGCACCTTCCCATGCTCTGTCTGCTGTTGCCCCTGCAGTGCCCAGCCAAACCATTCCTGTGCCATACCTACACACTCACCTTGCTTCCGCTGCAGCTGCTGCTGGAGTCTCGCCATGGGCATGTGCGGCGTATGGCCCGGAAATGCACCCGGTAGGCCTCCATCTCATGCAGGATGTGGAAATGTCTGTGGAAGCAGGAGGGTGGTATCTTACATATGCACGTTTGTTTCTCCTCCCAGGTCTCTCACTTCAGCTTCCTGCCTGCCATACCACCACCTGCATACACTGGACCCTGTCACATCATGCTGCCTCATCTCCAGTGCTACCTCACCCCATTCCAGGGCTTGCCCTAGTCTCCCAGGCTTCCTCTGTCCTGTGTGCCTGCATTACTGACTGGGAGGACCATGGGCTGAGGGGCCACAGGGACAGTGTTGCCTGCAACATTCCTCTGGGACTCTGCTGAATTTGCTGCCTGCCCTGTGGTGCACATTGTGGGCCTTGCATTCTGGTTTCAGACCTGGCCACTAACATGTCCTGTTCTACGGTTGCAGAGCATTCATTTGGGCTGTGGCAGTCTAGGGAGGCACTATCGTGTATGTGGTGTGGTACCTCTGAACACATTTCTGGAGTGGGACCTGGCCATGATTGTATCTGCTGTTCTTACCAGGGTTGTTCGGTGGGCCAGGCAACAGCAGATGGTACTGGGATGCCTGGGTGCATTGGGTGAGGTATGGACAACAGAGGACTGGTGGTGATAGTGCCTCTATGTACAGTGCATTGCAAAGGTGGTCATCCCTTCTATGTTTCTCCTGTTTTGTCGCATTACAACTTGTGGACAGATACTCTCTTTGCTGTGGATCATTGCAGCTCCTTGGTGTCCTTGTGGCATCTCTGCTTTATGCACTCCTTGCCTAGTCTGAAAGTTTCACTAGGTGGCCTCCTATTGCCAGGTTTGAATTATGCCACAGCCCTGGACTCTATGTCTTCGCAACTTTCTCTCTGACCTGTTTGGAGTGCTTCTAGGTCATCCTGTTGCTTGGGACTGACACCAAGGGGATAAATACTTTTGCAGCCTACTGTAGGTCTTCAATGTATGCTCATTTGTGGTTTTCTATGCATTTCTGTTGCCCGCCCCTTCAGACAGCTAATCACAGGTTGGGGATGATACACAGGGTGGCTACGATTATGGTTGGGGGTCTAGATTTTGGCCATCTGCAGACTGACCTATGGATCTTTTAGGTATACACTGGCGGGACAGCAGGTTGTCAGTGCTATGATTGCAACATTTGTATACCTCCATGGCATATATGCACAGGTTGGGGTCTCCTTCGATTGTCAGCATGCTCTGCTGCATGGTGTCATAAGAACCTAAGAACATAAGATATGCAATAGTGGGTCAGACCAAGGTCCATTAAGCCCAGTATCCTGTTTCCAACAGTGGCCAATGTAGGTCACAAGTACCTAGCAGTTTCCCCAAAAGACACAGGTTCCTCAATGCTTGTATTGGGGCAAGTAGTGGATATCCCGGGTCCCCTTTAATAATGGTTTATGGACCTTTCCACCAGGAACTTGCCTAAACCTTTTTTAAACCTGGCTACCCTAATAGCTTTTATTACATCATCCGTTAACGAATTCCAGAGTTTGATTACACGTTGAGTGAAAAAATATTTTCTCTTATTATTCTTAAATAGGTTATCCTGTAGCTTCATTGCATGTCCCCTAGTGTTTCTATATTTTGATGGCATAAACGATCGATCTACGTTTACCCGTTCCACTCCATTCATTAATTTATAGACCTCTATTATATCCCCTCAGCTGTCTCTTTTCCAGGTTGAAGAGCCCTAACCTTTTTAGTCTCTCTTCAAAGGGATATCCTTCCATCCCCT